>OW028706.1:8247500-9448336 GCA_932294345.1 Pandemis cinnamomeana | reverse complement strand
TTTATTTAAACAACAGAATAATCATATTTTTAAGTACCTGTAAAAACAAACAATACATTTCGCCTGTTATTATTTACGTAATTTCCACATTTCTTTCACACCACAGTTTATGACTTAAAAGGCTTGTAAATATTCATATAAAATAACCCAATTCAAAATGAACTGCAATCAATAAACTAAGCACTCAATCTCTGTCTCTAGGGTTACAAAAAACAGTATAGTTATATAAATAAATCGTAGTCCTTAGTGAGAATTTCAGTAGTTCACAGCTCTAGCGGGGCCAGTCTCTGGGGAGGCGGGCTAAAAGCATGACGGGCCTACGATGGGATGACAAGCTGCGAAAATGCCTTCCATTAAATTGGCCGTTACGAACTAAGTTGCGGAGAAATTGTTTTAGTTTACATCAGAGGGAATTGGAATGATTGGGTGTAATTAAACGTCGCGAATTTTGTCCGATTTTTAACGTCAACTAGAGAAGGTTATGTACAAAGTAGCCACAAAAGAAGGTCGCTTCCCGCCGTCAGCTCTTTTGTGTTTATGGGCGCTTTTTATCTTTCAAATTACGCAACGGATTTTAATGAAGTTTTCATCGAAATATGGAGATATTCAACAGGATGATTACCATTGATTACACTCAACCGAGATATAATTTAACTTAACGATTAAACCCACACCTAATTACTTCACTGTGCGTGTATAATACTTTATCAATAAAATGTTAACACGTTGTATTTAGGTACATATGTATAAAATATCATATTTGTAAAGAAACAGCCTTGTAATTTCGCTGTGTGAATTTAAAATATCGTCTTCGTTAAAAATAAAGTAACATTAACATTACCTGCCAGAGAAAATAGTGTATCTAAGTTATTAAAAACCCTGTTAGCTCACGGCTCTTTCCTACTTTACACGGGAAAAGTGTCATAAAACTGCAGTTTCCGGAGACCATAATGCCCCGTAAACTTTTATCTTTCTATCTAAAGACCTGTTCGGGCTAACAATAATCGCAAGAGCAATAATGTTACTCGAACAAGAGCTAAGATTTAATATCTCAGAGTTTCAGTTTTCACGAGGTGTTCGAGTATTACTCACTCATCGACAAATGAATATAAATAGATCAAATGTAATTTGGCAAGAACCTGTGGTTGTAATGCTATCCCATGTATAGCTTTATCAATCAAAACGCTGCATAAATAACAGTATATATCGTCAGAACGTTTTGGGTAACACGGCGTCACGTCGAAAAGATTTTCATCTAACTAAATACATAACCAAATTAGGTATATTGTTTTTTAAGGTTTCATCGTAAAAAATGTAACCATCTCTTACTTAACTTTAAAACTATTTTTCTATGAACGACTCGTTTTAAACAAAATGTTACAAACATATTGGTTGGGATCATACCCAAAAAAACAATGACAACTATCAACTAATTTAAGATGTCAACTATTTATTAAATGTAATGTTTAACATTTGCTTTAGTTCTTCAAGTAACATGGTTAGACGTTTTGGTTGCTAAACAAGAACTAATAATTCTTAAATCAATTTCTTGTTGTACAACTTTTTTACTTGTCCTATTGTTTTATTACCCACTTGACAGTGCCCGCTTCATTGAAAATTATCTTTCACAAAATAATTTGAAGTGCCCAATTAAGTTTAATTTTATGGTTCAGTTTGAAACAAAAACGTTTAGATCATTATCATTAATCTTTCACAAACATTTACAAACAGGAAAATGCTTTGATGGTAAAGTTTTGATAGAACGTCTTATACGGTGATTATTTAATTAAAAATAAATATTGTTGGTATGGTCTTAAATCCTGGCTACGATCGACCGATCGGATGAAAACTATTTTATATAAGTGCGATATTCATCCGAAATAGGGAATTCGCACCAAAAAAATTATCAAATTTCTGAAAATCATATGAAAATATCGTAAAAAAGATCACAAAAAATTAAATTAAAAGTATTTTCGGCCAAGAAATACGAAAAATATAAGCACTTTAAACTACTAGTTATACTGCGATTAGAAAAGAAAAATCCGACATCACATGTGACATTATAAAAGACTACGCCCTTATAAACTCCATAATTAAATTCTATTTTTCTAGAAATACATAGAGACAAAAAGGTTTGATAGAGTATATCCCGGTTATTTTATAGTTACTAGAAACATTATTTTTATATTGTTTGCTACTACATGAGCTTTAATCCTACTAATATTACAAATGCGTAAGTTTGTAAGGATCTGAGTGTGTATGTTTGTTCCTTCTTCATGTTGAAACGACTGGACCGATTTGGATCAAATTTGTAACGGGGATAGCAGGTACCCTAAATTAAAACAGGCTTACTTTTTATTCCGGAAAAATGCATAGTTCCCGCGGGATAGCGATAAACATGTGAAAGGTAGCTGCCTAGAGTCAATTATTTCAGAATTCAACATCAGTTCTTAAGTATAATTCGACGCGGACGAAAATCATGAAATTAGGAAAATACCTGCCTAATTCGTGCTGATCTTGAAAAACACATTCCATAGAGCACTTGCGTCATAATATACTTAAGGCGTATCGTTTAACCGCGTGGGTCATTACCCGTAATTAATTGGTTTTTGTACCGACTGCGCTCCATCGGTCCCGTTTATGTGACATCGTTCGGAAACGGTACGGCACTTGTACCGCAACAGCTATAATAGCTTGTAGGTCCAACCAGGATTATTTCGTAAGTGCCAACGGTAATTGCCTTGAACTGCGCAAAGTTAGAATCTCTTGTAAATAGACTCTCGATGTAGTTAATAACTAAATAACACTTACAGCAGAATTTCACAACTTGACCTATTCTTATCTTCTTATATCATCTATCAATCTTCAAAACATCTTCGTATATTTATAGCCGTGATTGCCCTAATTGTAATATGACATATTAACGTAAACATACTTAATATTCGATTTTAATTAACAAAAATATGAACCAAACGCTGTTGTCTGAAATAAAGGATTTTTTTTTTATTAATATTCGTTACATTGACACACATGCAAATATGAGTTTTCTTTTTTCAATGAGATCGGCCAATAACATTTTTCTAACTGCACGTCTGTGTCTCTCTGTCTGTCCTGTCTATCCCGTATGTCACAAACATTTTGCTTGGATTTAACTAAGTCTACATGAACGAAATTTTAAAGGTAGCTTTCCTTGAGCCGTCTTTTATAATTAACTAGTTTCTGCCCGCGACTTCGTCTGCGTAGAATTATACATAAAAACCTTCCTCTTGAATCACACTATCTATTAAAAAAAACCGCATCAAATTCCGTTGTGTAGTTTTGAAGATATAAGCATACATAGGGACATAGGGACAGAGAAAGCGACTTTATTTTATACTATGTAGTGAAGTGATGATAGAATCTTTGATAACTATAAATTGCTGTATCCTAACGAGAAACAATGAGTTAACTATACTATTCAGTTATAAGTCGAAATTAAGGATAGATATGGAAATGGCAGCCTGCGAAGAATTTTCTTAAGTTTGTCGTATTTACTCTATAATTTTTATATTTTGCCAATGTCTTCATAACAGTCGTATTCTAAGGGTCTTAAAATAAGCCTAAAAAGAGAGTTGATTTACTATTAAAATTTATGACTTTATCACGTGGCGTGCACGAGTAATCAGTTAAGAGTAATGGCGACTGTACCCTAGGTAATGAAATGGGATGTAAACTATTGAACTGGATAATCCAGACACTACTAAATTAAGTTAATGTCTCTGGCCTGACCATTATTTTTAATTAAGCCAGTAATTAAACCATGCTGAACATCTATAGGTTAAAAGCATTATCTAAGCATACAGGACGCCACGTTTGTAACATTTTTGCCCTCCTTCCTCGTAAGTTTTATAAAGTACTAGCTTGTGCCCGCGACTTCGTCTGCGTAGAATTATACATAAAAACCACCATCGGAAGACCAGCGCTGGCTGCAAGGCCAGCATTATGCTGAGATGGGACCATTTCGTGATGTATGTACTGATTTTTTTGTTCTTTTTTTCACTCTTTTTGTTTTGGTTATATATCGCGAATAAATGTTTTTCTTTCTTTTTTTTTCTTTCAAACCTTCCCCTTGAATAACTCTATCCATTAAAAAACCCGCATCAAAATCCGTTGTGTAGTTTTGAAGATATAAGCATACATAGGGACATAGGGACAGAGAAAGCGACTTTATTTTATACCATGTAGTGATTGTAATTAACATGCTCCATGCATTTCTACCACGCTGTTCTGGGAGTAAAGAAAAAACATAGAATGTATGTTGCTTCTCTTCCCGTGCAGATGGTAAAAGCCCATCGAGGGAATGGGCGACAGTCTTAGGAATTATGTTGTAGGCGATGAGGCTAGCAACCCATCACTATTTTGATTCACCTTTCCACGTATACGCCTACAGTCATGCTAAACATGGCCTTAAGACCTGTCTACCCCGTAAGGGATAAAGACGTGATATATGTATGTATGTATATTGTAATTAACAAAAAAAATTCAATACACTTTTGTTGGACATAAAACCTCCACCAATCTCTTAGCTTTACAAAAAATAAAGGAAAACTATTAATTCCCAACATAAGACTGCCATTATAGATCGCTTAACGAAGTTCGCACGCAGTTTCTACACAGTTAAACAATAAATGTTCTGATTCTGATTCGCATGTGGCTTTTACAGTATGTCTTGGTGTAGCAGAGATAGAGGACAATAGCGTCACCGGTTAACGTTCGTCACTATATGTGAATATCTACAGTACCTTTACGTTATTATTTTCATTTTTAATGACGGCTGTATACAATGTTCTCACACTAACGGTCGATTGCTGAAAATAAAATCTCGATTTAGAGTTGAACTCGATTTAGTAGTGTCAAAATATTTAAATTTAACGACTAATTTAAAATTTCACTCTTTTCAGAAAGTAATGATTTTCCTTGTCAATGCAATCTCCCTTTAGTAACGATTTTGAGAGAATTACTCAATGTGTCACGATGCAGCAATACTAATTGTTTTTTTTTCAACTTACACATTTTACACATTTTAATAGCAACTTCATTACGCTGACTTCACAACTTTTATATTGCATTAAGAGATAAAGAAACTACAACACCAAAAGGTTTAATTAATAACCCGAGCAAAGTCACAGCTAGTAGCTACATTCAAAAGGGCAGTGACAGTTTATTAGATTTTTCTTTGAGCAAGGCCTAGGTATCCAACAGTTTGTTTTCATTTATATTAATAGACTAGTTAATGTAGTAAGAAAATATCGCATCGATAATTCTTTAATGTATAATCTGCGATGGAAGGTATATCTTGAATAGCTCATTAAAGAGACTTAGCCACAGCGTTATAAACTTTGCCGTGGTCGGAATAATGGGCGTCATTTGTTACCTAAGATTAAGTAACGCGAAGACAATGACCTTAGTTGTAAAATGAAAGATAAGCTGTTATTAACGACCTTAGGCTTACATCAGAATCGCTAGTTATTGTTCTTGTTCAATGATAGTTTTGTTTCTGGACGTGTCGTAGCTTGTTAACACTTTATCTACGAGCTACGAGCGACGTCAGTGCTACGGAACTTTGTAGACGCTCTACGTTGTATATCTACGTGCACCTACAGAAATGAATTGGAACGTAGAACTGAGACGTTGGTCTCGTAATTATTACATATTGGTAGTGATTTTCGTTGCTTAATGTGTTTCTTTTTCTATTTCGCCTTTAAGAACTTCAAGTCGATTACACTCCGTGAGCTCCTATCTAGAACGACATTCGGGTTTGTCTTGCTTTCTCACTCACTCTTGGGTGTGATACTTGAATCGGCCGATGGTACCCAACACACGAATGTCATTCTAAGAGCTTGCAGACTGCACTTATACTTAAGAACCTTAAGATACATTATTGCTGACCATTTTATTATTTCAAAGTATTTTGAGACTTCCTTACGCGTCGTATGTCCGGGCTAGTACACGAAAAGCAGTTCTCACAGAAACTGTTAGAATTATTTTACCGGCACACGTTCAAGTGGCTGGTGTCATATATCGAGTATAAATTATCAATGTTTAAGACGCATGAATTGGGTTCAAGTAACATGCCTATCTATCTATTTAGACACGCGGGAGCGTGTCCGCCAAGGTCAAAGTAAAAAGAGCTGGTGACGCTACCGTGTGCATAATACTTACAGGCTATAATATATTTGTCTATGTTACTTTTCTAAAATTTGGTTTGTTGATAAAAATTGGTCAAGTCAAGATTTGATATTTAATTACATCCCAAGTGAAATAAATGCAGGATTGAGTTCAACTAACATACCTATCTATCTATTTAGACACGCGGGAGCGTTTCAGCCAAGGTCAAAGTAAAAGGAGCTGGCGGCGCTGCAGTATGTATAATACTTACAGGCTTAACGTATTTTACTTTTCTAAAATTGGTTTGTTGGTAAAAACTGGCCTAGTCAAATCTTGAAACTTAATTACATCCCAAATGAAATAAATGCAGTATTTTCTACAAATAACTTGACCCATATACATATCAATTATTTTGTCGGCGAAGTCAATAACGACGCATATTTTTAATATTGAGCTTGGCTATCATTTCATATTTATATTTTTGATGGGATAACTTTATTTAACGGTGGCGTATCCTTTTGCAACTGAGCAGAGTACAAAACCTCTGTACATATAGCCGTACGAGTTGAAATCACATATCTCTGACGAGGGCTCTCAAGTGCGCTACACGGCAGATTAAACTGTTACATCGAGTGAAACATTTCAGCTGTAGAGTGCCTCCGTGAACCGTACCGGATTGACAATAAATACAAGAGTTCGTTTTATGCTCTACTACTACCCATACTCGTAATACAACGCTATCAAATTATCTTTACAGCGTTTACTCTTTACGAATAGGTTTAAGCAATGTGGATGCTGAATATTCAACGTTTTTGCGGTTTTTTTGTCATTGTCATTGGAATAAATATTGTTATTAAGAGATGAACATTAGGATTAACCTTATTTAAGAATTTTACACAGTGCCGATACTGAGTCTAATTTTGATCAGAGTTCCTGCAATTGGTCTTTTCGTTGTGGTTATTATAAATATATATATGGAAGGATATGTCAAACCGCTCATATATTCACTCTGTTGAGATATTTTTGAGCGTCTGTCTGATTTGAATACAAGCAATTTCCTATAAGTCGCTTGAAAAATTTATTTAAGCAAAAAGTATTTTATTTAAAGTCAAAGCGGCCTCGTAATTATGAATTTCACTAGCTGACTGCCTTAAACGCTTCGTTTTATTCATACGATTTAATAACGACGTTTTCTTTCAACAAAAATCAAACAACATAAACTTCCAAAGCGAAACAACACGTTCCTTTCTTCAAACTCACAGTAACATTCCACTAGACATTGTAAGACTGACGGCAGACAATAACAAGCGGTCGGAAACGTATAAACAATAGAAGAGCGGTTAGCGTGACATGGAGTTTCTCGCATGCGTCTCTTTTGCACTGATCTAGTTAGAAAGACGCGCAAATATTGACAAAGATAAAATACCCGACAGGGCTGCCTTGAGTAACCCATTAATTTGACCTACCGCTTCATAAGTTGAGCATCGCGGGTTCCAACCTCGGCTCCGAGTATTATGAAATTCACAGGTTGAATTTGATATGAATTATGAGATTTTCGGTGAAGCAACGGGTAAAATTTCACGTAGAAACTTCCTTGCACTGTTTGCACATGCCAAGTGAATTAAAACTATTTGTACTTGTAAAACTATATGGCTAAAGTTAGACGTATTTTCAAAGGAACGTGAACCGCAGATATGTTTAACGAGCTCCCTAAAGCGCTCGCGTTAGCTCGTTAAGGTAATCGAGGTCTACATACCATATAAAATATTTCAAATGTTTTTCCCACGAATCATTGTAAACTATTTACGTAACTGTGAAGATCCTAGAATGTACTAGGCACATGTGACATCCAAGTTCTGCATTGTTAAAGAATTTCAGCTGTGTGATTATTTAGCTAAATGAAACACGTCTTAATTAATAATTCTCGTAATTATATTTTCTCTCTCTTCCGCACGTAATTTAATATATACCTATATAGGTATACCAGGCTAACAGGAAGAGGCACCGTTTTAAGAAGTAGTTTTTAAAATACATAGCTAGCAGTGGCGTGTCGTCGTCCTATCAACTCGATTTCCACCGCGCTACTCTATCAAACTCCTCTCTATCTCGCTTCTTCACTAGTCCAAAATCGATGTTTTTTGCTCTGGGTTACCTAACGGATAGTTTCATCGAACGCGACTGATCCTACAAGTCCTGCCATCATTGTCAGCCGCAGGCGGTACAAAATACACTCTATTCAACATTTACGTGTGTGCCCAGTATAAGTGTAAGTCGTTATATTACAGTTTGTGTGTCGAATATAATCCCTGGCAGACGTTACATATGGCTAACTGGATCCAGAAGGAACATGCACCACTTAAGTGACGAACGCTAGTTACATCGTCGTAATGGATTAAACGGGTTTATGCTTAATAGGTACCAATCAAAGTTCGTTTATTGCTTCTTAAAAAGATATTTCCCCATATCTTAAGCAGCTAGTAAAAGTGTGGGAAATGCTTATTCCTACAATCATCTTATGCTTTTTCCACACTTAACCTTTGACAGTATTTACGCAATTTTAAAATGTTTTGATTAATCGTAAAGTAAATATTCAATTTGCCGTTAAATAGAGCTACATCCGAACGATTTTATCTTATTCGGACAGAGACATTTTGAAAAATCAGAATAAATTACATACCTCTTTACCCACGGCAAATTTGGGCAATATTGGTGTTTTGCTCTTGGCAATATTTACCCAAAAACCGGTAACCTTTACCGTCATGCAAGTCACGGGTCGGATAATCCTCAATTGATTGAAAATATTCAACGGTTGCCGTTCCCAGTTTTAAGGTGTCCAACCGATAAAAATCTCATTCTTTTGCAAGCCGACCCGTTTCATTGACACCTTCAAAGGAAAGAGAGGGTATTTTCATATAACTTAATTTTATAAAAGGGAGAACAAAGTGTGATGTCTGGACGCCCCTATATTGTATTTTCACGACGGCGGTCAAACCATTAAACTGAGATTTGGCTGTGACCAAAACAAATTCAATATCGATGAGCCAGCTGTGTACGTCTATAAATATGTGTAGGTAGGTAAATCTAAAGGCATGAGTAAGCTTAACAATTCGAAACGTGGTGTTTTTTTCAATTAAATGGATAGCCGATAAATCACAAAGAGGCATACGCTCAACCTTTGTTCCCGTTGAACAATAAACCTGTCGAGGTTTTTCAAAATTTGAAATACGCACAAACGAGATGTTCCGCCTCCCCGCACAATCCAATTTAAACACAAACCAAACTTCTTCTACCTTCTTGCAACAATAACAGGTATGATCTTATTTGAATTTTAAATCTCTCCAATCTGTACTTTGAAACTATGTTAGAAGTTAAACTGTCAGTCCGGAGTTATTGCGAGAACAGAGTATAAGTTAAATGAAAACTTTATTTGTTTCCAGTTCAGATAGATTCAATCTTGACTTTTGTGAATCTAATAGGCGATGCCAACGAATTAGTTTATTATCTCGGTGACGATACGGACTAAAATCCAACTCACTATCTATAACATTAAAGTGATAAGGAAAAAACTTTTCAGTAAGGGTTCCTATTCTAAGCAGCGCAAACAGAATATACTTCAATTTAACTTTCCTAGTGTAGCATTGTTCTTAACACACCTTTTATTAATTCAAATTCGTTCAAACGTTTAATTAATTTCTTGCTCCGTGAGTCTTTTCTGTCAAAGACAGTCGCAATACATGAGATAAAAATTAAAAATGTTCTTCAAAGATAACCCTGCGGGTCTAAAATCGTTTGTTCAGATAGAGAAAACCCACAAAATAGTACTTCTCTAAATGTTTGATGGCCCTCGCCACTACACCAGTGAGTATCTCCAACCAAAGCAAGAACATAAAACAATAACAATTCCTAGTAAAGCAGTTAACGTGAGACTCGGAAGGCGGCGTCAATTTGCGAAGCGCGCGGTTTCAAATGTCGTTCCATTAGGGCGCCGTCTAATGGTCGCCGTGCCTACTCGCTGGCCTATAACGCCGTAGAAGCTTTTACAATTAACTATCGCTGATTATTCACAGAACTAGGGTCCGTAGCTCATTCAAAATTTACTCATACAACTGTGCCCGACTATATCCATCTCAATCTCAATATCGTTATCGTGATCTTGTTTGCTTAGGCAAGTATTGCATATAATTGGACACATTTTAAATTATATCATTGCTAACTATGCCTAATCTTGAATGATATTAATGCTACAGAGTTCAAGCTCAGAAGCCTCTCGGTTACGGAAAATATTTCATCAGAAAAATCTGAATGTGTTCATATCATCCGATGAGCAAACGTTACCATGCGGCATGTTCACGTCAAGATTTTGTGCCAACCTTTATGAGAATATTCATCACATTGATATTTTTCAACCGAAGCGGGTGACGATCAAATTTATTAGGCTCAAAATGAAATTACAGTATATTTTCATCAGAGCAGACACGAAACGATTACTTACGGAAGAGGTTTCTCTCATTCATCATCGTGATGGGGTAATTAGTGGTCCGGCAACTAATTTAGATTAATCGGTCTTCAATGGGCCTCTTTTATTTTATTTATATGGTCGCTCATCCTCTAAAATAAAGGGTTCGCTTGAAAAATAGCACGTTGTTATCTCATTACAATAGGTAACATAAGTTCATGATGCCTACGTCAATAGAAATAACCACTTTATGCTCACAATGCGAAAACTTTGAAACACTTTTTTCAGCAGTAGGTAATTGTATTCCGCTAAAATGTTTCTACATTGCTAAAACCTGCGTAGGTACAATTAAACATTAATTAAAGATTTTCTTAATGAAACATCTGTCACAATAATTTCGGAAACATTTCAGAATTATTCAAGTGAAGTCCATAGCTATAAAATAAGGAAAGTTACCTTAAAAAGTTACAACCAGAAGCACATTTCATTACAATAAACAAAACAAACGAAAAATTAATATTTACTTATCATATCGCAAATGGGTTTGTGTAAAATACGATGAGATTAAACGATGAAAATGGTCGCTTGTTGAAATAAATCACGTCGTTATGGTTCAGTGCCAAGGATCCCCCAGGCATCGCCGGCACTTAGTCAGCCAAACGTGACAATTCAACCTGGATACCGTTCCATACTGTTCCATACCGTTCCACTTCTGGGTACAAGACTCTTCACACGAGGAGAGTGAATGGAATATAAGTAGTCCACACGTAGGCCCATTGTGGAGCATCATCATTGAACCGTGTAAACGTTCCGTTAAGAAAATTTACAGTATCTTTTAACCTGAATTTTGGAAACATCTATTTATAATGAACTAGCGACCCGCCCCGGCTTCGCACGGTATATTATGCATGTATTATACATAAATATAAGCCTTCCTCTTGAATCACTTTATCTATTAAAAAAAACCGCATCAAAATCCGTTGTGTGGTTTTGAAGATATAAGCATATTACATAGGGACATAGGGACACAGGGACAGAGAAAGCGACTTTATTTTATACTATGTAGTGATGATGTGGTAGTCGCGTTAATTAATTTAGTTAAAGACTAAAAAAATATTCTTAAGTCTAAACCACTTTATTCTGATAATGTAAATACTCACAAAGAAAGCCTAGAAAATGAATACCTACTCTTCCAAACCCAGAGGAGGACAAAAATACGAGCGATACTAACAGAATTTAAAAGGAAAGAAAAATAAATTTGAGTTTTATCTGAACAACGAAACATTGGTTCCATTTTATAGAAATCGATAGATAGTGGAAAACAGTTCCAACTCAAAACAAACGGAACTCAAAGAAACTAAAGTTTAGCCACGAACCAACTTGAAAAGTGCATGCTGCGCATAACATTTTCCAAGAGGAAGATATTAGTAAACTTACAACATATCTTACCACAAGAACAAGGAAAACTTCCTGCAAAACTAATTACATACTACTACTAATTTATTAACTTGGTTGAATGACTAATGCTTGTTAAAACCATCAGTAGGTAGGTATCTACCGTCAGGCGTAGTGCAAAAATAGTCTTTGAGTGTTATGCCAAGTACTCACAACGGACCGGGTGATTATGGAAATCTGCTCCGAGGATTAGTCGACTCGCTGAATACTGATGATAATTCCAAGCAAATATTATTATATGACGTTTTAACTCCCTGCTTCGTTGTAAAAGGCATCGCAGCAGCTATAATGGGCACGCAACAATTTCTCTTTGCCGGGTGCCGTTAAGTACTTCGCGACACCTGCGTTATATTTTTTAATTTAGTGAATATGCCTGCCAGAAGTATTTCATTTATAAGAGGGGGAGGGGGCGCCCCCCGGCCCTCCCACTCAAAGTGAGACCTGCGGGGAAGTTGGCGTCCCTGAAGTATTACGTGAAGGTGGGACTGTTTCTCTGAAAAATCTAAAGAATAGTCTGGTATTCCTGCCAACCAAAACAAGAACATTGTAAACCGAAGTAAAACTTATTTTTACCTGGCTTATCCATCGCTGCGCTTCGAACAAACATACAAACGAATCGAGATTTATTATAGTTTGTTGAAATCGGTTACAGAAATATATCCATTTCGCGACATCTAACGGTATAATGGTTTGATTTATAGTCTATATTTATTGGCGTTTTCCTTGACCTACCAAAACATATTAGAAGATTGCCTGTAAAGATATTTTCGAGAAATGTATACTCACGAGCAAAAATAACGGGTCGCTTTTCATAGAACTTTGTATGAAAATTGACCTCTTATTTTTGCTCGTCAGCATACGCTAATACTAGCATGGCTAGACAAATGACAGGGTACGCTAAGAAGCGAATCGATGTCAACATTAGCTTGCCAGTAATATTTGTTCCGCTAGATCACGTGGTTTTCCTTAGGCTTATATCAATCCCAAACAATTTAATTCCACTCTCTTAGTGTAATTGATATATTTTATCACATCATTTACTAATCGAGAGACATTATCTCTTTATTGTTTTGTAACAACGCTAAGTATGTACGTCACTTATTTATTAAATTAAAAAAAAAAGTATTAGGTATGTAGGTTTTTAGGATTAGTAAGTAAGTAAGTAAGTAAGTAAATGCTTTATTGTACAAATATAAAGAAACAGATACAATTCACAAAAAAATAAAAATAACATTAATATTATTATTAGTGTTTGTAAAATGTATTCATCTAATTGATATTAGAAAGTCACTTTGTTGTTAACACACATACATAAGTGATATATGAGTAGTTACAAATATTAAAAACTAAATAGTATCAGACAAAGAGTATCTCTCAGAAATAGGGAACTAAGTAGACTGCCGTTGGACCGAAATGACCCCTTACGGAAAATTGCTTTGAGCCATCGCCGGCCACCGAATGCTCCGACGTCTTGAGAATAAATCTGGAATGCTCTTTATGTGAACGAGTATATCCGTCCAAAAATAAATACACGAGGATACAACATTACGTGGGTATTAATTCAACAATCGCACATGCAACATTTATGATAGTCAAAACTTCAAACCTATGGTTAAATAGCCATATTGTGACAGAGATTTGCGTCATCTGTTTTTTAACACTAAGTACTAAAAAACAGAAATAGATGTTTTATTTAATTGATATAAATTTTGGTTATTTTTCCACTTTTATTTACATTGTAGAGTTTTCAGTTCCATTATAATAGTCAAGTGGACGATTAAATTTAATTAGACTTCAATTTTATTAGTCCAATGTTCAAAAAATTAATAAAAGTGATTGGTTTTTCGTAAGCTTCTGATTAAATAAAAACGCTTCAAAAATTCTTAATAAAGACAACAAGGCGGTAGTCTAAATAATGTAGGCACTTTTTCTGATTGCCAGCTAGCGTAACCCGTTTGCTGGAGGAGGTCTAAGGCTGAGGCCCGTCATGCATATTCAAAGGCAAGCTCGAGCCAAGTGGCTCAATGTTACTTCGCTACACTAAACTGCCGTTTTATTCTCTTATCCTCTATGAGTGTGTATCAAGACATACCCATTGTGGTTATAAATTAATAATTAAGTCGCTGTCAGAATCTCGAGCCCTTAACAAATCCGCGTCCACAGCGGCTTGTCAACACGAGAGAGACGTACGAAATTAAAGTCAGTACTTTAAATCCTGTTTCTATTTTCTTTTACATTTATACCGATGTTACTTACAATTGTTTTTATTTTAGCTATCCCAAAATTTCATTTAGATACCGTTTTCACATTAAATTTAATATGTATTTTGTGGCGTAACGAAACCACGTAGAGAAAAGAAGATGTATGAGAGAGTGGACTGTATTTAATTGAATAAGGACTGAAGACAAGAGTTCGAGAGATGGGCTTCCGGTTTATACAGCCTTTATCATTTCAGGTTAATCCCAAAAGGCACTCACCTCGTCTTTCCTTCTCGATAGCGAACCTTGAAAGCCTTCTCCTGTTGCAGCTCTAGTCTCGTCCCAGTTATAAATAATTACACGTACTTCATGTGCAGATAGATTATAATATTAGGAAAAAATAGCTTGTTACATAAAACAGTAAATCTTCATGTGATATCCATACATTTCATTAATTTGTATTAGATTTTAAGAGTTAACGGCCACTTTCCAGGCGAGTTCAGGGATGACACCGTCGTTGCGCGCGCAGACCATAGGCAACACTTTTTCAGGCTGCATCTCGTTCGAGGTCGACTTAGCGGCGCACTTTTAGAATTAAAAGGAAATAAAAAAGGCTATATATCGAACACCCCCCACCGAAAGCACCATGAAGCTTTCCCACAAAATTAAGAGGAGTTTATTTCAATAAGAAAGAAATAAAATATACAATTAAAAGAAAAAAGAAGGTTTCTGCCTCTGATAAATAAGAAAATTAACTCAATAGTAGAATACTCAGTTAGCATAGAGTAGCAAACTAAGTTTATTTAGAGGTCTTTGCAAAAGCTTTCCTTTGAATCGAAGCGTTACCTTTCGAACAACTCCATCCAAGCCAGGATGAACAGCTTCAATTTTGGTAAGAGACCAATATGGCATGAATGGATTTGATCGTCTTTGACAAGAACTATGTCACCGACTTTTAGATTAGGTGAAGATGTGAACCACTTCGATCTTTGTTGTAAAGTATTTAAATAGTCCTGGCTCCAATTTTTCCAAAACAGTTGAGAACAGTTTTGCAAATATTGCCAACGTGACAAATGAGAAATCAGAACGTCCGCGAGATTATATTCTGGTACAGCATTGAGACTCTTACATATCAGAAAATACTCTGCCGTCAGAACATTAAACATACTAGAGTTGCCACTAGCCGGTACCTAGTGAACTACAAGCAACGAACTGCGCGGAAGAAACGCCGTGCGAACTAATGTCTGCCATGTTGTTTTCGCTATTAACATGACGCCAGACATGAGGTGGAAGCACCTCTATTATTTGAGTAACACGGTTACACACGAAAGTTTTCAATTTATACGCATAAGTTTGAATCCAAGAAATAACTATAAACGAGTCAGTTAGCGCTGCAACGCGAGTAACATTAACACGCGATAGTGATTCTGTGATATATTTCACTAATTTGCTAAGCAGCGCTGCTGCCATAAGCTCAAGCTCAAGCCTCGGAATAGTCATAGGCTTCACTGGAGCTACCTTGGACTTCGCTATGAGCAATCTGCACTTAACTTGACGCTCGCGTCGTAAAATAACGTAAATTGACGCAGCATAACCTCGCGAAGATGCGTCACAACAACCTACCAACTCGCATTCTGATACCTCTGGAAGCAGAACATGCCGCTCGATTTGTAATTCTGATAACCGAGAGAGCTTAGCAATAAATTCCAGCCATTGCTGACACACATCGTTAAGTAGCTGTCCATACCAGCCGATGTCCAGCTTCCAGAGATCCTGCATTATGCACTTTGCGACGAAAGTACATGGCGATAGAAAACCCACGGGGTCATATATCGAAGCTAATATTTTTAGCACAGATCTCATAGTTGTTACTGAGTCTTGCTTGTTCACGGAAAAGCTGAATGCGTCAACTAACGGCACCCAATTTAAACCCAGAAGCTTTAAAGAGACGTCGTTTTTGTCCCTTTCGAAGGAGATACTAGATTCTCGATGCTCTGCAGATGAGCGCTCAAGTAATTCTTTACTATTACTAAACCATTTTTTCACTACAAGTCCTGCAGATTGGAACATGCTTACAAGCTCGTCTTGTAGTGCGCATGCCTGTGAGAACGTCTCACAGGACCACAGCGCATCGTCCATAGGAATACCTTGCCTTATGACAGCAGCAGCAGAAGCGAAACGTTCACCTTCATCACTTGCTAGCTGTAGCAAAGTCCTTATTGCAAGAAACAGTGAGCTACTTACGCCGTAAGTTATCGTTTTCAACTCGTAAATTTTAATAGGTTCGTCAACGGACGACCTGTATAATATATGCTGATATTTCCTATCACTTTCTCGAATTAAAATCGCACGGTACATTTTGCAAATATCACTAGCAAAGCAGTATTCGAATAACCGAAAATAAGTAATAATAGACCCTATATCACGGTATAAGCTAGGTCCAGATAACTGAGTGTCATTGAGAGAGACGTTATTATTTGTTTTTGCACTAGCGTCGAAAACTAAGCGCAAAGGAGTTGTCGTACTACTCGGTCTGAGTATACTGTGATGCGGAATCAAATATCTACTAGACTCAATACCAGCATATAATTCCATATGATCCAGCTTCTCGTATTCTAGCATGAAATCATTGTATGCTTGTTGTAACATCGGAGAGCGAGCGAGTTTTCGTTCAGTCGCTGGCAGTCTTCGCTCGGCGGCAGCGCGCGATTCCCCAAGCGGCGGGGCGTCGGGCACGAATGATAGAGGAACGACGTATCTACCGCTGTCGTCGCGCCTATGCTCGTTCGCGTAAATATCCTCTGCCAACTGCTCTAGCGGACTAAGTATGGGTTTGCACGGCAATTCTTCGACTTCCCAAAAATCACGCAACGTTTTGTCTAAGCTCTTCTCCTCACAGACCGGCAAATGGAAATTTTGTGAAGTTAATTTATTGTCATAATAGAGTTTTCCACTCACAACGTAGCCAAACACTGTCTCAATAACATTCGGTATATTTGACTTAATAGTAACCGGCTTATCTTTAATTAATTCTGACACGACATCATTCCCTAGTAAAATATCTACAGGTGATTTCTCGTAGAATAATGAGTCGGCTAAATCGAAACACCTATACTCTTCCACAACCTCACGCGGGAACGAAATGTTAGGCATTTCCGACGAAACTTTCGCTACTACTACCATGTCCACCGGTAAACTCGGAACGTCCGTTTTACACGGTTTTATATCACACGTAATAATACCATAGTTTTTCACTACTTCGCCGCCTAGCCCGGACACAGTAAACGGACATTTGTAGCGACGAAGGCCCAAACGTTGAGCACAATCTAACGTGATGAACGAGCTTTGAGCACCCGAATCTAGAACTGCACGGCAATTCTGCGGTTGACCCGCGATATCAGCGATGTGTATGCGAGTAGTGCCTAACACCACACCATAGTTAGCGTCTTCATTCACGGAATGAAGTGATTCTATCACCGCGACATCAGAATCCGCGTCGACACTCACGGAGTGCGAATGACTTATTCCGGCTACGCATGCGTTAGAACGAGAGGGCTGCGCCGTCAGCACGGCTGACGACGTGTCTGCGACAGAACGGAACGACTGCGACGTCAGCACGGCTGACGACGTGTCTGCGACAGAACGGAACGACTGCGACGTCAGCACGGCTGACGACGTGTCTGCGACAGAACGGAACGACTGCGACGTCAGCACGGCTGACGACGTGTCTGCGACAGAACGGAACGACTGCGACGTCAGCACGGCTGACGAGGTGTCTGCGACAGAACGGAACGGCTGCGCCATCAGCACGGCTGACGACGTGCCTGCGTCAGAACGGAACGGCTGCGACGTCAGCACGGCTGACGGCGTGCTCGCGTCGCGATGCAGCAAATAATGGTGAGGTGAAGAACATACTCCACAAGTCATGTTACTTCGGCATTCGGAAGCATTATGACCAGCTTTTAAGCAATTCGTGCATAATTTCATGGAGTTGACACGGTCAATCCTATCGTTAACCAACAGTTTACGAAACTGTTCGCATCGGTAAATCATGTGATCTAAATTACAATGCACGCATGTTAGCTTATTGTACTTATGATGGTCGTTTCGAGATGAAGTCAAGCCAACTTTAGGCGGAACCTGAGAAGATCGCGATGGCTTATTATAATAAGTGTTGTTCGGTTGTGTAGGCTTATAACTCGGTTGCGATACATTTCTGTATGGAACTACAGCAGATTTTGTGTTGTTTTGAGCTGACGTAGAAGCAGTCCAGGAGCTCGTACTCGAGAAAGTGTGTTCGAGTACTTTAATTTGTTTGTTTACGAAATCTATCAGTTCTTTGAAAGTCGGCAATTCGTTTTGATCGCGACTTTCTTCGAATAATTTTCGCGTGTGGCTATCGAGCCCACGTAAAGCGATATGACAGAATAGGTAGTCATCTAAGTCTCGAATCTTCAACGCTTTAATAGCTTTCAACGAGTGGTCAAACGTTTCAATAAACGAAGTCAAATTCGCGACACTATCTTTTGTCAGCGGGGCGAATCCCAGCATTCGGTCCAAATATCTCCCAGTCAATGCCCTTTCATCTTGATACTTTTCTAATAAGCTCTGCCAAACTACGGCATAATTTCTGGCAGTGATTGGAAGATTTTTCACCATATTAAGTGCTGGACCCTTCACACATGACAACAGATAGTGAAATTTGTCGATGTCGTCAAAGTTACGATTATGCACCAAAGACACAAAAGTATCGTAGAACGTCGTCCAATTTTCAATTTGACCATCGAATTCGATCAATGTAAGTTTAGGCAATGACGGCCTACCTAAATTGCTATCATCACATTTATGATGTAAATTCACCGACCGCTCCTGGTCTAACTTCGCGCAGCTCATGGCAACCCGTTTGCACGCATAAAATAATTCGTCAAAACTATCTAACGCGCTTGTTGAGACTTTAGACTCGGGCAACAGTTGCAACTCTAGCACAACAATATTCATGACAATTTTCTCGAAATCGCTACGAGCGTCGTCGAGTTCTGAATACTGTATCAAAAATCTCTGCACGGAGTCTATACTATCCATTCTAAGTGTTTTGGATAAATCATAAGCCTTTTGAACCTTGCCGAACAAATATTCTTTTTTCAAAATTAAAGTTTTTAATTGTAATTCACAATCTCCAGATTCTATCGGCGCCATATTTATATCTGTTATCTGTCACGGACAAATATTACAACAGAGAATGACTTGACATTTGACACTAGAAATGAACTCGCCCGTGTGCACTTGCACACTTGAAATAAATGATTTTAGATGTTTATTTTTCAGAAATATAATGTGAATACGATTCACAGAAAAATGCACAATAAATAGATGTAACTTTTTGAAATGAAATCCGGATCGGAGGCCAAAAAATGTGGCGTAACGAAACCACGTAGAGAAAAGAAGATGTATGAGAGAGTGGACTGTATTTAATTGAATAAGGACTGAAGACAAGAGTTCGAGAGATGGGCTTCCGGTTTATACAGCCTTTATCATTTCAGGTTAATCCCAAAAGGCACTCACCTCGTCTTTCCTTCTCGATAGCGAACCTTGAAAGCCTTCTCCTGTTGCAGCTCTAGTCTCGTCCCAGTTGTAAATAATTACACGTACTTCATGTGCAGATAGATTATAATATTAGGAAAAAATAGCTTGTTACATAAAACAGTAAATCTTCATGTGATATCCATACATTTCATTAATTTGTATTAGATTTTAAGAGTTAACGGCCACTTTCCAGGCGAGTTCAGGGATGACACCGTCGTTGCGCGCGCAGACCATAGGCAACACTTTTTCAGGCTGCATCTCGTTCGAGGTCGACTTAGCGGCGCACTTTTAGAATTAAAAGGAAATAAAAAAGGCTATATATCGAACAACGGCTCAATGTTACTTCGCTACACTAAACTGCCGTTTTATTCTCTTATCCTCTATGAGTGTGTATCAAGACATACCCATTGTGGTTATAAATTAATAATTAAGTCGCTGTCAGAATCTCGAGCCCTTAACAAATCCGCGTCCACAGCGGCTTGTCAACACGAGAGAGACGTACGAAATTAAAGTCAGTACTTTAAATCCTGTTTCTATTTTCTTTTACATTTATACCGATGTTACTTACAATTGTTTTTATTTTAGCTATCCCAAAATTTCATTTAGATACCGTTTTCACATTAAATTTAATATGTATTTCATAGCATAATTTCTACTATTTTACTTGTTCCTACAAGGTGTATCCATAAGACTGGCCAAATGAGAAAACGAGATGATTTACAGCAAAAATGCAGACTATAGAAGCGTATTAACATTGCCAACAGACGCCATGTAGAACAGATTGGTCCCATAATTCAATAGTTCATCGCAGAAACGCAATAAAAGGCATATTTCCCATACGTGCCGCGCACATAAATTTCTACATAGGAAAGAAAAACATTTGCTCCGTTTGAGAATTAAGGTCAGGGCCTCTGATCAACGCCCAAAAAATACGAGCCGTTAATTAAGCGAATTCCTTATCGCCCTAGTTCGTGCAGACGCGGAAACCAAGGACCAACTACTTAGGTTACCACAAGTCACTCAGTTTTAAGATGACACGACTAAATTGTTCGAGCATTATCTAATTTTGAGCTGGGGAAATCAGGAGAGCCAAACACCCGCTGTTATCATGGAATTAAATTCAAGTTTAGTGTTGATTAAGTTTTGGAATTGTACCAACACCTTGCTAATTGGTTTTAATCACAGTTAGGGTTGACTGGTCCGGCCATGTCACGAGTTAGCGGAGCAAGCGTTTCTGGGACGTAGCCAGGTGAACATAACCACTGGGGACGCTGCTGTTCTAGGTCAATTGAGCGTTAGTACTTCACTATAAACGGGCATTTGTCTATGTGAATCATGCAAAGTTCCACAAAGTTTCAGTAGCATTTCATTCATAATTTTTCTACTTAAGTATAATTGTTGTCAATGTCAATGTCTGATTAATACTTATATATGCCACCTTTTTGTCACGTACGGGATCAACCACTATTTTAATTATATGAAACCTTTAACTGCTTATGACTTTTGACTCTTGTCAACCTCGTTACTACGCTAACAAGCCGTGGTACCCTAGTATGAGTCTAAGCAGAAGATCGCGGATTTGAACCCAATTTACACCTTGGAATGTTTTGAAATTGAAGTGTGTATTAAATTTGAAACTCATCGTAAGCTTCGGTGAAAGAATTAACTTATGGCGGTTGTGAAGATTCCAATTCAACCCGCATTGGGCCTCTGTAGAAACAACCGTCTAAGCTTTCTTATTCTAAGAGCAAGCGTGTGTTTAGCACTTTAACGTATCTGAAATGACGTTAATTATAACAATCCACAATTTTTATTCAGAGAACATCACAATTTCAATTCGTTCGTAAAAGTAAAGATAAAATCATTCTTACACTTGTATTCGGGCATATTGAAACTACGAGTAGCACACACCCGCAGTCTTAAAAATGAACAGCTTACTATCTTTGCTAATTCCGACCAAGATACATTAAAGTATAAACAAATTTTTACATATGTATGAGAGAGAATAAGAAATATAGTTCCTGAAATAGGAATTTCAGCCAACGACACCGCCCAAAATTGATACAAGCGGAGTATGACGAAAACAAAGGTGAGATTTTCTTAATATTGGAACAAAGCGTGATAAGTATTTTCCTGAACGTGAGCACAACAGTTTTGCTCTATAAAGATACATCACTTACTTGAAAATGTAGCGCCTTTTTATTTCGCCAGCAGAAACATTAATATCTGATCAAGTATAAGTGTAATTGAAACGTTAAACACAACGGCTTCACAGCGATAAATGGAACCACGTACATGAACTGTTATGAGATAATGATTACCCGTTAAATCGTAAATAGTGCCAGTGTTGTATCAAACAGTGGCAAGAATCAATAGTAATCAATTACCCAAAACGAATTAGTGAACGCAATAATAATTACTAAAGACAATAACGACTGGCCAGAGTACAAGGCTGACATCAAAATAAGAGTCACGTATGCCCCGCGACTCGCTCTGATTTTAAGAGGGTGGTTTAACGACGTCCTCGCAACATAGTGTTATTTACAAGGAAACTCGACGAAAAGGAAAGAGACCCGGACTCAGAGACCTTTAATCTCGATTTATAGCCAAGAACTTTGAATGTACAAATAGTTACTACTGTTTGTAATACTGTTATTAGAACTTAGGTCGCTATGTCTTGTTTAGATAACGAGTGAGTTATTTGCTATTGGTGTGAATGTAAAATAGCTTTAGAAAACGCGATGTACGTCTTATCTACTTAGTATCGCTTTATGCCTACTTTAGATGGTATCGCCTTGTTTTGTAGACAGAATTTTCACATAATTTCATTTCATACAAATTGTTCCAAAGAATAAAAAACTATTAGAATAACGAAATCCAATATTTTCATTTCAATTAAACATTTTAAGGAAAATTTGTGCAATTAATTTTATTTCATAGAATAGTTTTTTCAAAAGATGACAAATGATCGATTTATTATTCACATAAGTTTGTTTCTAGCATGTAGGTATTATTATAAAGAAAATACTTTACTTTTGCGAATACAAAATAATACTTAGAAAAAGTAGGTTAAGTTAAGTAAGTACTACGACCGCAACAAAAACGAAATGCTACCAGAAAAATAGGTTAGGTTAGGTTAGAACTGCGACCCCAACAAAAACCAAATTCTTTCAGAAAAACAGGGCTATGTTGCCTGAAAATTATATTGCGTAAATAATATGAGAATTAATAATATTGGACTTGTCATTCTACCATGTAAATGTGTGTCTACCAAATTAAAAAAAAAATGATGATTTTAAAAATCAATGAATTGAGATTAAAGATGTCAATGAGTTTTTCACGAACTGATCATTATAGGAAATGAGAATATGTGGAACAAAATTCTATAAAAATATCGTCTACAATATAGTGTACAACCATTTAGATACCATGGTAACGATCAAACTTACAAATCAAATTAATCTACGTAATTCCACTTAACTCATTGTTTCGATCTTTTCAAAATTTAAAATAATTGGCTTACTCTGCTATATTGCCTTTGTTTAAAAACGTAATGCGACCGTTTTAGTTGTAAAGCATCTAAACCTAGACAGACTGTGAGAAAAACAAACAGACTGTGAAAAATATCTACTTCAAAACAACATACATGAAAAAAACATCTGCGAACACAACGGAATTAGCAAGAGAGATAAAAAAACGGCTGCATAGTCATGATGCAATTTAGCTGCTAAAGCAGTTTCTTCCATCGAGTAACTTCAGCACTGCATGCATAATCTAAGTGAAACAGGTATGGTCTACTGAACAAATTTGAATTACGAAAAGTGAAAAGCTTTACTCCGTCCGTTAAGTTTGGGAATTACTTTAATTCTGGCTGTGGAATTGAGTTTTGAAATGAAAGTTAAAGCTGGTTTAAAAGGGACTCTAGTACTCGAATGTAATGATTGCGCCTATTCAGAGCAAGCTTCTGACATTTTTTGAAGAGCACGCCACTTTAACTCACATTTCTTTAGCTCTTCGTATCATTATAACTCTATACATAAGTACTATTCTGCTATTTATTATTATTTATTTATTTATTATAGTCTATAGCAAGCGTTCATGGATACGGGATTTTTCTTTTATGAAAGTAAATACTTTCAATGAAAACATTATATTTCACTTTATTTATTGAGATATTGTCAGCCCCATACAATGCAATGTAATTAATTAGTAGGTCTCATTTAAGCGGTCGGTCTATAGTTTATTATTCATTTGTCGTAGTATAATTTCTTCAAAGATTACTTCTGCCGCCGTTTCCATTATTAAAGAAATCGTTATTGATTCGACGTGTGCAACCAGTCGAAATGATCGCTTCGACATCTTTTACAATTTCACCCATTATACGAGCAGAAACCAGAATTATCTACTATTCTATGGAATTGAATGCTAAGATATGAGAATGTTCAGCCATAGCAGGTATTGTAATAAATTGTAATGGAAAAAACCAGCTACGATTATAATATTATACAGTAAACTCAGTCTTGGGCTGAGAATACGGGCCACCAACTTTGGAGGATGTCCATGGTAGAAAAAAAACGGTTCCGAGCAGTTGTGCACCTCGTTCCGCCGATCCCTGGTCATCGTTTTTTTTAAGGTAGGCATGCGTTTGACCACAATCTGCGATGGCAAGAGTAGTGTGATCTAAGGTGGGGCATGCTTATTTATTATTCCAGTTTCTTGGAAACGTCGGATTATACGCTCTACAGGGAAGTGATACACATATGTATAGTTCTTATTGTACTTTGTAGACTTGCAGCTTCCGCCGTCTTCTGACACTGCCCTGATTGTACATTCTTCTGGTATTAGTCGCATGATATTGAATAACTATTGTGGAAGAACAGTTAAATTTGCCTTATTTCCACAATAAATTTATAGATGTGTTTTTATAGTTAGACAGAGTTTTTTGTACTAGAATGCATAGTTTTTTTTTCATCGACGTGTTCCCTTTTTCCGAGAGTGTATTTTGTTATATTTGTGTAGACGTCTGTGTACTAACACGCAACGTCGTTCCCTGATGACACCACCTTTTCCTTCTTCACGCTCAATTACCGTAAGATATTATTTCGTGGATCAAGTAGCTGAGCGGCTTGTCAGTCTTTAAACTCAGGAATTACCCTCATTAATACCAAATTTACCTAATGTATCTAATTACATTTTACGTGTACCTTACTATACTCGCACAAACACACACACGCCAGGCATTTGAAATGGATAATTTGCTAACATCATTTTTCAGTTCAGGTTTTCTTTTACAACAAAATGTGCTTTAAAGTACTATTGCTTTTGTCAAGGTTGTGCACTGAACCCTACACTGCGCGTGACCTGACTTGCACACGACCGGTTTTTTTATTTAAAATGTCATTATACTAATTAATTTGGTCACATAATTACGTTATTCTTTCTGTCTATTTTTATGTACCTAATATGTAAATAAAGAAAGGACTTTACTCAAAGTACATTATTAGGTTATATGTCGTTTATTTATCTATCTATCCAATACCTTGAAACGAGCAATTATAATCTGAATCTCCGAAACGGCTCTAAATTTAGTATGCAGGGGGTGTCGGGGGCGATGAATCGATCTAACTAGATTTCATTTTTAGAAAACGTACGTACCAAAAATAATACCAGGTAGGTGCTAACTTAGCAATCGTGCTAACTTAGCAAAATCCTTATCTGTGAAAGGTAAATGTCAAAGTGACAGATAAGGTCAAACGATTGCTAAGTTAGCAGAAGCCTATAGAGCGTTTATGAATAAGGTGTTAGTGTTTTTGAATTTGCGAAACCAAATCGCTACGCACGTTCAGGTTTACCATTCTTCTAAATCTCTCCGATTATTCCGTATATGGTATTCGAAATTAATAATTACGTCGTACGACGCAGCATGTTACAGAAACAATGAAGCCCCTAGTTTCATGCTACTTATAACCTTATATAGTACACCTAGTTGGCGGATTAGCGTTGCCTTTAGAGTTCAGACTCCACGGGTCTTGTGGCTTGCATTGCACGGTTTCTTTTGTTTTTGTAATCAACTATTTTCACTTACTAACACGATTTCATTCCGTTTTTACTCTAGCCCAGCCAGTGAACCAGTTAATTAAAATGGATATTGTTTAGCGAAAAAATACCGTGGTTAGTAAACATTCGTGGAATTATTTGTTTGATTGCGTACTAGCTAGATAAAATAAACATAAACAATTATACTGTTATGGTGGGAACACTTGGTAAAAAAAATGACCAAGCACAAATCGACAGTAAAACAAAGTACAAATCATTAGTCCGTCTAAATTTTTAAACAAAACTCATTAGGCGTGGCCAAGTTTTATAAGGTACTAGCTGACCCGGCGAACTTTGTTCCGCCTTAAATTTGAAAAATTCCAGTGGTTTGGGCTGTGCTATCCCGCGGGAACTATGCAATTTTCCGGGATAAAAACTATCCTATGTCCTTTGCCGGGACTCAAACTATCTGTATACCAAATTTCAACTAAATCGGCCCAGCGGTTTAAGCGTGAAAAGGTAACAGACAGACAGTTACACAAAAGATCCACGAATGGGTCGAAGTGTATCCGCAAGGACCCCTAGATTAGGAACAGACAGACAGACAGACAGACAGAGTTACTTTCGCATTTATAATATTAGTAAGGATAGGGGTTAGTTAATTAATTACGATCTCAAAACATGCGGATATTCCATAGTTCAAAACAGTACTTATTTTAATAGTGTAGGATTAATCATGCTAAACGTGGCCTTTAGATCTTGTTACCTTAAGCTCTGTCTCTCTGCAAGGGACATAGACGTAATTTGTGTAGATTTAAAAAGCATTACTCATTATCGCTTTAGCTATAATTTCACGGTTCACAAACTTCGTGTCCCCGAGCCACGGCAATTGGTGCAGTCGAGTTACGTGCACGCGACTAACTTTGAGCATCGTCTTTAGATACTAAAATAGTACCTATTTTGTACAACCTTTGTCCCTTATAGTGCTTCTTAAAGTTGAATACCTACAGCGATTAGGCCACGAGGCTTGGCGACAGATTTAAATACCTATAATACGAGATTTTATGACCAAATATTTTTAGAAGTATACATTGTAAAAACTTTATCATACAAAATTATATAAAAAACACAAACTATCTTAATTTAATCTTATTGACATATATCGCCTAATTATAGGATAGGTAGGTAAATATAATATTTTTACCACGAGGAAAAATGATGAAATTGAAAAACATTAATTAATCGACCAACCATGAAATCTCGAAACTTTTGCTGTACAATTTGTTTAACTTACCGTATTTTTTATTTAGAAGTTTTCAAATTTCCGTACATTATTCGAGAGATAATATTTTTTCCTGCGAAGTTCGTCGTCTTCTAACAATTCTAAAAAAATGTCGTCTTCTAACAATTTTAATTACTTATTTGTCAAGAAACGCCAACAAACACGAAAGCACAACAACTAAAGACGAAATGCATAATTTAAAAGTCGATTAAAAAATTATAATCAATGAAACACAAGAAAAAACCACTAGCAGTATGTAACTACTGTAGTCTTAGAAAATAAGAAATATAAAAAATAGCACAAAACCGATCATCTTGAAAACCCTTGTGGAAGGCCATTGTCCAGCAGTGGATGTCGATGAATGGTGATGATGATGATGATGTGGCTGCTACGGTCACAATCGTGGTAGCGCGGTAAGCAGAGCGCTTAGTGTAAGCTTTTCGTCGCAACAAATGTTTCGAACGCGTTCTAACTTGTTTTTTTTTTAATACTATATACAATGCCTAAAGTTTGCTGCCGTTACGTGCCGCTAGGGATGCTGCCAAGTTTTCCATCCTAATTGAGATGTTTTACGTGAACGTGTTTGAGACGTTTTATGAGTCAAATGTAATACTTATAGGCTTAGAGCGAAGATAGGCCAGCCCTATGGTTTTTTGTACTACGAAACACAGTTGGCACGTCGTCCGAAAACAATTTCTTAATTGCGAATCTTAATCCATTCGACGGTGTCTAAAATACAGCTTTAAATTAAGAATGTAAAATTGATCTCCAATATTAATGACAACATCCTGCGATATGTAAATAAATGTGAAAAAAAATCAATTTAAAAGAATCAAACAATGAACAAATTGTTGAAAGGCAGGACCATGAATTTAAATGAGGAAATCTAAATTCAGTGATTGTTCCCGTTTTCGTGTCTGAAATGTAAAACTGAATGCTTAGCTATTGGTTTCTGCTTATTTGCTCGTTTCGGATGTCGTGTGCCATCGAACTGCTCTGAATATAGGCTAAAGCACTTGTAAACAAATAACAGTATTTTGTCAGACGTATTTCTTGCTTTCGTCTAAAATTTGTCTTTTGTATTTATAATAAACTCAAGCAACTAATATTTGTGTCGTGTATTTGTGTATTTGACGACCGGATGGCGCAGTGGTTAGAGAACCTGACTATGAAGCTTGAGGTCCCGGGTTCGATCCCCGGTCGGGGCAGATATTTGTATGAAAAATACGAATGTTGGTTTTCGAGTCTTGGATGTTTAATATGTATTTAAGTATGTATTTATCTATATAAGTATGTTTATCCGTTGTCTAGTGTCCATATTACAAGCTTTGCTTAGTTTGGGGCTAGGTCAATTGGTGTCAATTGTCCCATGATATTATTATTATTTATATTAAGTGCAAATAGTTCATATATATTATTTTAGATACGGTTTTGATTGTAGAGTGTCAAGATAAAAAGGAATTCACCGAAGATGAAGTACTCACGGGATCTTCGTAACATATTTCTTTCAACGCAAACACACACAGATTAATTAACACTATGCCCATGTCTCGTGGTCACTGGCTATCATTATTCAACTATTTTCATAATTAGTTGCGTTGTCATAATGAAATTTCAGTAGATAACCAAATAAAATGTTATTTTATATTGAGCCTTCAATTTATTACGAACCAATAACGAGGCAGGAAATTATTCCGGTAAAGGAAAACAGCGCGTGATACGAACATGATGCATGCTTCGACCCTTTCCCCGCATTTCATATACAGTGCTTATCTATTGGGTATCAGGCGAAACTTTATTTATTTACAAAACTGCGAACATGTTTCACATGATTCTTGTTTGGAGAAATTTGTCGTGTTTGTAAGATGTTTATGTTTTGTAAGATGTTACATGCAAAGCATGTAGGTATAGTTAGTAGAACAGGGTTTTTTTCATAAATATTTTTTTAGTTTTCTGAGTTTCATAACCTAAATCTAACTTTTTTTTTTTTTATTTTTTTTTTTATTATATGAATAGGAAGGCAAACGAGCTAGTGGGTCACCTGACCGTAAGTGATCACCACTGCCCATAGACAACTTAAAATAAAAATACCTATTTGCCCTTATACTATTAAACAAACAATATTTGTATGCACATAATATTATGTATAAACAGACTTGTATACGGGAATATTACACGTGTGTTAGGTATATAACATTACGAAATTTCGAAAACGGTTTTCCGGGACCACCGAGCTAAGACTCATCGGCCAGAAAACTTTTACCGATTTTCTCGCCCAACCAGGTACAAAACAATACCTACAATGTTCTTTATATTGAACACTACATAATAAGGAATACAGATAAAAAAATACACGGAGAAAATGTACAAGGTAAGCAATAGGCGGCCTTACCGCTTTAGGGCGAGTAAAAATTGTTTAAGTTAAGTTAAGAGATGTAATTAAGCTTTTACTGTTTTGTTTTTGTCATGTTTAAAAAGTATATACATAAAAAATAAACAATAAAAAAATAGAACCGCCTTCATAGTCAGTTCCAACTCACCAAATAGTGCTCCGAAGGCAAATGCATAAATTACATTAAAATATACCTTAAATCGCTATGGCTGCCTATAAGATTTAAAGAGTTCCTTCAATTTCTTCAAGATCTCGTCATCAGATCCTGATTTGGAGTTCATGGGACCAAACTGGAAGTATTCCCTTACCAACAAAAAAACAATTTTCCAAATCGGTCCACAAATGACGGAGTTCTGAGGTAACAAACATAAAAACAATAAAAAACAACCGAATTGAGAACCTGCTCCTGTTTTTGAAGTCGGTTAAAAATTGAAAACTCTCTGTTAATAAAAATATAAATATTAATGGTGGTATAAAGCAAGATAACATTCAAATGAAGAAGAAACTAGCTGTTTCTTTCATTTTGCTAAAAAAAGGTAGCAAAAATTTGAATTTGCTTACTTACGGTTATCATCACACATAATAATACATATAGGTATAATAGCAATTCTCCAGCAAACATCTTAGACATACGTAAATGGTAACTAACAGTTTCTATGACCTGACATTATGTGCTAACACGTAAATACATACGTGTGATAGTCGAATTCGCTCTTGACCAACCTACGTATATTCCGGGTACTGAGAGCAAGGGAAACCCATAAAAGATTTATCCATCGCACAACGCCTTCGCTGTAAATGTATTCATGCAAATAAGTGATGAAAATCCCATATCAATGTAAATATAGGTTTTCCCCTTTTTTGCAAACGAAAAGAGAAGAGATACGTTCTGGTTGGAAGCAAATAGTAAAACGAGCCTCGTCTTTACAACGCTATAAAAATTAAACCGTTCAATCGTTGAGCTTCGCTTTGTAAATTTATCGCTGTTATATGACGATCATTTCGCCCTGAGCCAGCAAAGTGCTTATCTAGGCGTTTAAACTGTAGTATTTTTAATGTCAGGACATAATGGTGCACCTAATGATATGACAAACGAGAAACGTTACCGTTACAGTTTGTTATTGTACTAAAATACTGAATGGAACATAAAGCATTCACCAGCTTAAGGTTTGAGATAATTATTACTTTACTTGGGTAATAAATATATAAAATAAATATGGTAAAAATGCGTAAAAATTTTGAGAAATCTCACGTGCTGCAATAACGAACGCAGGAGCCTAAAAATACTGAACGAATGCTTTATAATGAAGACTTTATTTCAAAAAGGCGCCCCGAGAAATGGATTCACTCTGAATTCATCACGTGCGATGACGGTGACCTCAATCAATACCGCAAAGCCAATTTTCCCACGGAGACAACGCACATAAAGGAAGCGAGATGAGTGCGCGTTAGGAATGTGTCACTTTTTGTTTCCCCGACCCTCATTTTCTCCCCTCGAATTCACTCAATCCTGAATCTCGCTGTACCTATGAGCAGATAAAAATGTCTCTGTAAAAATACAAAATATCGCATTGTTTTTACACCGGATTTTGCTGTAGATATATATTCAGCGACGTGACGTAGTGTTAATGAGAACCGCCCCTTCGGGCGTCGGCTTGAAGAATGTTCGCGACCTAAAAACTCTTTCAACCACATTCAAGTATCGACGCTCGAACTTATCTTCATTAATCAAACAACTTTGCCCAAGGCTTTCCCGCAAACATATACGGCGATTGTAAGGACGATCTAGAGCAGCAAGGGCTTACAAGTTTTATAGTTGGTGCTTACTGTAGATAGCTGCTATCATTACCTACACGCAGGTGTTTTCAAAAAGCGAAGCAATAGATAGATATCTTGATTATTTTTTGCAAAGGCTTTCCAATTGCGGTGTACTACCTATATAATAATTATGCATTTATTTATATCAAACGCAAAGTAAAGGTTAGCGAAAAATGCGCTTATTTTGTCAAAAAAACTTTTATTGTAGAAAACAAATCAAGTTAAAATTATAAAATGTCATAAAAGGATGAAAACAAGGTCCATTGTCGAGGCAATTTAAATAAATAAACAGAATCTTCGCCTTAGACAATTTCCAGTTAACCTTTTCCTAAGTCGGCTTTTGTTGACTTACGTATTTACCGTATTGTCGGTTTTGTTGAAGCCCACCAGGGAAAACGATCTACCCTTCTGCGTTTGTGATTAAATCAGTGCAACACTGTAACGTTGAATAGGTAGGCTAGCACTGAACTGTAGAATAAATAATGTTACGAGTCAAGTCGAAAATTGGCTACGTAACTACGCGTCTGAACCGATATATTAAACGTGTGCGGCCGTTCTTATAGCAGGTTTTGTAGCATCTGTGAATTACGGAGTTGCCAAAGTAATTCGTTTTTGTTGGGAGCTGAAACATTGCCCTGAGGCCGGAAGGCTGTACTTGTTTGTGGAAAGGTGAAATTAGGGTGCGTAGGTATAAACAAATACAGATACAATTTCAGCGCAAACATTTTTAAGACCCTTAATCACGGGGCAAAAAATACGACGAAAATAAGTTAATTGGTGCTTTTACGGTCAGACCTTTTTCGATGAGCAGCGTCTGGTATATAAAAGCTGGGAATAAAGACGTTTTGAAAGACAAAAAGACGTACGTATGTAGGTACAGTACCTACGACAGAAGAAAAAACTACCCGAGTGCGTAACGGACCATTGTATGCAGTTTATAAACCTCTAAAATTTCCAACATAAATGTTTTAATGTGTACGAGCAATCTGCTACAAATCTAATAATTTTGGATCAATATAGTCGGGCCAAATAGAAACTCTTTTTTGGATAGACGATGATGCCGCTGTCATAATTTTTACACTTCTTCACGTAGTACTGTAACTGACATGTTAACTAATCAGAATGATAGATGTCAATATAACAAGTTACAAAACAAATCAATCACGCAGAAAACACCAGAATCTTCGGAGGGTTGGAACAAACGACCGACGAAAGACAAAAAGAGTCGTTAATGCAATCCGACGTAACAAGCACAGATAACGGTCAGCAGGAATAAAGTCTTCGGTTTTGTGATAATCAGTTTTTGCCCTATCAGACTCAATTCACATTGATTATGACTAACGGAAGGATACCTACTTAAAGATAAATTTAAAGTACCTACTCACAACACAAAAAAAGCAGGTTAAGTTTATGGTAAGCATTATATACCTATGTATAATCAGTAAGTATCTGATCTTGCTTAAAATTAAGTGTGATTCAATACATTATTTATTAAAATGAAGTTTTTCCAAAGTGTGATTAGACGACTCAATGCGTTGAAGGCATTTCCTGCATCTTTTGAAAGAATGCCTTTGTCGTCTTCGCATTCATCGAAGCATTGGGTCAAGGCGTGAATTCCACAAAGCAGACCACAATCATCTCGATTAACAGTTATTTGAGACAGATTCCTGTAGTAGTAATTGTGAATTTATTACGAAACTGAGATTTTTTCACCCCTCCCATCTATCCCTTCCTTTCAGAAAAGACTGAATAGACCATGTCTGTTATAATAAAATATAGACTTCATAATCATCTAAATCTTTGGAATCATGTTATAGGCGCTGCGGCTAGCAACCCATCACTATTTTGATCTTTAGGTCTTGTTGCCTTAAGGCCTGTCTACCCTGTAAGGGATATAGACGTGATTTGGGCATGTGTGTAGATTTCACACCTACACATTAACTTTCTTAGTTTAAGTATAGTAAAGACAATGCCGGCGTAATTGCGTAGTTGCATATTGCCACATTTACCTAATTCAGCGTTGTACAAGTGTACCTGTGCTTAACGATCTTTAGTACTGTTACAAAGCTAGCACGGTAATTATTACCTGGAGGCTTTCCTTAATATTGTGGTGATTTTAATGCTGTGTTAATGCTGTGTGTACACAGTATCTTAACTCCAATAAACAAAACACCCTTTAATTTAAATGATACTTTTAACATACATACATACCGTCATGCCTCTTTCCCGTAGGCGTAGGCTAAGACTACTTTGTTCCACTTGCTATGATCCTGACATATCTCATTCGCTTCATCCACATTCATCAATCTCTTCATACATGCTCGCCGGTTTCGGGTACTCCTGACCTGACCTTTTTTCAAAACGTCTCCTATTTGGTCCTGGAACGCCCGTCTAGGCCTTCCCCTCCCAACGCAACCATTCACACTTCCCATATAAATCTGCGTAATTAGTCTACTTTCATCCGTTCTCTCTACGTGACCAAACCAACTAAGAATACTTTTTTCTATCCTAGTAACTATAAATCTTCTTTCACACCACCACGTTATATTATCACACTATTCCTTATTCTGTATTTCAGTGTAGTGACACGAAGGAGTGCCTTCCATACTTCTTAACGCTCTCGTTTGTACTGCATTTATTCTACTTTCATGCTTCTTTTGCCATACCCAACTTTCGCTACCGTACATTAGCGTTGGAACGAGCACCACTTTGTGGACAGCTAGACGCGCCTATTTCGACTCCTAACTGCTCTCAAAGGTGCGCAGCGCTCTATTGACCATACTTTCGGCATTCACTCTTCATGACTTAATTTCACTTTATCACAGAGATAGCAAAGTAAAGTTATTCATTTGTATTTTTCTATCGTGCAGCTGTGGGACGCAAATAAAGATCGTTACTAATAGATTTTCACGGATCAATCCCATCTTAATCCTCGTAAATATCGAACAGAATCAATTTATAAGGTTGCCGTTTTCCTTTTCCAATTGCATTGGCGCGGTTCGCTCGTAGTAATAAACCGTCGCAGTCAATGAAGAGCAGCAATTATACTCAGTAAGGTTATCAGGGCAAATTCGTCATCCCCCTATCGATTTTATCGTAAACAAACTTCGGTTTTATGCTCCCCTTCACTTTTCTTTGAACGACGTCATGTCGTTAATCTACATCTATATGTATACCCACCTACGCACGTATAGACATTATACAGACGTAGGAGTTCTTGCCGAGTCATGAAAGCTAAGGAACATTAATTTTAGAAGCCACATCGCATCGCTGGGCATATTCAAGTTAAGCAAACTTAGGCTTAATTAAATAAAACTTTATTCACTGAAACGAGTGAAGTACGATTCTACTGCTTCTCTGAGATGTTTTTGTCTATCTATTATTATAAAACTCTAACTGTATCTGCACATTGAAAATATTTGAGTAAAACTGCAGTAAGCGGTATTTTGTACTCGCAATAATCTCATAAACAGCTTAGCCGACGTGAATGTGGTTCACACAAGTGGTTTAAGGTTTGCTTGAGTTAACATTGAGTGTTTGTTTCATTTTCAATCAGTTCACGACACATTTTTTTTGGTTAAACGCCGTGTTCAGGATCAAGCTGAATCTTGGTTTTTATACAATAGCTGACAAAAAGCTATGCGCATACACCTATTTTTAGGTGTTTACTCGTACTTAATGCCTATGGACATATACAATACAGTACCTACTTTTCGGAATCGTGATCTAGAGGATCAGGTTCTGTGATTTTAGATTTGCCGTCTTAAAAAAGTTGTAGAATACAAAATATAAAACCTTTCTTGGGATATATCGCTTATTGTTATTGGTTCCTTGGTTGAAATTCATACATTTTCTGCCCATTTTTAAAAAGCTTACGCCATTTTTCAGATCTTCATTATTAACGGAACAAAATTAGCAGGCATCTATTTACGGCTGATAGAAAATTGGTAATTTTATAATCATGGCCAAATTTATTGGTTATTATTATAGGAAAAAAACAAAGGGATTAAGGCTACAGATTCAATTAGGGGATTTACCTACGTACTGCCCCCATCATTCTGTAGGTACTGTAGGTTTCTTCTGGATCTAAGCCGAGTATTATTTTCTTTTAGCGTTTCGGCGTAATTCGTTTTACGGGTATATGACCCTACGCAAAGTCCGTCCATCTACCATCATCTTAGGTACTCGATAATCCTGCCGCCAAGCAGCAGTGCTTGCGCTGCCGTGTTCTGGCGTGAAGAGCAAGATAGCCGATGAAATTTCAGTAATTACTGGCCGATGAGACATTCTGTCTTAGCTCTCTATGCTGGCAACGCATCTGCAATCATCTGTAGTTCCGAGTGTCCCTGGGTGGCTGTGCTCACTTACCATCAGGTGACTCACTCGCTCGTTTGCATAAGAAATCATAAAAACTTATTTGTAATTTCTGTAGCAGATAGGCATTTTGGTTCTTTTACTTTTTCTGTGTCTACTCTTGCTTAATACTTATGTCCTGTCAATTGTTCAAAGGTTAACTGGAAGAGATCCCTTTTAGGGATAACTTCGTCTTTGTGCATGTGTATTGTCCTGTATTCATGTTTTTCTAGTGTTTTATGTAAAATAAAGAGTTATACATACATAGTTACATTTTACCGAAAAAATCAGGAGTTATGGCATGAGGTTGCTAGAAGAAACTTTATTGGTCTTTGTTTGCACAGGGTGAATAGATAATTTTATATTATCTGGGGCAAACGTTCCGAGTGACAAAAGGTTTAATAGTGGGGTTGATATTAGCATATGCAGCAGCTCTATAAAAGCCGGAACTCATGCTAGGCAAGTGCATATTACTTTGCAGGAATTCCTGATTAAAACTAGGATAATGAGGTGAACGTATTTAATAACACGCATATACCCTAGCATCCATCGGTGAAAACGAGCGTATCGCGGTCATCTGACTCACTAATCCTGCCGCCAAGCAGCAGTGCTTGAGTTGCTGTGTTCCGAGGTGGACAGTAAGACAACGATTAAAATTACTGGCGCATGAGGTATTCCATCTTAGCCTGCTAGGCTGGCAACGCATCTGTAACCATCTGGTTTTGCTGGTGTCCATGGGCAGTGGGTGCTCATTTATCATCAAGTGACCCACTTTCTTGTTTTTCGGTTTATTTCACTAAAAATACACTTTTACACATTTAAGTTTAAAATCGTTTCGAAATTAAACTATGTTTGTTCTCCGCAGTCAAAATATTTTTGTTTCGTAAACAAAACAGTGTCGACGAAACTCACCAGCATAAGATATACAGATAAATAAAGGGTGTGTCAGCGGGACCGCCAAATTTAATGTTAGACGTGTGGCATCACAATAATGCGTGCGTCTCATTTAAGGACATTATGGGAAATGCAATGTAAGGCTTATCAATTGTTCGTGGCGTCGCCTTGGAAGCGAGCATTACTGTGTTTACGGGAGATCTCAGACGAAACCACGCTCGCGTAAGAGGGTGATGATTCAACCAACTAATAGTGAAGTATTTTCGTAGACGTAAACTATATTTTGGTTATTTCACAGTATCAAACTATACATTGGTTAAATATTAGCCCAAATCCATTTGAATACCGTGATCTGGAGGCAAATTTGCTATCATCCCCAAAACTGCTGATCATTGAAACGGTCGACCGGTTTTCAATATAAAAATAATCAGATCAGCCCTTCAAGGCGCTTCTTCGAGTCATCCCGAATCAGGTAAAAGTGTTTATATTGAGCGAAGTGTTAATAATTAGAATAAATCTTGAAAGGAAAAGTTGAGACAATTTTGGATGAGTTTACTAGCCCGGAATTTTGAGATGAACGACTTTAATAATTAACCTCCGCTTGTGAATTAATTTCCCTTTTATTTCTGCAAAAAAAAACAGAGACGAAAATAGCAACAAATACCCATGGAAGCGATGCCAATCAAATAAATAAAAATAAACCACTAATAAGTCTTTATTGTGCGTAAATGAAAACACATCAAGAGCTAATTCAATAAAGGACATCCAGCAATCATAGGAAAAAGGAATTCCAATTTACCGTTAACCTCAAGACGAAAAGAAATCTTATTTTCACGTAAGATGCGAAGTAAGATCACCGTTACAGAAGAATTGTCCGCAATATTTCATCAGTAGCTACACTAACACAATCGATAAGGATGATATCGTGTAAAAGGAACAAGTCGCCTTTGTTCTTATTTAAGTGTAATGATGTGAAAGAGTCACTACTCTTATATATAACTATATAGAATTCATGAGATAGTTATTTTCTTATTTTATTTCATTGACCAACCTAGAAAGAGTTGGGCTAAGGTACGAACTAACGATATTTCTTAAAGGTTGTTTTTACTTTTCACATAAAAGTATAGAAGCCAACGGAAAACATTTAGTAAATATTTTTACTCTACTTTGTTATCCCGAGAGAACTAATTTGTGACAAAATCAACGGCATAACTACTAGACTTAACGCGACGCAAAAACGGGCATCGGAATTCAGTTACCAAAAAATGTGTTATAACTATCGGCCATTACAAACCCCGGATTTAAAAAAAAATGGAAAATTCCGTTGCGTACGCGTGCGTGATTTGTAAATAAAAATAGCACAATGAATGAAATAGATGTCGTATTAAATTAAAGTATCGATAGATTTTGTTCTTTAAAATATCGAACACTTCGGAATTAAATTTGTCCGCAAATACAAAAATTAAGGAAACGTTAGCGTTTACGGAAACGTGAATCTCATCACGATGGAGACATTTGATACCAAACTACGGGTGAAGACTTTTCACATGATCCTGTTATAGGTCATGATCGGCTGAGCAGTATGTACCTATCTAACTTCTATGATGTTTCGTAAAAACCATTACCAAAAGTACAAAATTTCATTCGGTTCGTACCTGTGAAAAAAGTATTTTTTTACCGGTAAAGATGCGAGCATAATAAATTTAGATTAAAAAAACTATTTTCTCTCAGCGGAGAGCGCAGAGAGAGAGCGACGGTAGTAATAAATAATAAAAATTAGAGCCTGCTGTTAGCGTCGGTCCATAGTTTAACGACAGTGCTTTTATGTCGCCGTTGTGTCCTGCGAGCGTCCGATATAAAAGTAGACTAGTTCATAAATAAAGCTATAGCGAAAACACACATGACTTGTTTTTCATCATTCATTGATTGCAGCCATATCGATGGCCCAGACGAATAAACGTGCAAATGTCATGCACTTGTAATGACATTTGCACGTTTATTCGTCTGGGCCATAACATATTATGTTAGATAAGTTTTAGGGAAAATCGACACAAGCGCACTAACTACTTGGCTAAACAGCCCTTAACTTGCACATGCATGATTATTGAAATAATAATTGGAAACGTAAAATATTTACTTGAATATTCTCCTTTTTACCCGACTGCGGCGCAGTATTATCCAAATTATCGCTTGGGTTATAAAGCAAAGTCAAACAGTCAATATTAATGGGCATGTAGGTACTACTATGATGTTAAAAATAAAAACAAAAGCCAAACATCAGAACCACCAGCTGTGAGCACATGGCAAAAATTCCCATGATACTATCACCTTTACCTCGCCTGATAGCCAGGGAAATCTAGTCTCTGATATGACCCAGAGCCTTGCTACCTCAAAAACCCCTTCGCCTCTTCACACAAAGGACCTACAGTTTCTACAATAAACGGAATAAAGTCGCAGTCTTGTTAAAAACTGGCGTATCCCGCTGCACATCCTGCCGATCTGGTTGTTACAGTAATGTGACTTTGTGCAAAAGTATTTACACACACAAGCAACGTCTCAAAACAAGTATCGGCCTTTCTGCCGTCGCACTAACGTCAGGCGTGGCCCTTCGGACTTGATACGGAGGGTGGCCTGAATCCACTGAGATTTATTTAGGGCCTGTTGCACCACTCTCTGTTAAGCTTCAGTTATCTTAAGTATCAGTTATCTATGATGACATCTCTGTCTGTTTCTGCCACTTAAGATAACTGGAACTTAACAGAGATTGGTGAAACAGGCCCTTAATCAATCAAGTGCTAATTTAAGTTAATCATCTACTATTTATGTCTTGTACAAATATTCTTCTAGGTTTATTGTTAAGTTGGACAGCTAATGAAAAACTGCAATGAAGTCTACCAATAAATAAAACCAATATTAATTAGGAGGGGAGGATTCACAAGACATAAACTGCTTGCTACATGCTTTTTTTTCACGCGTGCGTTTGCTTATTTACAGAATGAATTCAGTTTGAATGAACTCGAACTTTACCGTATATTGTTATAAGAAAGGGATCGAACGGCGGCCTTGGCTGAGCGGCGCCACGCAGTCATTTACAGGACATCTGACGACGCAAAGATAATACTGGGGGAATGGAAGGACGCTGTATGAATTGTTTTTCCACCACAATGTTTTGAAGTATGAAACGCGGTGCGGTGAAAATCACTGATGTTGATATAAATTTTCAAAATAAACGTAACACTTAAACATAGTATTTGAATTCTCATTATGCTATTTCTTCTTATAAAAAAATTGTTAACACCAAGCATGTACTTAATTACAGCCTTAATTTTGTCTGTCCTTATTTAACTACTTTTAAAAAGTAGGCCGTTCCCAATTCATCTGTATTTTTAATGTCGTTAATTTCGCAGTACTATAATTTCAAGATATTTTATCATTTCGCATATTTCTAATAAAAAGTAACGTGGCTATTTTTTAACCTTATTATTCTCATCACTCATAAAATTACATGTTTTAAATGACAAACTTCATTACCAGACTATACCTACCTATTCAATTTACTATAGATGCTCTCGTCCCACGCATAATTAAGCCTAGAAACTACTTAATCTAAGCCTAGTGGAAGCTTAATCATGTAACAATACACCTCATCGGCGCAACACATTCCTTCAGCACCTTCGTATAACGTAGGTAGACGTGTTTAATCCCTAGCAGCAATATTTTACTCAGTGCCACGCTTTATATTAATAGCTGAGTTCCTGCTATGTGATCAGATACATCCGTGTAAGAGCCTACGACAAATTGTGTTATAATGAAGACAGAGTGCTCACAAGGTTCGTAACACTTGAATAATGAAATAGCAACCTTACCTTTGTGCCGCACAAGATTTTTTAGCAATAATGTTGGAATCTGGTATCTACGAATTCTATTATAGGTAGTGAACACCTCAATAAATATGCTAAGTGTAAAGTGTTATCTATTATGTAAAAATGAAAAATGCGTTTGTGGTCGCGCATAAATTCGAGAACCGCTGGGCCGATTTCGCTAGTTCTTTTTTGTTGTGTTTGTTATTGTCAGAAGAAAGTTGTTATAAAACAAAAAATCGAAAAAAAAAGATAAAAGCAGGGACGGGGTCGAAGCCACGGGCAACAGCTAGTTTGATAATAAATAACGCTTTTGATGAAAATAATATTTTAACGCCTAAATATTCGAAAGTGATTCATAAAATTCAATTTTATCTACCCAACAACAACATAAAATTGTGTCAAAATTCAAAATCTCAAGTATCTCCTAAAGCAAAACCCGTTAAAAGTTTCTCGAGTTTATTATAAGCACAAAAAAGTGTCGACAGAATGGCAATTTAAAAGATCCTTTTTCTGTGAAGCCCCCAACACCGTGGCAGACGAATAAAAACCGACTACATTGTTAGAATACACCGAAACTCGTGCTTTCATCTTGTTCTTTCGAAAGAACATTTTAATACAGACAGACGCTTTCAATTTAGTAGTCTTTGCGAGCCAAAAGAAGTTCAAAGCTATGCCTTTGATGTGATGTTTATTATTTTTTGGACATATCTGAAGCACCAAACTAAAGATAGTTGCTTTATTGATAGACAGTAAAATCGCCGATAACCCTGTCTCAAGTTTTCTTCGTGGATCAATAAAAATTTAACGGTCCCAAAAAAGTCGTTTGTATTGGATTAACTCTAAAAAGGTCATATAAAAATAAAATCTTGCAGACATTTCATAAATTGCAATGACATTTCGCGAGCATTTGCTAAAAACGGCAATCTGAAATAATTTTGTGAGGGAAGAATATCAACGACGTGCAAGAATATACATACTCAGACATAATTCCACCGGAAAATAAAGCCTCCTCGTTTGTAGGGAGATGCGTCGGTCGTTACCGTGCTGTGCGTGCAAGAAGACGAGCAATTTTTAACTTGACGGCTACACAAGTCGTCGACAAGTCTATTTATCCCAGCCATAATCTTGGTGAATCGCGGTAAGAGCTTCGTTGAAACAGAGAATGGAATTGTTTATCCTTTCTTAGACATACTTAGATCAAAGCAGTTGGCTTCCGAGCATAATTTGTATTTTTTGCAGCTTCGCTACATTTACTTCTTGATTTAATTTGCTTTATGAAGCTAAGCTATTTATGCAGCTGTTCAAGTTTTTTAGTTTGCTTTTTTCAAGAACTATATTTGTAGTTTATTTAGTCTTATTGCTTTCTCAAAACGAACCAACATGAGAATAGGTACCTACTGAGAAATTCTTGCCAACTAAATGAATTCGAAAGTTTAAAATAATTATTTTCAGCTAAATTTCTGTGATATTATGAAAGGAATGGTCTCATTCAAACTACTGGGTGGATTTATTCAAATGAGGCATTCATCAAAATAAATCACTGTTGTAGAAACGAGTATCTCCACCATTCCTAGCAGGCGTCCCATTTTGTCGCTTCCCCTGAGAGAGCAATGTTTTGGCAGCCAACGCCAACCAAATTTAGTTAAAACGAACGGGGGTTTTATATCGACTTATCCTTTTTATTCCATTACCCTGTTACCCTCAAATTTTTTCCAGCGCATATGTTTTACTATACTTGCAAATCTTTCCTTAAAATTGTAAAATTTATGAACAATATTAAAAAACTGACTACATGATTTTGAAAACTGAAAAGTTGTGGCTTTCTAAAGGTATGTAAGGCGTAGCTTTCCAAAATCACCAAAAAAATACTGTAAAGGTGAGACAACAACCAAAATTAGGTTGTGAAACAATTTATTTCTCAAAATACAGTAGCCTAATAATGTTTTTTGTACATTGTACTGATATTTTCTCGTGACTGGATAGTGTCAATCCTTGTACCATTATTCTGTTATTAAAAAGGGGAGGCAAGTACCTTTATAAATTGTTTTTTTTATGTCCAATTTTGTCTTGCTGAGTGAGCGATCAACAAAAAAGTTAGGGTACCTATGATATAAAGCGATATAAAGACGGACAAATGATATGGTAAAGTTCACGAGAAGCCTTTGACTGTAGCAAAAGCTAGCAATCGTCACGGTGATCCTCGAGGAAGACCTATGTCGAGCAATGAACATTATTTGGATGATACTTAAATAGTTATTTGTGCAACAAGAGAGCAAAGTTGATTTTTGGTGCGAGTGCTGATATTGAATCCCGAGTAAGCGAAATCCTAGAATTTAATAATTTAATCACGAGCGTAGCGAGTGATTCTAGGTTAGAATCCTGAGTGCAGCCAGTAAAATACATAGAAGTAACTGGATCTCAGCGTGTATTGGCATTCCAAACTAGATTCGGGGAAGTACAAACGTCGCATTAGAAAAAAAAATATCTTGCAACTTTTTAAAAATACGTCCTAAAACTAGGTAGGTACTCGGAATTCTGTTACAACATGAAGGATTCTTAAAATTGTAAATTGTTATTTAGGTACAATTTAAAATCAGCATTTTTTTTATTATATTATCTTTATTTCATAATAATAATAATCATTCGATTATTTGAAAAAAAAACATTTAAAATCCTAACGTATTAAAGTTTGTTTTCGGGCCTACTATCATTAGGCATTGAATTTGAAAAAAAAATTGAATCGATTTGTTTCTATGTCTCGCTTTTTTGGTGGATTAAAAAGTTAATTAGTCTCACGCTCGATGCAAAATCGAGTTTTGTTCGCTCTCTGGGATGAGGTGCTGAGGTGAAAATTTATTTATTTACCAAGAATATGTTACAAAAGAACAGTTCTTAAAATGTAACATTTTCATAATTATATTTTTTGCCGCGCGATGTGTTAAATAATCGTGAATAATAATAAAACATTTACCTATGCAAAACTCGAGAAGGGATGCACTGATTCAGCAATTTTTTTTTCATATGTTCCTTAAGGCACACGGATAGTTTTTATGGAGAAAAAAACATAAAAATTTAAAAATACATACAAAAAATGGAACGGGGCAAAGCCACGGGGAACAGCTAGTTTATAATAAAAATTAAAAATCCTTGATTGACGCAGAAATAAAATAAAATAAAAGGTTAATGTTTACGATGTTAAAAATTCCCTTACTGTTTACAAACATTTTTTCGATAATGAAGTAGGTATCAAATTTCCCTTTAAAATTGTGCAAGTTTTTCTGCGTCTTTCCGGTAACTGTTATATTATTATATTTATTTGGAAAAAAAAATAATGTCATTCTTTTAAAATTAGACAGACTAGCCAAGCCTTAGGCACACATGTGAGTTTGACCCTCTATTATGCGATTTTAGAACATCACACAAATAACGAAAGTGGCAGTTTAAATCAAATCACAATATTACGTTAAAACCATTTACTTGGCGTGGATGGCGTTGTTTATACAGATATATGTGCAGGCTTAAATTTTCCGGTAGGTACAGTTAAGAGCTCCATTGGGAATACTAAACTGCCTCGGCAATATGATATTCCGAGCGGAGGAGCGGACGGGACGAGATTGACTAAAAAGTTCGTTGAAAGTGTATGTGGCCTACTTTCAGCTCTGTTCCAAGGTCTAACGATTTAAAAAAAGAATGTGTGCGTGGGAATGTTATTGTCAATTTAAAAAATATTTCATTTCCATCATTTTTCGCATATTAAACGGTAAAGTTAGTTCAATAAGTAATCTGGTGTGGTTAGGCGATAGTTTAAACTCAGGCGACGGTTTAAACTTAAACATGTTTAGAAGAAACAGTCTTATTTTTACAACCATATACGATTCTTCTATTTTCTTAATTTTTACTAAAAGTCAAAAGGTAGGTTGTATTTTGAGATGTAGGTACGCTCTATTGAGGCTGTGCAAGACTGCACAAGCTTTTTTAGATATTTTTTTACCTTTTTTTATTTGTTTATGGCTTTTAAGATGACTTTGATTAGGTATACTTCTGTTTCCACCGAAAACCATAACTATTTATTTAGTTCCCAAATAGTCACTTTCTCATCTACTCAACGGTTAACTGGTGGAGATCCCTTATTAAAAAAACCATTAAATATGTACAAAGGCGAACTTATCCCTATAAGTTTTTAGTGTTTTCTTATGATTGGTGTATGTTTATTTATATTTGTACAATAAATAATTTACTTACTTACTTATTTTATTTGTATTTTTTTAAATCACCCGCGCTTTCATAAAGTCCACCATCGTCAGAAGGAATGCGCCGCAAGAAACTTAAAGAATTTCATTAATGTTTTCAGTTGGAATGTTATCCGGATAATATGGTGACAATCGTAAAATGTGCTGACTCTGTTCTACCACTATAGGGTCAATAGCAAACGGATCGAAATCCACAACAGTCAAAACAAGAAGTCAAAAACTGACTTCTATTATAACCATTTTAATACATGACATCCTATGTTTATCACAGCTACATAAAGCTTTTGTTACTGCGCTGAATAGGTCTTAAGGAGCAGAGGTAGGATAAGGCGCGAGAAATATGCGGGTCAAGAACCAAGCCCACTTGAAAACGTTTTTCACTATTCCCCTTTTCATTGCATCCACCTCTCTTGACGTAAAAAAATGCGAATTCTCTCTTGTACCAATCAACCCTCTAAATTGAGTTCTTATTCTTTCCTCGCGATTCTTTATTGTGGTAACAACGCCTTTTTATACATTGTAGCTTTTTTGTGAGCATTTTTGGTAAGGGTTGGGTAAAATAAATGATCGCTTTATTTGGTTTACTTGAGACCTTGTTTTCCGTTATTAATCAATTCTAAAGCTAGGTTACTGTCGAGATGGTGAAGATTTATTACTACTCCAACTGTTTCAAACTCTTCAAAATTTGGTAAAATTTTCGAATAGAAATATGTAAATACTTTATTCTAGAACTAGAACTATATTTTTGGCTGTGAAAGAACCTATGACGACTCAGAGATAAGTTCAATGTTTTATTTGAAAATGATACTATTTCACTCTTAAATCTTTCGAATATCGTTGAAATTTTATGCATATCCACACTAGAGAGCTGTTAAATCGTCTCGCTTGCTATACAACTCTCTAAAGCATCTGTTCACCGTTCATCTGTCATCATCTGTTTTCCGTTTTTTCTATAACCATACTTTGAATGCTACCTCATACAAATTTCTTCTTTGTCTTACATTTGTTACTTTCTGCCTTAAGCCTAAAAAAGGTACGACTTTTAATGTCGTCCGTTAATTACGTAAACCATCTTGCCACGTTAGCTACGTAAGAAACGACGGCAAACAGGCGGCAGACGGCTGGAGTCCCATGGCTCTGTAAATATTTTGACAAATATTCCCCCTGGGGCACCTCTTCGAACTTTATCCGTCCCTAGTCAAGGCAAGTTGACTTAGTTCCATAAAGTAACGCGTTTGTTATTCTGAAAAACCTTCACACCGTGTAGGTGATGGGAGTGGGAGTAAGGTTACGGGAACTGTATAAATACCATACCTAGTCACCCATAGCGTTTATAATTTATTAATATTTAGCACCCATATTTCACAGTTTAGCTGCAAACGTTATTCTAGATATAAATCCTCATATTCCACGCAACGTTTACATCGTATCGTGTTACAAGTGTTGTATATGTCCCACTTATCTGCGGTACAGGTCAAGTGTGGTCTGACCTAAAATCAGGGGGCAAACAAACGCCATGAATAAGTGCTTCCACGTCCTATTGAATAATGATTTATGCCATCATGGCGGCCGTGACAAAACCGCTTGTTTTATTTCACACCGCAATATATACTGCCGCTTAGTACTCATTAATTAATGGCGGAATAAGGCATTTAGCACTCCACAGAATAATCCGCAATAAGGCCACTACCGAAATTTGTTGGAATGTTATTGGTAAAAATTACTAACATAATATGTTGCAACACAACACTTAGTGAAATTATTTTAGAAAGGAGAGGTTCTCGATTCGGTTTTATTCTTTACCGTTTTGTCGTAGGTCTGGGTAGCCTTAGCGAGTGCGGCGGTCTGATTGGAAATGCTAGCGCGTAAGCTGATCCCGTGGCATCCAAGGTTCAAATAATGGTGAGAAGGCAAACCACTGATTTTTGATAGGTATTCAACGTTTCGCTAGTAATCTCACATTACCATTTGAATTTTCCGATCCCACACAGTGCACGTGAAGGCATTCAGTATTAAAAAAAACAGCCCAGTCGATTTCGTTACTATTAGTTAAGTAATATTCTTACCTACTGTATTATGTTCTGATATGACTGCTGCTGTCTCAATATACCTATAGAAAATTGGAGACTAAAAATGGCAGAACAGATAGACTTCGTTGATCTCTTCTAGACAAAATAAAGCGCGTATCATTGTAGGTACGACATGGGAGTTTAAATTTAAAAATTCTAAGTACAAACAAAACCTTGTAATAAAAAGAACGAAACGAAAAAGCAACTTGAATTTTTCGGCATACCTCAATTGCACAAAGAGTTTTCTCGTAAAAATAACAATAAAGCAATTAAAAAACGGAGGTGTAGTAAATAAAAAGGATGAGCGAGATTGGTTGCCCGCGCCGTCGTCACTTCGAGCCTCTCGTTTTAATTAAGTTTTTTCGTGTGCCCCAAAATTAGCACTTAAAATTCTTGTGCGTTCAAATTAACAGAGCATTATTTTAGGGCTATCGGTTATCGTTATTATTAATTATGATGCAGTGAAAATTGGGTAATGATTAATGAAATGATTGTAAAAATTTTGTAAACAGCTACCATTTTTTTTTATTGAAAGCTAGAAGTGTTCATTAATTGATGATTTTTTTATAAGTGACGATGTTATGCTCGAAGCTTCGCATCTCAGAATTTCCTGTTCTTTGGAAATTTCTCAAAATCGTTCAACAAACCTCATCTAAGGTAAACTTCCATGTCAATCTTCAGCTTTTGGTTCCTGGGCTGGACGGTAATGCCAAAGACAAAATTCTCTTTTAATAGAATCGAGATTGTTTCTCTTTTGTGCCCAATTTTATTAATGATCCAGGCATACCTAATAGTACTAAAATGAGATAAAGGTGTGCCAGCCGTGGTATTCCAACTATCAATCTTTCACTAAGGGATATGGAAACCAACGTCAAACTTGTTTCAGACCAAAATGTTTTTCCGGAGTGCCAAAAAGCCGCGAGAGGTAACGCCAGCTAAGCCGCATGTTGGAATTATTTCAATGTTTGTTGCTCACCACTATGCAGGCGAACGTTCCCTGATTGTGTCAATATACCGCGTAGTACCTGCAAAATCCACGACAGTTTTGTTACTAGAACAGCATCACTTCCGCTCTAGTTATTATGTTACTACATTGATGAGTTACTTGTTTTCAAATTAGTAGGTATAATTTAATTCAGACCAATGAATCAGCGCCACGACGGTCAAGTCTGTATTAAAATAATTCCAGGCGCCCCGGGTCCAAGTAGCAATTACGTCTTAAGTATAACATAAAATAAAGTACTTAAATTTAAATTCAAGTTTGCTCGGACAAATTAATATTGTGGAAATAATCGCAGTTCATTCCTTATCATTCGTATCGTAAGAAGCAATTTTCAGCTAATAAAACAGGAAGTCCTTGTAGAGGGCCCTCTTATTAAGCGACGGAGCCTTTTTGAGAGGCTCATTCAAATTGGTTCAAATTACAGTTGTTTGAAACCGAATGTTGTTTTAGGATTTTCCCGAAATTGCTCATCTTCACACGTACTTCACAGATAAGTTTGGGTTATCAAGGCTTGGGTATAGTATAACATAGAGAGGGGTGTGAGACCCTGAAAACCGAAGTAGCTACTTCCAAGAGGTCGGTCGGGCGGCTCTGACTCCTTTATCAAAACTATCAAGGAATAGCTCTGACGAATTCTCTTTAAATCTCATTTCTTCATATTGTTTTTCAATCACGAATGTGATCGATTATTAGGAAGTCGAAAATACAATGATTTATGCTTTGTTTTCCTTCGCCAACGTCTAAGTTTCAACCAGATGACGTGAGACGTGACTTGACTAAGCTTCCAGCCCCAGCAATATTACTGTGACATCTTTTACAAAAACTTTACTTCGTCAGGTTTTTGCTAAACGTTCATCATTTGGAAAACCATCATTTTATTTATCCTCTCGAGTTCAATTCAGGTCAACTGACTTGTCAATTGAACATAAATCAACTGATTATCATCAATTTTATCTTAAATTTGACGTATTTAATTTCAGTTTTAATGCGAACTGTCCTTATCCCATTTACGAACTATCCCCTTTCGCCCGAGGGGATTCATCGGAACTGCTGTTATACTTTCATTAAAATTCGGAATAAATACATTAAATTACGACAGAATCCGAACAATTTAATCTGTCCTCTTCAAAAATATTTTGTTTATCGCCCAAATGCATACCTACTAGTGAGGATAAATGTAATCGAAATTTTAAGTTAAAAAATAGTATAGTAATAATAGTAATAATAGTAGTTTATGTATATAAATCACGTCCTTATCCCTTACGGGGTAGACAGAGCCCAAGGTAGCAAGACCTAAAGACCACGTTTAGCTTGATTGTGGGGTAAAAAGAATTCAATTGAATAAACTAACCCTACTTACTCAATACACCCACTAGGAAAATAAATTTTGTGGCGTTTCCCCGTAATCCGCGGGCGGCAGCAGCCGTATCAAGGATATTTATGCATCCGAATACTTCCACTCGTAATCGGTACTTATATTGTTCTTAACCGTTTCGTCTTTGTCTGGGCCCATCGATTTTATCGAATCTCAACTCCCTTCTGATTTATAGCAGTCTCCAACTGGTGGGTTGAAAATATCGGCTTTCGGTGAAAATATTACACAAAACTTCTGATGCCGATTCCAATCTTCCTTGGAATATTGATGACGAAACGCAGCCTATTATTATCAGGGAGCAAGAAAGAGGTCATAACGGTCTAGTTGAGATCTGGGTCTCTCTAATCAGTTTGGCGTGAATGAGTGGCGCAGAAACATTACAAATTATTCACATCCCCCATTCAGAGAGTGACTGATGATAGAAATTCTTATTTTACCGCTTTTACGGACAGGGATCGCGATATCCCTTCAAATAACGCGGTCGCGTTTTGGTTTTCATCGCAACAATGCTGACCCTTATTTAATTAATTTTCGTGTGACAATAAAATAAACAGGTAAACAACTGCGTGAGTACTAACCCCAATATTGAATGTCCATCGATGTTTATGAGCTAATAACACGATAACTCGTGTAAATTCAGTCTGGTATTATTCGGGAGATGAAATTAATAACGACGATCGTTGGGAAGTGGTTGGCGTGGTTTTGTGACGACCTGAAACTTAATGTTGATGCTTTAAATAATACCCTGTTTGATAACATAGTAGCCCTATCACAATAAGATACAGGTTATATTGCTAAGTACGGGAGAAAATACGTACAACGGAGTATAAACTCAGTGGATTGTACGTGTAGGGGGATGTTTGTGTTGCGAGGCGGAATACCGCCGCGCACAAACCTTATACGCGTAATTAAACACACGACTTCATTATGAAATTAACTCGCCCCTTTGTATGATTTTCTTTGGTGAAGGATAAAATTACTAGTAGTCGTAAAACGGAATGGTATAATTACCATCTTCCTGTAAACAACTTCGTCGCGATCAATAATCGGTTTTAGTTGTTTATTTAACTATTAAGCCTACGTTTTTCATAATAGTAATAGTTTATGAATTACAACCAACAATCGTGCCTATTTGCAAACACGTCTGAAAAACAGCTTAGTATAGCTGAAGTATGCGTTAAAAAATTACTAACTAAAAGGTACATTATACATCGCTAAAATATACCCAATTATTATTGAACTCGTAATTTATTTATTTTACTCTGTTTGTATAAAACTTAGTTTTTCTATGTTTGTATAAAACTTGCTGTAAAACATATGACATTGATTTAACAGTCCCAATTTTTAACAAACTTCTCGTTTTACTAGTTCCGAAAACCGATTTAAAATGTTTAAAGCGATCCGTTCATTTAACAAAGGATCCTTTTGTTTAAAACAATTTGAATTAACGTTATAATTTACTTAAATGACGATGGCATATTACATTGACGTCGTTAAAGGATCTTTTAAGTAAAATGGACCCCGAAGCGGTCTAAGTAACGAGTTTAGATATGCAAAATCCGGAAAGGTCCATACTTAATCAATCGGACAACTTGGTTACACGGTTCGTTGCGCAGCGCTTCTGCTTCATGCATTTAATAGTTCTACGAACTGTTACAGTATCTCGAAAAACTATGCTCTTAAATCAGTTTTTAGAAGACTAGCAGTTGCCCGCAACTTCGTCTGCGTAGAATTCGTTTATCGCTATCCCGCGGGAATCACGCAATTTTCCGGGATAAAAAGTAGCCTATGTGTTATTCCAGACTATAATCTATCTATGTTCCAAATTTCATCCAGATCGGCCCAGTGCTTTTTGAGCCTATTCATTACAAACATACAAACATACAAAAATAGGTACAAATCTTTCCTCTTTATAATATTAGTATAGATATAGATTATTCATTATGCGGTTAAAAGTTCTTTACTGCTTATGGCAAAATGGAAGTTTTGCCTATCTCTGACAGACTGACAAGGCAAGACAGCCAAGACAGACAAGGACGATTGTAATTAAATAACAAATCTACAACCATTACAGGTATTGTTAGATATCTTCCCAGAGAGAAAATTTATTAAGTCGAAATTTCATGATATGCGTACTAATCACGTATTTATCCCTTACAGGGTAAAAAGTGCCTAGGGTAAGGTAACAAGACTTAAGGCTGTGTTTATCAAAAGTCTGGGATGCACTTAAATTTGTATAAATTTTAATCATGTAAAGTACAGTTAACCCAAGTATGTGATAAAAGGCCTCATCGTCGCTAAGTGTTAAATCGAGCATTTTTTTCATCATAATTAGAATACTCGTAAAAGTCAGCACTGCCTCCAACGAGGCGGCAAATCGCCAAATTATTTAACGTGCTAACGGAATCCTCCTCGCTGTAATCCTCGTGCGTACACATTGGTCGTCGTATCCCTCGGAGTGACGAGTGTCAAAGCACAGTGTTCCTTAGAAGAACAGTAGGAAAGCGACGTTTTTAGAAATGACGCTCCATAATATAAGTATCTCAAGAATTCATTTCAAAAAACGTGCGGAGTTAAAATATTTAAATAAATTATTATCAACTAAACGAAATGTTTAGTCAAGCGATACTTGGTATGAACCAGTTTTTCACTGGTTAAGATTTTGAATTTTAGCCACCGGGTCGCTATTCACCATAGTTGTAGATGACTAACGACAACAAAGACTCCATTTCCTGCACAATACGTGTTTACTGTATTTAATGTTTCATAATTACTACCACTTCCGAACTTTATCACGCAAAGTATCATTCAAATTGCCTCCAAGTTTCGGACAACACACATTGCCACAGGTCACGAATAGCTTTGAGCAAATAACTACTAGTTTTTGCGTAATCAAGTCCCAGGTATGGCAGCAATGAGCTAAAATTGCGAGTTGTGTAGTTTAGTTTTCAAACTGTTTTAAATGTGCACACTATGACTCGGGCAAGCAAGCTTTGTTTTAAAACAAATCCGCTCGCCTCCGGCGGATAACACAGATTTACGGAAATAAATCTTTGTCTATGTAACAAATTTGTTGCGCCAATCGTTGAGTGGATTTGTCGCTGTCTTACGGCCGTCGGCGACAGGAGTGGGTCATTAGGAATACAAGCGAATAAGCAAATACTCTGTAACGGTTAATCCTTGGTATAAACTGGGGCAGTTTTTTGCGAAGAGTTAGGTATCGATCATTCCAGCATTATATCCTACGCATTATACGTCCCACGGCTGGGAATAGCCCTTCTCTCAGAATGAGAAGGTGAGGTATCACTACATAGTATAAAACAAAGTCGCTTTCTCTGTCCCTATGTCCCTATGTCCCTATGTATGCTTATATCTTCAAAACTACACAACGGATTTTGATGCGGTTTTTTAATAGATAGAGTGATTCAAGAGGAAGCTTTTATGTATAATTCTACGCAGACGAAGTCGCGGGCAGAAGCTAGTAACGTATAAAACCTGTGCCTGTGGTGTCGGCACTATTCGGATAAAAGTGGTACTGTCCCCATGTTGCCTGGTAAAAATCGCTCTTTAGTGATAAGGTCGCTCATTCGGGTGCATTGTAATTTTCTAACTAGCTCACAAATATGACCAATTCATATTTATCAGATTCTTAATATAAAAGACATCTAAACGAATGAAAATTATTATAAGTGAAGACTATTAGAAAACAAAACAGTCATCTTGCTGTCCTACCACACGTGTGCTTTTGTTATAATACTTAGAATTTGATTTATCAGGCTCTTTTTATTTTAAATCGATACTTGATTAAATTAACGATTGCATTCAACTCAATACATTGTGTAGAAAAAACCATGCATTTTTTAAGTTAAATTTACTTAACTCTAAAACAGCTACGTTCTCGTAAAACATGGCTGGGTGTGAAGCAAAAATTTGTTCAGTGGCTTTACTAATCCGCGGTTTAGCCTTTATGCTAATATGCGGAGCTTGCGGAGGGAGCGAAACGCGGCGAACTCTAATGAGGCACAAATCAGCACTAGGTATATTATATTATGTACAAATTGAAAACTATTCGTACCTACATGAACATTGATGAGGAAGCTGTCGAAATAATGGAATAAAATGTTGGGCGTTAATTAAATATTGTTTTTTTTCTTAACTGTTTAATTTTTTCTTTGCTGGATGAAAGCAATTAAAAAAAACAATACTCTCGTTTTTGAGCAGTCATGTAGTAGTAGGAGTCTCTATTCTGTTCCATAAAATTAATGTTCCGAATTTTTCATTTTTTTTATTGATAGTAAACTACTAACATTTAATCTAATTTAACCTTACAACATTCTATTCTGATGTATTTTCCAAAATTCCTGAAAATGCACGACTTTATCATTGTTATAAAAAAATAACCTATGAAATGTATGTGGCAAAAAGGGACCCGAGTGTGGAGGTTAGGCATAAAGGCACACTTTACACTATTTAATTATTTTTTTCTCTTCGACATTGGAGATAACTCCAATTAATTTATTTGACGATGGAGGCGTTTTACATCTCCACTGAACTTAAATTATTTTTATTGTTTTTTTTTTCTCTTTCTTTTTTACCATAACTACTTTGTTTTACTTTCACTAGTAGAGACTTTATACATCTCTACTATAAACTAATATAATTTAAGGCTCGGGGACCTTACGCATCCCTTTTATAAATGTATTTAATTTAAGTAGAATTTAAGTATTCTTACTGTATTTTATTTTGAAAAAATGTCTTTCTGCCTGGTTTCTTGCAACGCATTCTTCTTGCCAATGATGGTCTTTCCGAATGCGCTGGTAGTTTCAAATAAGACACGTAAAAGAGCACTTGGCGGCAAATTTGCAAAAATAAAATTGATTTATATTGGATAGTGATTTTTTTTATTCAATGCCTCTTTAAGGCTAAATTCGCTCAGTGGTTTTGCTAATCGGCGGCTTAGCCTTTATGTCAATAAGTAGCGCTTGTCGTAGCGCCGGCGCCGAACTCTAACGAGGCGCAAGTTAGCGCACTACTAAACTGATTAGAACGAGTTAAAAGTGTATTTACATAATGCTGGCTACTTATTCTTGAATGCCGGGATCTGGGAAGTATAAGTGTTACTCATTTATGTTAATAATCTTTTCATCTTCGCAGCGCAACTATTTGTTTATAGCTGTAAAAAGATCTAATATACAGCAATTAATTAGTTAAAACCTTCCTATGTGTTACCCAAAATAAGATTGTAAAAGTAGGTATTTTTCCGTACAACATTTGAAATTTTCTGATACCAAGTTTCAAAGAGAAACAGTTATAATTACATGAAATAGTAATAGTTATAAAATTATTTCAAAATTTACTTCAACACTTATTCGTATCCTAACCGCTAATTTAAAAAATCATGTAACACCAATGTAAATTAAAATAGTCTGCACAATCAAGTAAACCATGCAAAATAGAAGACATTTCAGAATATTTAAAAACCATTTCTAACCCAATTCTCCCCTCCTCGGCCGGGACATCCAACCGCCGGCTAGCTTAATGAAAAGCCCTTGGAACCTCGTAAAGGGAAATTGTTGCGTAACGAAAGTAAACCCAAAGAATTTGAAGTTTTCACTTGTCTCATTTAGTTGACGGACTTGATTTTGGGGTTTGATTACACTTGTTTACAAAACAGAAAGCAAGCATTTGCAAAACAGGTTATAAGATTGAAAAATATTGTAGCCTTTAAGTAAAACTAGTTGCCTTCTCCCGCGGTATCTTTGCATTTTGTCGAGATAAAATTAAAAGTAAAAAGTACCTATGCCAGTCAGTGATAACGTTCTATACTGGTGAAAGATTTTTTGAAATCAGTTAAGTAATGTCGAAGATTGCCTCCTACATCCAAACACGCAACTGACCCACTTAATAATATTAGTAGAAACAAGTTGACCCTTACTCAGTATCACTTTAAATAAACTGTATGCGTATCGGAAAAAAATAGTATATAAAATCTGAAAGCCACTAGACTTAAGTAAGCTATCTAGGTCAACTACCTCGCTTTCAACTAGGAATTACCGGGGAAAATAAATGGGACAAACGTAACGATTTATTCTGCCCCTTGATCCGTGTTGACACGTCTAACAACCTCGCTATACTCCCTGCTTAATGGATTGTCGCTATGAAAAATGGTCGTAACTTACGCAGGACATCCTTTCACGGATTTGTTTATGTTGGATTGCACACAAACGAAATGCCAGCGAGTACGGCACTTGATAATAAATGAGACTCGTTTTAAAAATTTACTTCAATTCACGTTTGCCAGCTGATGTCGGGGTATATTGGGTGTGACAAGCGAGTCACGAGAAGAGTTTTGAACATGAATGTCGCAGCAACAAGGGAAAAGCTACAGCCAACAAATTACATGAACGGTAATAATGATGGAGAACTAGTCAGGTGTGTGTCTAGTCGATGAATATCTTACTAATATTATAAACGCGAAAGTTTGTAAGTATGGATGGATGGATGTTTGTTACTCTTTCACGCCAGAACGCCTGGACGGATCTGGATGAAATTTGGAACTGGAATAACACATAGGCTACTTTTTATCCCGGAAAATTGCGTAATTCCTGCGGGATAGCGACAAGCGAATTCTATGCAGACGAAGTCGCGGGCAACAGCTAGTTGAATAATAAGTTTTGGTCGACTATAACTCCTTAACTTGCAAAACCAAGTTAAATTACTATTTTATGTTGTTGTGGTAGCGGAAACACCGATCGGGACAATGGCTCGTATTCTGTGGGATTTTAAACTCATCGTTTACCTACAAAATAGCCTTTGTAGAGGGACAAAAACTAATATGACGCAAACGAAACCATGAATGTAAATGATTTTTCCCAACGTTCAAACTATAGTTATTTCGTAAGTTAATCACATGTATCATTAAACCCAAATACAAATAAAAAATAGCTCGTACCTACATACACACACATACACAAATCACGTCTTTATCCCTTACGGGCCAGATAGAACCTAAGGAAACAGGTACCTACAGGCCACATGTAGCAAGATTGTGGGCGTATAGGTGGGAAATGGAATCAAAATAGTGATGGGATGCTAGCCTCATCGCCTATAACGTAATTCCTCGTACCTACTTGCGCTTAAAACGCTAAATATTACATTTATTCCTATACAATTTCTTGACTTACCTACTGAATAAATAAAATTCAATTTTCTTGTTCATCTACGACACTCAATTGCTGCTCAATTAAGAATGGAGCTAAATGTAATCAGGTTTTTTTCCAAATCCTTCGATACGGTCATTATATGAAACTTCCAATCTTGTTGAGTGCTTGATCAAATTAACATCTTTTCAGCGAAGTCGGCTTTAGGCTAAAATGATATAAATGTGCACGAGCTTGTTTCTATGCGATCAAACATTGGCTTCTGAGTCGATGGCAAGTGTTTGTAAATTCTGACTAATTAACTCGCTAATTAATGAGCTTGCAAATGTAGAAAGTTGCCAAACAAACATCGTGAACTGTAAGAAACAGTCGTGAAAGGGAGCGACAACAGCAATTCTCGTTACGGCATTGTCCAAATGAAATTTATGCAGATTACTGTACTCATACAAATTGTCGTAATAGAATTTGAAATAAATCATTTACATTAATAGGGACCGCTTTCATTATTAATTTCTACATGTTTTGTTATAAATTGAATATTAAGTAGGTACTCATACCGGAGCATTTTGTCCAACAGTTAGATGACAACGGCTCACATGAGTACATACATCTACATAGACTAATAAATAGGGTGAAGTTTGTTTGCTTCTGTCTGGGTGAAAAGACCTTATGCAAGGTTTGTCCGGATCGCTACCACTATGTTTCTCGCCAATTAATATTGCTGTTTCTAACCTTATACTCCGAAATTCGATTTTCTAAGTTCATTTCGTGCCGTATCGCTCAGACTAAGTCTTTAATTTGGGAGTAAGAGAGACGGTATGTCTCCGCACGTGGAGCCCCCGTGGAGAGTTAGACACCCCATTCTATGATCGCTTTCTTGATTTTTTATTTCATAAAAAAACTCTGAAACTACTGAACTGATTTTATTTTACATTACAAGCTTTATATTAATTTGCAATGCATGTATGTATGTAACTCTTTCCGGGTGAACTCTTGCAACTCAAGTTTGAAGCAGATACCTATCCGATAGAGCTGAAATTTTTAATACTTGTGTAAGTGAGATGGCAATAAATCTGATAGTAGAATTCTGGTGGTCCAGCCAGGATCGTCTCCATTGGAGGGAACTCTTCAACGATAGACTTGAAATTTGGTTGGACGGATAACAATGCAAGTACAGTCAACAAGAAGGTCAGTCAGCAAAAATAGCTTGTATTAAAAATGAAGTTTTTAGGTTAGGTTATTATTTGCTAGCTAATAGAAAGCTACACTGTCCTTTTTTAACATAGGCCAATTTTTAACCCGGGAACCTGCACACTTCCCGCGGCACGCAATCGAAACTGTGGAAAATAGTTATTATTTTAATGGCGACCAGACAATTGGCATGATTGTACAAAATCACACAACTATTACAGAATAAATTTTAAATCGGAATCCATCTGATTCACAGAACTACATATAGAAAACGCAGCGCGGCAATAAGTAGAATAAATCTAAAGAAACTATTTGTCTACAACAGATAAATAAAATTTTCTAGCTTTAACTTTCAAGATTACAGCATGTGCTCTCGACCTTATGAAATTCCATACCGTGGAAATTCATGTGGCTGAATGCATTCGACCTCGTCCAATCAAGTGCGGCTTACTGGGCAAAGTTGAATGCAGAGGCGAGCCTGAGCACCGACTTATGCATTTCACGGATCAGTTGCAGCCAGAATCTACTGTCAGCGCCACTCATATTTGACTGCGTTCACTCAATTGTCAAGTCCAGATGTTTTGAGGCCACAAACATACCACAACGAACACCAAATAACGAAGAAGAAAAGTAAATCACACGCACTCTAGTACCTATTCCATCTTAGCCTTCTAAGCTGGCAATACATATGCCATGCTAGTGTTTCGGATATCCATGAACAGTATTGATTGCCTACCATCGGGTGAGGTAATAAAAAAACTGAGTTCTACGAATAGTAAAGTGACTACGCCTCGCCGTTTACATACAGTTGCATGCAATTACTAACAATTTCTATGGAAATTATTGGTCCGAAATAAAGATTTATTATTATTATTTTGGATAAGTTTTTTACGCAACAAATACTATGAGATTAGTTTGTTGCCTCTATAGGCAATGCTGCTAGAGGCGCTGCCATTTTCCGTTTACGTAAATGCGTTTGAGACTTTTTGACAAAAACCTATACTAAAGGTTTTGTGCGTGTGCGTAAATCAAATGAATAGTAGTCCACTACTGGACAGAGATCTCTCCGAAGACCCGCCATTTTAGCGTCATGGGTTTGTCTCTAGCTCTCATTCGCGAATCGTCCTCCACCTAGCTGAAGGGCGTCTACACTACGGTTGCTGAGTCGCACGGTCTCCACTCAAGAACTCGTTTACTCCATGCGGTTATCGGTTCTCTGTATGGGCAGATATGGCCAGCTCATTACCATTTCAGCTTAATCCTGTGTGCTACGTCGATGACTTTGTTCCTATGTCAGATAACTTCGTTGCAAATTTTATCTTCCATTCATATTCCGAGCATAATACGTTAGGTTGCTGAACGAATTTGAATCGGTGTCTAAATCTCATCTCCATAAGTTATACTGAGTAGCACAAACTTGTCAAAAACTTTCGTTTTTAATTATTGTAGTATTGACGACGAGAAAAATCGAAGTGATTTACCAAATGAGTTTATAAATAAGCGGGTTAAAATTATGTACCTTAATTAAGCACTCGTTACCATTACCAGCCTAAATACAATACTAGTAGACATTCAGAACAGGTACTCCTGCGGCTCGATCTAGGCGATCATTAGTACAAAGGTCGCTCTAACAATTGGAATCAAAATGAACACTTTATTGTCAGATAAGGACCAAATTACGGTTCGGTTTTTGCTGGCGATTAAACGTAACCGTGTCCAAAAGACTCTTGACCTCAAAGCCCTAATTAGAGTTTTATGATCCCATTAATACATGTGACGCAAACTCAAGTAAGCAGACGAGATAATTAAGAGCTTTGCATGCGGTGATGTTCCCAAATGAATTGCATATTTGAGTGCGTATTTAAAGCATTTAATTAGGTAACGGACTTTCGTCGTTTTTGAATGCGTGACGTAACGATACAAAATAAATAATTACGACTAGATACATCAAGATAAAATACGCGTTATCAGCAATAGCAAGAGATAAATCTTTACGAAAATTTAACAATCTCGTTATCATTGGGAAAAACTGTAAGTCATTTTATTATTTTGTCTATCCATACGAAGTGACGCTCAAATTTGATCAATTTGAAAAGTTTTAGATCCTTCTAAAGTGCTCGGGATGAATAAAAATAATTGGCGAGTTTTACACACCAAACATTCAATGTACTACTTACTTATTTTGGATAAAATTAATATTTCATAGGAATAGTTTTGAAGGTATTATTTTCGAAAGATTACTAACAAACAAAATATGTATCAATGGTTATGTTCAATCTTTGTATTCTGATCAGTAATTGCTTTAGTCAAATATGTATAATGCTGTAAGGGACGGAATACCTATAGCTAAATTCTGGTAACAAATTAAGCTGATCGCCAACGAAGTTGAGACACCTCTGACCGCGATTGAGGTCGCCGAACATGCAACTTTGCGCCGGAGTTCCGGCCCTGTTAATAAACCCTTGCAATCAAGGAACTTACTCTACCCTTGTTTTAAAACAGGTGACGTTATAATTTATACAGGTTAATTTTATACTCTCTTTTATCTTCTTTAATAGCCCTCTTAGAAAACTTAATGAACTTTTTTTTCATTAACGACTGGATGATCATCGACTGAACCACTTTGTAGGCAAACTTATACAGGTCTTAGGATTTTAGTTGTCGTGGTTTAACACTTTGCTTTTTTATGTTATAGAGGCCAGACAAACAAACTAGTGGGTCACCTGATGGTAAATGATCACCACTGTCCATACACACCCGCAGCGCTTTAGTGCATGCTTTGATTCTCTATTTCTGTAATTAATAAACAATAAAGAATAAAACGTAATCCATGCTTAACTTAAAGTGAGTAGCAAGATATTATGATTAAATATTTAGCTACGCACGATGTTCTAATTACGTTTTTTGGATATTTAGGTCCCCCCGGGCCGAAAGTAGCAATTTACCGCCCCCTACGCGAGCGGATATTTGGACTTCCTGGCCAGGTGAAGACGTAAAGTTGCGTATACACCTCGGGCGGTGATAAAGAAAGCCTCAGGTCGCATGTTTGTCGCCCTCGCCTTTGACTCGTGCGACAAGTTCCTGCGTTCTGGGACATTCTTTATTTCACCACCTTCGGAATGTATTGTACTATACCGTAGGAATTATTAGCGTGAAGTATAGTGAAGTCGGAGCATATGGAGTCACCTATATCAGAATAGAGAATTACGCCAACTAAACTTGAATCAAGTTAATAATTAGAACAATTTATTTGAACTCGATTTTACGTAAACAAGATTAGGGCAAGGGAATCAGGGCCAAATTTTATTTACTTGTTTAAGTTGTCAGTTTTCTCTGATGAACACGATTTAATTTCAAATCAAAACGATTGAAAGCGTACAGAAGGATTTTTTTCTGAATATAAATAAAACAGAGGCTCTGGGAAACATAAAATAAAGGCGGTCACTTCCTGGAATCTGCCTTTACGGGTGCTTCCTAGAAAAGTGAAAGGTAGCTAGCTTAATTAATTGTGTTCGTTGAGACTGCGGATAACTTCTAATCATCTTTAGGATTGTGGTTATTAATTTCCGATATTTTTTGTGGATATAAAATATTTTAATCAAAAGTTCCTCGCAGATTTGTCTGCTTCAATTTACCGAAGACTAAAAACGTCTTCCTATCAAAAAATATCAAACTCCTTCGTAAATTATAGTATCTACTTATCTTTTTTTAGTAAAGCTTGAAAGTTATTTTTGACCTCTGAAATATTTTCATATTTTTGATGGATACACACATCACAGACATAAATCACATCTTTATCCCTTACGGGGTAGACAGAGCCCAAGATAAAAGTCCTAAAGGCCACGTTTAGCATGATTGTGGGCGTATAGGCGGAAAGGGAATCAAAGTGCTGGGTCGAGCGGCTTTTGCCATCTGCGCGGGAAGAGAAGCAACTGGTACATTCTATTTTTTTTCTTTACTCCCAGACGAGCACTGTTTTTTGCTTGCTTATTTGGAATATGCTACCCCTAAATCGAATATATTTGAATTGAATGTTATATTGCGTGTGCATTTCTGTTATTTGACTTTTTCTTCTTAATGTGACTTGGCCGTTTTACAAGGATCATGTCGTCGAGTTATGTCAAGATATTAAGTCAGCTACTTACTTGTGTTTAACGGCCAAGTCATACGTTTAACAGTTAACTTACATAAAATTAATTAGTGGGATTTATTTGACTGTTATTACAGTCAGTACCAAACTTGGCAGCTTTTCAGATATCATCTTCTTTAGTCATGTGTTACAGAAGAGTTTGGCTTATTTTTTAAATTTATATTTTTAGCGAGGATCCGAAATGAAACTATGATATTTCATTGAACAAGAATGACCGGAATCCTCACTTTAAATAAGTATTTAACTTACAAATTAGTGACTTTGACGTATTTAGATTAAGTAATTCTTGTTCATGGAGAGAATTAGCGAAAATCTTAGAAATCATGTTATAGGCGATGTGACTAGCAACCCATCACTGTTTTGATTCCCTTTCTACCCATACGGCCACAATCATGCTAAACGTGGTCTTTAGGTCTTGTTACCTCAGGCTCTGTGAGGGATAAAAACGTGATTGGTGTAAATGTATACATAAACATACATAAATGACGTCTTTATCCCTTACGGGGTAGACAGAGCCTAGGGTGATAAGACCTAAAGACCACGTTTAGCATGATTGTGGGCGTATGGATGGAAAGGGGAATCAAAACAGTGATGGGTTGCTACCCAAATCGCCTATTATAACATGATCCCTAAGACTTTCATCCAATCCCTCGATGGGCTTATACCATCTGCGCGGGAAGAGAAGCAACTGGTACATTCTATGTTTTTCCTTTGCTCCCAGACCAGCATGGAAATGTATGTATGTATGTAACTCCTGTTCATAATATTTCACAATGTTTTTGAATATTTTGACTTGTTAAATGCATTACAGAATCAGGTACTTGGAATCATTAACGAACTCGATAACCAATTCCCACGTGGCTTAATAATGAATTAGTGCTGTCTCGCGTTTCAAGAAGAGAAACTGAAAATCGGTTAAATTGGAAACTCATGTAGGTACAAGAAACTCTGGCAGAACTCTCCTTGCTATCGCTAACTGGCAATTCGGTGAAACTTCAATTATAAATTTTATTCAGCCGATTTTAAATTTGTCGATGAAAATTCCATCAGCATCTCACTTTGATGAAAACTTGGCCTAAAGAAGATTATCGCGAAACAAAAGTTTTCTCGTCATTAATCTCACAAAGGTACAAGACCTTTGCAAATTCCTTTTATATCTAATATCCATTCTTCTCTTTCATTGTGTTTTATTAAAGGTTATTTGGTACATTATTTATATGAAATAATTAGCTTTTACGAACAGCAGCAACTCCAAATTTCCGGAATCCTATGTATATTTGCTGCTTTATTTTATCCTTTTCTGAAATTCTACTGAGGTACCTAACGATACTTATCTCCATCAGCTCCATATTCAACCAATTTCTTTACTCAAACTAGAAAAACAACTTTCTGAGCTGTCTCAAAATTCTCAGTTTTCAACAGAAGGAAAGCTATTTTCAAACACAACGTATATTTTATAAACATAACGCTCTTCAGTATACCTAATGTTGAACCCTACACTTAGCAGAAAGATTGCGTGTTCCATCATTGCGTTCCCGCTGACGTAAAGTGACGTGAAAACATATTATGAAAACTTGGCGGCACGCTAAGCGTCAGGCGCTTTTAACTTCTATAAGACAATGTCACAACATCTCCAAAGTGTTCCTTAACTTTCTTAACGCCGTAGAAGCTTACATCGCCCCTGGATATTGCATATTGAACAGTTACTTTCAGTCTCTTGGGTTAAATAATATCATGGTGTTTCTATTACACCCTCCTAACTTTTTAACGTTGCTTTCTTGTTTCAATTGTTTCGAACATAATCCGTGATAGATAGCTTTGATGGTATGTTGGCTGCTCTTAACACAAACCATTTTGCTTTGATCGTTCGAAGTGTGCGTTCCGGTATCACATGTAGGTACTAAGAAAACAGGATCAGCAAGAGTACGGGTGTCGTGTTTATAGCAACCCATCTGTGTGATCCTGTCACGGCTACCTGCTACCCGCCCAATCCTTTCCCGACAACCCTTCTCGTACATATTTAACTGGATGGCCAACTTATTTCACTTATTGCACGACAAAATGGCTAAGCCAGACGCCATCAGTTTAAATATGTCTCACGATAGTTAATGTACGTTGTTTTAGCTGGTTAGAGGTTATTTGGGGCCGTTATTAAAGGTAAAGCTACCAGATTTGACAACTGCATTATTATGGTTTTAAGGATACCCAGCGGGACTCTGTCACAAAGGTTTGATGTGTCCGTCTGTCTGATTTTATTTTGAACCGTTATAGGTAGAAACGCACTTGAAATTTATACACATGTATATTATTGTTATAAGACCCGCCTACAAATAAAATACAATGAAAATTGAAAGGGTGCCTCCGTACACAAAACATGTTATTCCCGCGCTTGTGATCAATATTCATTGTGATAATCCTCCCCGTTAAAGGCTACAGCGGATAGTCAGTTTAAAAAAGGCAATTGCACAGTCCGAATTGGCCGAACTTTAGAGTTTCTCACACTACCTTCATCATAAAACTTAAAATTTTTAGAAAGTATATGTCTACATTACCATGCAAAGTAATGAAATGTTTTAAGCTGAAAACTCAACTAAGTAACCGTATAAACCCCTTTACGGCCAAGCTGCATGTGTCCGATGGCAGGGCAGATGTCTGTTCATTGCGCGTATTGTCATGTAACCACAGTGACTCGGGCGTTTCAGCTGCGCAATGAACGAAGAAAACTCTCGACACACCGCCAGACGCAGGTAGTCAAACTAGGACTGTAACACAGTCACAAGGTGAGACAGTACCTGCTCGTAGATAATAAACGCAGACATACAAGTTACTTTTACTTTTTACAGTTATTTTTGCAACCAGCGTTTAATAAGACCTTTAGAGCTTATTTCCGACTCGAGATGGTTACTTTTCCACCGTAAGTCAGCTTATTACCGAGTAATTTAATAAAATTTCAAGAGTCAACCTACGTAGATATTGTGAGCGTCATTTGATAATTAAGTACTTATTACGCTGCGCTGTAACCTTTCAGAGGTACCGTTTCTGAAGATAAGTACTTATTTCCATGGCAGCAAGCAATATACCATTAAAATAAAACAAGGTTAAAATTATTAGTTCTAGGCAATTATTATTATTATGAGCTGAGCTCGGACAAGTCATAGCAAAAACAGATATTGAAATAGAACAATACTCAATGGAGTCGATACTTAAGATTATAAATTATAATTATCTAAAGAGGATATTATCGTAATTGAACATTAAACCTTATTTAGTTGCATTGCATAAAATGTTCAATACAACCATCAGCTTTAAAATAAATGTTAATGGAAATACCATCACAAACATAATGGTGAATTTTGGGTTACTTTACTGTAATTGAAAATGTAATTAAATAATACTTTAAATGTAATTGAAAATGTAATTAAATAATACTGTACATAATGCGACTCTATTAATCATGTTCTATTAACCGTGTTGCAATTATTTTGCTATGACCTGTCCGAGCTCTGATTATGAGCCTATTGTGCCCTACTACTGAGCAAAGTCCTCGCCCCAGCGCTTCCACTGCTCAAGTCACAGACGTTGGTAAAAAGGCGGCAAAGCTGAAATGGGACTGGGCTGGTCATGTTTGCCGTATGATAGTTATGGGCCAAGACCACCACTAATTGGAGTCCCACTAACTCAAAGCGGCGGCCCGGCAGACCTAGACGGCGATGGCGGGACGAGTCGGACACCTTCTTAAGGGACTGGACACGTGGCACAACTGGAGCTGTACGTACAGCAGCAGACCGAGTTCTAGGCAAGGAACATTTTTTTCTTTAAGGTGACGCGGAACAATTAAATTTCAATACACTGTATTTTAAAAAAGGCTGAGTAAGTCAATCGTATCGCATCGCAACAGGCGAGTAATTTGACCTTTGAGTCTTGAGTCCCTGAGCGCTACGATCATTCGCTACGGTGACCGTGGTTTTCCATCATAAAGGAGCAATAACTCAGCCATTCGTCGGGTTAACTAGCTTATCCTCCCCACGTAAACGAAGGCTCGATTCTCGTGCGCTGTGAAATTTCGATTTTAATCCGTTCCGCGCAAACAAACGGTTTAAGCGAGACCGGATTAAACGTGTTAGTACTTAAAGTACATACAATTAATAAAGGGGCTTTGGAAACTCTTTCCGTTTTTATTTAAAAACATGCGTTGGCACACGCTTTTATGTTATTTACTCATGATTTTATTGTAAACAACATTTATGTTTCCAATTACATTGAATCGAGTGTTGCTTGTGAAAGTCCACCGTTATAAAAAAAACAGTTAGACCGACAAAGAGTGAGTTCAAAATATCCATGAAGTGAAAGCCACAATAGAGCGTACATCTCAAAATACAACAAACAATTAGGACTAGATTGACTATTATGCTTAGGTATTTAGGATTAGATTAAGATAGTTTAAGGTTGTTTCGTATCAACTTTTAACTTGTAAATATGTTTGTTTCAATAAATGAGGAAATCCATTGACAAACAATTAGCTTCTGAATAACTTTGTTTTTTTATACTGTGAAAATTTCCCACTGCTGAGGGACCGCCTTCTTCCCGTTACTCAATTCTGTCGACAACATGCATCTGACACTGTATTTGACATGCGTTCAATTCATCCAGTTGTCTTCTTTTCGGTCTGCCCTTGCTTCGATGTCCCACAGAACTCTACTGCATCAAAGTTATACGTATTAACGTAGAATAGGTACCTAAAACTTCATAGCTGAAACATTGCGGCTATTCCAAGACAGATTAATATTACGAAACAATTTTAGCTATTAATTTTCCCATTACAATCTCCGGGCGTTGCTCAAGATGCTCCGAATATTCCTGCGAAGGTGCAGCGTAGATTCACTAATTGTGGTTAAGTTGGTTCCGAATTCCCTAGACCGCAGCTACGGGTCCCTTGTAGGCTCAGTGGAGCAGAAAGAGGGTCCAAATTGGGAAAGCATCCGAATGTTTTTCCTTTTCGAACAATTTAATGCCCTACGTAAAGTATTTGAATTATTTTTGCTACATTACACTTTTGAGAACACTTTTATAGATAAATTGAGCCAATTAATTAATATTAATCAACTGTGAAATGATGTTGAAGTATTGTAACCTGTTATAATGTTTTTATAGCATGCATTATTGCGATGAAATCAAGTTGCAAATGTATCATCACTACATGGTATAAAACAAAGCCAACCGTCAATAACTAGCCGTGACTTGATGCAGTTTTTTCAATAGATAGAGTGATTCAAGAGGAAGGTTTATATTATATGTATAATTCTACGAAGACGAAGTCGCGGGCCGAAGCTAGTTTAATATAATAACTTCAGCCTTGTGCTGGGATCTGAGCCTTGCACGAGGAAGTGGACGTGTTGCGAACTGCTTAGTTGCTTAGAAGCTGCTTAGCTTAGTTGTTAATTTCTTATTTTTTGTAACAGTTTTCAGTTATAGGTTAACTTATTTTTTGAACAGGAGCATAGGCTTGTGAAATATTTAAGTATTAAATGTACTTTCTGAACAATTAATTCGCGCACAATAACGGGAGACCGTCTGTTTTAACAAAACTAATAATATAATATAATTTTGCCGTGTACAAAGCTACTACCGCTTGGTGTTTATTTTATGAACGGAATGCAAAGCGTTCACCTGTTTATTGCTTAATGAAATGAAATGAAATAATTTTATTTCCAGACCAGATCCAAACTAATAAATTAGTTCAAAATTAAATTAAAATAAAATCAATGCTAGAATCAAAATGAAGACATATCCAAAGCAAATTAAAATACTGCCCGCAACTTAGTATCTCCGTGTAAAAACAACATACATTCTAATTCGCACACACACATACTCATAAATATTTCGCTTTTTATATTACGCCCTACAAGAATTTTATCAGGAATCAGGATAAAAGGTTAGTACGTGCCAAATTTCGACGAAATCCATCGAAGTATTGAGGCCTGGGGAGGAAGCAAACATGCAAATAAACAAACACATTTTCATAGCCGCAATACTAATTTGCATTAGAATTACCATTTTATGAAAGCAAACCACGAACAAATCTGAAAATGATATGATAATAGCGATACCAGGCGCAATAATGTACGTTATGTGATGTAAATACTTTGGTGATTGACTGAAATTATTAATTCATGCGCTCCAATTGCATAAAATGGCCGAATTTGCTTTCACTGGTACTAAAAGCTCACACATTATTGCTAGTAATCCTTGCTTTTGAGCGCAATTGCACATCACCGTAGACAAAACCCGTGTTGGATTTATGAATAATAAAGTACACCACACATTTGAAATTTACCATGAGCTTTACGGTGCAGGAAAACATCGAGAGGAAACCTGCACACATCTGCGATTCAATGGTATGTGTGAAGTTTCCAACCCGCGCTGGGCCCGCGTGGGAACTACAGCCCAAACCCTCTCTTTCTGAGAGGAGGCCTGTGCCCAGCAGTGGGACGCATATAGGCTTGAGATGATGAAATACACCAACATTTTAAAACAACCAAAGCCTTTTAAATCCTGAAATGCTCACCCTAAATTAGAACGTTTTTTAAATGTATTTTCCATGTTAATTTCAATGAGTTCCCGCGAGAAATGTGGATTACTGAGCCATATTCCTTTTGCACTGCTGCAAAGTACACAATTATGAAAAATATATATTTGCGTCTCTCGCTCTCTCTTTCTTTTCAATAGTTCCTTCATACTGTTATCTTGATTATGCATTTGCAGTAGGTACCAACAAGACGATTATATTGTATTACAATTACCTTCGTAATGTTTCCGAGACTAAATTACTAGAAATAAAGCAAGCATTTCGTTTTAACCTTTAATTATTTTCGCTATTATAAAAATACGTCAAAACCCTCACTTAAATTCCAAGTCCTGAGCACAATTTGTCAATTTAAGATAAACGATAAAGTTTTATTGAGATTCCTAGAAATTCAATTCAGTGCAAAACTTCAAATAAAAGTACAGTTGAACCAGATAAATCGCGATCCAATGCGACAAAGAAAATTATTATGACTTTTACGTTCCATACGTCTACGCGTTGTGAACGTTTTACGGTGAGGCATTAATGGTTCTACTACAGCCACATTTAAGCTGTCTCTCTGAATTCAAACTCCATTTTCTTTCATATTCAACTACCAACTGTTGCCTGCTACTTCTTCTGCACCTGAATCCTCGTTTTCCCGGGACAAAAAGTAGCGTACGATAATTATGGATAGAGCTTTCTATTGTTGAAATAATTTGAAAAATTGGGCTGTAGTTCCAGAAGTCAACGCCTAAAAACAAACTAATCAAATTTATCCCCTTTATTAAATAATTTTAGAAGACCGTCATATCGAATTGCCAGAAATGCTGCAGCTTCAGGATGCTGGGCTTGCCACTGATCGATATATCGGACTTGGACTGTTACCAAAATTCGAAAGTTAGCGTACAAATACGGATTCAGTGGAGTTGATATAGTTAACGACAGCTTACAGGCAATTCGAGTATGATTTATGTAACAGTAATACAAAAAATCCAGATTTAAATATTAATATTAGGTCCCAGTGACCGTCTTTTCTTGACTTTTGTTATTTTGTCCCATCACATCTTATTTTTTAATAATACTAACTCAATCATAACTATTTCACTGCGAAACCAATTATTTTTTAAAAAGCGTGAGAATGAAAGCTGAGACAGTTTTTTTATTACCTGACATTTTAGTTTCTTCTAAATGTAATCGAAATGTCCTTCCAAGGCTCCGATCTTTTAGGGCTCTATCTATTGAACCATAACAGGTCGAAACTTGATATGCCACAGAGTATACATATAAGTACGAGTAAGAGTATCGTTAAATACCTAACAAAAAAAAACACAATTGAAAATTAAAGAGGTAACAGAGGATTGTGTTTTTTATAATGACACCATAAGGTACGAAAGCTTTTTTGTAAAACCAACTCGCACTTAGTCGGGACTTTCTTGAAGAACAGTAACAAATCTAAATCAACACCAATTCGTCTCTGTCTTTCATTATTTCCAATCAGCTGAGCTTCAAAAGTGAAATCACATCAGACTAGGGATAATTGAGCGGAGCGATTATTCAGGTGGGGGGGGGGGGGGGGCAATTAGCAGCCCCGGTCGTGTCAGTATCCTTACGGGCTTACATGTTAATCTAGCATAGTGCCGTGATTTACCCTGTGATTAAGTTGTCCGTTGTTATTTTTCTTTAGCTGTTATAATATTAACAATATTAATTTAGATTATATCTATATGTCATACTGTTAGCCACAGGCATTCTCTCACAAACGGTTAAGACTCAAAGGATAGAATTGGATAATTCAAGACGTGATTTGAATTTAAATGAATGCGTTTAATCAAAGACCCGTTTTCGAAAGATGAAAATATTAAAGGACTAGTTAGTCCAATAACGGAAGAAATTGCTAATTAAAGTAGTAACTACTTAAAATAAACTAAAATTGTACAACATAACAAGAAGACGTTGTAAGTGAAACTGTAGAAGAGTATCAAATATTAGGTAGAGCTATAATGACAGAATGCTACGTAATGTAACAGTATCTTAATTGTTAATAATACTCTCTGTTTTTTCAAGCATAATGAAGTACGTAATCAGCACATATTAAAGTAATTTAGACTTAACGGAAACGCTTCAAGCGAATGTTGATACCATCTCAAATGAATTTGCTTAAATTAGGGAGTATGTCAACTACGCTTTCTCCAACTCTCTAATCCGAATTTAAGTTTACAGCCGTGGGATTGAGTTACTCATTTTGTTAGAAGCTATTTCCCTGCATTGTCTGCGCAATCCACGAAATAATTCATCGAAATAGAATTTAAAAAACGACTGAAATTTTCGCAAGGATTATATCCATATATGGTTTTCTGTAATAACGTAGACATGTTCCATTCCAAAAATATGACCTGTTTTATAGATTCATAACCTAAAATTCAAATTCATTTTATGATCTAGCACCGGAAACGTTGCTTCTCGCAGGAATAATAATATCAGCATAATCGCAATGTCTACCGCGTATGTAACGAACGATATAAGAGGGCTTTGCATATACTATGTCCGTTGGGGTACATAAGTATGACTGACGACTATTCCCTTACTTTGTTTATTATTTTTTTACGATAATATGTTTATCTTTTTAAAGAGAGTTAAAAGTATTGTGGCTATCTATAAAATCTGCTCACAGTTATCAATCAACCGATTAGTTCAGACAAATCCTACCGGCATCCTACAATCCGAAAACGTCCGCTAAATTCTCAAAAGCAAAACTGACTCGTAACTCCGTTCCCAATAGATACCACTAGATTTATTGCCGACAAGGCCACACATGCGCATGAAAAAATGGCAATTTGCCTTTGCCTAGGGAAGATGTTGAACAGTACAAACTGATCCCGAGCAGCACTCATGTAGCCCCGGGCCAGAGGAAGTTTGTTACAAATAAGAAATACCTATACTCCGAGTAAAAAATTGAAATGATTCTGAACAAAAGGGACTGAATTCATTGAGTATAAGAAGAATTATGTGTAGGTTTACTGTTCATGTTTTTTAAATGATGAATTACTGAACTAAGAACGGGAAACTTGCGTCTGAACACTAAATTAGCGAGTATCTTGCGAGTATTGTTAAATTAAATCCACCCAAAACTAAGGGAAGATTTTCGCTTGTTATTTTGAACAAGGGTGTGGCGACAAGAATGTTATACTGTTAATTTTATTCTGTAAGCTCTATAGCGTATTTTGCGTTTCAATATCGAATTTGTAAGTAATTTTGATTTAAATTACAATCGATTGAAAGTATATTTAAAAAATAATCTTTTGAAACTCAAGTTGTTATTTTAGCACTGTTTATTTGTCATCATAATAATTGAGGTTTCAAAAAGAAATCATGAGTAGGTACTTCGTACACTACTGCTCCAAAAACCTCTTCGCGATGTACTAATTCATTTCAAAAAATATTGGACCTGCATTCAGCAAAAAATAGTACTGTACTAAGCGGTTGGATATCATATATATTTGAGCTCATACAAAGCGTTTTTACGTAGGTAGTGTTCGTAAAATACAGTTGGCCGGGGACTAGCGAGCTATGATCTAACGCGCTCATACCTTCAACATTTATATCGGCTCCCGAGACTGTCTGAAGGCTTCTGTTCTACTATGTGTCAATGTAATTTCAGTATACGTTTGTTTTTATTATAAAGAAATTTAATGATGGATTTTAGAGAGTGATAGTTTTCGAAGGATACCCACCTTGTACAGTGCGGATATCTCTTGTATTATTGGCGCCAAAGAGAGGTTTTTTTAGAAAAATATAATAGTTCTCTATTTTAATTGTATTAATTGTATTTGTTATCGTTTATCTATGAAACTTTGTCGATTTTTTTTTAAAGTAAATTTCAATGTTAGATCAGAATTATTTTTCTTTTTATTTATTTTTTAACTGTAATTACTATTTTCTATCTCGTTTTTGGCATAGACAAGTGCTTTAATCTATTAATTAAGACTCAGGAAGTCTAAAGTCAGACCCCAGCGCATCCGTTACGCAACCGCCGAACTCGCTGCAACTGCCCCGCGCTTCGATGTAGGAAACTTTGCGCGAATTTCATAATTCGAACGTCGCAAATTGCAACGCAACGGCTCCTGCAAACAAAAAGTAATAAAAACTTACCTGAACTTTACATCCGAACCAACCAACCAATTCAATAATGTCACTCAAATCGAATGTTTTTTTCACACCGAGTCAGTCGTTCACACGCACTTGAAACTGTGAAAGTTTATGGCACGGCCTCGACGCGGCATGGGAAAGTTACGGCGGGCGGGCGAGCGAGTGGAGGAGTCGCGCACCGCCCGAGAAATGGCGGGCGAGGGTGTAGCCGGGGCGGGGGGAGGGCGCGATACGTCGTACTTGTACTTGGTAATCTTGGTCTAACGCATGCGTTGTCCGCCATCCGCGCCCGGAGAGAGATGACGTCACGCGCGTACCGCCACACTGCCGCCCGATCTCGGTTCCAGCCCAGACACTCGTTTCACACGGTCCATGGAGCGTCCTAGCCGAATCGTTACGCTTGGTGCCATAGGACAGACGCGTTTATCCAGCGGCCGTATTCTAATTCTCATATCGATTTCGTATCAAATCGGACGGTAAAAGTCATAGCGTTGTGCCGGCAGACTGAGTTTCGTAGGTTTATGAAATAGCGATAGTTTGACAACTTTTGTAAACGATTCGTGACTGAATTGGAACTAGGTTTATTGAACTGGCTCTAGTCTCTCTCAGCAAGTCGCGGTAGGCTGAGATAACATTAGTCTAAGGACAAGAGGCAGAAAAAAAAGTTTCCTGCCATCGTTTAACCTATTTAACTTTGATAAAGTATAGCAGCAGTTGATTAATTCAATTTGCTGTTTTTAAGACACTGTTTTTTTATTTGGTAAGCTAACACTATCTGCTAGGCTTTAAAATACATACAAAAATTATAAAACATGACATAAAATGACTAAAAACGAAACGTTTTATTCACATACAGTTCTAGTAAACAACTTAAGAAGTATCTCAAATAAATATGATTCAACGTTATCCCTGCAGTTTGCTTGCGGGTAGCTGGAACGATTCGAAATTATTACTGCCGTTTACTTTAACGGCATTTATACTCATATTTATCATGAGACTGGTTTATGGGTTGGTGGGCCTTTATAGCTCATAAGCCAAGCGGTTTCAGTCTCAGAGGGCCCAAACTAGAACAAGTTTTCAACCAATAGAAGATAAAGGCTATCCAATATCTACTGGCATTATCTAAACGGCATTTTATTAGAAAATACAATTAAAAAGAAAAAAAGAACACGAAGAAAATACATTTATTCGACGCATAAAACTATATAAAAAGACAGGGCGCAATGGCGCTCATTAGGGGAGGCCAGCAGTGGACTAACATAGGCTGATGATGATGATAATGATGATGATGACGCATAAAACAACATCAGTGCTAAATTAAGATAAATAATCACAAAAAGTTGAATGTTGTTGCCCGACGTTAAAAAAGCTGTAGCTCAGCTCAGCATATGCTATGACCATAGTCACAGCGAAAGGGTTCATGTGTTCCTTGGTTCTATTTCGTATCATTCATAACTAGGTGAATATGATGGTAGTCGGAATTAAATACAGATGAGCCGTTTACGGGTAAATGATTAAAAAAAATAGAATATATGTATTTTTATGCGATAGGTAATTATTAGGTCGTCTTCAGATATTTTTGACCATCTACACAGCTCGAATCTTCATAGCTTGCGAAAACAAAAGATACCTACGAGTATTCTACCGATTGCAATTTTCCTTTGTAAAATCACAAGTCACAGCGGACCTAAGTTACTAATTCCAAAACTCATGCCATAAACGCGTAGTTTTTGTCCCAGGCTTGCTGGCTACTATTATACATATTTTCAATTGTAAGAAAAATTGTAGAACATTTTCAATTTTGCCGGCGACCATAATTTAATATTACCAGCAACATTGGCAATATACCTGGTATAATCCCAGAGGCAATATTCCCAGTAACAAGAATACCGGGAATACATCACTGGGCGGTTTCCGTTAGGGCGCAAAACAACGCTAGTTTGTAAAAATCAATGCTGTTTTAATAAAGAGAGCGAGACTTTTGATCAATAGATCTATAGTATAGTACTAGTAGCTTTCCTTTTCGAAATCTATACTGCTTCCATTATTATCTTAGAACCGGTAAATTGGTTTTTCTAAAAAGTTTTTTTCAAATTTTAAAAGAAAAACTGGTTAAGTTGAATTAATCATGACTTTTACTACTCGATTTTTGTATTTGTTAGAAATTATATTTCTAAACAATACTGAAAACTATAACACATAAAGAAATCCCAAAAGTAAAGCTATGGCCGGTCAACGAACTTGGATCCTCATCATTCCATTATCCTTGCTTTTAGTTGTCCCTACCCTACACCACCCATAGAATAGTTCGGTATCGTCATACAATTACCATTATAAGTTTTTAAGTGTTTTGTAACATAAAATAAAGATTAAAAAAAACCATTAAAATTAACATCGAGCACTTAAAGTAAACGTCGACAAAACTCACGTTTCTTTTGTGGCAATCCCTTCATTACATTTATTTTATATCTGTTTGCTAGCCTTTTCCCGCGACTTTTTCACACAAAAGTAGATTTGCTACTGATAATTCTTCCGTTTGGACGTCTTTCTTGTTACCTTAGGCTCTGTCTACCCCGTAAGGGATAAAGACGTGCTATATGTATGTATTTCGAGCAAGTTATAAGTACCAATTTTCCTTTTCCTAAGAACTTTAGCCGTACCTACTTCAAATTTTAATTCTTTAAAATTAGTTTGTATTTTATGTACTTACCTTATATTCTTATTAATGACCTAAACATTTATCTTTGTCTTACATAATTATAAGATTCAATAATAATAGTAGAAGATTATTTTAGCACTACCTTAATATACACACTTTATGATAAATAATAGGGTTCAAAAGGTAAAGCACTGTGACAGACGGATGGATGAATTGGTGGAGTAGAGCCTTATTGTGAGGGTGAGGTTAGCGCCCTTAAGATATGGAACCCTAAAATCAAAGACCTTAACCACTCGACAAACGCTTCTATTCAATCAGTGGGTTTATTTTAAGACCATCAAAGCCACTATCGTAAAGTTGTTTTTTTAATACTGGATTCCCAATATAAAATGATTCAGCTTAACAACAATCAAATTAAGTATATCAATTTTCAATGACTCGCGGTAATTTCATTAGAAATATTTTCTACAGGATACTGACCGAAATTACTAATATAATATTCCGTTATTCAATTATTAATATCTCTTAGAAAATGTGTCCAATCAAATTACGTTACCTACTGTATTATCATCTTGCCTACGTTACATTCACATTTTTGAAACAAAAAAAAATTGTAGGTACCTACGGTTTATTTTAGTATAAATACATAGTCGACCAAGAAATTCCTTTACCAACTTAACTTCAGTGTCTTTTGTACGACTTAAACACCAAAGCCTATTTTCACTCACAAGTCAATGTAACATTCAGCCTCATGGATTTTTTTCTGATGGAGGAACTGTCATAAAAAATGATAAAGCACTTTCTTGGTCGACTATACCATAGATACATACGAGTAGATGACCCTGACTGTCAAGCCAGAGGTCCCGGGTACCCCGGTTCCGGGGTCTTATTTAGTAGACAATAATCCTTGAGAATCACGTAGGTGCTCTAAGAAGGTATTTTTCGAATATCCCACGGGACATAAAGACGGGAGAGGAAATAAAGATTCAATAGTTGAAGACATGGGTGGATGAAGGGGGTATGGTTCTATGACGTTAATTTGCGAGGACGAAGTCGCGGACAAAAGCTAGTAGACAATAATATGAAAGCGAAAGGAACAGTATGATACAAATTTCGAATTTCGAACTATAGAGTAGCCCGCCTGACTACAATCGACACAGGCAATGGCATGACATGAGCATTCACAATCAAGTGCGAACCACGAAAATGCTAATCAAAATGATATCGCAAGATCAAACTCTATGCTCTGAACCTCTTCTCTGAAGTGTGTAAACGACTGAGTTAAAAGGAATATCCGGATATAACGGGACGGAGTGGAGCAATATCATTACAGCTCAATGTACTTACAAACGTGGCTGTATTTGCTGTTATTGCTGTGGGACTAAGTGGGTTCTTCTTTACAGATGGCTGCAAAGTTCTGGTTGCAGTTGCAGAAAATTCAGTTCTTTATTCTTGTTTAACCGAGAACTAACACTAGTGTTGCATTATAGATTTATTCACTTATAAAGGCGCGTCCTTCCGCGGCAATTTATCCATATGCTATAGTACTGTAAAGCTTGTGCTTACTAAGTGTTTTAGTGTGCGTGGTTGACAGTACCGACAGCGATAAAGAACGCGTTTGTTTTACCCACACATAGAGATGTTATACGACACGATTAACAAATTTGGAGGGGCTCGCCTTCGTGAGTGGACAGATATTATGTAATACAGTAAACCTATAATATTAGTAAAAGCTTTTTCTGTGAATGACGATCTGAGAATATACAATACATTTAGTTGTACTTACCTTCTTGCTCCAACCTTCTTGGGCTTCCCTACTGCCGGACAAGCGTTTAGGGCTTGCTCAGATAGAAACAAGTAATTCTCATCATAATATTGTGGCACTAAGAAACATGTTATAGCTAGGAGTATCCACACAAAACATTAACGAACTTAAGCTTAACCTTTTTTAATGTTAAAAATCTATTACACCAATCAAATGAGTGGGCAATTGAATCACCCAGGGATATAAAAATGCGTAGGTATTCGATCATGATTTTATTCAATACCGCGCAAATTATTTTCCTTCATATTTTGTCCTTTGATTCGAAATACAAAGCTTCGACTAAAATCTGCCATTCATCATTAATTTTCGTATGATTGATTGGCTGTTGTGTGTGTAAAGAAAACAACGTTTTTTCCATCGCGAGCATTTACGCCGGTAGACATTTTTGTCTCTCAATTTACGATGACATATTGTGATTTAAACTTTCGAATTTATTATATACTCACGAGCAAAAATAACGTCATAGAACTTTGTATGAAAAGTGACCCGTTATTTTTGCTAGTTATATTTTTTACGTAATCACGACGTTTTGGCTGTATGTACTACTACAATACTCGTGAGGGCATAGCTAAATAGCCTTTTATTTTGTCTCGTCTATACACTAGTGATGTCCAGTATTCTTTATGCTTGTATGACCTACTCCTTAGCGGCACCGTCCAAAGCCTTCCGCCAGAAAACACTACCACTCCATCAATACTCCATATTTGACATTTCAATTCATCAGTCAATAACAAAACAGCCATTCAAATGTTTGCTCAATAGTTTCAATACCAGTCCGCATCCAAACACTATTAATTTACGCGGCTTGAATCAATGGAACTCGTGTCCGTCAATATCTCGGATTAATCAACACAACTCGTATTCCACCATACTAATGAAACCAGCCACTGCTGTGTGTGATTCATTCATACAAGATTTGAATTAAAACTCGATATCATTGGTCGAGAGCGATGCGTATAATGTCTTCGTTGAATTAATTGCTTACCTGAAATAGACATAGTTACTTTTCGAATCTACTCGTGCCGTTATATTTCACGCCAGAGTTTTTTCATCATTTTAAACTACAACTCGTTCATCAGGCTTTCATCGTGATAAAAAGAGCAAACTAAAGCAAGAATTTTACTTTCTTAATGTCTCATTTAGCACTAATTCCGCTTGAACGGGCCCGCGAAGAAAGATTTTTTCGTGATCTTTCTTACGCTTTTCTTTGGCCACGCTTGATTCGGTTTTAGTTAATTGTGATTTAATCGAGGGTTCTTTCACAGCTTCACCTTTAATATTTACTTAATGGTTTAGAATAACAGAATAGTAAGAGCTTAGTGGCGCCAAAAGCATTTGGCGCAACAACAAACAACAAGACCCCAAAGAGCCGGAGTGTAACTCATAAATTAAATCGCTACTTTCTGAGGAGACTACGCGCAATACTTATACAATTTTCAAAGTTTGATTCGTAACGACACCTGGGCAATTGCCTTATATTAAAAGCTGAATAAATTTATTTGCACTCCGTAGAAGTCTTGATAATTAATAAAGAGAATACCTTGTGGGTAGATATCTAATTACGTAAGGCGCTATCAGTTCTTATTCAGATGTTAACTTAATTAATAAAATTATTCGTAAATATTTTAAAGCTTCAAAGAGATTAGAGTATAAGAAAAAGTTTCCTTGCAAAAATTGCGAGACGAAGACAAACGAAAATGTTATTTACTTTTCATTTATTTTCCTTATTATTCTGGGATTCGGGGAGAAATTTTACGAACACAAATTGGCATTACTTTTGACTCCGACTTTGTACGGTTTCGGCCTACGGGTTTCATTCGCGGGAGTGATTTTTGAAATGAAGAGTTCTAACAATATCAATGCAACTTTATCGATCGAAGACGTTGTTAAAAGACAATTTTTCGTAATTTGATCATTACTTTAAGTTTGCGGGCAGCATGAAACCAACTATCGTGAAGATCTTTGGGGAATGCCTACATAATTATATCCAGCAATCGACGTCTTTCGACTGATATGACGATGAGGTCCAAGAGACAGTATTTGAAATCTGTAAAAACAATTGTCATTCTTTAATTTCTATCTTTTTTTACATACATAATATTTTCACTTACTTGACCAGAAAGAAAGAAAGAAAGAAAGAAAGAAAATTTTTTTTGCAAATTGGCTGCCAAGGGCTCTTTTACATGTCTTTTTGAAACTACCAGCACATTCGGAAAGACCATCATTGCCAAGAAGAATGCGCCGCAAGAAACTTGGCAGAAAGTCATTTTTTCAAATAAAAATACAGTAAGAATACTTAAATTCTACTTACATTAAATACATTTATATAAGGGATGTATAAGGTCCCCGAGCCTTAAATTATATTAATCTATAAATAGTAGAGATGTATAAAGTCTCTACTGGTAAAAAAAAAAATAATAATAATAGTAAGTTCAGTGGAGGTGTAAAACGCCTCCACCGTCAAATGAACTAATTGGAGATGTCTCCAATGTCGCAGGAAAAAAAATATATATAAAACAAATTTATGAAATATACATTTCATGTCAAGTAAGTAACCAATAAGCTTTTGGATTCCGAAGGCAAGCTTACGTCTGCCGCCCCCAATGTTGGCTTTCAGATGAATTAGAGCTATTATAATTCTGTACTACTCTGTTCCTTTTTCAAATTCATTACAGCATTCAACACTTCCGAACGGTATTTTCACATTTGTGATATCAAAACTCGGCCCCCTGCCGCGCTTTAGGCAAAGCATGTTTACTTTGTATTACGACTAAAAAGGAGTTCGTAAAAGCGTGTTTCCTTATCTTATTTGCACTGTGAAACCGGCAACACACGCGACTTAGTGCCGGGCGTCAGAACCCGGGAATTCAATAAGCACACATGATCGATCAACCCGGCCGAGCGCACTCCACGGTTCCGAAAGAGTTCCAATACTCCGACTGCATAATGTATCGCAACTGTTTACAAGTTTGAGTAAGGAGGCTTCATTGCCTCGGCCCTGGGTATCACGGGGACCCCGTACTCTGCGTACATAACCGATTGGAGGGTCGCGTAGGAATACAATTCGTCCAGTGCGGTGAAACAGCTTTTATCTTTGTACGTGTTTGGCACTTGTTATCGGATGCCCCAGAGCGAAGATGGTCATCAGTGTGATATGTGAAGCAAATCTCGCTAAAGGTGTTTAGGGTCCGTTGAGATACTCGATTTTTATTGTATTGGAAAATTGTGGATAAGACTGGCACGGGACCGGGCAAAGTGGCGTGACAATGAAGAGGCCTTTACTCTGCAGTGGGAGGATGTGGGCTGATTAGATAGATTGTATTGGAAGTTTATGCGTTACACTTTAAAAACTAGACTCAACCCTAACTGTCACAAGTACCTAAACATAAAAACGGTATTCTACTCGCCTGCTCCTGCTAGCTCGCACATTTTTGTGAAGGCAAATACCTGGCATCCGTATGTCAAACTTCGTACAAACGTGACCCAAGAGTGCAGCTACTTGCACAAAAATGTGTAAGCTACAAGCATTTGTGCCTTTTCGCGACGTAACTGTAAAAAATTGTCCTTTCTTGAAAGCTAGATAGGTAAAAATAACACAAGTTACGTGACCATTACGATACTGAGCTAATTAAGAAATTTTGTTCATATAAGGAATGTTAGAAATCATATTTTTTTTGTATTTAGTCTGTAATTTTTCACGTTTTTACACTTAACGACATGCCTAGTTCGAATGCTCCCACAGCTCCATTGAGCTATGGAAAAATTATCTCAACCTTTCCAAGTTTACCCAATCTGGAGACAATAAGGAAATTTATATCAGAGAGCCCTCTACATTTTGGTTACAAAAACTTCATGAGTGACGATCATCGCCGTACTAAAAACCTAAAAGACCCGGCAAGTGAAAGGACGCTTTGGCGAGTTTTCGGATGACGATGTAGATGGCGTTCAAAGCAAAAGCCGGCAAGTTATACTGACACTGAGTTTAGTAAGTTGTATAATGCAGTAGTAAAATATATGCATCCTAGTAGTTATTACACTACTGCGCATGTATAATTCAGTATGATATATGGCGTGAGTATATTTATCTCACATAAGTACTCTTAAAGCTCGCCTAGTTTATCTACTTAACATAAACTAGCTATATTTACCGATAGAAATGGTGTTCCAATCGCCATCGTGTTCATGTTGACAGTTCTTGTATGAATGTGACGGCGAGCTGATTCCGATGCCAATTGTCAGCCCATACATGAACTGTCAAAATGAACACGATGACGATGGCGAGCGAATTTGGTAATAAGCCTACTGATCTACCTTATTTTTTTGTATTTTCAAGACAAGTAAATGTGCCTTATAAGTACTTTTAGTACTGTACAGGATTTTACGGATATTTATCACCGGAGTCACCGAAAGCCGTTTTCATTTCAATGGTATGTGATTAATTCCCAATCCGCAAAGGGCCTCCTAGTTTTGTCACTCTGAGATGAGACGTATGCCCAGCTGTGCGATGACGTGCATGCTGAAGATGATAAAAACTATTTCCACCACGATCCTATGTATTTCCTATAATAGGATAAATATTATTATAATTTAGTGGTTACTTTAAATTGGTTAAATACTCAAGTGCTTTTAAGAGGCTAGAATAAAATATTTAATCTCGTTTTTTTATGACAAAGACCTCGATTATCAGGTAGCCGGATTAACTGGTCATAATCCTTGCTCGATAAAATAAATGAAAGGTCCGACAGTCTTCATATGAGGTCTGCTTACTTAGATGGTAAATTAGTGCCCATGAATAATCTAGTTGTAATACATACATCACGTCTTTATCCCTTAAAGGGTAGACAGAGCCTAAGGTAAAGACCTAAAGACCACGTTTAGCATGATCATGGACGTATGGATGGAAATAGCCAAATCGCCAAATCGCCTTTATTACATGATTCCTAAGATTTTCGCCCAATCCCTCGATGGGCTTTTACCATCTGCGCGGGAAGAGAAGCGACTGGTAAACTCTGTTTTTTCTTTGCTCCCCCACCAGCATGGAAGAAATTATTGTTGTTTAATGCATACGCTCGACAATAAGGTTCTGATTCCAATCAAAGCACCTGATAACAATGAATGTAATTTTAAATCGAATGACCACCAAATAGCTTAAAATCTACTTGCAACATTGAGCCGTATACATACACACGCTCTAAATAAAAGTGAAGAGTAATTTCTAAACAAAATACTCGTCAATTATGTCTCAACAATATACTAATATATTGAAAATCCTTTATTCTATATCGCACTTGTCGCATTGTAAATAAAGTTTTCATCCCACTTTTACGCACAATTGTAACTCAATAATTGGTATAAGAACTCCGCGACCTTGGCGTATTCTACATTCAATATCTCCTCAATGCGATATATATCGACTATCTCGTATTCCGTCAACTCGAATTACAATACCGCAATCTCACACCCAATTCAATTAAGCCTTTATTGTTTGAACGTAATCCTTTCTGAAATTTATTAGACGGTGATGAAAATATTTAGGTTAATTGTGAATAGCCGCTAATAAAATCACGATTGCTCACCGCTCTTATGAAAATGAAGTTACGATTTACGTTATTTATGGCGCCTTTGTTCCTCTGGTCGGTATAAAGTAACCTAAATCAGTTACTTTGCTATTCCGCGGCGGCATGTGCAAAACAGCTACATCTATACGACACATAATTATAATTAACTGTTCATACAAAAATTTCAAAAAATCAACATTATATCTCGCAGTACCAACTAACCATACAAATTTATATGGAGGGTCAGTATATTTGTCACCAACTCCACACAAGCTAAACGTAAGAACATTACAAAGAACGTAGTAACATGTTATTTTTAGAAATTGTGTGTTCATGTTGTTTTGCCAAATAATTGATTGTAAGCGTCAAGCGTAACTTGGGGGGGGGGGGGGGGGGGGGGCAATAAATACCGTCCCGTATTTCCCAGCCTGGAAAACCCGACCAGATATTTGGCAACCAAAATGTACACGGAATAACCAGGTCGGTATTTCCTGGTACGCTCTAAAACCGAGGTGGGATTTTACGTTCTTACATGGACCTGATAATCGGAAGCCAGTCGATTAGGTTAGGATAGGTTAGTTTTATAACAATCCTGAACAACATACAAATGTATTCTAGAGAATCGATGCCAAGAATCGATTGTCATTGCAAATGAATGTAAACCGATTAACAGGCCGGTACTTATCAGGTCGGGTTTTATCACCACGGTACAAGCTAATACCGGGGCGGAAATACCGACCCGTATTCCATGTACAACGAACGCGGAATTTAGGGTCGGGATTTCCAGGCCGGTATTTCCATGGTCGGGAATTAAACACACCCACTTGCGGCCTTTAACGTTTGCTCTTAAAACTACTTATACAGGCTCACTTGAAATTATTCCGGGATATTTCCGCAGGTACAGTCAAGTGTAATAATATGAATCTAGTCAACATCTCAAAAATAAGTACCACACGCTCTTACACCAGCGTGATAAGGTCGTGGGACATATTTTTGAGAAGATCCTATCGATACTTATTTTTGCACTTGACTGTACATAGTTGGGTCAGCTGGACTAAGCAGTCTTGCTAAACAGGCAGACTGCTGCTACCCTGCGCAGTCGCTTGAAGGCGTATTGGCTCGATGGATTCTCTTAAATGAATGTGATGTGTTTTGTAACTTTTGAGTGTATATGCATATATATTTATATTATGAAGTATATTTTATTTATTTTGTATTAGTTTACCGTATATTTATCTATAAATCGTTTATTACTATATCTTACATTATTTAAAATTTAGATTCTTTTACTTTTTCTATGTGTCTACTCTTGCTTAATACTTAGCCCTGCCAATCGTTTAAAGGTTAACTGGAAAAGATCCCTTTTAGGGATAAGTTGGCCTTTGTGCATTTGTGTTGTCCAGTATTCATCTTTTTCTTGTGTTTTATGTACAATAAAGAGTTATACATACATACAGTCTTGTACATATTTTTCTGGATTTTTGAATCGTTGCTGACAAATGTTTTCATACATTGATTGATATTCAAACCGTATCAAAGGCGGGACTAAATTTTTAATCAAAAATTTAAATATAACACTGGGGGTTTTCAATCGAACTACCTACTAAAATATTCCGGAAAATATCTGAAAGTATATATCGAGATTTACTAAATTGGTAGGAACCTTGATACAACTTAAGTAGTACCTACTCGTACGGTATCATCCAATCAGCTGGCCTTAAGCGTTATTTTGTAATAAGTAAGGCAATGACGAACCACTCTATTAAATATTCAATTGATGATCTAGTAATGATTCTTTAATTATTCTGTTGGTTGGACCTTGGAGACCGCACCTTTTCGCCTTCATATATCAATCGACTGAAAGTCACAGAAAGGGTATTTTGTTTCACGATTTTTTTTTATGTTGGAGAGGCCAGACAAACGAACTAGTGGGTCACCTGATGTTAAATGATCACCACTGTCCATAGACACCCGCAGCGCTTTACCAAATCTACCAACTTTACCAGGGAATGCGTGAACTATCAGAGCAAAGAATTTCGAACGTCTGCATTAAAGTCATTATTACTTTATTACGATTTTTATTTAACACTTTTCTTAAATTCATTTGAATTGGCTTGAATTTTATTTTCCATGCTGGTCTAGGATTTTCTATGCTGGTCTGGGAGTAAAGAAAAAATATAGAATTTACCAGTTGCTTCTCTTCCCGCGCAGATGCTAAAAGTCCATCGAGGGAATGGGCGAAAGTCATACATAGGAATCATGTTATAGGCGATGCGGCTAGCAACCCATCACTATTTTGATTTCCCTTTCCACCTATACGCCCTTAATCATGCTAAACGTGGCCTTAAGGTTCTTTTGCCTTTCTCACTGTCTACCCCGTAAGGGATAAAGACGTGATATATGTATGTCTGTTTAAGAAGGATCCGACATGAACAAAAACAATTAAGTAGCTTTGACTAATCATTTTCAATAACGTAAAGTCGTCGAAACTAATACGTGTAATAAATTAACAGCGACTAATGTATGGAGCTTAGCAAATACATAGATTAATGTTTTGACTTTCTTAACGGTCCAAAGCGTGATATGGCAGTGAACGCCCGTGGAATAAATGATCGGATCTTTTATATAGTTGCCATTGACAATTGAACCGATGCTAATTACATTATGGCTCTTGAGCAAGGTTTTGTGCAGATGCGGCTATTACAATCAACTAATTAACATTCTGTAATGAAAATCACGACTTTGTTTCCTTTCATAAGTTCTTTATCCAAAGAGACTGCGATCTCATTTTTCTGTTGGAAATCGCTGTTAAAAGTCCTCGTGTACATAATTATCCAGGTCAGCTGCATACTGACAGTTATGTATTTAGTAATAGTTTTCACACCAGCGGTTTCTCTTTTCGCCACAAAATACGTTTTACCATAGGTGCCAACAGTAGTTTCCTCTTTATTTATAAACGGTACATTTCATTTGGCTCCACGTTTAGGCCATACCAACTTAGCTCGGAAACGCGTTATCAAGAACCAAGTATTTTCTTTATTTGATGCCCGCTTAATTTGTCAAAAAATTGACACGAGTTTAAAATTTTGATACTTAACTTGAATGACTTGACTGGATGTAGCCTGCGAAGCAATCCAAAGGCAAATTAATTATTTTCGTCTATTATAGATGCAAGGTTTAAATGACTTGAGGTAAAATCTATTCGCAGGCTAGTCAAGTCACGGGTAGTTTGTGCAAGAGATATGTTCGCTTAGGGTAAGCATATTAAAGCACCACTAAATTGCAGAACTGTCTAGCAGCCCCCGAGTTACAACTTGTTAATTAACTTAAGTACGCCACGTTGACATTCAACCTGCAACCAACACCGACACAATTTGATCCCTGAACCACGATAAGTGATAGGTGAAATAAATCGATCTATATAACAACCTAATCGATACGTATTGACTGATTCGAGGCAGTGTGCGTACGAGGCCGCGCGGCACACGATTACGGACTTGCTCTATCACTTCATATTGATAGACAATGAAACTGATGCAAACCCTTGAGTGGAGGTTGCGACAGAAATTCCAACCTTAAGACACATTAGCCTTTAGGCAAGTCTACGAGGAGGGCAGGCTCGTAAAGTAACCTGTCTCATAAAGTATCCTCCCTTAGAACTATTTTTTTAATTACGAGTATACAGCTAACTTGTTTTTTGTTTTTTTTTTGGGGTAATCTTTATTTTGCCTAATCGATTTTGATGAGGAGATAGGAGATTAGCAATACCATCGTAAACTGTTTTTATATTCACCTATAAATTTTCTACCATAATTATGAACCGAATCGAACCACATCCTTATTTCTAAATTTATTTGTTGCCCATTGAATAACTAAGTTATTGCACATTACGAGTATTTAAATGCTGATTTCCCGTCGTTCATTAGAAACTATTGGAAAATCTGGGAGCGGCATTTTTCACATAATGCTTTATAATTAAATGAATTCTCCTTATTTCGTTTTTCATAATGCATACCCGTGAATTTATCAGGACTTTTGGAAATTACATCCGGTATGTGTAGGTTAGTTAGGTTAATTCTGAATGAAATCGGTTAAAAAATTATGTACCTTTTGTTTAAAAAATAAAACTCTTTATGAATAACGATAATTATGACTAATAACTAAGTATTTAAAATAATTTTGTGTAAATCAATATTGGACCCGGAAAATCTATAGGTATACTTAAATAAAAACTGATAACTTCGAAACTGCACCGAATTTGATATACCTACCATGGGTTTAATTAATTGTTGATATTCGACCTAACTAATGATTAAGAACATTTCAGTGTAGGGTAGACTGGGTACGGTTGTGACAATTTTGGTTTGATCGCCAATAATTTTGTTAATTTACTAGTTAGCTGCTAGAAAAGTAATTTAAATCTTAATTTGTACTTTTGTCTACGTAAAAATACCAAACTTTTGTCCTTAAATACGCTGTATTAATTATAGCATCAAATTAAAAAAAAAAGAGAAAGTGTCACAACTGACCACATCCCAAGGACAGTTGTGACAGTGGCCGGGGTCAGTAGTGACAGACCCATTTATTTAAATGATTCACGTAATTTTCTCCGAGGTATATAGCTTACATATATTGTATTCATACTTTCCCGCTTTACAGCATTTAAATTTTAAAAAATCTTTTAAATTTAAACACTGTAAAGCGGGAAAGTATGAATACAATATATGTAAGCTATATCTCGGAGAAAATTACGTGAAGAATTCCAAGATTACGTAGAAATATAGGTTGATAGGAGCGAAGGGGGTAGGAAATGAAGAAACCACCTCAATGGGAGCTTATAGATATACTTAGAAAAAATCGGATAGTTCGGACATAAAAAATATATGTCACAACCGTACCCACAACATTTGTCACAACCGTACCCAACGCATACTTTCGAAAACAAACAATCGCCATGACTAGGCCAAGTAATCTACGTAAAAACGAATTACTCGTAATTAACTACTAATATTCAACTTATAACAAAAAGATATATGATATAATCTATCTGTATACAAATAATAGGAAATATTAAAAAAGAATAAACAAAAAAAAATACTTTTGACTGGTAAAAAGCAATGTAGGCTCCTGATTACGTTAGCGTCGCGCGCTGGCTAACGCAATCTGGGGACACGCATTTAGGCACCCATGCCGCTTCTTTCTCCCTTTGCACCCTTTCCCATATTCCGTATAGTTTTGCTGTTATGACGACTGTCACTACCGTACCCTGGCACAACCGTACCCAGTCTACCCTACTCTGTATTATACCTGATGTATATTTAAAAATAAATTAGAGTACGAAACTTAACAGAAATGTTCAGACCTACCCTGACGTATTTCTGAAATATATAATGAATACGCAAATTAGCTAAATTAACGGTGCCCAGTAGTTACTTATTCCCACTTCGCCAGGAAATAAGGCAATAGCTGCCTAAAACGTCAATCAACCGCGACCAATACTTTCATAGCAATAATTTTCCTTAATCTTGCACAAATAGGTATTCTAGGGTATACCGCAAAAATAAATTTACCAGCGTGAGTCGAAGTGGAAGTGCGTGAAATCTGTTTTTCTCTTTCGCTTGCATGCGAAACGGCGGAGCGGCGGCGTTACGGGCGGGAGGTCTCGCGTCCGACCTGCCTAGAGCCAGAAGTCTCGCAAGTAAAAGTAACTTTTAACAATACCTTGGCGGCGCCTGATCGCAGCGTGCGTCAGTTTTGCCAACCGCACCCGCGCGGTGCTACGTATCGTGCTAGACATTTTATACGACGACGAAAATTTGTTGTGTCCTTTAGAAAACGTATTTTTTTGTTGATGGATGCAAAATAAATTGTGTTATTTTTATTTTCGTGCTGCATTATTTTCGTACGAAAAGTTTACAAACTTTATCGCTCAATTATTAAAAATTGTGTTGTACCCGGCAATATTGGATGTTTTTTGAACTTAAATGTAAGTATTTATAATAAACATTTAAACAACTAGTTTTACGATCTCACGGATTGAAATAAGAAGTATTTTAGAAAGTTATAAACTTTGTTTACTTACCTGACAACAAGTTTTTTCGTACATCCAATGTCAAGACATTAAGATTATTCCATTGACAAACAATTATTGAGCAAAACGTATTCTGCTAATTATTATTTTCGACATACCTAATACGGCTGCACGCAAGAACCTTATGGCATTTCGTAATTTCTGATAACTGACAGCTTACTCGAGGCGAGGAAAGGGAGTGATGAATATTTTATTTTGATCATTTATCAGTTTTTATCGTGGTATTACCCCATGTATATTTATAGGCTGTATGTGTTGAAAGTGGTATGGTCGCCGGCGGCGGCGCGGTCACCCGGCAACCCGGTGAACGAGTGATTAAGCCACTTGCAATCGGATACTAGAACTGGTTCCGTGCTTATTGTGGACACGTGTTGTCTTGCCGAGGAGGCAGTTGTCAAAGTATGAAGCAAACAGCCTCACATTTAGTATATTTATTACGCTTGTTATGAACGCGATTACAGCTGCAACGTGGAGAGCCGTTGACATAATTTTGATCCAGTTACCGAATCTTTTAATAGATAGTGTGACTTTATTGAAAAAGTTTTTACTAATTCAAGAACAAACCGCATCCGCAACGTCTCGTCAGCTGATGAAACGAATGGTTGGTAGTGTTATTATAGAACTTTCAATTTTATTGAAAGTTAAGTTTAGTACCTACACAACAATAACCATGATTAAGATAGTCTTCGAGGGTGGGAAGAACCTGCCTACCTCGTGCCTAACAGCTATACTATACTCATAACGGATCGCTTTTCATACATAGAACTTTCTATGATGTTTCTAAATAAATTACCTGAAACGATTTAGTTTCTATTAATTCGAAAGGTATAAGAAATGATTAGCATTAATTCACTTACTGATATAATTACATTACCAAGGAACAAGGAGTTAGGCAACGGGAGCTAAACCACAGGCGCAAGTATATATATACCCAACTCTTTCTTGCACTCAAGATTGATACTCAGAAAAGACACTAAACGTCTAGTACTGCGAAAGCGGCATTTATCTCAAGCACTCTATTAATTTTTGTTGAAGCTCGTAAGTTTAGCAAGTTAAACACGTAAATCTAATCAACTTTGTATCTAAAACCACTTTATGGGTTTGAAGCAACACTACCGTGAAACACGTTTCTTGTACTTTATTGGTGATCTTTATTGGTGGTTTGCGGGTGGTAGGGCCTTGTGCAAGGTCCGTCCGGATCGCTACCACCATCTTACTCGCTAATCCTGCCGCTAAGTAGCAGTGCTTGCACTGCTGTGTTCCGGTGTGGAGAGTAAGACAGCCGGGGAAATTACGGGCACAAGAGGCATTTCATCTTAGTCCTCTAGGTTGGCAACGCATCTTCAATTCCTCCGGGGTTGCGGGTGTCTATGGGCAGTGGTGATCACTTACCATCAGGTGACCCACTTGTTCGTTTGCCTTCATATTCACATAAAAAAAAAAAAAAAAAAAAAAAAAACCTGTTCAGCTTCGGACATTTTACTCAATTAACACATCAAAAGATACGATAACCTTTCCAGATATTGACTTATAATATCACACACTAATCATAATCAGAGGCTCTTAAAACAGCTAAAATACGAATGAAATGTGGTTTCGAAACACATTAAATAACTAGTTTGCGTCGAATTGAGAATATGACACAATTATGCAAAGTTTTTTGCACTACTTCGATATCATTCGAACTACTGCTGTCGCCCCATAGTCTTGAAACGGACACCGTCCTATAGGTGAAAAACACAAGTAAATGACCTGTTGTATGTATGAATAACGTGTGCGAATATACAAATTGACGTTCCAAATTAGAAAAATGACTTCGAGTCCCATATTGGTTCTGTACACTACTACATACAACAAGTCATTTACTTAAGTTCTTCACCTATATCCTGAACTAGATATTAAGCAGGAAATATTATTATAATATTTCTTGCGGGTGGTAGAACCGCGCACAAGGGCCGTACGGATAGCACCATCGTCTTACTCGCTGAGCCTGCCGCCAAGCAGCACTTGCTAGTTTGTCAAATGAGAAAAAGATTGACTACTCAAGTGCGTCCGTGGCTCTGGATGAAAGTCACGAAAATAGCGCAGTGAATGTGTTAACAAACATAAATAACAAACTCTTCTTATTTTTTCAGTCAGAACGTAACATCGTCGTCGGCAGTCGTGTTTAGACATTATTTTTATACACCTAAACAGCTCCGATGCATCTGTTCGCGACTGTACTCTGTATAATGTGACAAGTGTGTGCGAATATTACACCATGTTTTAAAGGCAATAAATATAAATATGTTTCAATATAACATACACAACGTAATTCGTCCGTTAAAATTACATTCGTTTTGGCTGGCACGATTGATAAAGTATACTATTATAATCAGTGTGACTATGTACCTATTATTTGAAAAGTGCGACATGCTTAAAGAAATCATCATCATCATCATCTATCACTAAAGAAATCCGTAAAACAATATCTTACATCGGTTTATAATTTACTAGCGACCCGCCCCGGCTTTGTGCGGTATATTATGCATGTATTATACATTATAAAACTTCTTCTTGAATCACTTTATCTATTAAAAAAGCGCATCAAAATCCGTGCGTAGTTTTAAAGATCTAAGGATACATAGGGACAAACAGCGGAAAGGGACTTTGTTTCATACAATGTAGTAATAAGTACGATTATGGATAATTGCTCACTTTAGTAATTGATAATGCATGTCAAAGTCACGGCTAGTTATTGACGGTTGGCCAAGAATAAAATCAATTAAGCGTACATGTATTTTCTAGAAATATAAAATACGTTGAATAGCAATATTGAGCTTATCAGGATCCGGGTACAAACATGTACAAGATAGATACAGTATTCGTATGATACTCATGATACTGTATTCCGCGCGTGTGTACGCGATGTCGCTGCATGTTGCATTTTTTTTCTCGCTCTCAAGCATAGTAAGAATGACTTAGAATATCGCTCACATTGTGCATTTGTATGGCATGGGGGCATTTTTGAAATCACTGCCAAAGTACTACTACTGCTCTACTGGCGTTACAAATTCAAAGGGGAGTCAGCCAAACAGAGACGCCATTTCATGTCGTTATTGCCTAGCCAAGTCCAATTTTATTTTTGTTCGAAATAATATTCGGTCATTTTTGGTCAAATTTTGCTAATTTGAAAAGTGGATGGTTTCGGCATTATATGTTTTAATGTAAATAAATTACTTCGAATAGTCCAATTGACTTGAAATTTAGTAAATCTACTCCTATGGAGCTCTGATGATAATGCAATCAACAAAAATTTCTGTCAAAATTTTTATTTCTAATTCAAGCATTTTTTTGCTAACTACACTTGCATTGCCATCCGTCTGTGTACCAAATTTCAAATCAACCAACCGTTGAAGAGTTCTCTCCTGCGAAAACGATACCGGCGGGGTCACCAGAACCAGTAAGAATAAGAAGAATAAGAAGAAGGCTTATTACCCAACTCGCTCGCAATCGCCATCGTGTTCATTTTGACAGTTCACGTATGGGCTGACAGTTGGCATCGGAATCAGTTAGCTGTCATATTCATACAAGAACTGTCAAAATGAACACGATGGCGATTGTGAGCGAGTTAGACAATAAGCCTACAGATTGTTGTATTGTCATCCGACTTACTCAAGAATGCAAAATTTCAACTCAATCGGACGAAGATATTATGCTTCATCAAAATTGAGTCGCAAGATTCCACCCAGACAAACATGTTTACATGCGTAATTGCAAGTTAGATAAAAGGGTGTATTAAAACTGTTTTTATAAACTCATTTTCGTAGACGTAACCTGATTGGCATGCGCTTTGTACCTATGGGAGCGATAGGAGATATCGAAAGTGTCGCACCTAAACGCTCGCCGTATATTTAGCTCACGGATCACGAATAGGCATTATATTAGGCTTTCGGCTTTCCCCGATCCGTTTTCCAATGCGTTTGATACATCGCACTTTGCATTCGGTTGACGAAATCTACCTATTCGTGTTAGCTTTTGAATCTACGAGTAGTTCATTTTGCCGTAAAATTGAAAGTTTTTACTTCAAAAAACAATTCATTTTCTTTTTTTTTCTGTACGAATCCGACTTGAACTAAGCTGGTTTTTAAAATTGAAATTGTAGTAGATACCGGGGTGACCCGGCAAAGTTCGGCGTTTACAAAACTCAGAAAAACACGTTTTCTCAGTGATGATATCTAGCTAGATCGATTTTTCGCCCGCAAAAACCCTTACATAGCAAATTTTCTTGAAATCGTTAGAGCCGTTTCCGAGATTTCGGAAATATATAAATGTACAAGAATCGCTTGTTCAAACATACCTATTACATGAAGTCCTCATGATGATAAGCCAGTTATAATAGATATTTATTAAAATGAAATGAAATAACTTTTAAATTAATGTTACACGTATTCGTTTAGCGCTTTAACCGAAGGTATTATCTTAATTATTTTATTTTACATCCCGGAATTAAGTAAGGCAATAAAATAAGCAATGCCACGATATGCAAAATACCTAGTTAGCACTAAATTATAAACAATTTTTATATCAAAATAAAATTATTTAGTCGTGCCAACTGTTTTCGACTTAATAACTTAATTGTGCCGTAATAACTCTACTGATTTATCTAAAACGATTACCCTTTAACTTCTTTGTTTATTTTCGCACTTCACATGTATTGTATAAACGGAAATATCACCGTATAATTTGCGTTTATTCAAACTTTGAGGTACAATTTACAGCACACTTCACAAAACCTTTATGGCGCTAGGAATAAGGCATGAAATCGCGTTTTTATTAATCGTATGAGCCATCTAAAGTCACGGCGCATAGCATTTTGATTATAAGCGCACTTCAACATTCCTTTTCGTTTGGTTGGATTCGCAAGAAGCCTCTCCAGGCATTGAATAAATATGCACATTATATCAATTGGTATTGTTGTATGCTTCATACAAATATATCAAGCGACTTGATCTTGCGGGCAACTCACATTCATGCTATACATAGTTTGCTCTGATAGGGCTATCAATTCTGGCTCCTTTAAGCTCCAAGGGCCTGCCATGACTCAGCCGATAATCCCGTACTCCAACTTCTGGCCAGAAAGTGTGGTGTTCCATAATTTTAGGAAGGGAAAGATATAAAAAACCTAAATAGTTTTTTAAAGTACTTCTTAGTTTGTGATGGCTTGGCTTTAGTTATTAAGTAACAAATTTGTTATTTGCAATGTTAACTTATACAAATAGTTTACTTAGACTACTCGTATTTAGATTTACAGTGGCATTGTTCCCAGAAAGCTTGCATGCAAATGGAATGGACAGGATAGAGCTACAAGGACATAATATCTGTGTTCGTTTCTAATTTTTTATAGTATTCAATTAAATATGCATACAAAATGATTCGACACTTTAACTCGTCCAGTGCGTGTTTAAAACGTAACTAAGTCTAACTTTTAACCGTTTACAAAATAATACAATCAGATCTGTTCTGTTCTCCAGTCCATTATGGTTGCCTGGAAGAGATCGCTCTGTAGCGATAAGGCCGCCTATTGTTACCTTGTAATATTCTGTATACCTTTTTTCTGTTTTGGTTGGTATATGTGGTGTTCAATAAAGAGTTATTGTATTGTATTGTATTGTATTGTACAAATAGTTTCTAGTAAAATGCGATCGATTATCAGCTACTGAAATTCTGATTTATATCGATTAAGCGCAAGCACGACCTTCGGGAGGTGGCGCAACTAACATGCTCACGCGCCGCTTCAACGAGCACTTTCCAACGACCCCAGACGCAGAAAGCCTTAAAAATATTCTTTCAAAATAACCCCAAGTACGCCCAGTAACCTTGATTATTGATTTCAAGAGTGATCAAATCGATTAATCGAATAAAGGAATTCCTAAGTCATAATCGTGGAAAATAACTTTTTTGCGAGTTACGCCGAAGTTGTACGTGACAACAAGTTTGCTAACAGTGGAGTAATGGTTTCTAGTGAAGCGTAACACCACTAAAGTCAACCCGTAGGATCTGAGATACCGGAACTTGAGCAAGCATGCTCTAAAAGATCACGATACTTTTATAGCGAACAAACATAATCACAATACAAAAACGGAAGGAAATGTCAAATTAACAAAATACGCATTGGACAAATAAATAAATATCTTGGAACAAATTACACCAATTGACCCAGCCCCAAACTAAACAAAGCTTGTGCTATGGGTACCAGGCAACGGATAAACATACTTATATAATGTAGATAAATACATACAACATCCATGACTCGGGCACAAACATTCGTATTCACCATACAACTGTCTGCCCCTACCGGGATTCGAACCCAAGACCTCTAGCTTCATAGTCAGGGCCACTAACCACTAGGCTATCCGGTCATCAAACAACCGGCAAGAAGTTTAGAGTTGTGCCTACCGAGCTTACTTATATACCTACCATTACCCATTTTTCGCCATTAAAATGCCTACTAATGATTTCAAAAATTTGGTAGCAACATAGTTGTACAAAAGGTGTTCGCTTCCCTAACATGCGTACGATCCGACCGCATTCCTCGCATTATTCAATTCTTTGTTTTTTCATTTATTTTCCTCGTACCCACCCGTACCATGTGGAACAGTTAGTCCATTTTGCAGGTTGTCCGTAACAGCAGTTCGTAAATCAGTTGTTTCGTCAGCTGCTTAGCATGCAGTCGGCGCTTCTCTATCCGGCACCTGGCATTTGGGTTTATTCGATGACTTTGACTCATTCCGGCCTTCAGTCAATGTAATAGTCACTCTTTAGTACACGTGAAATCATTTATTACATTGAAGAACTGATAAATGCAATATCCGTTCGGTTCTCTGTCCAATCGAAGTTTCACCTCCTTTAGAGAAAATAATTCTATCAGCTCCTGATTTAAATTTGATAGTAAAAATAATAATAAAAAGACTAATAACTATGACAAATGATGAGCTTTGTTTTGGTATCGTGATCAAGCAATTAAAAATAGAAACGTATTAGGAATTAGGTCATTGTTTTCTTCCCCTATATCTTTGGCATGTCAACAAAATTGGGCCACTTTCAACTGCCAATAGGCTGCACATTGCTGTTTATCGTCATCATTTTTTTGTTTTTACGCACTTATCATGAAATTTTCCCATAAATAATAATTGTCAGGTGTTCGCCCGTGACCGCCGTAACACAACTAAGAATGCTACGTACCGGTCCGTCATCATCGTGACATTTCCAGCAAATGCCACGGCTGAACGAAAGACTTAGAAATATGTGTCTATTGGCCTAGATTGAAAAGGCAATCCATGGTATATTGTTAAATCGTATGGCGAGTCATGAAATATTTACCTACATTACAACCGAATGCACTGGAGCTTAAAGATCCTTTGGTATTTATACCATTGAACCGAAACAGCATAGACGGTTATTACGTAGTATTCCTGTTTAAGGAAAAGCTTTACTTTCCACACGCACTAGGATGAAGACACCTGAACTATTTCGCGGTGGCGAAGGTCACCGGGTCAGTCTTCCGTGCGAAACGATGCGCGGGCGCATGCGGGCTGACGCAAGCGCTGAGGCAACGGTGCAGCGTTACGTGGCCGTACGTGCGCCTCACGACCTATATTACAACTACCCAATCAATACCCAGAGGCACCACAGGCTTTTCCCTAATTTGACCTATACTGATCAGGGAATGAGATTTTTTATACTATTGGAAAATTAAAAAAAACCGGTCAAGTGCGAGTCGGACTCGCGCACCGAGGGTTCCGTATCATTATCTATAAATATCTAAAACCAGTGTAAGCAGAGCCCTGTTCCAAAGCAAAATGTACGCAGTGTGGGGTTACTTTATATTGGTCACTGCTATATACAGACATACATACACATTTACGGTTTTCGCAATTATTCTTTAATCTGTGCTATAAGACCTACCTTCATACCAAATTTCAAGATTCTGCGTTCACGGGAACTACCTTGTAGGTTTTGATTCCCTTGAGAGTTGAAAATTTGCGGAAATTTGCGGCATAAACGGCTGTATCTTTTGATTGCGTTGGCTTAGAAGTTTGATTTTTTCACAGCTTCAAGGGACAGTAGACCTGAGTAATTGATATAAATTTCAGCTTCATACCTCCACGCGTTCCTGAGAAAAAGGGTCTTGACAGACGGACGGACGGACGGACAACAAAGTGATCCTATAAGGGTTCCGTTTTTTCCTTTTGAGGTACGGAACCCTAAAAATCTGCACAAATGATGGCAAGCATTCACGAGTCCTTAATCTACCCTATACTTGCAACATACAGGAACTGGCAAGCTTGCCAGTCCTTAGTAAAATAAATAAAATGGTGATTTTTTCGGGTAAATTCGCCAGGTACGTTATCAAATGGGGTTGCTTCTCAATGATCACAACTATATGCGGGCTATAGGGTAACTTTACCAATTTAAACAAATGTTTTTTTCCCACTCAAGACTTAAATCGAGCTCCCTGTGGTATTGGAGTAGCTTAATTAGTCGCGGCTCTTAATTGACATAAAAAAAAAAGTCAATTTTCAGCAATTAGCTGAAAATTGACTATTTTTTTCTACAAATTAATCCTTAAAAAAGGCTTAGTTTACTACATCTGAGAAGAAGTTTTAACAAAGTCGGTGTGATGAGCTCGACGGAATTGTGTTTAAGGGCATCTATCTCTTTTTCAACTTGTATAATGTAGTAACTTAGTGAAAGGGATGAACAGTGTTGAATCTGCCGCGCCAGGCGCACGGTAGTGTTTTCCAACGAAAGAAACGAAGGTCGACGATCCATATTGCTGGTAATAAAATGCTGACTTGTGGTATTTGCGGCGAACGATGTCGGTTTTCCTAGAAAACGTTACGCAATTCAATGTCTAGGATGTTGAGTATTTGTTCAGAAAGCACATAAATATTGTATGCAACGTTTACTTATCCATAAGTTTAACTTTTAGTTTTCTTGTAGTGCTGGCTGGCTGGTGAATAATTTATAGATAAGAAAGAAAAGTCTTCTTAGTACGATGGTTGATTACAAAGACATTATATCAAATACTACTTTCCTTTACCTGACTTGTTTACTAGGCAACTCCAACCTCAATTGTAGCCAATCGGACAACTGCCAAGCTCGTGTGCTCATATGAAGTAACTTGGATATAAATCACTTTAGCAGTAAACTTCACAGCTGTACTAATTTTCGAAACCTTCTGTAAAATGTCAATCGTTTTGTCTTATTTTATTACAGGCTTTTATTATATATGCAACTTACAAAGTAGGCTAAGTATTGCAAAACAAATAAGTAACTTAGACCAAATAAAAATCAAAGACGGAGCTTTGCGAAGTGAGGTCAGTACAAACTACATCTTGCCATGCGCAAAGAGTTGCACGTACAGACACAAGTGCCCCCAAATTTCGCCAAACGAACTAATTCTTTTGCGTTACGGACACGTGGTGACGCGTAGTTTAAACTAGCCTCACTTGCAGAACCCCGGCTTTGCTTTATATTTGGTTCTGAAATAAAACTGAATTGAGTCAAGTTGAAAGTTTTATAAAGGGATGGGTATAACACTATCACAGTTCTTTCAATTCCATGTTTAAGTCTTTCGAGCATGTTTGAGCACTTTTAGACCGTACTCATAAAAATGTTTACTTGAAATATTTGCACACTAATTTCCATTCCTTTGACCATTATAAGTCTAAAAAAATAAAAAATAAATTCCAAACGACAGTGAAAACTACAACAGAAAAATCCGAAAAGTATGGCTATGGCCGGGAATCGTACCCGGATCCTCATCATTTCGTGATGCGTGCTATACCCCTACACCACCCATAGCAGGGTATTAGAAGTCTTGAAATTTGACATGTATATGCAGATATAATGACCATGAAAACAAAGCACAGACAAAAAACTTCTGTAGAATAATTGTTTTAACAGACACTTAACATCATAATTCGATAACCACTTTACCAAACCACTTAATAGTATTACTTTAAGAAATTCACGTACAAATTATCGAACTCTCGTAATCTCTGATGCTTGCAATAGAATTACAAAGAGCAGCAATAAGTAGCCGTTGGCCTGTAACCTATTTTTCAAGTGGAATGCCCGTGGCTATTGCTGGTAATTCTATGATATTAGTAGCTTTTCTTTCTTTTCTTAACTGCAGAGGAAGCTTAGAGTTCATTGGCCGCCACAGATTTATTACTTGCATTTACTGTAGGTCGTGGAATATTTTGACAAGATCAGGAACACATTTAACGACTTATGTCATTGCTGATTCAATACCAAGTGACGCGAATTGTATACAACTTATAAGTCTCTATAAGTAATCCTCGCACGACGCAGTGTAGATACAAACCACTCGACACGTACATTTTTGTACTGATTCTACTAGGTGGAAATTTCCTTAGTCCTAGCTTATCAAGCAATGTTTATAAATAGGAGTCAGTATATTTATTACATAATTAATTAACCAATATAGCAGTGTCGCGATACTTATTACCGTATTAATAACTAATGATAAGCAATCACAACCTCTCACGACACCAGACATATGAAGCGGTTCAACGACCCCTCCCATGTAAATACTCGAACGGTGACGCCGCCGTAATCTTGCTGCACCATACACTGCAATACAAAAGCAATGTCGTCACCATGAGGTCTGTTTTAGCTTATCAGTGACCTTCGATAAAAAGTTTCGCTTTATTTGCAAACGGAGTCGCGGCAACATAATGTACCTCGCATTCTGTTTTCTATTTTTTGATCATACAATGTTACCCGTTTAAACGTGCATTGCGTGTTCCATAAAATGTAATAACCGAGTCTGTCCAAATTAGTCTGAACTAGGTGACTGGCCGTCCATCGATTGCGTCTTATAATTTAATACTTCATTGGATTTGTACAAATGATTACACTAAACATTTCAAAGTAACCATTTCTAAAATGCCAAGATGCGTATATTTTGTACAAAACGTGTTGAAACATAAAATTAATGTTTTTATTGATTCATCTTGATGTATAATGTACATAGTTTTACTCAGCAATTGGCGATTACATGCAACTCTACAATTTAACATAACTTTAAAACTACTTAATGGTATAGATATAGATCGTCGTGCATCGCTGAGCCTGCAATCCTTTGTAACGTTACTTGATTTATGTTTTAAAAGTTGAACTTGCTCAGCCTACGGATGGTTAAGAAACTATTCAGAATATTAAGTGTTAACATTTTTAAACTTCACAGTTTATAAAAGAGTTATATGAAACAGATTTAATTTAATTTGCTTTAGAATTCTCGGTTTAGGTACGTTATCTAATTTATTAATAGTATTTCAGATAAGACAGCAGGTTTGTGGTTTTACATTTAGAAAGATTGCCAATCACGAACCTACATTTTAGTGGAGGACACCTACAATCGAACTACCTTACGTGTTGTAAGCACACACTTTTTTAAATTGTGTTTACTAAAACCAATCGATCACGCGTGTTGCCCTACCGCAGTTATGTTTGGCATGAAAGCATAAATTATTCGAATGTGTTTTTTTTAATACATGTGATTGAATGCGACCCAAATTTCAAGTCAACCCCACCAGAAGAGGGTCTCGCAAGATTTGACACAAAAACATACATTGCAAAAATGATTGAGCTTAATACGACTTGGTCATCTCGCCGGTTAGGATGTGGATGTTGACTATGCACACCGAATGTACAGTCGTAAATTTTTCACAGCATTTGTTTCAACTACCAATAAGCGACGTCACGACCTGATCATTGCATCGCAGTTGCGTATGAGGTTAATTGTGCGAATGTCCAGGTGACAAGTTGCAGTCATCAGGGCGGTCACGATCTCACTCGTCCGATCTTTAACTTTCTACATTAGCTCCATTACAACTGCTAGTGACATTTGCCGACCACGATACACATTGTCCACATTCATAGATGGCCGACTAGATAAACTTAAAAATTCACTCACGGCTACAAGCCCCGCCACATGATCAATAAACCAGATAAACACAGGTATCTCGATCAAAATTTTTATGACAATATTAATTGAAAAACACTTCTCGTTTAAGTAAATAAATTTCGTAACGCTATCTCCAACAAAAACTAAGCTGTAAATTAGATGGAAAACAAAAAAGCCTATTTGCCGCGTCTCAGTGAACACGAGATGACTTTTCTCGGTAATAACGCCAAAGCTGAACTGTTGTCTTACAAAGGCATATTTTAGAGATGTCAAATTAAGTTGTTCGACAAATAAATGCATTAGACGCGGATATGCCGCGTGACAGAGCTATGCTAGTTGCACCTTTGACCTTGCACGTGCCACTTTCAAAACGCCGCATTCCGTAAAGCAACTCGTCGTAGCAGCCGTTCGCAAGGCACGTCACAGTTATTGTTCTTTAAAACACTAACCCCCTTTACTATTGCCAAGTCTCCTCTATGGAGTTCATAGGCAAAGTCATCCTTAAAAGGGGATTTCTTCCAGTTAAAAAGGCATACCTACTTACTTACTCTTATGCAGATATGGGGCCAAAGTAGATGACGTATCTTGTCAAATTTGTTTTATATTAGACTAGCTGACTCGGCGAACTTTGTTCCGCCTTAAATTTGAAAAATTCCAGTGGTTTGGGCTGTGCTATCCCGCGGGAACTATGCAATTTTCCGGGATAAAAACTATCCTATGTCCTTTCCCGGGACTCAAACTATCTGTATACCAAATTTCACCTAAATCGGCCCAGCGGTTTAAGCGTGAAAAGGTAACAAACAGACAGACAGACAGACAGAGTTACTTTCGCATTTATAATATTATTAGTAAGGATAAGGATTAATCGTTTGACGAAATGATAATAATTTAAGCGTCCAATTCTCACAAATGAATAAATGATAAGGGTCTTCCATGTCGAGAAGCATTAGTTGCTATTACATTAGAAAAGGGAACTCTCCCTGATTTAATACATGTCATGCCAAGGAAAATTAATTCATGTGTTAATGTCGTCAAGAAACTCCTTCTTTTCAATAGTTAGACGTGAACGAATAATCAAATATTCTGCATTACGCAGCAGACATTTAAACCAGTGCGCGAGACCTTGACAAGGCCGATTAAATTATAATGTTATTTGGTCCATAATATGATATGCCTACTTGCTTGAAATACGTGTAGTAAAGTACATTGAACAGCATAGCTCTCTAGTTGCGTGGCCGATTAAAACAGGTCCTATTGCTTTAGCCGTGTCTGACGGAGATTTCACTAGTTCTAGTCACGACTTTTTTAATTTTGTTTGTCACTATATTCTTCCATTTTTAACTGGCGGAAGCCTACTGTCACGATGCAATTGGATACAAGTCGGCTGCATTACGTTGAATAATACTTGCGATACGCTCGTATGGACAATAATTGACATTTTATAGAAACCGAATCAACGTTGATTTCTGAACGCCATGCTGGTGTCACGTACCTGCCCTAATAGGAAATCATCTGGTAAGTAGCTTCAATGCATGAATGTTATTATTAAAAGATAACTTCTGCTTCGAGTAACAAAAGGGAAGTAATGCTTAGGGGTGCAAAAAAAACAGCAAAATATTGCAAAGCGACGATACGGGCACATTTTGCCTACTTCAAACTTATAGCTTTAAGGAACACACTAAAAGTAAAAGGATTATTTGTTTAGGAGTATTATTCTAAAAATCATTTTGCTAAAAATCATCAGACACATTGAACATTGGACATGCTTTCAAAAAAGTGTTTCAACTTGACCTCACACGTAATCACTTGTTATTTCAGCGGTGTGCTTACAACATTAAAAGCGACATGTCGAAATTCCATTAATAAAAGAAATAATCACAGAAAGCCAAATTCAGCGAAAGACGTTTATCGGTAATTATTTTATTTCCCTCCTCGAGTAAACTGCCATGTTAATTGTAATGGTCCATTAAGGGCAGGATGTTAAAATAAAGCGTTGATTTTATAAATTAATCGAGGGTAAACCAACCATTTGCGTAACTTAATTAAAACATTGATTTTATTACTTACAAAAAGTACATTTATTACTACTGCTGATAAATAATTTAACCTGATGATTTGACGAATTCTATAGATAAAACAACCCCAAACTCAGAATGATACCTCAATTGAAAAATAAATCCTACTAATATTATAAACGCGAAAGTTTGTAAGTATTGATGGATGGATGCACGGGTGGATGTTTGTTACTCTTTCACGCCAGAACTTCTGGACAGATCTGGATTACATTTGGAACATAGATAGATTATAGTCTGGAATAACGCATAGGCATAGGCTACTTTTTATCCCGGAAAATTGCGTAATTCCTGCGGCGATAAACGAATTCTATGCAGACTAAGTTGCGTGCAACAGCTCGTAGTTTATAATAATAAATAGAATAGTATAGGCCGTTGCCCATGGCGACTTTTTGTAGCGGCGCGGTAGCGCGTTGGAATCGCTTCTGTAGCATCGCTACAAAAAGTCGCCGTGGGCGAGGACCCTAAGTAACAGAAACGAAATGTGGAAACTAACTATGTCCTCTTATTTTTGAATACAATATTAGATAATACCTAATATAATACTATTGGAAGTCCAACGCGGAGGTGATCACCAGTCTTAGCATCTCCCATTTTATATACTGAGTTATTGCAATTTTTTTACTTCCATGCTGGTCTGGGAGCAAAGAAAAAACATAGAATGTACCAGTTGCTTCTCTTCCCGCGCAGATGGTAAAAGCCCATCGAGGGAATGGGCGAAAGTCTTAGGAATCAGGTTATAGGCGATGTGGCTAGCAACCCATCACTATTTTGATTTCCCTTTCCAGCTATACGCCCTTAATCATGCTAAACGTGGCCTTAAGGTTTTGATGCCTTAGGCTCTGTCTACCCCGTAAGGGATAAAGACGTGATATAGGTATGTATGTTTATGCAATTTTTTTTCCTGTAGTCTCGCAACATTTTAACACATTCTAGAATCACATTTCTCTTTGAGTCCCGTCCAACCCACGCGTTGGAATTATCACGCAAACCACTGATTTAGTGACCGTATTTACACTTCGCAACACTCGTCTTTGCACAACGTGTCAAATCTACAAATCTGTGTTTGCATTAGAGAAAAGTTTACTAATGGCGCAGTAGGGGTCATTCGCGCGTGTGCTTTATACACACTCATGAAAACATTATTTACTTACCTACTTTAATAAAGAAAACAGTGACTCATAAAAGAGGCAAGGCTCCGAAGGTATGTCTGCCTGTGTGTTGATGGACTTAGTTGTTGTCTATGAGTAAATAATACTGAACTCCATTTGACTGAAGAGCTGGAAAAAGCTGAGCTAACTCTCTTATCTCACAATAAAATTCTTGCTTCATGGGATTTGAAATAAACGAAAATATTTTTAAAATGCCTTCTTTCAGTCTGAATATTTTTTGCATGGCTAAAATTAAGAAGCGAAGATTCATATTCGGTTACTTAATGTTTGTTTCTTAACTTCAAGTCTGAAGACGGTCGCGATACGTCTTCTAAATGTCAGTGCGATTCCCACGGCCAGTACCTACACTGTTAAGTTTAATAAATAATTAAATAGGTTATTTATCACCAGAGACACACACGACACTTTTAGCTATTTCTAAATGTCTATGAAAATTAGAACACATAGAAAAATCCGAAAAGTAAAGCTATGGCCGGGAATCGAACCCGGATCCTCGTCATTCCGTGACGCGTGCTATACCCCTACACCACCCATAGCAGGTGGGTAGTCTCCGAATTTTTCTACCTGTTACTAACTGTCACGTGACCTTTGTTACTATGCGATTTTTTTGTCGCTAAGCGTCATCTGTTTGAATGATGTGTCTGTACGACACAATTACAAACTCCCGTGGAACATCTACTGCTCACCAGGGACGAGAGAAGGCGCTGTTTTTCAAATGATAAGCACTAAAAAACAACGTAACGTAAAAGTAAACATAAAAATCAAGAAATAAAATTTTCTTGATTCATTTGATAGTACTTTTAGCTTTATTTGTAGATTCTCCTTGTACCAACAACACACCTAAACAGAGCAAGTTGATATACGTGTTATAAAAAATAGCAGAAATTCTAATTTTGTTAGTTTCAGAGCTTTAACAATTAGAGAAGTATTTTTGTATCGTTTAAACATAAGATTGTTAGTATCTACCAATAGATAGTTTATGTTTCGGACCTGCCCATACAAGGGAGTGATTATGGAAATTGACAAACAACATGACTTCGGTACAAGTACAGTACAACATATGTATTGTGTACTCCTACTACTGGTTTCCAAACAAGGTACTACCGAAACTACTAGTATTGCTTACACATCTTTGTTGACTTTTGAAATGCGGAACACAGAACCGCAGAGTAAACCTGAATCTCGTTTCTTCAAGGTGATAAGACAATGGCTATCAAATACTTAAAATAACATGAGCAATTCACTCCACTAATGGAACTAACATCAGAATCGTGCTAGGGTTCACCGTGGAAAGGATAATTGATTTCCTCTTTTGTTTTAAGTTACGATTCATAAGTACATAGACGTACATGCTGTACTTATGAAACGGTTTATAGGTGATCGAAATGTCATGTCACTGTCATAATGGAATGTAACATTTAGAGCTATAGACTAAAGTATAGGAAGCGTTACTGAGTAATACTGCTAAGCTGACTAAGCTCGCTTTCCATCTTGTCAATGTATTTTACAAATTCAAACTTTAATTCAAAAGTAAAGGCATGTTTTCATATCCACAAAAATAGACAAGTTGGTGCGCTAGTGGCCTTTCAGACTTTAATTTGTATCGACAAATTTAATAGTGTGGTAACAAAACTTTTTTTTTTCATTGACCTAATAAAGTACACACTGGCATCTCGTCAAGCCGTGGGCGCTACAAAAAATTAAAAGTTCAACTTCAATCCCAAAAAAATTGCTTCTGCTTTAAAAATACTGTAGATGTAGGTGGTTATTTATTTTCTTTTACCGTTGATTTGATGTCTTAACTTACCACAGTTCGGCCTTGAGTTAACAAGGGAACGGAACAATCGGAGGTTTTAGGAACACATATTCTACTTAAAAACCCATTATGTATTTACTTGGCTGGCGCCTATTACGTTAATTAACCACAACAACCGAAAGCAATGCAATGCCAATGTCGTGTGACGTCACTCTTATTGCTCTTTGGTGAAACGTAAAAAGTTAAGAAATAATGACGTAGTCTTCTCATAATTTTACTATTGATGAGTCTCTTGAATGGGTTAGAACCTTAAAAAAAAAATCATCAACCTATATTCCTAATATTTTTTTTACAAATACTATACTCTATAGAAATGTTATTGCTTTTATTGTTCCAACAAACAATTGTTTCGCATTGCCTAACGCAATTTTGTCGAACTTGATGATTACTTAATTGTATTCAACTCATTAATATTGACAAACACATTGTTGCATTTCGCCGCCGGTTATTTACATCTCGTTTTGTTTTTCTGTTTAATCTATCCCGCTGCGATAAGTGTCGGCACTTCGCAACCATTTCAATCAAACGTCACTTTCTGAACCAGAACGAATTGCAATCAAAAATCACAAAGGTGTCAAAGATAGTATCTGCAACCTAATTCTTTCATTAAGTTTATTAAATAAACTTCCACAATGCTTCGCTTTGGCACGTCCCGTTGAGGCTTAATTGTCTTTTGACGTATAGCGTATTAGCTAGAGTTGGATAATTTCTTTTGAGCGTGGTTAGTGAACAATTATTGCATTGTGATTGGTTATTTGGCAGGCGAGGCCGGGCCGGGCGTGCGCTGCGCGACCCCGCTTGTGCCTTGAGCCTCAGTTTTTGCGTACAATAGCCTGGTCACCCAGAATAAACGGCACGCTTTCATCTGACGTCTAACGGTCTGGTGTATTAGAACAAGATACATCGCAAATACCTTCAGATTAAGATAAGACGTCGACAAAAAATCTTGCGTTTCTCTTATACTGTCACCTTGTTTGTGTTGACTGTACAGTGAAAGAGTGTGCTTTCTTAATGACAACGGCAACACACAATTAAACGTGTTGGAGGTGCTTAATCAACAAAATGTTGTTTTCATATAACGGTTTTCTAACCGCTATAAACCAAGGACTTCTGTCCTTGATTTATAGCGATTTAAGAAATTATGTTTGTAGTATGTATGTACATAACTTTTTACTGTAGGTACATAAAACACATTAAACAGATGAATACAGGACAACACATATTTTTTTAAATATATTTATATTATTATTACTATTTTTTTAAATTGATTATTTTTTTTTAAATATTTATTTTGAATTGAAACGGAATTTAACAAACAGGTAGATTTCAATGCTAAATAACAGATTATCTTAAATAGGCTTATCATAATTTCAATTGATCAATGACTAGGGCAAATAGCGAGGTATTTACATCATCTCGTATCAGGCGCGGCTAAGCGGACCGGTCTGGTGACATTTGACGTTCGTATCCTTAGCACACCTTCATTAATACAGGGAAATTAGCACATTTTCACTAAATTTATATTTAGTGAGGATTTTGGCCATACCTCTACTACAAATACTACTACTGAACTCTACATTAACTTTAATAAAGAGTTGGTTAAGCTATTCGTATTTTAAAGCTGCAGGCAACTATTTAGGTTATTAAGCGTAACATTATTTTTAAAAATAAATTAAAAAAAAAACAGAATCGGTCACATAATGCAACCCGCGACGAGTACAATTTAAATTTTGGGCTTATCTCTATCTATACTGTATACATTTTTTTCTTTTCAATGTACCTAAGCTGATATACCTAATATTATACTTATCTATACTAATATTATAAAGAGGAAAAATTTGATTGTTTGTTTGTTTGCATTGAATAGGCTCCGAAACTACTGGACAGATTTCAAAAATTCTTTTGCCGTTAGAAAGCTACATTTTCACTGAGTGACATAGGCTACTTTTTACCGCGGGAAAATACCTTTTCCTATGGGAAAATTAATTTACCGCGGGCGAAGCTGCGGACGGAAGGCTAGTATATATATAAAACAAATGACGAGTTTCAGATTACCAAATGAAGTTCAAGCCGGTTAGCCGCAGGAAACTCTGGGATAAAATGAAGAGAGCGTTGAAGTGGATGTGCGTAGGAGTGAAACACGCTTGATATATTCACCATTTATAGACAAATGACACAACGATACAATCAGAAGATCAGTGCGATAGGCGGCGATAGCGCTCGTTAATTTAAAAGATTGACATTTATTGGCATAGCTTCAAGTGTAATGGCACATGACCTATTACGCAAAGTGCACGACCTTTCAAAAGGATTTGATATTTTATTGATGATATTACAACAATTTTGGGAATTAAATGATCCGAGATGAATACTCCTATGTCTGCACCCATCATTCTGTAATGTTACCTGTCAATTGCCTTGGACGTTGTTTGAATGACTTGTTTTGCAAAAGTAATCCCATAATGTCAATCTTTGTGTTGCCAGTCTTGGCAGAGATTAGCTGTTGCGGCCCCTCTGACCTCTATTAATATCTAATTCATCATGTCAGAGCGTTAACTTACTTCCAATTTATTAGTAGGTTTTAAGCGCGCTCTATACGACCTACTGTCGCGTCTTTTTTTCTGTTATGGATTTTGAATGATGATGTTGTACTTTTTTTACTATGATTATATGATATATATGTATATTCATTGTACTTTTTATTCCGCCTTCGAATTTGTTGAAACTCCCGGTGCGCAATTTCTTTCAAATATATACCTACTACCAAGGAATTCCTTCATCATCTGTATCTCTAATTTCACTTAAAAAAACTTTTAAAGTAGGGTTGATTCTCAAAAAGAAAAAACAATGTTCTGATACATAAGTATTCAAAATAATGCTCGAATTCTAATTAAGACAGCTTTAGAATAAACAAAAAAAAATGTTAGAAGTCACATGGCACAATGGCACCAATCTAAAGTCGATTGATTATAAATTAATCTAGATAAACTGGTTGACAACGATCTCTACGACGAATCGTTTATATAAGTATGAAATCGAAATTGTCTACGGCTATTTTATTCATAATTTTAATCGGAAATCATTATCAACACAATTATGTCACCCAAGCGGGCGAGCAATTTGCAAATTCCGCGACGGTTTTAGTGGTGCTTATGCACCAACAGCCTTAAGGAAAAACTTTGCTGTATCGGTCGTATTCATGTAGATAGTATTTATATTGATTTAGTGCACATTTCAAGGTCATTTATTCGCTTATTCATTTAATAATACGAGGTAATACTTAATCCGTTTTGGTGTCTAGTAACGAGATTACTGACAATATACTCGTTGGAAGACATGGCGCATTACCATTTCTGTTTTAATTTCTTTACATTAAAAAGTAACCAATGTCTATGTTAGTTTTACTACAAACTTAGTTAATTAGATACAGTTTGATCCAGTAAAACCTCGTAAGAACGCACAGTTTATAAGTTAATTCTTAAAATAAAACGAAAACTCTGATAACAACATTGTTACTCGAAATGAGATTTTAGCGAGTTGGGTATCACATTTAAAATTTACCACGTGCATTTTAAAAGAAAATATCGTGAGGAAACTTGCACACTCCTGCGGAACAATTCAATAGTGCGTGTTAAGTTGCTAGTCCACACTGGGCCCGCATAGGAACTCATTCTGAGACTAGGCCTGTGCCCAGCAGTAGGATATATATATATATACTAGAGAGAGAGAGAGAGAGAGAGAGGAGATGATGACAAGAGTTATTTAATTTAATTCTGTGGTTTTGCATTCCTTCTAAGCTAATGTTTCAGGTAAAGCGACTTTTACAGCTCTATTTTATACATTTAAACTTTTTTTTCAGGACATGGGCAGTTAGTTGCCGGGGCTATGAGGTCGCGAGCGGTGGCCATGACGCGGGCGGAGTCGCGCGCGCTGTAGCCTCGCCTTACCACCGCAAACTGCAGAGGTTGAGGTGTGTACCTGCCTTTATGTTAGACTTTGACTTACTAAACTTTTCACTCTCGGTAAGAGGGAGACAAAATAGACGTAGGTAGATACGTAGGTACTGTAACAAAGTTGATACTTTTGTATAAATTCGGTTGTTTCTTTGCGGAAGTACCACCGCAAACTGCAGAGATTGAGGTGTGTACCTGCCTTTATGTTAGACTTTGACTTACTAAACTTTTCACTCTGCTAAGAGGAAGACAAAATAGACGTAGGTAGATACGTAGGTACTGTAACAAAGTTGATACTTTTGTATAAATTCGGTTGTTTCTTTGCGGAAGTACCACCGCAAACTGCAGAGATTGAGGTGTGTACCTGCCTTTATGTTAGACTTTGACTTACTAAACTTTTCACTCTCGCTAAGAGGGAGACAAAATAGACGTAGGTAGATACGTAGGTACTGTAACAAAGTTGATACTTTTGTATAAATTCGGTTGTTTCTTTGCGGAAGTTGGTTGCAAACAAAAGTGTTCACGATTAAATGGAGAAGTCTTCTAGTAATTGTGTCAGTATTTTTTTCTAAACTTAAAAACGAATTTGGTGTTAGTCAAAGGTGTTGAATCAAAACAATAAAAGACAAGAGAAAAATCTCTTCTTTATGATGGTGGATTTACGAGTAATAATAAGAAGTCGACGTGTGTGGCATTGATTAGAAAAGCCGACAAACAGTTTACAATTTTTTTATTGCTTTAAGTCCATAAATAAAATCAGAAAGAAGTTTCGCCTAAGTCATGTATAGGTAATTAAATTTTATGGTGCAGTAAACGATAATCGCTAGGGTCTAATAAATATAGCCAACTTTAGATATATGACTTATTGGTGGACCAAGTCTAAAAAATGTGAATAAGATTACGTAAAATATTTCTACTTTTATTAGATTACGAATTTAAATAGACCATTAATTTACAGTGGTAACCTTATACAATTAGACAATACGCTTGAGAAACATATTCCAGTGTCAGACTCTTTTCGAAAAATGGGATTACAACACTCGACAATCAACTGTACAGAGTAATTTTACCCACGTAATCCTTTGCCCGCATTTTGCTTGCGATTTGTGGTCAATATAAAGCAATAACACCCTTTTTAGCGTAAACGTACTAAAAATACATTATGTTTTAAGCAAATTTCAAAGTATCAAATGAAGATGAAAACAAAATAATGTTAAGCAACGAGCTTTCATAAAAAAGTTGCTAAAATTGGATTACCTATTTCAATGTAACTTTTAGGGTTATCTACAAAATGGCAGACAACAAAGAATGAAGAATAAGACTACTAAGCTAGTATGCGTTAAGTTAAAAAAATGCAATCGCGATTAGGAAATAGTTGAATTTTACTGAATTGAAATTTACGTCTAGTCATGTAATGGCTTAAAATAAAGCCGCGTATTTGCTGTACCCATTGACAAATCAGTGCGAGTTACGAGACAACATTGTAAACAAAATCACAATTCTTTTCGTCTAAACAAACGTTGCGAAAAGCTTACCACAGACGGTTTAATGAGGCACACGGCGAGATGATGTGTTACATGGACTATTTCGACTTGGATTTTCCAAATGACCAATCTCCAAAACCTACGACATTAGACATGTGTCCCAGCGCGTATATAACATTAGAGTACCTAAAGGATTCTTTAAATGCTTCCTTTATCTTAACATAGCAAAGACTGAAGCTTAATTGACAGTCATAATTCCTATTTAAAACATTAACTGCCACATTAGATAAATTAATCAGTCAATAATGCGATCTTTTGTTGCGACTTACGAACGTCAAGCACATCGAAGTCGAAAGCAAAATTTGCTCCTGCGAACGGACAGTTTTTAAATTTCCTCAACAGTCTGAACCTAGATCAGTGCTCCCATTATCCGAGTGAAACTCTAGCGTCAGTGTGCCAAGGCCATCGAGCAAATTGATATTACATAGAGTGAGAGCGCTCCCGCGAACGAACTTTGTCACGTACACTAGCTAGGTATTCACTGTTCGCCAATTATCAGCTATTATCCAAGACGACCTCACCCAAACACGTAATTTGGGTCTGAACTGCTGAAAAAGGAACGGCGGCATGTGACATCGGACGACGCGATTGTTAAATTTAACGAGACTTTTTTGCAAATAATTGCCTTGTCAGTTAACAATGGGCGAAGCCACCCACTTTGAATTTGATTGACCGATTGTAAGAGATTTGGCTTTAAACATGTCTATTATTACAACCACGTTGTGGGTGGCTGGCTGAGACGTCGGTCGTTAGAGAAAGGCTTTTATTCGGCAATGTTTTTAAATTTCCGGAACTCTGGATCGCTTAAAAAACTCAGAATTTTAATGTGACTTGTTAAACGCTTTTAGTTGTTTACAAAATAATGATAATGCCGATACAGCACGCGTTCCTACCTCCGTTATAATTATCATCAATTTACTGAGACACGCTTGCATTCTTTTTTTGCTGCACACGATATCAAGCCGTGCCGTGTAATATAAGCTAATGCCGCGACAAGAGTTCCAGTGTAATAGACTGTAATGCCGTCCGTCATGTCTGCAATTAATTAAAGTCGAGTCATTGCACGCGGCGCAGTCACTGGCCTGATTAGTAGACTGCTGCAACTAGCTAACCCTGCTACTAAATTCATTGTAACTGAATAACTGCAACGTAATAACGTATTTCTTTCCACGTTTAATAACTAGTCCTTGTGTCAAAGAATTGGTGAAACAGTAGAACAATACGACAAAGATGGACCAATTTCAGGAATAGTTTCAAAGCCCTCAATTATGATAATTGGGTAATTAGATAATTCTAAAGTGGATGAGACATTTTAAACGAATATCTGTTACGTATGTGTTAAGCTGCAGTGACTTTGTACTTTATATTTTGTACCCGGAGTTGCCTATTGCTTCCGATATCACAATGACGACTTGACCCCATGTCATGTCGTGTACCAAATTATTGCGTGAACAGTCGCGACTCTATGATTACTAAAACTCTTGTAAACAGCGTGGGCCTCGTTAAAACTTAATTGGATAGTTTAAAGTTGGGAACAAAACATTATGTAAGACGACGAATATGCGATTTCTGCACTAGAGAGACCAAACGCGGTTTACAGAAAAATGAATCGTTAACGAGTTTCTCATAACGTCTACCTTGGCCTAGCAGAAATACGCAAGGATAGCAAGGACGCAAACGAAATTACCATACTTAGTCGTTAATAATTAACAGAAAATGTCACCGTAAACATCCGACCAGTTATGAAATAACGGCTCTATAAGGCGCCTAATGATAACACTATGCTGCCATTTAATTACTATGCTGATTGTCATTAATCAATGTTGCGCAGCTCTGATGAATATGGCTGAATTTGTGGTCGCATTAAATTGCTGCATCTCGAGCAGGGGTCACGAGAATCGGCCCCGGGGCAGTAACCACAGCAAGTTAATGTGATCGCGTCAGGTATTGTACTCTACGAGGTGTGTAGCAAAATTAACTGGTAAGTGGAGTTAGGAATGGACCTGCTGGTTTCAAGCTTGAAACAGAGTTGCGTGTAAGGCTGAGCATAATGATAAACAAGTGAAATTTTTTGACCTGCGGGGCGTGTGTGTAATTCAGTTCAAAACAGAAATCCTAGGGGCTTTTGAAATTGATAAAAAGTGGTGCTAAATTTGTGCATTGCCCAGGATAGAAGCAAGTCAGATCACTATGAAAGGATGATTATCTGGGTACCGTGGAACATAATAGTACAGGTTAGAATAATGTTTGGCGATAAAATTAGAATTCAGGGAAATTCGAAGCTTATTGTGCACGACATGTGGAGTAAATTACAAATGTAACGTTATGCACATCGTGTTTATAATTTGTAATTTAATTTAAAGCGTTAATTTGTCACGTTTGTTACCTAAAATATTCAGTGGCGGTTTTAATTGAAAATATCAAAACATAATGACTTCGCGAAAACGTAAATATTACGTTTTGCATACAATAGTCCAATGTGTTTTTATACTAAGGCAAACCAATAATCGAGAAGCAGGTTTCGCGACATACGCGAGTAAAGCTAACGAAATCATAATACTCGTATGTAGTTATTTTTATGTTTCGATATAGGTACCTACTAAGAGCGAGTAATAAAAATTAAATCGAGTTTTTGTTCTTACTAAGACCACAATAAGACATTCACACACCACTTGTTTTTAAATACTTTAAGCAATGTTTTTATACCATATGAACCTGTGTAATAAATGTGGTAAAGTATGTGGCATTTGATTTTTTTCTTAATAACGAGTTCGACCTTTTTGCGTTCGTAATTTCCCCTTGAACTTGTTGTTAGTTTGACAGTTGTTTTTTTTTTCTTATCTGTATCCGTTAACATTTAGGTGGGTACAGTGAGGTACAAACATTTCACGTGAAACAAAGCGTGTACCCGGACTTCACGCACACATGCGCGGGCGCCGCGTGCGCGTAACGTGCGAAGGTGTGAAGCTAAAGATTGACAGGTGGCAAGACTGGCAAGCGGTGGGCGCAACCTTGAGTACGCGATTGCACTGGCTACCGGAACCCGAGCTACCGGCCTTACAGCCTAATCGAACTTTTATACATATTTATATATATGAACACGTACATTTTTGGGCTAATGATACACTTTACATTTTTAGCAGGGCTCAAGTATAATTGAATTGCTGGCGACCGTTGCAATGTCTTGGATATGCTTTAGTTTTAGACTATTATTTTTTGTTGTTGCGTTGTGGTCATTTATAGCGTAGACATTATACATATAGTAATATTTACTTCCATGCCTGTCTGGTAGCAAAGGAAAAACATAGAATGTTACAGCTGCGTCTTTTCCCATGCAGATGGTAAAAGCCCATCGAGGAAATGAGCGAAAATCTTAGGAATCATGTTTTAGGCGATGCGGCTAGCTACCCGTCACTATTTGGATTCCTCTTTCCACTTCCATCTATGCGCCCACAATCATGCTAAGCATGGCCTTTGGGTATTATTACCCTTAGCTCTGTCTACCCCGTAAGGGATTAAGACGTACATAAGTATCACTGTCGCCTGGGGCTTAGTCCGTAGAAAAATCGTTTAACACTATCTCGCTTTTCTGGAGTAAAATTTGGCCTATTTGGTAAACTTAAATGTTCTACTATCTCAAACTATTTTTTGTCCAATTTTATCTTGATCAAGATACAGTTTTCTCGAGAAGAGTTAGCAAACCGACAGGCAGAGGGACAAAAAGAGAACTAATTTTTAATATTAGCTTTGAATTATGCGTTCCCGTCCTTCCCGCTCTAACACCCAGCGGCAGTTTTCGACAGGGATCATGGCAAGTGAAATGAAAAGTCTGTGCTAAAAGAAATAATACGGCCGACAGTTTTTTCGTTTTTGTAATATAATTAAATACCCGGAAATGGTGTTTTAAAATCATAATGCGAATACAGAAATTGAGACTAATTTAAATTACAAATTTCATATTGTTCGAATAATTCGCGATATATATAAATTTTAACACGATCTGTTGGGATGCGCGGAGAGTGTACGAGCTGTTCGAGCTACGGGCAAATGTCAAGGGCAGGTGACAGAAACTATTCGAGTACAGTAGGTCCGTAGTGATGGACGACGCTAGATTAACTTTATCCTATTCGGATACTAAATTAAAAAGATAAAAATATCATCATTGGCTTAAACAGTTTTGATTGGTTGAAGCACGCTTCAGTGTATTTGTGGGGTTCACGGTGCAGTCTATGGATAACTAGCTTCTGCCCGCGACTTCGTCTGCGTAGAATTATACATAAAAACCTTCCTCTTGAATCACTCTATCTATTAAAAAAACTGCATCAAAATCCGTTGTGTAGTTTTGAAGATATAAGCATACATAGGGACATAGGGACAGAGAAAGCGACTTTATTTTATACTATGTAGTGATTTCAGATTTCATTTCTAAACTGCAATAAAAGAATTCAGTGTTGCTTTAAAGGCCAGTAACGGAGTTAGCCACTTTCTTGAGTTTGTTTAGAAAGAGGTGACCCGCTTGTGTATTTCCCTCTATCCATAAAAAACTTCTTAGATTAGCGTAATCGGGAGCAGTAATGGTATGAGGCTGTATTCTTTTTACTTTAGAATCGAATTACGCTTTATCCAAGACAAGCTGCTGCCCGCGACTTCGTCTGCAAAAATTTTGTTTTTCGCTATCCCGCGGGAACTATGCAATTTTCCGGGATAAAAATAGCCTTGTGTTAATCTAGGGTATCAGCTATCTCCGTTACAAATTTTATCCAAATCCATTCAGTAGTTTTTACTTGAAAGAGTAACAAACATCCATCCATACTTTTACAAACTTTCGCGTTTATAATATTAGTAGGATAAAATTTTGATTGTACTTTAAATGTACGATATCCCTATGCCTAAATATTGAATTAAAATTAATAATTAACGGTATATTTATTTTGTTTTCATGAAAACTTAAAAAAAAACTGTTTCAGATTTTCTTGAACAAATGCGAAAATTCACACAATAAAACATTGTTAGCTACGAGTGATTATTCAGCGGTTACATTATGCCTATTGCATTGTTATCGGCAGCAAAAAAGCGTTAAAATGCTCGCTCAGTCATAACATAACTCAATATCATAAAAAATGTTGTTTTTGTGAGATACCAAATTGCGAACGTTACGAAGAAAGTAAAAGTTTCTTTGCATAAGTCCTAGGTACGTTTATCGGGGCAATTGTCGATTTATTGCAATATGTATAAATGCGTCTACTGCCTCCTTACTATACAAACTAATGCTAAGAATGAATATGTAATTAGTCAGACTGACCTACTACAAAATTAGAATACCTAATCGACAGGATATTACACAAAAGTGGAGGCCGAAAACCGAATGGAACTTTATTAATGACGGGAATTAAATATCAGGCAGTCACTAGCACAAAAACCTGTCCTGTCTGCGAATAGATGCTGTCATGATAGAAAACTATTTGTTGAGCAATTAATATTATTATAACAAGTGACTTAGGCTCTCGACTTACCTGCCTATAATCCGAGACCTGAAAAGTAGAGACACAGTTCTGCGTTCAGAAAAGTGAGACCGGTTTAAACTACGCCTCGCTCTTTCGCGTGTGCGTAGCTCAATTAGTTTCCTTGCCGAAGTTGAGGTGTATTAGTGTGCGTGCAACTGTATGCCACGAGCCGAGGTGCGGTTTGAACCAGCCTCATGTTGCCGTTCGCAGATCTCCATACCATTTTGATCTACCTCGTGTTTTTGTGTAAGTCAAATTAAAACATTTAAATAAATTGCCTTAATTTCTGCATAAAACAGTTATAAGTGTTAATCTGATATTCTGAGAGTAACTTTTGCACTTGAATTACTAAAAAAACGTGCACGAATTTGACTATGAAGTTTTTTATCTTGGATTTAGAATGATAATCATGTTAATTGTTCAAGCACTTTACAGCAAAAATGTGATAGTGGGAATAAGGCGATACTCTGAAGGATTTAAAATCTTTTCTATCGTCTGAGTCTAAATTACTAGCCTATGTTTCGATTTGAACAGTCTAAATACCTTCTTGTAAAATAAACTGTCAGTAAAACTCAGATCTGTTTCTCAACCACCTGCATGCAAGTATTGCACGCTTGACCTACTCCACACTCGACCCATATATTAGTCCCACTTCGAGACCTAACAAACAATGACGTCTCGACAAAGGCATCCAGCGCCTAGTGAATACAAATTTTGATACAGTTTTACGTAATTGACGCGTTGTATGTAAACTGGCAAGTAAAAGCGGGTTGCGTTGCGCAATGCGAAACGTCACGAGCGTCGGCGGCTAGCCAGGTTTAAACTCCGAATTTAGATACTTAATATTTATATCGCGCCGTCCCGCTCACACTAGTAGTGTTAAATAGGTGAGTAAAAAGGACGGTATGATTGGCAGTTCGAATTTCAACTTGGTAGTTGACCCTTCCCTTGGTGCCAACTCGCAGAAGCCTGGCGCTACTTCTTAATATAGCCTGATGCGCATCCTACAGCCGTTTTGCATAATACAAACACATACTAGATTACTGTTAAGATTTAAGATATTTAACTGGTAGCGTAATTTCCGGTCGCGCTTTTTCGTAGGCTTTATTTACGCCAGACATATTTATTCTTTACCTACATGATTTTTCCTTTCGCAGATTTTCCCATTTTTTTTTCCAATTAATTATTAATTGAATTGTAAAATTAAACCTTTAGATTTTAAATAATTTCAACTTTAACTGCGTGGTAATGTCACCAATAAGCTTAATATGTATGGATATGAATCACAGTAGAATGTAAGACTGGGGCTTGTTTTTTATTATTTTCCTGTTGTGCATAGATACTTATTGTCATCATGTCGAACATAATTCTTGTTGATGTTTTAACATAATTTTTATTTATTCTTAATTAAGTATACGGTCATAAGGTTATAAATCAAATCAGTATTAGGTATGTATCGCACATTGACAACAAACACATTTTGATTACATTACGATTGAAAATATACCTATAATTGGTCCCCATCTGATTGTTCAATTAAATCTAACTAAAACATTTAGACGAAAATGAAAACGAATTAGGTACTTTTTACTACACATGTAAATAAGGCTTTCGTGATATGGCATTAGGTACTTCTCTGAATGACGAAGCTAATCGTAATGAGATATAGCTGCCAGACTTCTGGTCACCAACTGTGATGATCATATTAACTTTATATTAAACTAGCTTATGCCCGCGACTTCGTCCGCGTAGAATCAGCAATTGCCATGTAAAACTCGATCCCGTAGAACTGAATATATAAATCCCGGTTTTTTCCTTATCCCGTGGGAATTTCCAAAAATCCTGTAATTAGTTTCTTAGTTTTGTAATCACCTACTTTTGTATCAAATTTGAAGAGTCTAGTTATTATAGTTACTGAGATAGCGTCACTCGGAATCGAATATATAATTCCCGTTTTTTCCTTATCCCGTGGGAATTTCCCAAAATCCTTTCTTAGCGGATGCCTACGTCATAACATCTACCTGCATGCCAAATTTCAGCCCGATCCGTCCAGTGGTTTGGGCTGTGCGTTGATAGATCACTATGTCAGTCAGTCAGTCACCTTTGAGTTTTATATATATAAAGATTTTAAACAGTTAACTTAACAACTTATTCAAGTTGGTACTAAGTCGAATAAGAATACAAGTAGATAAAGGCGCATAGTGGAACAGACCAGCGCTTTAAGCTTTACTGGGCGATATGAAATGCTATAACCTATAACTTGTGGATTTTATGTGACGAGTAATAATGTACGTCCCACTACTAAATTTAAGTATTCCTCGTCTCTATTTGTGAACAACCGAAAATAGAGGTTAAGTGAGAATGAATATTTTTAAAGCGATGATATCGGCGAAACAGGTCGTTTCGACTTTCGGTAAAAAAGATGAGAAAAGTAAATAAGAAGTTTTGGGAACTTTTGTCTAGAGCTTGCATACTGCGGCTCAATTGAATTGTATTTTAAGAATCTATTATATAAAAGTATATATGTAAGGAGAGACTAGAAGTGAAAGATTTACTACAGAATTAATACTTTTTTTCTTTAAATCACAAGAGAAATCAACCGAATCGTTCGCCATAGAGCCGCCATAGAGAGAGCCATAGACAAAAGAGCGTTGCCTTGCCATATAAAGTAATAAATCCTACGTCTATACGTACCTAAGTACTTCGAATCCGTGAATTCGAATAGTTATAAAAAAATAAGAAAATAAAACACAATTTTATTGTTTTATAATCTTAGTTTTCAAGCATATATCTTTCAATGCACGTCGCCCACTGTTGATTAACCATCTTTTACATGCGTAAACATACTTTGTATTTGCATGGGTGCGTTGTCTCGTGACTAGGCACAGTCGAAGCGAATTTCATCTCTATCGTAATGAGATAATAAGCCTACACGAATTATAATATGCCTGCCTATAAAGCTATGCGACCTTGAGTTAAGAAGACGACAAGTGGCCTTCACCGGCGGCAACAATGATGCAGTCGACGCATACGTCAGTAGCACGCATAACGCACCCACTAACGCCATTTTGCATACGATAGATCGGATAGATGAATCATTGCATCGCAATTCAGTGTGAAAATTTGATTCCACGCAGCTTTCTTAGAATACCGATGCTCGATAAGCTTATGTTTGTTTAACTCCAATCGATTCTTCCCCGCGGACATGATTATCGATTTAGGTAATCTCAAATCGCAGGCGATGACAATTAGCTGTATTGTATAACTTAGGCAACGTGCAGACGTGACACAAAAAGTTGCACTTATTGTTGTGAAGAAATTATCATGATCGTTACTTTCTCTATTGTTAATGCAAGAATTGTCATCGCTGTCGCAGATGCCACGCCTCAAGTCCACATTGTATCCATAGCCTAGCGAACATGGTTACATGAATTAGATAATGCCGTGAAATGTATCATTATACGTTCAAACTGAGCCCCGTAATTTCGTAGTTCATCATTGTTTACCCGTCAAACAGAATTGATGGACGTGAGCCACATTACGCTGTCTCGACACAACACACCCCGACTTGCACTATTGAAGAACATAACAGTTGAGGAAGAGGAACACGACTTTCTTGTGGAACTGTTCACCTGGATCTGATAAAATTAACGTAACACTTGATTTGATTATTGTTCAGATAAAACAACTCCTTTCTAAAGTGATTCTTGTCATGTTCTTACACGTTAATACAGCACTGTTCAATAGTTGAAAAGCGTTCATCTCTATGCCTAGCCTTATACCCCCGGAATCCATTGTCAACCGCATAAGCGCGTATTAGATATTTTTGGTAACCCCCCAAGTACCAAAATTGCACCTTGTCTGTTCAAACAAAATGTATTGTTTACCCACGATTACAAGTCTCATTTCACTTAGTAGTCATATTTCATAGCATTTTTGTGTTAATTGAGTAACTGAGTAAATCGCATCGCGTGCGCCGCTGCGTGCCGCGCCCGTCCACCCGTGAAGCTTCCCGTCCAAACACTATCAACCATTTCTTCAACACAGTTGCAATTAACTCTCACTAGGTGATTAACTGTGTTCGAAGAACTAATTTGGTGCAACAATAACTTAATAATAATAACTTTAACTGTAAAATCCAGCGGGTAGTAGGACCTAGTGTATGGTTCGTCCGAATTGCTACCACCACCTTGGTTCCTAATAAGCCGTGCCATCAATAAGTAGTGCTTACGCTGCTGTATACCGGCGCGGAGAGCAAGACAGCCGGTAAAATTACTGGCACATGAGGTAATCTATCTTTTCTCAAACATCGTCGTAAATGTTATCATTGTATTCTAAGTAACAGAACACGAAGGGCCTTGTTGACGGCCGAATTACATTGCAGGCGCGATTTTCTGACCATAAAACGGATTGCCGGATTGTTTTTCATTTGTTTTTAACTTATTACAAAGTCAAAGAGACTATGGAATAATGAACTACAATGTCATACAGCCAAGTCGATGACCGACGAGTGAGCGTTTCGTTCGAGTCTAACGTTTTTATCAATGTCTCAAATAACTTACGGTGACCGATGACATTTAAAAAAACGTAAGAAAAAAGGCGCGGGAACGTGAAAACCACCAAGTTGCGAGGATATTTAGTGCAAAATTTCCATTTCCTCTCAATGTTTGAGAAAGACATTATATTTGCCTTAGCTGGAAGAGCAATTGCTAGATTCGTAACTTTAAAAAACACTCACCTGCGGTTCGTGTTTTTAAACAAGTTACTTATCCAGCAATTGGCTACTTCTCAGGCCTCGGCATTAATCCACTTGGAATAAAAGCAGCAAATGGAGCAGGAATAAGTCGATTGGTTAAATATGTTACTAGTATGTTATTATTGATAAAGAACGAATTGGTTTAGAAGGTAATCAAGTGTCTTTACTTCCTGCATTGCCAAATTCGTTAATTACAGATTTTATTAAACATTATTATTATTATATTAATGACATAAATTATGGAGTTACTGGTTGGAACTAATACTAGCAATAAACTTTTGAACGGTAGTTTCTTAATTAGTAGTTAGACATGGTAATACGCTAACCACAAAGATCCGTGGAAGCACAACTCGGAAGGTAAATAAATGGTAGGTAAACAAAAAAGATTAGCGTTCGGCCAAGAAACGAAAGGTCATGGGAACCGCATCCGCGGAGAACCATCGCGGCAGAATGACAAAATAACTTTTAATTACTACATTCAATTTACTAACATTATAATAACTTTGTAAACGTGACTCCGGACAAAGCTACACGGCAAACGCAAGTGTTACATAAAGTAACTACCGCATCTGTATCGTAATATTACGTAGAGAGCCGAGACAATTTCTAAGATTAGCTTAGTAAATTCAACGTTACGACGCATTAAAATAACATCTGGTGAATTGTGATCACTGGAATAAATGTATTTTACAAATTACAGTGCGACGAAGAAGTGGACTGCGAAATTACCTTATAAAAACTAACATTTAGATTTAAACAGCTAATAATGTTAATGCAAACAGCGCGGAAGTAAAACATTCGATAGTGGTCGTTTTTTCAATAGGACTACGTATGTCCCATACACTACTAGGTATTGGCCTCGCTTCTAGACTTGCACGACTCTTGGTTTGCTTGCTATGCTTGCTAGCTACAGAGCTTGCGCTGGTTTGTTCCTGCTTGTATATGTAATCGTCTAGTGTTGCCAGGGTCCTAAGGTAGCTGTGCTCACTTACCATAAGATAACCCAGTTGCGTTTATGTAAAAAACGGCCAACCACCGCCTTGATCTTACTCGTTGTTTGTGGCCACCATGTGGATACGTTACCCCACCTCTTTTGGTGCATGACCAGTCCCATTTTAGCTTGACACTAAATCCCTAAGTAGACTTTGCGAGTGGTGGGACCTCGTGCAAGGTCCGTTCGGATCGCTACCACCATCTTACTCGCTAATCCTGCCGCCAAGCAGCAGTACTTGCGCTTCTGTGTTCCAGACTGGAGAGAAAGATAGCCGGTGAAATTACTAGCACAAAAGTATTAAATATATCTTCTATATTCTAGTACATGGGTGGTGGTGCTCCTTTACCAAGGTGATCCACTGATTTTGGCTTCCTTGTCATATAAAAAAAAGATTTGATTAGACGGAGCGAGAATTATCGTGCAAGTTTCGTAATTGACCGCGCGCGCGGCTATGGACTTGTAAGTGGTCGATCATAACCGGCCATTGCCGCAACCTGGACGATATTTCTCGCACAGCCTAAACGGTCCTTATCCTTAAGCGTGCCTTCGGGCACTGCAGTGCATTCAGAATTTCCCCTATTCAGCGAAATTTAGTTTATTGGCCATTGCTCCCTCTAACATCGATTTTTAATTTAGCGCTTTTACTTATATTTTCGCTAATCTCAGGAGCCAATTAACATTATCATTAACATAATGGTAATAATTTTGTATGTATGTAGTTAGGCATCTCTATTGACGTTGTCAGTTATTACATCTTCCCACCGACCAGAGTCTGTTTGTACCTGCAGGTACATATTTAGATACCTTGAGGTCAAATGTCTGCATAGGTAACGCGGTCCTCTGCTAAATATTATGTAACGTTGGCAAACGCATGGGAACTTTTCTGTCGAAATTGCTACCATCTAAATGCCAACTGTGGTAGGTACGCAAACTAGCTGCGAACTCACTCAACTAGTATATGTTTACGACTGTTTCATATATTTTTTCCCACAATAACATAATACTAATTAGAAGATGTGGAGGGAAGTGCTTCCGCTGAATGTGTGTTGGTATTCTATGCATGCTATTTGTGAGAGTACAAAGAAAACATGACAACACAGGACGTAATAAGTACTTATTCAAAATAGCAACTATAATACGTCGTACACACTACTTAAAGTAAAATTATATTTCATTAGCCCTAACACGTACAATACTCTATTTCCACAAAAATAGATAAACTGTAGTGACAAAACAAAATACTAGCATCAATTTGCCTAATACCTAATGGCTATTTTAACGCTATATCACACGAAGGCTTAGACTTTAACGTGACTAATCTGTGCCCACATTTCTAGAAACAATTGCTATCTGACCTCCGTCTGACCGTCAAGTATGACTAAGTTCCTGACGAATTTGACTGTCTCAGTGTAATTATTCTATCAAGCTCATCACTCATCATCGTAGCCGAACAAACAATAAGAAGTTCTATGAAAGACGGAGGAAATGTCGGGGAATGCGACGGGGGCGGTGACTTAGTGCGAGACAGGAGCGATTGTTGTATTTTAATTCTGCCTGTAACTCGTAAAAACTGGTTTAATCCAACAATAAAGAAATGAAAACCGCTTGACCTGACCTTTTGTCAAAACGTCCCCAATTTGGCTATGGAACGTCCGTCTAGGCCTTCCCTTCTTCAAAAATGGAGAGGTGACAAATAGAACAATAGAAATTAAATACAAAGCTTCAAACAATTAACGCCCAATTGGTGACTATATGTCAATGGCCTAGTCCCAAACTAACCAAAGCTTGTAATATGGGTACTAGACAACGGATATACATACTTAAATAGATAAATACATACTTAAATACATATTAAATATCCAAGACTCGAGAACACAGATCCGTATTTTCATACAAATATCTGCCTTGACTGGGGATCGAACCCGGGACCTCAAGTTTCATAGTCAGGCTCTCTAACCACTAGCTAGGCTATCGGTCGTCAATAGACATTATAGTCTGCCAATAATAATAAAGCATAATGACTAATCCCAGAAGATTTGCCTAACCTAAACCTTATATCTTATTCGTAATATTAATTTACGAGTAGATACTAATAAAATCGGCTGTCTTATCTAAGCTAGAAAATTGGAAAATGGACGGAGGCTCCTCTAATTCTTGTGTAGCCTTAAACTTTTAAGAACGGATTTTTTTTAATTACCGCAGAACAAGCAAGAATCGTATTTGTTTATCTTTCAAAAGAGCGAATACGCGAGACTATAATATAGTATTATATTATGTGCATTCGTAAGGAGCGAATAGCCCTGCATCCAACAGGCTTGCAGGCCACAAAGTTTTACTGACCAAGGGTGAGTGAGCTGCAGTCTCCGCGCGAGTTCAGTACATTGAGTACCATAATCGCGAATCAATAAGTTTTAATAGCTCAAATACCTTCAAGTAATTGGGTATAAGCCATCGACCCTCTACTCGAGGTAAGTGTAACCATTTTTGGCAATCACAGCCGGAATTGTAATTTTTTGCGATTTGAGAGATTGTTGATTTACCCCCTTATTCATAAACTCTCTAAAGGCTCCTGCTAACTTAGCAATCGTTTGTCATTATCTGTGAAAGGTAAATGTCAAAGAGACAGATAAGGACAAACGATTGCTAACTTAGCAGAAGCCTACAGAGCGTTTATGAATAAAGGGGATAGTTGGTCAATTATTTTCAGCCGGTGATAAAATCGCTATCGCTTATCCACAGCTCACGGGCAAAGTGGCATATGCCCACGCGTCGTCTGTGTACTCACTGACCTTCATCCCGCATTCCGAGCGAGTCATCCAGGATGCTAGCTATTCGCTACTTCCGTCGCGGGGCAATAACCTCTTCAGTCAGAACATTAAGATAGGATCTGGTCTGTTCTAGGCTATCTGACTCAATCTCCTACCAATAAACATTGAAGACAGGCACTATCTTTTCTACAAAAGGCGTCTGGAATGATACGTCCTGTTACTGTGCGTGAGCTTCTTCTGGTAATAATGGCCTTGTGCCTAGAAATATTTACTACGAATACGGATCATCATAAGGTACTGAAATTACTTCGCGCGTATGTGGAAGTTCGGCAAGTAAATATTGCTCTAAAAAGTTTATCTTTTAGCCAAAATTTTCAACCAAATTTTATCAAACGTATTGTGACCTCATTTTAAAATAAATTTGTCTCCGGACAATTTAATGCTGCGGTCGTGATTAAAACGTAAGAAACAAAATACCACCTGAGTTCCATAAAAGAATAACAATTGAATGAACTAAGACAACGTGGGCGAAGCAAGGCGTAGTGTAATTGATAAGCATATTACAATCAAGTCGTGAATCAACTGAGAATTATGTCCGTAACCGATTGTTAAATGATCCCAATATGGCTTAGATAATATTCGCCACACGTGTCGCCATAGGTCACAATTATTAGCTTAATTGTCTGAGTCGCGTAGGCGTCCTATTGTTCACGGCTCTGCTACCAGAATGGCCAAGTAAGATATCACATTTATCTCAGACATACCTTATTTAACCTACTTTGTCATAATTTTCAAGATCTCCGCCGCAATAAACAGATACATTATGACACATTTGGCAAGACTATAAAAGATATATCTTTTTCAAAAGCTTGAACTGATTAAAACGCTTTGTTAAGTTTCATAACTGGTTTGCCAAATGTGATTATTCGTCACGAATTCAAATTATATTAAGATATCGATATCATGACATTTCGATTCGATTTATCATATCGTATGGAAAGTATCTGTATGAAATTAGAGCGATTTCGTGAGTGTCCCTCCGAGGAGGGCGTGATTTGATACCCGGACAGACAGATGGCCGGTCAGGCGTGCCGCAGTTGCGTAACACTTATTGAAACATCAGCTTCTTAATCTCATTTCATGTACGCAGCGTTTCTTCAAACTGGAACACATTTCATTTGTTTTTTTAACGCTAATGATGGTACTAATGGACCTTTCTACTATTCATGCTTATTTCTTTTTAGTCAGACGCCCCCTTCGAACTATGTTTACAATTTTATTATTGTGTTGTATTTAAAGAAATGTTTACTTCCAGCGTTTCTATGAAATAAGAATTTATCTAGCGTTTGTCGAATGACACTTGATGAACAATATAAGCGTATATAAAAAGTTCTTACAGTATTAATATTTCATACTAATTTTGCTATAAATTATTTAAGTATTTATCTGAAAACAGAATTCTGCAGGCGATAAAGTGAGCCCGAGGGCATGTAAGGCCTTTTCGTAGCTGGAGCAGTTTTCTTTGTGGAATTTGGTAGTGCGTGTGCTCATGCGCCTGTATTCACACGACAAAGCATAGTTTTACCTGCCTCACTTTGTCGTTAGAATTCCGATTTTGAGTATTTTCTACTTGATCTGAGTTCTAACTTTTCCATGATAAGATCCCACTGTGGATCACGAAAAAATTATATCAAGTCTTTCCTATGGGCTACATTAATTTGCAACTACATCCACATTTACATGACCAAGGAACACTTTTTCTTAGTAGGGGCAAGCATTAATTAAAAATATCTTAACTAGAAAGACACCTCTTCAGAGCGCACCTCTGATCTACCATAACTATTGATTTGTTCGTGTCCTGGTAACACAGTAACCGCCATATCTGGCTGCGACCATACTCGATGACATAACGGACTGCGCTGGCGCAGCCCATAGGGTTGCCACACGTACGAGAGTTCCCGTCTTAAGTTTACGGATTAATTTATGGATACATAATATCTTTCACTTTTTTGTCAGATCATTAAAAATCTCAAAAAAAAATCATTACAAATGCGAAAGTATGTTATTCTGTCCGTTGCCTTCGAATTTAATACTTAAGTAGAGATAGTTTCAGTTCCGGGGAAGGCCATAGCGTCGGGGATAGTGCAATACCGCGTAACTGGTAAATACTGCGTATCTCCACAACAACCATAGGGAAAATCCGCGTAATTGGCATTGGTTAATACCGCGTATCTAACAGAATGTAGCCAAATTATGATTTCCGGCAACGAACTTAAAATCCTGATTAGAATACACCAGTTCAAACCTCTATAAAGTTGGGTGTTGTGTAGATATGCAGTATTTCCTAGTGCTAGTTGCGTGGTTAAGCACTATACCCGACGATAGGATAGTTTTTATGCCGGAAAATCGCATATATCCTGCGGGATAGCGTTAAACAAATTCAACGCAAACATAGTCACGGGTAGATACGCCTAGTCAGAAATATTTGCAACAAAATATTTATTGTTAAAAGCATGAAGATCTGACAAAATGAACTTTTCACGATTTTTCATTCTGTGACAAAAATGTTCAGAGTAGACTGGCGTCCCATTAAAGAAATAAAAGTTTACAAGCAAACAAATTTTGACAGTTATAAATATCAGAATGGTGTGGCAACCCTGAGCCCACATGTGCCGTTACACCTTAACGCGTGTCTTGACGCCTCGTTTAAGAAAAATACCCAATTTACGTGGCAACCAGCAAGTTGAATATAACGTGGCGCACTTCGAAATATTGATGGGCTGCACGTGATCTGTTATTGTCTAAAAAGAAAAAATATAATGTATTTTTCGGTTAGTATAATTAAACGAATACCTAAGGCTCTAGTACCTACTAGTATTTACCTAAAGATCTAACTTACTTTTTTTCATACATTTTGAAAATGCTTTTTCCTATTATAATTCGGCATATCTTCTAGTAGTATCAACTAAAAAGTAGTTCAACAAAAAATCACGCTTTTTTTACTGATACTGGAAAACGTTTCAACATTTGAATGCTGATTAAAAAAACAACTTTTACCTCGCCCTGAATAGTCTTCCCTGAGTAGATAGATCAAGCGTCATTGATACGTTGTGTACAGGGGCCTTACCATGACGTCTGAATATGATTTAATTCCGACTCAGTTCAGGTTTGAGCTGACATTTTTAGTATGGATCTGACAGCGAGCGAACTTGAAACTGAATTGGAATTGAATCGCATTAAGTCGTCATGGTAAGGCCCTGGCCGGAACAGTTGTTACAATGTCGTTTTCCCGTTTATAAATTACCTTCACGATCATTAAAATAACAAAGTACCAACTAAATAGTCCAATTTCAATTCTGTCTATTCTACTGCAATTATTCGTTACGTCCTGTTAGATGAATGCCCGAATAATTCAATAGTCAATTAGAAACAATTAAAACAATACCATTAAACTTTCTTCTTCGCGCTTTTACAAACATAAAGCCATTAAAAAATCATGGCTTATTGAGCCGTCAGTCAATAATCAACTGGATACAAACTGGTTTTCGCTGCACCAGAAGCAATTACGTAACATGTCTGCACCATATAATCACATTTTAATCACCATCGATTCATCAGGTGATACAAAGACCCATTACCATTAAAGGTACCTACCATGATCGTAAATTCGTTAGTTTCGGTACTACCTTATTCTACCTGTTTATGTAGACCCCCTATTATTAACGGTTATATAATGTCAAATGTGAGCATGATTTTAATTGATAACCTTCATACAAATTGTTATGCGCACACGTAATATCGGTTTTGACAGTGGCCAGTCAGCTACCTAATCATTACATGTCATAAAGTAATTAATAAAACTAATTGGAATTAGTACGAGGTATTTTCGTAATATTCGTTAATGCGCGGCCTGATCACAGTAAAATTCGAGCCGCTTGTTCATTTTGAAATCTATTAACCTGTAAGATAAAAAGTCGCGGGAGTGGCGCAAAAATTGCGTGATGATCGCTAAAAATACATGAAAGGATACCACGCATATTCAACCAAGGGGTATAGCCTGCATTCGTACCACTGATAGGTTGCTTTATGCCGTTTACGCCGTTGTCTATCAGAAAGCGGGTTGCTGCAAACTCTTACCTCTATCAGCAGATGAATAGGTTGCTGAAATTCGTAATGTCGATTAATATTTAATTTGCAAAAGTGCTGCCCTTCTGTCTTCTATCTTCAGCAGCCTTTATGTATTAGAAGGCATCATGTCCAGCCGATCTCAGACTTATGTCATCTACATAGAACAAGTACCAGGTACTTTTTGGAGTTTGCAAAGAGCAATTTATTGCCAGATATACGATGACAGCCAAATTACTAAGATTGCCGATGGCTATTGGTAAATGAATACTGTGATATATTTATTTGTTTAAAGGTTTGGACGTTACAAGCTTCAACAAAATGTTGACGTTATGTTTGTTATTTATCACTGTGTTGCAAAAATAAAGCATTTAATGTCTTGTCCGACCAAGAATCAGATATTTGAAATGGCTAAAGGTGTATTAGTATTTACGACGGTAAACCAGAACGGCAATTACAGTTGGGTACTGTTGCCGCAATCCTCCAATATCGTACTAGACTTTACTATACTATATATATATATGTTTTTACGATTACTTGCTCTGGGATATAAGTCAACTTTATCCAATTTATCAGCATCGACATTTTATCTCTGATCGGAAAGCAATTTTAGTCACAAATAACCGTTGAAATCATTTTTGAACTACATACAAGGTGTCATCTCGCATGCTGGTTTACCTACATATCTCTATAAAATTCACTTAAGTACCTGCATAGTTACATATACATGCAATTCGCCGCTTAACCGCAAATACCAAAAGTATCAGTGTTCCTTCACTAACAATAATTAATATTAAAAGTTATTATTGTGTTGTCTTCAAAATGGGAAAGTCGGTTACTGTTTACGCATCTACTCTGTAAGCTCTGGACATGTTTATCTACTAGCAGGAAAGTAGTATTAAAAAAACAACGTTATCGAAGTTTGTATTTTAAACTTCGATAACGTTGTTTTTTTAAGGAAACGACATTCACAACTTTATTTTTTTCTTGGCTTTGTCCTGTTTGATATCCAAAGCAACTTGGATTAACCTATCGCAGTCAGATAGATCTTGAGAGTATCGTACCGACTTATTTACATAAATATGAATCTACTTCCGCTTATATGACAGGCTAGGTTCCTGTGAGTATAATTCGCTCCATCATGCTATTCAATTTGTAAAATAAATAAAGCGGGTCATAGAACCTCTATCTTTCTTGAAGTCTATTAAAAAGGACTCTAATGTGTTCTACACTTTACTTATATCGTTGATTTGTAACGATGTGCTCTAGTTCGGAGTTGGTCTACTGACCACTCTTACGTTGAGGAAGCCACACCCTGTGTCATAACCACTGTTGCACCGGCACGGTAATGCACGTTCGATTGATTTTTCTTTGGCCAGTGCGGAGAATGTTGCTATCTACTAGGAGTAGGTATTATAATTGACTAATGGAATCTTGATCAATGGTATCTAATTATAAGTGGTCGCTATGAGAAAACGTGCTGGAGAATACCGTGGTCATCAATTCCTTACCCAGCGTGTCCCTTTTCTATTTTACTATTCGAAAGGGCCGCACTTACAAACGCTTAGAGTCGACACTTTCCAGTTGTTTTATCGCTTAACTTTTACTAAGTAACTTTTTATTCTTAATAGTCCTCATGATATTTTTTTTACTTCCATGCTGGTCTGGGAGCAAAGAAAAAACGTAGAATGTACCAGTTGCTTCTCTTCCCGCGCAAATAGTCAAAACCCATCGAGGGAATGGGCGAAAATCATAGGAATCATGTTATAGGCGATGCGACTAGCAACCCGTCACTATTTTGATTCCACTTTCCACCTCTACGCCCTCAGTGTCTTGCTAAACGTGGCCTGTAGGTCTTGTTACCTTAGGCTCTGTCTACCCCGTAAGGGATAAAGACGTGATTTGTGTATGTGTATGTATATTTTTTTTAAGAAAAAACTTTTTAATCATTTGCTTCATAACATTTTCTCCGTTATTAGAAAGTCTCGCGTGCTCTTGGATATCATATTAATATCCTAATTTAATTGCCGGCGACAAGCGAATGTAACCAAATGGTTCAAAGTTACGTTACGTCACTAATGGATCAACAAAAAAAGAAATTAATGAAAAACAGATACTCACGTGTCGTGTCAAGAATGTTTCTCCGGCTCCGTTTTGTTTTTGAACGCGATCATTAATATGACTTAGACGTCCGTCAGCTTCAATTAGTTGTGATTGAGGCCGGACTCTCAAATTTTAAGAATAACTGGTACATTCTCAGCTCCAATTGCCGGCTAGATATCATTGTGAAGTAACGTATGCACAAGAAACAATTACTGACAAACAGAACAATAGACTTTTTGATTAAAAAGTTTGAAGAATACGACATAGGAATGATTTAATTAATATCTTCCCAGCGGCGCTTGCTCGCTCCCCGTACTTTGCCACTTCCTCAATTACCGCTAGAAAAAGTGGAGCATTTTTCACGTCGAAATGTTTAATTGTCGTATTATGTAATTTCGGATGAGGCATATCGGAACATTTCATTGCAAATGAATAATTGTAAATGTCGAAACACCATTGTTTGGTCGTGATGCGCGTGCGACTTGCACGACCCATCTTGGTTAGTAGTGTATTGTTTTGTTGGTGCGCGTTTATTAATTTGCACTAGGTATTATTTAAGTAGCTGCGTTTGATAGTGACCAAATAAAGGTAAGTACTTAGAAACCTCCGAATCTTCAAGAAACGAACAAGCGCTTACGTTTTCTCTGTTAGGTTAGCTGTGATAACTGTACCAAAATGTTATCCGTTTTTTACACTTAAATTGTGTTGTTTATTCATCCCTAATATTTTATGTAGCCTACAAGTAGATATCCGTAGAGCATCCGTCTTCGACAGGAAAGCTCCCGCTTCGGTCCTTAACTCTTCTCTGGTTAATTCTATAATTATATAATACTAAAATGTGTTATGTTGGTTTTCCAGATGCGGCGGCAGGCTCGGATCTCAGCCGGCGGTGCGCTGCGCGGGCGGTTTGCCTCAGCGTTACAAGGTATTTGCCTTTATTCACATAAGCAACGCGTAAGTAGTTGCAAACTTTTAATAGTGAATTAAATCAAACCTTTGCTAATACATAGAAAAAAAATGCATTTTTTTATTTAAAAAAATAGTAAAAATTATCCCGTATTGCAAAAATTACATTCCCAAAAAACGTACATTGAGATTGAAATTCCGGCCATAACTTTCATAAGTCAGTGGTTACAAAGAACAACAAACGAATGTTAAAATAAATTATGAACTGTCAAGTTACTGTAACAGAAAATGGGTATTTTTGAACTTGTACATTAATATGGGTACTTGGGTAATTGTGTATTTTTTTTCATTTTCAGTATGGCTGTGGCTACTAATATACGTCTTCCAGAACGAATTTCGGATATCCAGGTCCATCGAACCAGGAGTAAGTACTGTCAATGTTAGAGCTATCTATAATTGTTATGCAATTATTTCAGCTGTAATTGGTATAAACTGACTAATACTCAAATTTCTTTATATTTATAAAAAAAAAAACATTATTTCACTGACCCGAGCCATTAGTACTCGTATGAAACTTTCCACGTGTTTCCATAGAGTTGGTATTTTTCCGTATTCGCGTCTCAATAATTGAAAATCTAAAACCATGTTTATCTCCTCCATCTTTTTTGAAGTCGGTTAAAAATGATAAATCATCAAAATTATAATGAACGGTCAAAAATCATACTAAAAAAATAAAACCGTCCGGATTTGTTGAAGTGTCTGCCAGTTCTAATAATTCCAAGCTCAATAAGCACCGATTTCAAACAAATCAGTAGGTAGCTAGTGCGCGCCGAAATTCGGTTCAAAAATAAATAAAATTGTGTTAGGAATTGTAACTTTAACAATCTTCAAACTCACTTCATAATGGCCGCCATAACTCATTCAAAAAATTATCAATTTCAGTACTTGGACTTCGATAACCTCCCCGACACGAACTTCACGTGCGCTGGCAAGGTGATCGGTGGCTACTACGCAGACCTGGAGACCTCGTGCCAGATGTTCCACGTGTGCACCGTGGGCCAGCAGGACGAGCCCATGGACATCAAGTTCCTCTGCCTCAATGGCACTGTCTTTGATCAGGTAAATTGGGGATTCCAATAATTACTACAACCATATTCGCTAATGATGAGAATGGAGAGTAAACTGGGTGTAATTGCTGGCACATGAGGCGTTCTATCTTAGCCCTCTAGGCTGGCAACACATTTACAACCCCTTAGTGCTGCGGGAGTCAATCAATCAATCAATTTTGACAATAATTAAATCTGTTAATGTGTGATGCTTATAGTAATTATTACGAATATAATGAATTTTTATATTATTTATTAATGACAAATAAAGATGCGGCTCTAGCTCTCTATATAATGAGCACTAAGCTAGTCCAACTTTGTTTTTTTTTGGACGGATATTAAAAATAATGGACGTATGGTTAACATTAATTGCATCTCTAGTTTTATATTTTTAGTAAATTAATAAAAAAAATAACATATTCAATTACGAATAAAATTTGATTTCCTGCGAACCAAATACCTACATGAAATTTTTTCATTTGTTTTCAGGAGACACGAGTATGTGAAAGGGTGGATGAAGTAGATTGTACAAAGTCTGAAAAGTTTTATAGTTTAAATTTAGAATTGTATGGAAGCACTTTAGCGCCTCCAGTAATACAGCCAGACCAGTCTAAACCTCAAGCGGAGCCAACTGAGCAGTCGCAGCAGCAAGCCAAACCCAGTGAACCGGAAAAAGTACATCCCGCAGAAGACGATGCTCCTGTCGAAAATGACAAAACTCACGGAATTCACGCAGAACTTGAAGATTCTACAGAAGATCCTATAGAGACAAAGAAAGAAGAGCATCATAGTAATAATCAATATCTTCCTGCTAGTTCAACGTTTACTTCGCCTGAACATGAAGAAGATAATGAAGGTAAGATTTAAATATAGTTTTTAACTTTACTAGAATATTACCGTAAAACCTACCTTAAAAATAATTTTATTAATGTTACGTTATGTTTATTTTCAGAGAATCAAGAAGACGAAGAAGAGGACAGCGAAAACCATGATTACGAAGATGACTACGCACATTCTACGACTACTACCGTTTCTCATGTCCCAATTACTACGACACTATTAACTACGACGACCACAACAACTAGAAAGCCATTGCCAACTACAACATTCGCACCTACTAGTTTACATCGGCAACCGCCAAATGGATTATATTTAAATCCATCACAGGCGCCACCCCTTTCTTCGCTGTCTCCACCTTCTCACGGCCCTTCAACATCTTCTGTACCGTCTCAATCAACCTTGGACCCTTCTCTTCTATCACCACAAGAATTTATTTACCGTCACCGAGGACCGGGCTCTGAAGCTATTTCTTTCCAACGTCAAAGTTTTCGCCCCGCTGATGGAGTATTCATCACTCACGCACCTCCTCATCAGTTCGATCATTTCCAGTATGAATCATCCCGCACAGCGCCACGACCGGCTCCTTTCGTTCAGAAACCTCAACCATTCCGGCCAACTACTTCAGATCCCCGAGACCAACTGTTGCGCCCAGGGCCGACATCACAATCATCTGAACGCCACGAAATGACTGTTAAACATAAGCCTCAGACGTATCTCCCATTGCCAGCACAAAGGCCTCTGCCTTTTGATCCGTTTTATTATGATCGTAAGAGAAGTGATGAGACAGCAACAGATGCAGAATCTACCCTTGCGGCTCGATCGGTTGCTCCTCCACATGCCAATAAGCCCAAGAGCCCACCGCGGGTTATAGTTACTGCTAGTGCTTCGGTCAGCGATAGTAATGGAAAGAGGTTGAACTACACCGTTGGAAACGTTGTGAGTGCAGTTAAACCTATCGTGGCAATAAACTATGACGACTACAAAGAATCTGACCTTATATTCGACCCATTCTTTCTCGATGTACCAAAATTGCAAAAGCGGCGAAAAACGAGATCCAATCAAAAGAGACGAATATTTACTGTACCTGTTACTGCAACTGTAGCTGCAGTAGAGTCGGTATTTAAAAAGCATATCGTGACAACTGCTCCAGTGACGTCTCGAGCTACGACCACAGAGAGCTCGACCACAACATTGTCTAGCACTACTACTTTTGCGTGGAATCCAAACGATTACGTTGACGATAACTACGAGCCACATGCTTACGTTCAACCAATGCCACCACTGGCTATTTTGCATCACGAAAGAAATAAATACAACAAGCAGGAGAGCAAGTCCATAAATGAAGCTGTTAAAGGAGAAACAAATGGCAATCACAAGTCAAAAGAAGGAGGTCGTTTGGAAATAGTGTCAAGGCCGACGTCGTCTGTGGTACAGACAACTTCTAGTCAAAGTAGAGGCCCAGGCGCGGCACCCGTCGCCGCCTCCCCGCCGCCGCCGCTCCCCCTTGAAGCGCCCATCTGCGCCCATCCGGGGTCCACTGACTGTCGGACTCATGCCTAACGATTTAGCTCATTATAAATAGATAGTTTATTTAGATAGACAAATTTCAAATTTCCCAAGGACATTAGTTGTTTCTAACGCACAGTGAAACGTTTGTCGCAAACTAATGAATGTTACGTCGCTATAAGACAGGGTCAACCACTAGGTTTAACGTATTTATGTCTTCTTACTCTATGAACGACTTCTGTAAATAAAAATGTATTATCAAAGTTGATGGTGTCAAAATATGATAAGCTGTAATTAATAAAAAAATACCTACTGTAAATATTTTACAAATATACATAATGTTTCTATATAATCGTCTATTTTTACCTTATTTTTACTTACATTATAAAATTCAGAGATACTACAATCTTCTGTTTTAATTTATCAGCTTCTTTTTCCCCCAAACTTCGTCGGGGTAGAATTTGGATAACAACCCCGGTTAGATAACCTTTTTTTAACCTACTTACAGAACAATAATTACAAATTAAATACCTTGTATCTACAATGTATACTAAAGGTAGGTATAAATTTGAAGTTAATGGAGAGAATATTGTGAATGGATCACCGATGGTAAATCATTATCACTTCTCATAGAGACCTGTTAGACCAGGTGGATTGCAGACGCGGTGCCTATCTAAAACAAGCGGCATGACATGCCGCACTTGTAACTGTTTCACAACACGACTTGGAAATGTGATTAAACTTGCAGGTTTTTTCTTGGAAGTCCAAACTGAGCTTAAGAGATTGAGATTACCAATAATTCTTTGGATAAGCCCATTTTTTGGTCAAAGTGCCCAAAGAGAATATAACCACTACGTTAACGTGCCATCTTGTTAAATAATTGGGATCGTCCTCCTTTCACGTATTCTCTTTTCTGTAATAACCTATACGGAAACATTAATGTCATAACTGTGTCACAGTAACAGAAGTCTTTTAAAGAATTTTGAGAATTTTGAAAATAATTTTATGATTATTATTTTAGTTTGTTTTCATAGATTTTAAATATTTCTAATGGCAGAAATAAATATAACGACCGTTAGGGACATGATTGATTCTTCTTTTTACGATGAAGATGTGAGTATTTCTTTCCAACATTAATCAACTGACTTGCTTTTGTTGTGTCGGCAACATGGTGAATAAATAGTGAATCATAGGGATATTATGAAAAACACAATTACTTACTGGAATTCGCTCTTAGAATGAACAGCATAGTTTAATATATATTTTTATTATTTTCATACATAGGTACGTCTATTTTCTAATAGCCTGTTATTTTCAGACAAACGCCGTCAATTTTAAGATGATACAAAACGTCTTATTTATCTTAGCAAGGCAACTGCAAATTTTACAGAGGCATGTGACTATCGAGTATTCAAGAAGACTTAAAATTCTTGCAAGCGAAGTCAAGATAAGTGAGATCAAAGTTCATAGAAAACTGCAAAAACATGAAAAAGAAAGACATGACAGTCCAAGGGGCCGAGAAGGTAAACGAAGTTCTGGGAGTCCAGAAAGTAATGAAAGTCAAAGGCAGGGCACACATGGAGGCCCAAGTGATCAACATGCTAAAAAAAGTCCAGGAAAGCATGGAGGTACAGCAGGTCAAGGAGTACAGGGAGCTGGACATGCTAGCCATGGAAGTAAAGGAGGACACGAGGGTAAAGGAGGACAAGGAGGTAAAAGAGACCAAGGAGAGCATAGAGATGTAGGTGCTCCAGAGAGTAAAGGAAGTCAAGGAGCTAAAGGACCTCATGGTAGTCATCAAGGTCATGGAGAAAATGACGATCATGGAGCTAAGGAACAACAAGGCCATCTAGAAAGCGAAGAAAGACAAGACAGTCATACTCTAGACGGAGAGGGAAGTGACGCAGAAAGTGTACAAGCTAAAGATGCAAAAACGTTTCTTAAAGCGACTGCGAAATCTTCAAAAGAAAAGATTGAAGCTACATATGATTCTCCGACATCCACAGCTGCTTCTGAGAAGAGCCAAGGAGTAAGTATACTATGATTTGAAAATAGTACTCTATATCTAAATTTATATAATATTACTGTATCTTTGTACTAGAAAACGGATGATCGCAAAAGAAGAAAAAAAGGGGATAGTGATGACACGGGTCAGTGACATTTATAATTCTTACTAGTACTTGTGTGTGAGCCACGAATAATAACTAAGTCAAATTTTCAGATGTTTTACATGAAAAACTACTTGTTGGTAAGAAAATTATCAATATTTAGTATTTATTTTTATTATCATTCGAAGTAAATACTAATCAATTATTTTTTATTATTTTATAATAACGTACATCGGAATGCGCAGTTTCAAGGACGTCATCAAATGGTAAGTAAAATACTATAAGTAATCTGATTAAATCAACATCATCAATCAAATATATCAGAATGTTTACTTTCAAAAGAAATACCTTTTTAATATCCAGACAATGGAAGAGGTACGGTGGCTACCCTGACCCAATATTTGAATATGGTGGCTCAAATTCGCGAACTTGAAGCATTATTTGGCATTGAAGATTCTCTTGATGCCGCGGTACTTAGGGGTGCACTACATACAGAGACTTCATTAAGCAACCCTGTAGCTGCAGTAAATATGTCATCGCGGCTTGAGGCCGCTGAAAAAAAACTAGCAGCTATAATGCTGATTGTGACGGACCTTGCCAAACAAACGCCGGGAATTGATATGGAAGCAGCATTCGATGATATTTTTCTGAAACCTCCAATAAGTTCGCCGTCAAAAACCGCGGTGGAAGAAATGCAAAGTGACGAGAAACGGTCACCACCTACTGATATTGACACCAAACAGGAATCAGATGAAGAACCAGAAAATGCCTTTTTGCTGGATCCCTCCGTCAAAGGCGTCACTCACGATGAATTAAAGTATGAATTTTCTTAATAGGTGACATAAATGATGTGCATGATGTATGAATGTATGTATGTATAACTCTTTATTGTTCCTTTTTTCCATAATAACTATGAATTGTTTTTTGTATCATCCATGTAGTTATATTTTATCGATGTCACATTATCTAGATCTACAATTATCTGATATATAATTAGATACGTTCTTGTCATTACAGTGAGGGTTTAGACGAGATATATAATGCTGTGATGAAATTTATAAAAGAAGCTTCAAAGAGTACCTATACTACTGCCGATGGTGCACTGAAAAGAACGCATAGAATGGGTAACAAGGTTTAGGGTATATATGTAAACTAGCTGTTGCCCGCGACTTCGTCCGCGCAGAACTAAAATTTCTAGCGAAGCTTCTTAAAACACCTTAATCCGACGCTGTTGCGAAACCCTTACTTAGCAGATGCCTACGCCATAATAACTATCTGGGTGCAAAATTTCGACGCAATTGTTTAGTGGTTTGAGCTGCGCGCTGATCAATAAGTCAGTCGCCGTTGCCTTTTATATACATATACTAGCTTCTGCCCGCGATTTCGTCTGCGTAGAATTATGCATAAAAACCTTCCACTTGAATCACTCTATCTATTAAAAAAAACCGCATCAAAATCCGTTGTGTAGTTTTGAAGATATAAGCATACATAGGGACATAGGGACAGAGAAAGCGACTTTATTTTATAATATGTAGTGATTATACATATTAGAAAAATACTTTTTCATAAACTCAATATGTAATTTATTTTTAACAGACGCAAGACTTGATCAAGCTATGAAATTGGGTGATACATTGACTAAGTTAGATACGTCTGTTGAAGACTACACCGACAAAATAAATTATTTAGATAGCAAACTAACAGGACAGGTGATTATTATTTAAATGGTAAGATCTCTATCTTTAAAACCACTGACAAATTAATTATATTTATTTTCGTCTTGTAGATGACTAACTATCAAGATGAGTTAATGCACATGCAACACACCTTAGAATCCGGATTAGATACTATGGCTGAAATACTTGCAGCTCCAAAAGACGACGCAGCTGGTATAAATATTTCAATTCCAATCCTGCGCAATATGTAATACATGTACATGTTACGTATTTTTGTTAAAGCATATCATGAAATTCCAATTTAGGTACATCATTTTTTTACAGCCATTGCAGAGTTAAATGGATATTTCACTGGTTTTCAACTAGACATAGATAGTACTATAGAGAGGCAACAAAACCTGAGAAAACTTCAGTTCGAATACGCTGAAAATTTAGACGTAACTAAAGATTAAACGATACGTTTAAATATTTTGATAGTACGATTATGTTGTAATTTTTATACAATTTGTATGCCAGGAGTTAAAGAAGAAAATAAAAGAGCTTCAAGTGAGAAAATGTACTCGAGATGAAGTGACAGACGCTCTCAGCGACAAAGCAGGCATTGCGGACCTCAATGGCTTGGTGACTATGGAGCAATACCAAGCAGTACGTGGAGATTTTGAAAAACGTATCGTGCTCGCATACAATAAGTTCAATAACAAGGAAATGGCTTGGCAGGTATAATTCCAACTACTAATATTATAAATGAGAAAGTAATTCTTCTGCGCAGACGGAGGCACGGGCAATAGCTAGTTGAAATTTAAGACAAATACAATTAAAAGTTTAAGAAGGAACAAGAAATATTTTTTGGTATTAGAAATGTATTGCATTGTCAGCAGAGTTTTACACATACACATGTTCTTAAAGTGAATCGTACTTATTAGATTAAATATTCAGAGATTCATACTTTAATATTTATCATTTCTAACGTAGAAATCAATAGATGACCTTGTACGAGAACTGAACGAAAAAACCGATTTTTATCAGTTGGCATATCTAAACAAAGAGGTCCAACAGAATTTGATGCTAATGGGAGAAGACCTAGATGAGATGTTGGAATTGGTAGGAGATATAGACCCTGTCACAACGACAAGGAAACTTGAACGCCACGAAAATTGTTTGTCTTGTGGAACTCGGTTCGACGTTGAAACGGGCAGAGATCATATAGAATCTAGGCCTCCAGGATTTAGTGCTGAAACTCCAGCAGCAAAAAAAGAGCTGACTGAAAAATATCATAGAAAATGCTACCCTGGATATCCTATAACACACCCTATTGATCCCAGGTATATATAAATGTTTTTTTATATGATAGGGGTAAAACGAGCAAGCGGGTCACCTGCTGGAAAGTAATCACCGTTGCCCGTAGACACTCATAACATAATATAGGGCGTTAATAGCGTGTTGCCGGCCTTTTAAGAAAAGAATAGGCTCGTTTTTTGAAGATTCCCAAGTCGTAGCGGTCCGGGAAAATTGGTGCCGCTACTGAATTCAGAGTTTAACCGTGCGTGGTAAGAAGAAATTAATCAAATTTAAATAATTATTGTTGTAATAATAAATTACGAATCTTATTGTTGTTAAATTTATAGATCACTAATCTGCCATCGCTATTGCGGCTCCACGGGACTCAGTCATCGTGAATCGGCATTCAAAATGCAAATAAGCGAGATGAATCCAAATCAGGGCACTACAATAGAGACTGATAGAAAAGTAAGACATAAAATATTACTTTACTTTTCATAATGCGATTCTTTGTGTTTGTATCTGATCCCCTAAATTTGCTCCTTTCCATCAACCCTCTATAGTCCAAGATCCCAGAGCGATCAGACATAACTTATTTTCTGACGAATGAAACCTTAAGTTTTCAGTAGCGTCTCGTGTGCCTTGAATACCTACGCGCTTGTGAAAACTTGCCGAGTGACACCTGGGCAGGTACACACAGCAAAGCTATTCGGTAAGCAGGATGAGTATACATAGTGCTCTCGCCCTCATACTTCTGACTGAATATTTTTTGTCTTAGGGGATGTTTGGTCACTCTGATTTGTCTGACTGATTGAATATAAGTTTTAAATAAATATTTCAATAACATATTCAAAAATCAGACATGTACACACGGCAAAATAATCAGGTAAGCACCTACGCACGCTCGCGCCGTATCTATCCTGCTTACCGAATAGCTTTGCTGTGTGTACCTGCCCAGGTGTCACTCGGCAAGTTTTCACAAGCGCGTAGGTATTCAAGGCACACGAGACGCTACTGAAAACTTAAGGTTTCATTCGTCAGAAAATAAGTTATGTCTGATCGCTCTGGGATCTTACTCTACTACGTCACTAGTAAAACGATTGTACTACAGGACAATGTAATTGCCACTCGTTTGTCGTATCGTAAACAAGCAGTAGAAAAATAGCTCCACAATTTGTCGAAGAAACATTTTGAGAGGAATTTGTTGAATGATCTGACCAAAAGCTTTAAAAATATATTATTTTTAAATTTTCAGGCATTGCTCTTTTCTAGGTCACGACACGATCAAGATTTCCCATTTAACTGCCTTCGGTTTACTAAATGACTTGTTTTCATACATTAGTTTACTTTTTACCATTACTTTTTGTTTATTATTTATATACACAATCTCTCACCAATACTCACCCATCCAAGAAGATTTTATCCATAAGCGGCCACATCGCGGTAAACCTGGTCGAAGGGCGTCGGCTATCTTGGTAGAAAGGCTTAACCACCGATCTGTTCCGCTTCTGCTTAATCGTTGTTCATTAAATAACCTCCCCCGTAACTAATGGATGCAACCCATATACAATGAATGGAACCAGCGACCGTAAGGCAATCTGTAATGCTCAAGACGACTATAAAGCGTTCAGATTTCCCTTCAGCAGTGATTTGATCATCTGAAATCTTGTCTGGTGGTAGCCATTCTCCGGTCCAAAGAGGGAGGACGAATGTGTGAACTTGTGTTTGCGCGTACGCCATAACTAAATATATCCATCGTACCTGACTATTTAAGTACATCCGGAGGTGAGTCTCTCGCCATAACTGGAATCATTCAGGATTATAATTATATTATTACTTTTCAGGTGCATGCTACAGATGAGCCCAAAAAGCCTTGTTTACCATGCAATAAGACTGCGTATACAACATCATGTTCAATAACAGGTAAGGGAAACTGTCATATTTTTGTATTCCAGCAAAAGCTCTTATTCCACAATGAACTAAAAAACTTTACAATTATGCAATAGGTAGTAAGAACTGAAAAGCTTATTAAATTGTCTATATTTGGTCATATTTTGCGATGGGCTATGTTTTTGACTTAATTAGTATTAATGATTTCAAAATGAACTTTAAAGAATCATGACGCATTGGCCTAGTACCTATACATACATATTTCAAAATAGGAGCTGATGGCGTATAAAATATTGTTATCGAGGTTGTTTACTTACAATATTGATGTACGGCCAAGTGCAAAAATAAGTATCGATATGAACTTCTCAAAAATATGTCCCACGACCTTATTACGCCGGTGAAAGAGCGTGTGATACTTTTTGAAACTTTGACTAGATACATATTATTACACTTGACTGTACATAAAGTTTACTCATATTACATGTTACAGACTCCATCCGCTTCAATAAGCTGGTGTCTGGTCCTATCGATTCCTCGATCGGCGGTGAAACTGCAGCACTTGAAAAAGGAATACTCGAATGAAAACATACATCTGTTACTACTCTTAGAATGTTTCTCAATTTTGGTCGTTAATTTACTTTATTTTAATATAGTAATATTTGTTGGTATTATGATTATATCTTTGGAAATATGTATATGTGGTTGATTTACTAGATGTAGTTCCCCGTTTGACCCTTTTACATTACGAGAATAGCTTGGATATCTATCTATATATAATCTAATCTAATACCTTTTGGAAAAATTATTGACTGATGTATCAACGCACATGCCCAGTGGCGTAGCTACCAAGGGACTAGGCGGGGCAGTGCCCCGGGGCCCTCAAACACAGAGGGCCCTCTAATACTTACCAGAAAATCTCGATCCAACTATTATTATTAAAACGTAACCAGTTTAGATAGTACTGGGACCCCATTTCTTTATTTGCACCAGGGCCCTTGGTTACCTAGCTACGCCACGACACATGCCAAACCCTTTGAGGGTAGAAAATTGAAATTTCGGGCACATATGACGTAGGCATCCACTAAGGAAGGATTTTGCGACAGGGCTGGATTTAGGTAGAAACGGAAGAGCTGCAATTCCGAGAGGCTTGGGTCGTGGCGTGCTCCACCTAATTTGGTCCACCCGGAAAAATGCTGCCATTATTTCAAATCACTGATTAATATTTTAATACGTAAATAAGTAGGTTAGGTTATTTAGGTATATTCATTTGCCCGAAGGGCAAAATCCCCAGTAAAAGTAGTTCCGCTCCGATTGATCTTACCAGTTCCCTAACTACTCTTGTTTGTCTTGCCCTTTAGCCTCTGTTACTTTATATGATTTTTTATTAATTTATTTTGTTGAACTAACTTCTACACTTTTATAAAATATGACTAAAAAAACAAAAAAATCCGTCTGTGTTACCAGACAACGATGTTTTGAATTTGCCGCCTTTTTTAAGTGCAACGATTGACTAGACAGACTCTACCTTTTTTTCTAATTAGTAGGAGCTCGCTATTGAAAATATTGCAGTTCATCACACCTGTCACCGAGCCTTATACTCTGAAGTACGAAGTTCCTATCGTGCCGTTGCGCTCGCACTAATGATCATTAGTGGAGAGTGAGAGGGATGGTATGAGAAGAACGTCGAATTTCGGAGTAGCCCCACTAGATACACAAAGAATACACTGACAAAAAAAACCTATTTTAGCAAAATCATAATGCTGGCCAACATCATGGCCCAAACATAAAAACTTCTTTTGACAAGAAATACAGTTAATTTTGACAGCTGCAACTCTTTCGTATGCTGTGTCCAAAGGCTGGTTCATATGCTGAGTAGATTTCCAAGCGAATAATTAGTCACAATTGCAGCTATAATAGTTTATAAGAAAACATTTCGTCAATAGGCAATTCTAACAGTAGCATAACCATCTAGATTTTAAGATTTGTATGCCATTTACTTTCATTAACCTTTGTTGTATAATAATAATATTAAAATTATTTCATCATGTCAGACATTATGAGGGTCCAAGATATAATCAATTCCGCTTTTGGGAATGAAACTGTAAGTACTTTATTATAATAATTAACAGTTTCATTGTTTCTTATTGCTTAGTGATTCAAATTAATATTTCATTCTGTGTGTTTCAAATATAAAACATGAATCGCTCGTCCATCTGCTGCAATAATTTTCTTATTTTTAAGCAAAACACCGTTAATTTTCGACTGCTGAAAGCAGTTCTACTGATTCTTGGTAGTCAACTACGGATACTTCAGCGCCACGTAGCGGTTTCCCTGTATGAAAGAAAAGACGATGCCCCGAGACTCACAGTTTCTGAAGTAAAAATACACACTGGTGGCAAGCAAAAGAAAAGCACAAAGCGGACGAAAGACGATCCAACGGCGTGTTTACCGGAGGCAGATGTTATTTGTAAATCACCATCCATAGTAAGTCTAGTCATCCATAGGAAGTAGCTTTATATTTGGAATGAAAAAATATTGCACAAAGTACTGCAAATAAAAGAATATTTTAAATTTCTTAAGGATCTTGAGGAGCAGAGGGAACGTGAGCTCCGGATCATCGAGCAGGTTCTTGATTATTAAACGCGTTGTTATGCTTTTTTTTTATAGCATTACAAGACAAATCAGCATACGAACAGAAGGATGATGCGCAGGCTTTTTGTTGTTATTTTTTATTTTATTTCAGTTTGTTTTCTCCGTTGTACCCTGTAGGTAAGTACATTACATTTTATCTGAAGAACATAGGAGTGTGTGTATGATATTATATAGTATCTGACTGACCACGAGGGTACGGTCACAGAGAATTCTCGTATTATTATAAGCTTCATAGAATTATCTAGATACACTCCTTTACCGACACGTTCTATCTATTTCATCCTTATTTCATCGTACTATTTACCTCCTTATTCTTAAAAGCTACATGCCAGTTGCAACCAAAATAAATAAATCTTTAATGTACATCTCTGTTTGGCTAAGGTTAATACCATAGTGACGGATAATAGAAGCTTAACAAGCGTCTATGGTTAAGGGGTTCCCCACGCTGTTTTATTTTTAGATTTCACCTAATCAAAAATTAAACGAAACTATCTTTTTAGAGAGCTGACTCTTACGAAGAACCGGCCAGGTCTCCGTCGCCGATGACTTCAGCTCCATCCTTGAGTTTGTTATGTTTCATTAATTCATTATAAATACACACATAATTATCTACCTGTAGTTGGATCTGTAAAAGGCAAAAAAGGGGTTGAATGGACAAAAGATCATCTTGGACTAGATAAATATAGTTTTTTTTTTATTTTAAGCGAAGAAACAGAAGTTCTTTTTTTATTACCTATCTCTCATATTTTCGTTTAAGAACGGTTCAAAATTAATCATAAGTGAACTTAGCACTCCTGATTTATGCGAAATGTATGCCTATCTTCATTTTGTAGCTTAACTAGAACATAATTATCAAGATAAATACACCCCCAGCCCCTCCTTTCAAAATCTTACATCAATGAGAGCCCTAAATACTTCGAAAACCCAGCCGTGGGCCCTTAAGATCAATCTTGCTGAAGGAAATCCTTTGGTCACTAATTGTTATAAAAACGGTCTTACCGATGCAACTACTCCACATGTGTTACGTTTAACGTTATACGAGTATTTAAACTACTACAGTTATGTTTTGTTTTTCAGGCAAGGACAGGCTGCTTGTAGGTAAAAATATGCGTTCCTGATTTTGCATAGCGTAGCATGCAAAACATCATGGTTATAATATTCGTTTCTTTTTATTCTGTTGCAGTTGGGCCAGAAGGTATCGAATAACTACGAAATCGTTTATGTTAATGCTTTTGGAGATTCCACTGCACGAGGACAGTATTGATACATAGTTAATGTTTTGTTTCAAATAGGTCGCACACCACAACTGTCAGTTGTTACAAAAGAACAATTTGACAAATTGCTGGCTCAGGTCCGCGAGCTAGAAGAACGTTTTAATCCAGTTGGCGTCCCACAGTTCCCAGAAAATATCGAGATTATGAAATCCTTGCGTCAGGGCGCTTCTCTTACGGAAGCTATGGCTGCCCTTCAAATCTCAGCAAGGCTTGAAGCATTTGAAAAAGCGTTCGGAATGATGGTTTCTTTACTTACCACACTTGCCAGAAAAACTCCAGGCATTGATTTAAAAGGCTTTAGAGCTTTAGCAAAAGATTTCGGTATTCAAGAACCTGGTGGAGATGAGATCATAGAGTTAAAACATGAATCGCCAGAAAGAGCAACACCGGAAAGCGTAGAAAAGATGCTCGAAGAAGAACCAAAGGATTGTATTACCTACGAAGAATTAGAGTTGGTTATGTGTATTGTAAAAATACATTTTTAAGGCAATACTCGTATTGGACTCGAAATCAAATACAAATATGCTTTCAGTCACGCTATGGACGAGTTGCACGATGAAGTTATAAAATCAGTGAAGACGCTGAGTACTACTGCCGAAACTGACGCCGATAAGAACAAAAATATTATTAGCGAATTAGGTATCTACTGTGCTTCATTATTACATTTATGCTTGATTTTAAGTTCTTGATATAATTTATAAATATTTTTATCTATATTTCTCTAGAAAAACGACTATCAGCGTCACTAAATTTTGGAGGCCGTTTTGAACGATTGGAAGCAGAACTTGCAGAGTACGGGGACAGGGTAATGGCTATCGACACAACTCTATCGTCACAGGTGATTATTCCTTTTTTATTGACGAAACAACTAACTAATACTAATATGTAATAGCTCTAAAAACCGATAAATTTATGTTGGATAAATTCGCTCCAGATCACAAGCTTTCAAGAACATCTCGCGCAAATGCAATTTGACTTGGAAACCGGTCTGGATAACTTAAATGAAGCTTTGTTGAATACAAGCACAGATCCGGAAGGTTATTAAGGAAATACGTACCTTTGTCGAATTACTTTCGCCGGTGGAACACTATCTAATCAGAAATCATTTCTCTTCATTTTAGTGATCGCTGAATTAAACAGAAATCTAACCGCACTAAAAGAAGATTTAGATCACGCAGCTTCAAGGGAAAAAGAGTCTAAAGCCTTTCAGAATGATATGGCTCTAGATTTAGCGGTAAAATTGACAAACTAATTTAATTTTACCACTTCATCCATTACCAGAAAACAAAGCCGATCTGGACAGTTTGGATTTTATTGTTTTTAGGATTTATGGAAACAAATCGAGTTGATTCGCGAAGCAAAGAGTGACCGCGATGAAGTGGCAGATGCACTCCGCGACAAAGCCGGCCTCGGAGCACTGAACGGTTTGGTTTCGCTCGAACAGTTCCAGGCCGTACGTGGAGATTTGGAGAAGAGAATCCATGCTGCGTACGACAAATTCAATAATCAAGAAATTACATGGCAGGTAATGTAAATATCCCCTGTTTTCACTAATAAAAAGTAGAAAACTAAAACCCAAATACGACAAAAAACAACGCAAAAAAGTTGGGAATGCCGTAGTTACACGTTACATTGTGTTTTGCTAGATATCTATGTAACTACGGCTTTTCAGCTTGAATATGTATTGTGTTTCTACACAGTGATTATTGTGTACTATACTATCATATCGTATGACATTATTGTCAACTTGTTTCGTACTTTTTAAGCGTTGTTTTTTGTCGTAGTTGGGTTGTAGTTTTTTTATTATTTAATTTAAACTGTTTTGGTTTTTCAATATACTGCGGATAAAATACGGATTATATGCGAATGAAAACGGACAAAGTCACAAGCAAATGCTAGTGATGTATAATATTTTTGAAATGTACAAGCAACGCCCTTTTCAACGATACCAAAAACGGCATATTTATCACATTTTTTTTTAATTAATAGAGTACTTTACGCCCGCTAGAGGGCGCTACGTTAGATTTAGTCACACCTCATATAGCTTATAACCAGCGGACGATCAGGATACCTCATTTTTTCAGTTCTGATTAGTAGCTACGGAGCTATGAGGGAACAGATGAACATACGTACATACATGTATGTATGTATGTAAACTCTTTATTGTGCAAAATAAACAAGACAAAATACAATTGACAAACACTGAGATACATGCACAAAGGCGGACTTATCCCTTTAAGGGATCTCTTCCAGTCAACCTTTGAGAACCTACCTCTTACGATCGCTCTCTCTCTTCCTATCTCTTCTCTCTTAGCTAGGGAGCTGGCGAGCAAAATTTCTATATGATTAGCACACAAGGCAGACGTTATTAATAGTAATATTTATGCCCTAAGGAACATCAAGGACCCGGTCTGCCACCATGGTGGCGCTGCGTTGTAAATTTACAGCGTTTCAAAAATGTAAAAAAAAAAAGGTGTGCTATATTATGTGCACACGTCTGCCTCTGGGCCTGATGATTACAGTCATCCTAGAAACACAAAAAATCGAAAAGGCAGACATCTAGGGCTCTGACTTTTGTAGTATTAAATTTTTTAATTTATTTTTATGATTTAAAAAAATGTATATGAAATGCACACTTGGCAGACTTGAATTGTTCGATCAAAAACAATGAGAAGAACCACGGAAAAATAGTCTGCCATCATGGTGGTGCTGCGTTGTAAATTTACAGCGTTTCAAAAATGTTAAAAAAAAAAGGTGTGCTATATTTTGCGCACACGTCTGCCTCTTGGACTGATGTTTGAATTCCTTATGAAAACAAAGAAAATCGATGAGGCAGACGTTTAGGCCTCTGATATTCCAAAGGCAGACCATTTGATTTTTTTTTCTGAATTGAATTGATTTTTTTTGGTTGGCATTGAGAAAAAATATGATTGCATAGATTTCAGCTCCAGAAGTTTAGTCGTTACCGTGCTTTTAGAGAATAATAATTAAACAAAATTGTATAAATAAAACTAAAAAATAACAATAATCCCATGCAATAGGTACACACGGCAATATTATCAGGTAGGCACCTACGCACGCTCGCGCCGTATCTATCCTGCTTACCGAATAGCTTTGCTGTATGCCTGCTGTCCCTTAATTCCGTGAATTTCAAACAGTTACACAGGTGAAAATCAGCGAGCAAAGTGTCTGCCACATGTTTTTTCGAATCCACGGAGTCATAGTGAATCGAATGGGCGCAATGAGAACCGTGTGCAAATGACTTAGTAGAGCTTTTTTTTTTACACTTTTAAGACTCCGTCCCATGATAATGCAGAGTCCTGAATGTCTGCCTCTTCGATTTTCTTCGTTTTCAAGATGATTGTGACCAATGAACTCCAGAGGCAGACATGTGCAAATGACTTAATACCCCCATTTTTTTAAGCAACTTCAATCCGCTGTAACGCGAAAACGCAGCGACATAGGACCTTAATTGATTGAACCAAATCGATTCGTAATGATTTAAACTGCACTCCACCTCAACGTGAAACGTGTGCAAATCATATACCGAAATGCTCGCCAGCTCCCTAACTATCTCTCTTTTCTCTCTCTTCTTCTCTTTGATACCTATATACCTACATAGCCTGTCAAAAATCATAAGTATCATAACCCTCCTTTGGCTTTGCCGTAGTCGGGTAAATCAATTGATACTTTTAGGTAATACGTCCATAAATAACGAAGACTAATTCAGACAATTCGAATGTGGAAAAAGTATTTTCGACCTAATCTACAATTACACAAAATAACAAATACAAAAACTGTATGAGTGTCCGGAGCCTTCAATGAGTATGTGTATATATATGTATAACTCTTTATTGTACATAAAACGCATGAAAATGATGAATACAGGGCAAAACAAATGCACAAAGGCAAACTTATCCCTAAAAGGGATAACTTCCGGTTAATCTTTGAACGATTGACAGGACATAGGTATAGGTATTACCAAGAGCATGAGTATGTGTGTGTGTGTGTGTTTGTGTGCATCGAAAAACAAATGAAAACTAATCAGAAAAGATTATTTACAGATAATTATAGACGAGTTGACGACGAAATTAAATGAAAAAGGCGATTGGATACAATTTACTACTCTTCGTGATAGTATAGGCAAACATTTGAATGAATTGCGAGATAAAATTGATACACTGTTAGAGGTAGTGGGAGAGCCCCGGGCGGCTGCCACCAGCAAGCTTCTCTTCCGGGATACAGAATGCATTTCATGCCGGGCCCCAGCGCGCATGGAAGTTAAACCACCCACGGTTCCTCTATTGCCAGCCTTTAGAAAAGCCTCCGCTGACGACGCGGACGACGGTAAACCAGGAGAAGATGGAGACCACAGGATTTGTATTCAGGGTCTACCTATACCACATCCGAGTGATCCAAGGCTAGTATACCTACTTACTCCTTGATAGGGGTAAGAACAGAGTGGCATTGTATCACGGACTCACAGTAGGCTATAAAATTTCAGTTGAAGTTGTATTCTAAATTTTTTATTGGATTTCCCACTTTAAACTTTCTAAATTCAGACGAAACTTTCAGACTAGGTCATAGCTTTCATTCTATAGTTTATGAAAGTACAACTTTGGCATCTTCAATAAACGAGTCTCTTATTTTATTAAAGGGTAATGCACTTTTAACCTTTCTATGTTATGGGGGTTCCATGGGTGATTGCTTTCCATTAGATGTCTGCAAGCTCATTTGCCCCCTATCACATATGAAGCTCGTTTAGTAAAGGTAGGGGAGACCGAGGCAAGTTGAGACAGAGGTGAGTTGATACAAAGCCTTTTTCTCTGCACTTATGACAGTTAGCGAGGTCACAACTTCACACAAACTGTGGAGTGTGGAAAGAGCAACGAATTAGCGAAGTTACCAGCCCGATAAACTGTCACAGTTCAGATAAATCGGCTTTGATCAACTCTCCTCTGTCTCAACTTGCATCGGTCTCCCCTACTTTCAAAGGCCTTCATGTGATTTTTCTACTGAACGCAGATCCCATGTGTGTCGGCGATACTGCGGTGGTTCTCACACAATGATCCCACCTGTATCTCGTACCCCACAAGGCGTAACTATTACCCGTTTGCCCAAAGAAGTCTCTACTACGGTTGGGACTGACGGAAAAGTAAGTAAAATTCATTTTCTGTGGCGAAATAACAAAGCACAATCAAACTGAATAAGCCTAGTTTCTATCGTTATTTAAAGCCTAACTTTATATGGTGGTAGTTATTATTTTACTGGCTATAGTACTCTTTGTTAGTTACGATGAAAGTCACTAAATACTAGCGATAAATAAGGAGAAAATGCCAAAAAAATCCCAAAGTTTTGATGTGGTTAGTTGACAAGACCGCGCAGGACTGACACAATTACTCATACATACGTACATAAATCACGTCTTTATCCCTTACAGGATAGATAGTGCCTAAGATAGCAAGACCTAAAAGTGAAAGGTTAGCATGATTTTGGGCGTATAAGTGGAAAGGGGAAACAAAATAGTGATGGATTGCTAGCCGCACTAAAATGTTTGCCCGTTCCCTATTTTTATTACTATTATGTCGCACGCAGATTATTTTCATTCATTATGTAAACTGTTTGTAATACCGACACCACATCAAGGCCAAATAGAAAGTAAAGTTGTCAGGCTATACTCTACGAAAAAAACCGTAGGCACAAATATTTTTTTTATTTCAAATTCTAGGCTTACGTGACGGATGATCAGATAGTAAAGAAGCCTTGTTACGCTTGCAACTTGCCGAAGACTCCAGAACCAAAGGAAGGTGCGGTTGGTGAGTATCAATGGTGTTTCATCAATAAAATTCACAAGCTTTTGTTTTCAAATTATTAGGTACCTACATAGTCTTCGGGTCAACGAGGTTTTTATTCCAATCATAAAAGTGAATGTGTGAAAAAAATACAACCGCATTGAGAACCTCCTCTTTTCTTATAAGTTGGTTAAAAACAGATTGCATTCACACACAATCCATGATTCCGTTCCAAATTAATTCAATTCAAAAATATTGGGCGAAGTTTTTTAAGGGTTGGACTTGTGGTAAAATTCATGATAGATGAAGAAAAAAATATTATAATATTTTAAATTTACATTTACAGCTCCAAAATCGAAAAAAATGACTGATATTGAGTCATTTGATATGATGAGCTGTATGGACTGGTTACCAGCTGTTAATGAGACTAAAAGCGAATCCATGGCCCCGCCTCTACCTTCTATCGACTGAAGATATATGTACGATTTGTATAATAATTTGTCATTATATTAAATGAGATACTTTATACAAAAGTTAAGACATTTTAAAGGCATTTTTTCGGTGTTTCTAGTATTTGAACCTACTTGTACATCTCCTGATTTTTTAGAGTATTATACCTATGGCACTAGTAGGTACACGTACACTTGCCACGGCACTGCAAACCAAAATAAACATTATAAATGAGAGGTAGGTTTATGCTATGTTATATCTTCAACAGGCCCGAAGGGCCAAAAATACCCAAAAGTAGGAGCTCCGTCGACTACCTATGTCAAACTTGATTTTGATATAGAAATCTTTGGACAGTAGTGCCACTCATTTAGTGCCACGGGAAATAAAGGGATTTTTTATTCTTCGAGTTTTTTGAGCTAGCAATTATGCCCTCCAGACCCACCATACCCCTGGCAGTAATTTAAAAAAATCGACGGAACTACGCGGGGCGGGGCACTTATTCCTGGGCGACTTTCCCTTCAAGCATAAGGAGCTACCTAACTAACCTAACCTACCTAATACCCGTTCATTAAACATAATACAGCACTACGGTGGTATGGTTCAGTCCCACCCTACCCCCCAGAGGTATGGTGGGTCTGAAATTAAGCGATAAGTAGTTAACACCTCCACACCACTGACGTACTGCTTAGAGCAGTCAGATTGCTCGTTCAGAATTGTTCAGTTCAGAACACTAATGTGTAAACGCAGCTTAACGGCCCTCACACATTTCTCAGCGATTTGCTCGCCGCGTGCACTCAGCGAACTCGCGGCGACTCCGGCAAGCATATCGCTGGGAAAACGCCGGGCAAATCACAAGTGCTTTTAGGCCTCTCTCTAAACTTTGGTCAAATGACATTAATCAGGCAGGATAAGATTGGTTCTAAAGACAGAAACATTTTTTTCTCTTTTGGCAACATTAACTAATGTCACTGCCAAGAGTGTCAAGTCAAATGTCAAACGAATGTCAGTCACCGTCACTATTATCCATACACGTATCTAAAATCCTGGTACATAAATAATTTACTACAATATTCATTAAAATAGGTAACTAGTATGAAAGGATATTGTTTACGATCAATAGCAACATACATTCGATTGTCTTAATTTAATCACTTTATTTTATAACATAACCTCTAAGGGAAAAGTGAAAATGCATAAGAATCCAGAGTTTCAAGCTGTAGTCTTAGCTGCTGGCAGGGGATCCCGCTTGCCTGATGTCGGAGGGTCTGTTTCTAAATGCCTTCTGCCGGTGGGACCATACCCTGTGTTATGGTACTCCTTGCACTTATTGGAGAAAATGGGCTTCCAAGGTAGGAAGACAAGTTAAAAAGTTAATGTTATTCTTACTTGTAGCTTTGAATAATGGACCTTTTTAAAAATATATGCTTTGTTTACTAAGAAACAAAAATATTACTTAAACAAACACAAAGAATGATTAAACAGTCGCTTTGTATCACAATCATATGCTTTGTAACATTTAATGATTTCTTGTTCTCTGAGAAGTTTTGTCATTTTCAGGCTGTATGATGCAATTGTTAATTTTATTAGACTGTGTTTGTTTATTTGAGTTTCCTTTGCAGAAACCATGGTTGTTGTCTTAGATGAAGACAATTCAAACATCCTTAATGCTTTAGAAAGATGTCCATTGAAGATTAAATATGAACTCATTGTGATACCATCTGATGAGGACTGGGGCACTGCAAACACCCTAAAACACATCAGTAGCCGTGTTGTCACCGACCTCTTAGTCATCTCCGGAGATCTGATTGCCAATATCAACCTCAACGAAGTACTTAACTTGTCTCGGAAACATGATGCTGCTCTCACTGCTCTATACTTCAACAATGGTCCTGAAGAATGGATAGAGTTACCCGGGCCAAAAACAAAAGCCAAACCTGACAGGGACTTGGTCTGTATAGACAAAGAAACCCAGAGACTAGTGTTTGTGGCCAGTGCTAGTGATTTCGAGGAGAATGTCACTTTACCAAGACTACTCATAAAAAAATTCGACTCTATTAGCATGTACAGTAGGTTGTTGGATGCCCATGTATATGTCATGAAACACTGGGTCATTAACTACCTTGTGGAAGCAGATAAGTTTATTTCTGTAAAAGGTGAATTAGTCCCTCACATTGTCAAGAAACAATTGACAAAGCCTAAAAGTCCAGCTGAAAAAAAAGGCATGTCGGAAAAGAATGTAGACATTTCTAAAGACATTTTTGACTATGCAGTAGAACATGGTTACGAGAGCCGAATCCGAGAAATGTCTCACTATAATGACCATGAGCTGGGCTCTAAAGGGGTCTATTATAATGACATTTTAAGGTGTTATGCCTACATTGCAGAGAAAAACACATTTGGAATCAGAGTTAATACACTTTCAGCTTTTTATTTGTCTAACAGTAAGGTATGTATATTTCTTCATTCATGTTTTAATTATGTTACTAAAAATAGATCTCCCCTTGTAAATTGGTAAATAACGGGATAAATTACTGAATGGGCACAATCATGCTAAACATGGCCTTTTGGTCTTGTTACCTTAGGCTCTGTCTACCCTGTAAGGGATATAGACATGATTTGTGTAGTGAATGTGCATAACAGTTTCACCTTCTATTTGAGTAAATGTATTTTTCAATTTTCCAGTGTGACTGTTTATTTGAAAGCTTAGGTATTTCTATGTTGAAGATTGCTTAGGCTGTTTATTTGAAGTGTATTTTATTTATACCAGCTATTCTCTAAAATAGGCTAAAATTTGCACCATTTGTAGAAAAAGATTTTTACTAGGTACACATTCCTAATGTCTTTCTTCCAGGACTGATGCAAAATATTACAATGTTTTTATTCTGCTTTTAAACAATAGTCCTACTCTTGTTACAGATATTATCAAAATGGGAAGAGCTTACTGGTTCGGCATTAACTGACAGATTCCATCCCAGCAGTGAAGTAAAGACAAAGCAAATAGATGAAACATGTATTGTCGGTGACAAGAGTATTGTCAGTGAAAAAACATCCATAAAAAACAGTGTTATTGGTGCCAACTGCATTATTGAAAACAAAGTTAGATTAACTAACTGTATCTTGATGAACAATGTTGTTATAAAAGAAGGGTAAGTGTTGTTTTTAGAAATGTTAATTTTCCACGTCTGGTGGCTGACTTCCCACAATTTCTTGAAATTATTTTCTTATGATTTAATGAAAATGATAAGTTGCATCATTTTGGCGAAATTGTGTACCTGAGTATACTTTCCTACTGGAGTAACTTTAGTTAGTGCTTTTTTTGGAACTGACGGAATGGAAATCAAGGTTTCATTGATGCTGTGTAATTGATTGTGTTTGTGTTAGCGACTTTTATATTAATATGCACCATCTTGGCCAGAAGGCTAGTAGCAATTGCTGTAGGTCACTGGTTCATATCCGGTTCGAAGGACCAAATTTAATGTATCCGACGCAGCCGCGTATATGGCCGTGGCTTTTGTTACTATTGAATTATGCGTGGATCCATTAAATAAAACAACGTGTTTAAGAACACTAGTTTATTATGACATTTTGAATAGAATCCAAGAATAAGGATGACAAACAAAAAGAACAAAAAAAAAAAATAGTGTCTACTGTTCATGTAGTCTTGAACACTAACTAACCTAACAACTTATTAGATTTAGGGTGCACTATGCAAAATGACTGTGATTGAATCCTGTGTTAGCTATCCAAACCATATTAGTTCATAGATGACATACAAGTTGCTACAAATCAAATTGTAAAACAATAATTTAATTGTAACAAACTTGTTACAGATGCGTACTTCAAGACTGTGTGGTGTATACGGGAGCCATTGTGGAAACTGGATGTTCGCTTACCCACTGCCTCATAGGTCCTCACCACATCGTGCCTGCTTCGTCATCTGGTAACCACCAGATACTAACAGAGACCACTGATAACATGATTACCCTAGGTTAGATATTTATTTAAGAATACATTTGTAATCCTGTTATAGTGTTTTCAGTTAACCTCTTACCCCCTTTCGTATGTTAAGCTGCGTCGTCTGGATTTAATTCTTAAGAAATTATCTATTGTAGTGCAGGAGCGTGGCGTATCATGCTATACTCAAGATAGTCAACAAAAGAAACTACATTATTAACGCGAAATATTTACATGAAATTACGATCGATAAGGGTGCGGCTCCACTGAGGCGGAGACGAGCGGAGCGGAGAGGAGACGTGTGGGGATCGACCAATCATATTCCATGAAATCCACATCGCGTCTCCGCTCTGTGACGCGATGTGGATTTCATGTAATATGATTGGTCGATCCCCACACGTCTCCTCTCCGCTCCGCTCGTCTCCGCCTCAGTGGAGCCGCACCCTAATGTGGTCCTTTACCAACCCAGAGATCCAGGATCAGTAGTGGAAACTAGATAAGATAATTAAAGCAAATCTTAAGACTTAACTTAAGTGTTCCGCGGCGAACAAACGTTAGCATGTTTGTACGGGTGACAGCGCCTTCTAGCGGTTACTTAGTAAGTTGGTAACTGTTGTGCTCCGCTGTGTTTATTACACTATTACTTATAGAGTTGGCTTCTCTGGAACCATTCAACAACCTCAAAAAAAATACCAGTAGAAAGTTTTGCCATCCCTGATTAACATCTCGGTTAAAGGGCAAAAGTCCCGCGAAAAACAGATTGAGAAGCGAGCAATGAATCCATTCTTAATGATAAAAAAATGCCTAATGGCATTTTATAATTAATCCATTTTGCGTTTTCCGTTTGCATGAAGTGTCTGATTTTACATAAGCAAACTGAAAACTTAAAAGTCTCATTTCCATGTCTTTTATAATAATATAATTGTTGGCGACTGGCTGCAGTGTGGCCTTTTTTATAATCCTTTTGTCACGTTATTGCTCTATATCTTGTTTTTATTTTACAATGTCAGTTGTCAAGTGGTAGTGATCCTGTCCTAGCCTATTATCGTGATTAAACCCGTGTTTCTACTTACCTTTCAGCTTTTCATTCATACAGTCCACTCAATAGCTATCATTTTGGTCCATTCTCACCGTAAAAATAACATCCAGCGAAAACTATCTGTCATATTTTTTTTTCACACGTAAGTTCATTGTAGTTTTCATTTCGTTTAGAATACATTGTTTACATTAATTACATACGTATTCACTATGGTCGAAACACGGAGTAAGACAAAGACGGATCTCGCAACTACGGAAACCGAACGGGTGCAGCGCGATCGCCGCGAGCGGTCACCGCGCGGCACCCGGCCGATTTCAACCACAACCGACGTCGGTGCTTCGGCATTGCCTGTTAGAATGAGCATACCAACAGTGGGCAACGCCCCTGGTAGCGTAGCACAACCTTGCCTCGCCGCCGATCGCCTAAATGCTCCTTCTAGCTCACGCAACGACGGAAATGCCCAAGCACCAACCGCTTCTAGTGTCCACAGTGAGCAATTTCGCAGCGAGCGCACCCATTCATCGCGTTCGTCGGCGACCGTCCGTGCTCAGAAATTGGCGTTAGAAGCAGACGCGATGCGGCGCCAGGTAGAGCGCGAGCGCGAACTCACGCGACAACAGGCGGACCGCGAGCGTCAGCTAGCGGAGCGAGAGTTCGAACTCGCGCGTCAACAAGCGGACCGCGAGCGTCAGCAAGCGGACCGCGAACGTCAGCAAGCGGAGCGAGAGTTCGAACTCGCGCGGCAACAAGTCGTGCTCGAACGCCAGCAAGCAGAGCGCGAGCGCGAGCTTGCCCGCATGGAGTCTGAGGTGGAGCAAACGGAGCTTCAAGCAAAACTCGCCGCTTTGGAAGCATCAGATAAGTCAGCTCGCAGTCGTAGTTCGTACTTTTCCGATCGTAACGTAGAGAAGCGCACCTCCACATGGGTTTCAGAACATAATGCCAACGTGACCACGGCAGCCCAAGTAGACATACCTGGTATAGCGCCGACCGTCACCTTGAATGATCCTCAAGGACTCTATTCACGGCCGGCCGCCCCTACCAACACCGTATCGTTCTACATGCCCGATGTCAACCGTGCAAACCACTGTAAACCCACACTTACCGGTAGCCTTCCTAACAATAAATACGACACCATGACACAACAGATTTCTGACCGTTCTTCCGCCGACCCTATAACAAAACTGTCTCAAGCTATTAACGCTCTTTCCAACAGACCAAAGAAAGCCGAACTTATCACATTTTCGGGTGAAGTCAGTCAATGGATGGCGTTCAAAAGTAGCTACGAGAGAACTAAATCTATTTTCTCTCCTTCAGAGAATTTAGACCGCTTGAACAACGCAGTCCGCGGTCAAGCGTACCAGTCCGTCGCGTCGCTCATGTGGACCTCCGGCGACCCCGACGACATCGTCAAGGCCTTGGAGCAGACTTACGCTCGACCGGAACTCCTCGTGGCCCGCGAAGTCACCGAGCTGCGCAACAGTCCTAAGCTAAGTTGTCCTCAGGATTTAAATGGCCTAGCCAATAAATTGCGTAATTTCGTAACGACTCTCAAGTTACTTAATCAACACGAGTACCTGTCTTCCCCGGAGCTTTTCCGGTGCATTTTGATTAAGCTGAGCGAACATACCAGAGCCCGCTTTACGGATTTCGCCTCGATTCAAGGACCAGAGGAACAACATATAACAAAACTTGAATTACTGTCACAATTCCTCTTGGTCGAGGCAGATAAACAGCTAAAATATAATTTTGTCGTTGACAGTACATTTAAGGCGCCACCGATGCTTTCGAATTTACCTCGAACAAATAATTTAAAATTTCAATTAAAAAAGGAATCGGTACACGCCACGGTATCTAACAGCAAAACATCTGAGCGTTGTATGTTCTGCAATCAAGGGCCTCATGACATAAAGGCCTGCAAACGTTTTTTAGAGCTTTCCATTGACGATAGATGGCGTTGGGTTAGGGAATCGAAAATCTGTTACCGGTGCATTAAGGCCAACCCGCACACATGGAACAACTGCCGAGCGAAACGTTGTGGAGTTAACGGATGTTTGAGACGTCACAATGCACTTCTCCACGGCACGGAAACTGCCGGCACCAATGTTAGAGCGACATCAAGCGGACAATGTAACATGACCGAAACGCCCTCTGTCGGCTCAACTGGTTCCGTCGACACTAATAATGTTGGCACCGCAACCAAACACCCTGACAAAATCGCGAATACTTCTGATTGTTTAATTAACGCTACAGGATCCTTGCCGTCGACCTCACGCCCCCGCGGCCTGCTGAAAGTAGTCCCGATCGTGCTCGAGGGTCCCGACGGCGACTTCGAAACGACAGCCCTTCTCGACGAGGGCAGCACGGCGACACTGATTGACGGCGAGGTAGCGGCACGCATCGGCGCGAAGCCCACCTGTCAGGAGCGACTTCGCATCGAAGGTGTTAGCGGTATGAGCAAGGAACTTGATGTGAGTTATGTTGATTTCCATATCCGCGGTCGTGGCCATGCCGATCGTTATCTAATCAAACACGCACGGGCTATTAAACCCCTAGGACTTCGAGCGCAAAACCCCGACACGATCAATCTCACGGACTATAGTCACCTATCTGGTTTGACTAACGAACTTTCATATTGCACCGACATTTCTCCTACCGTCCTTATTGGCGCGCCAGACTGGCATTTATCTTTGAGTCGCGAAGTTCGTAGTGGAAATAAGAACGAACCCGTCGCCTCTAGAACCTTGTTAGGTTGGGTACTCCATGGTGCACTTTCGGTCTCGTCAAAGCCACTCGAGTTTATAAATTACGCTTCAGATGACTTGGACAGTCTTATAAAAAGTCAATATGACATTGACGCTCTAGGCATCACGAAAAAGAGTCCCCGTCCGAACGACGAAGACCAACACGCATTAGATGTCATTGAATCCTCAGCTCATCAGCTTGACGATGGCCATTATGAAGTTGGTTTGCCCTGGAAGAAAGATTTGCCGAAAACCGTACCCGACAGTTACCCTCAGGCACTATCTCGCTTTAAGGCACTCGAACGTCAGATGTCCAAGGACCCAGCGTTTGCTACAGCTTTCCAAAAGTTCATAGGCGACGTAATAAACAAAGGCTACGCCGAAGAGTGTCCCCCAGACACTTACCATCAGCGTCTACCTCAGAACGCGTCTTGCGTCAACATAAACGGCTCAATTCGTTGGTACCTGCCTATCTTCGGCGTCTTTCACCCACAGAAGAAAAAGCTCAGAGCAGTTCACGATGCGGCCGCAGCAACGAAAGGCATAAGCCTCAATAGCCTTCTCTTACAAGGACCCGACCTCTTGTCCTCCCTTCTCGACATCTTGTTCCGTTTTAGGGAAGGCGTCGTCGCTTTAAACGGCGATATCAAGGAAATGTTTCCCCAGGTCAAAATTGCCCCTAGAGACAGAGACGCGCAACGTTTTCTCTGGCGCAATAAGGATGGCATACTTACAGAGTACCGGATGTCATCCATGATCTTTGGCGCTGTATGTAGTCCTTTCATAGCGCTCTACATAAAAAACAAAAACGCAAAAATGCTTAAATCTCATTACCCTGCCGCGTATAAGGCTATCATTGAAGACCATTATATGGACGACTACTTGGGCAGCTACCCTAGTATCGCTGACGCGGCACAACTAGCTGCCGACGTTATCACAGTGCACAAAGCCGGTGGTTTCGAGATGCGCGCGTGGACTTCAAATCACCCGGAGGCACTTTCACTCGTCCCGAAAGAACTTCGAAGTGATTCCACATCTGACGTTTACCTGCCTCTCAGTAGTGAAGTCGGCGTATTGGGTGTAAAATGGAATCCACGTCAGGATTCGTTAGGGTTTCGCACCGTGCCCCAGATACCGACTGACACTTTTACCAAACGCAACCTTCTGTCAAGTGTAATGAAGGTCTATGACCCTCTCGGCCTCCTGATGCCAGTCGTCATCTGGGGCCGCATTTTGATCCAAAAATTATGGCGGTCAGGCGTCAATTGGGACACGCCCCTACCTGAAATGTATGTCAGCGAGTGCGAGGACTGGTTCGAACAGTTGCGAATTGCGGCCAATGTCAAAATCCCTCGCTGGTATATGATTAGGGCAGGCGTGTCGGACATTCAGCTGCACGTTGTGGCCGATGGTGGCGAGCAAGCCTACGCCTGCGTCGCTTATTGGCGCTTCACTTACAGCGATGACTCCGTGTCAACAGCGCTCATTGGCAGCAAGGCTCGCGTCTCGCCACTAAAGCCGGTTTCAATACCTCGCATGGAATTGCAAGCAGCTCTTATAGCGTCGCGTTTTGCGCAAACAATTTTACAAGCTCACCGTTTCAAGCCCTCCGAAACCACTTTTTGGACCGACTCAACCACCGTCCTCAAGTGGATTCGGAGCGACGCTCGCGCGTTTAAACCGTTCGTGGCGCACAGGTTGGGAGAGATCCTGGAAACTACCAATCCTTCCGATTGGAGGTGGATCCCGACCTCTCTCAACGTCGCGGACGACGCGACGAAACCAAAAAAGATAAACCTAACTGCCTCCCATCGATGGTTCACCGGCCCACTATTTCTAATGGAGCCGTCATGCACTTGGCCGACCGAGTGCGGTACCGATGAGGAACCGAACTCACCAGACCCAGAGTTGAAATCAGACGCGGTAGTTCTGTTCCTCACGTCACTACCCTCGAGTCTAATACCAAATCCGACGCGTTTTAGCTCCTGGCTGCGATTGCTACGCGCCACCGCCCGCGTTCTTCAGGGCGCACGACTATTTCGGCTAAAATTGTCTCGGCCAATAGATCCAAATTCTAAATTGCACATAGACGGCACCACATCGCCTTACCAACTGCACGCTGCAGATATAGTGGAAGCGGAGAAGTTAGTCGTCCATTTAGCACAAGCAGAGAGTTTCCCCGAGGATCTATCAGCCCTGCAATCTTCAAAGCCAGTGCCCAATAATAGTCGCCTTAAGAAACTCGCACCAGTACTTGACAGAGATGGTGTGCTAAGAATAGATTCACGTATAAGGTCTGCCCCTGGAGTAAACGACAACATGAAGTCACCAGTCATCCTCGACGGCCGTCATCACGCCACACGACTCTTGATCCTGCACGAACACATTAAAGCGTCGCACCAGTTCAACGAGCTCGTCCTAAATGAACTCCGCCAGAGATACTGGATCCTAAGAGCGAGAAGCACGATCCGCGGCATAGCAAGTTCCTGCGTTCGTTGCCGAAGATGGAAAAACAAGCCCATCCAACCGCAGACTGGCGACTTACCACTGGAACGTTTAGACCATCACAAACGGCCTTTCACTCACGTCGGGCTCGATTATTTTGGCCCTATTTTGACAACGATATACCGCCGCAGTGAAAAGCGTTACGTCGCATTATATACATGCCTGACAACCAGAGCGTTACATCTGGAAGTTGTCAATTCTCTCTCATCCGACGCTGCCATAATGAGCCTCAGACGCTTCATCGCGCGCCGAGGATCCCCCACCACCATACTCTCCGATAACGGAACGAACTTTGTCGGGGCTTCGCGCGAGTTGCGAAACCTACACGACGACTCCGTGAGAGAATACGCCACCAACCACAGAATTGACTGGCGTTTCATCCCGCCAGCATCTCCTTTCATGGGTGGCGCGTGGGAAAGGCTCGTACGGACAGTAAAAGCAGCTCTCAGATCCTGTCTCGCCAACAAAACGATAAAGGAAGACGTCCTGACCACGCTCCTTCTTGAGGCAGAAGCAATCGTCAATTCGAGACCGCTTACCTACGTATCACCTTCCCCAGATTCACCAGAAGCCATAACACCATTCCATTTCATCCTGGGCTCCTCTTCAGTTGTACCGTGGACCTCATCATTAACGGACGCAGACCTTTCCCGACGGTGCGACTGGCGCAGAACACTGCGTATCGCAGACCAATTTTGGACACGATGGCTACGCGAGTACCTCCCAACGCTTCGACCGAGAGGACCCACCAACAGTGCCGTAAATCTTGGCGAGGGTGATGTGGTGCTGATCGCCGACGCTACCCTCCCTCGTGGGCTCTGGCCTTTAGGAAGGGTAGCGAAGGTTTTCCTAGGACCTGACGGAGCGGTCCGCGTAGCAGACGTCCGCACTAGAGGCGGCGTGCTGCGCCGACCGGCCCGAAAACTTGTTTTGATAGAAGCCACGCCTCAGTCAGTCACCACCAGTTGTTAGTGTTCCACTGGGGGTCCGGAATGTTGGCGACTGGCTGCAGTGTGGCCTTTTTTATAATCCTTTTGTCACGTTATTGCTCTATATCTTGTTTTTATTTTACAATGTCAGTTGTCAAGTGGTAGTGATCCTGTCCTAGCCTATTATCGTGATTAAACCCGTGTTTCTACTTACCTTTCAGCTTTTCATTCATACAGTCCACTCAATAGCTATCAATAATATTTAATATTATACTAGAAAGTTAATACATTACTGTAGTTTCACGCATAACAAGCAAGTATTTAGTTGAATGACATGTTTATTACTATTTTATTTTCACAGGCGTTTTATATACTTTAGACCATTGTTCAGTAGAACAACGCGCCGACAAATGTGAACATTATTTTTTTCACACACTTAAAATTATAGATGATGATAGATAAGCTATCCCAAGTCTTTAATTGTACAAAATGATATCATATTCTAGCCGTAACAAAGGGTAGAAAGTGACGGAATCCGAATTAATTATTTTTTATTGCCCATTGCGTAACTACATTATAAACTACTACATTACTTACATGAGAGAATTTGCTTTAATTATTTCGCTCCTTGGAGCAGTTAGGTACGTAAACACAGTTTCCTTACATTTACTAAACAAAAAATATTTTCACAAATTGATTTATAAAATGTCTGAATTGTAAGGCGAGTAACAAATATTTTTCATATGAAATCCCCCATACACCGCGGAAGTAATTTATAGTTCTTAACATCTATTTACGTGTGATCGTTTCTCAAACTGCAAATGCAAATTACCAACCGAAAAAAAAATAGTTCTGTAAGTACTTAAAAAAGAAAAACGAAATCCTATTAGGTAAGAATATCTAGTTTCTGTTCATATGTAGGTTCGTTTGTCACATAAAATTTCCATCGAATGTATACCTACTAAATCGATAAAGTTGAAATTAGATTCTTATTCGTCTATAGATAGGGGTTTATTTTCCGGGACAAATAAGAAAACAAAAATTAAAGTGCCTAGTACAATCATGTTAAGACTTCAAATTAAACTCAAATTCAAACTCCAACTCGAACATTTATTTGCTTTGATACAAGATACAAGATCAAACCCTGTAAGGGCACTGCACATATTACATTTTTTATTAACAATGCTTACATCTAAACTAGGGTATGTACTAGGTACTAAGTACCTAACTCGGACTCAATTAAAAATGAGATCAAAATAAACTTAACAATCGAACACTCAAAATTGTAAAAGAACTTACTGTGAATGTCAAATGTAACGAAACTAGAGCACAATATTTGTCGATCAATTTAGCTAACTATAACAAATAGCTTCCCATGATCTTTTGGTTCACCTTGCAGAAGGCCTGGAGAACACTTAGTCTTCGCCTTCTAGTAAAAGGTTGCCATTGCATGGTCGCGTCAAAGTCTAGATCTATTTTTAATTGATTGTTAAACAAAGAAGCATGATGGTAGTTGCGATACGCAACCCTAATTAGGGCTAGCTTTGTTTCCCCAGAGTTGGCTTTAATCGTGCCCTACGTAATGCACTTTCGACATATTAGAATGCACACAGATTACAATGTATGTGGGTATGTGTGTTACGTGATTTCCTACAGTGCACATCAGCATCACTAATTTTACCTGTACCTCTACATAGGTTTCCTCTTTTGCGGAAAGTAGGTACAGGTATAAAAAAAAAACTCTTTTTCTTTCTTTCTAGGTAGGTATTGATTGAATCAGGCCTTACTTTGCAGAGGCCTGTAACAATGAACTAAAACAATTAAGGTAAATTGGGGTATATTCAAAATTGGGGGAATTTCGAAAATCGTGGATATCCACTAAACGAGGAACAATTCCATAATCTGGCAACGCTTATCTTAATCTTACATTGGAGCTTCTAGGTAAGGGTTCCTAGATCATGTAATTGTTCCCCATTTAGTGGATATCCACGAGTTTCGAAATTCCCCCAATTTCGAATTTACCCCAATGCACTATACTATGTTACTCCGCAATTGCGCTACTTTATTTTATGATGATCATAATTTAGTTAAGTTAATGCGGAATTATTTAACTATACTTAAAATTCACAGTGAGGTAGAGTTCCGGGCTTGAAAATGATAAAACGGAAACTTCATAATGTAGGTACAGTCAGTTTTCTATAGTTTAATGCATCCAAGTCGGCCAAATAGTTCGTTACACCATAGATACAGAATGGCGTGTCGAACTTTTTGGTCACTCTGGATGTTCTGGATTATTACGCTGACAAACTGAAAAAAATAACTTAGGTAATCGGTCCAATCGTTTCTCGTTTGGGTATGCACCTACGAAACCCCCTTTTCTTTACAGTAGGTATTAAAAAGTAAGTGGTTCATGTTATGTAGGTATAACAAAGAAAGTGCAAACTGCTTCGACATTTAAAAACTAAGTATTGATATTACGACTTTACACGTAATATACAAAAATAAAATGTGAATCTCAATTTTACTTACAAAAACCACAAAAAATTCGAAAACCATTTTTGAATGTTACCACTGATTACCTAATTGCAATTGTATTGTGTTAATACTAAACACTTCCTGGCTGGAGCGCCATTGAAGGCTCGAAATCGTCTTCACTTTCATTTTGTGGTAAACTCGAAACCTGAGATTTGCTAACGCTGGTATGGTTGGGGACAAAGTTCAGAATACATTTTTGTTCGTCGTATTGGAACGGATAATTCTGCATAATATTCATTTAATTGTCTGTAACTGTACTTGGTAGTCATTTACTTAAGTTTTCAACTATATCGCATTTTGATTACTGGCGAACTCACCGCCATACAGGTTGTATGTGTGAGTAATGTGTGCGAATAGACTAATTGACGTTCCAAATTAGAAAAATGACTTCAGTCCCATTTCAGTTCTGTACACTACTACATACAACAGGTCATTTACTTAAGTTTTTCACCTATAAACTTTTATTTTTATTGTGATCGTCGTTGTTAACTTATTTTGTGATCGTTCCAGCCATAATCATCGGAACACATGGGCTACTCCGAAATTTGTTTTTTCGAAGTTCTTATCATATTGTTCCTCTCACTCACAAATTAATGACTAATAGTGTGAGCGGAATGGCACAAACCGAACTTCGAAATTGGAATTTCGCGGTATATGGCTGACTATTGCCTGCAGCAAATTTCAGAACTAGATATATCATTCGAAAGACATTTAAAACAACTCATTGCTAGCGTACGTACGTAATCGTTTGTTTATTTTTATCGTTGGAACTAAACACACACACCTACTCACCTGGAAACTGTTAACTAATAACATGATAGTTCGGTAAGATATTAACTTAGGTATGTAGAACAAGAAAGCGTCTACACACTCACCTACATTAAAAGCGGGCGTTTATTACGGCCAGATTATAATACTTATTACCTACCTTTGTTATATAACGGTTGAATCTGATTGACTGACAAACAATATATAATTGAATAATTCATAGATAAAGTCGAAATAAAACTAACTAAGTAAGCTAAGCTACAAAACGTGAGGCACTGGACATCTCAAAGCCACGACGTACCTCCTCACTTGAAATGGCATAACTGCGAAATAATTATGTACCTATTGGTTTTCTGGTCACCTTTATTGTATGATGTAGGACTGGCACGACTTTTTCTCCCGAAATAATAAGTTGCGAGAAGCACCGCTTCGGTGCAAGGTTTACGCGCGATGCCCCTCAAGTTAGCACTTACTTTCTCATACCTCCTATCCTCCTATCCTACTCTGAAAGCAGAGCTCTACCAAGGGTAAAATATATTCGGATCTCCGACATACAAGTTGCAGTTCCTACCCCCTAGTCCAGGGCTGGCGAACCAATGGCATGCGTGCCACTGTTGGCACGCTTCAAAATAATTTGGGCACGCCAATAATAAAAAAGGTTTATTTTGTCCATTAAATCACCAAGTTAAGATTATTTTATTATGAAATAGGGCGGAAAACGGGTAATGTGGTCATATGATGGTAAAATAACAACACACTCTTAAGACAACAGGGTCTTTGATGACAGCTCAGACCCAAATATTACTTTATTTGTGAAAAAATGGCACGTCCACCAAAGAAGGTTCGCCACCCCTGCCCTAGTGAAATCAAGTACAAGCCAACGGTTAACTAGTAAATAAATTAAATGACCATTGTCGCCCATGGCGCGCCAGCCGAAGAGTTAACCTTCAATGACGCCAAGTGCTTTTGATAGACAAAAACTATAACGCTTAGTCGTATCCAACTTACAAAAGTTTGATTTCAGTTACAGTATCTAATTTCGATGTATCTATCTAATATGAGTACCTCATTGCGAAACGCTTCGGTAGAATATTTTTTCTTCAAATATTTCGAGTTAAGTCGGTATCAAAAGCTGGCTAGCATTATTCATGCCGAATTGCGATAAACGCATTGATCGACAGCAGACAAAGAAGCAGTAACCGAATAATAACTGTTATTGGCAGCAGCAGAAATGAAAGGTGGCACCAATGGCGCCATTATTGGATTATTGCAGCAAATAGATTATTGCACATTGCGTGCAGATCGAGAGACTGGCCCGGCCACTGGCAAAGGTGAAGCAACGTGTGCTTATGTAATAGGTCCTAACGTAAACAAAATACATGCATCAAGAGACAGTATAGCAGGGAAACACGCTTTATGTAGTTGGGAAACACAAGAGATGGTTCTGCGGACTGAGACTAAAGACAATTTAAGACAGACTTCAGAAAAACAAGGTGAGACGCCTTGCCCTAGTAGTACGTGCACTTGGTTAGGCGTAGTTTTACCGGCCCCACTTTACCATTTATAGAGCTTACTCTTTTATTTTATCTTTTTATCTTTTGACGACTGGATAGCCTGGTGGTTAGTGACCCTGACTATGAAGCTAGAGGTCCCGGGTTCGAATCCCGGTAGGGGCAGACAGTTGTATGATGAATACGAATGTTTGTGCCCGAGTCATGGATGTTGTATGTATTTAATTATGTATTTATCTACATTATATAAGTATGTTTCTCCGTTGCCTGGTACCCATAGTACAAGCTTTGCTTAGTTTGGGGCTAGGTCAATTGGTGTAATTTGTCCCAAGATATTTATTTATTTATTTATTATTTTTTACATGATCTATCAAAACAGCTTGTAAATAAGACAATATTAAATTTTTAAAAATGAAAACTTTAATAAATATAATGCCTTACATTATTTTAGAAAAGAGCTGATACTCTTCAAACTACTGAAGTACTGAACCGATTTTTACCAAACATGGCTAAGAACCACCGCAAGGAAACTGGTTTCCGAGTGCAAAAATCCGTATCCAAATCGGTGAATTCTTTTGAAAGCTACAATGCCACAGCAGATACACACACAGAGATATCGACGTCAAACTCATAACACCCCTCTTTGCGTCGGGGGTTAAAAATTAGTTGTTAACAATCAAGTTAACCATTTTAGCGGAGCTAGTTGCAAACTCGGTCTTATTGATATTATATTGTTTTGGGTTTTTACTTTGTGATTTTTGTGATTAGTTTATGCTGAGTATGCTAAAATTGCCATAGGTTCATCTTGTGCTGATTAAAACATTAATTTGCCACTTAACTGAGTCCATTTTAGGTCCCGTCATTAACAAACCCCATCCATACCCATGAATAATTCAAGTAATTTTCGGAGTCAAATCACGTTTCTTAATCGAGACGGTCAATTTTTATATGGAATCGCTTTATGGATGTACCTACATAAATAGTTTTCAAATTTTAAAACTGTTGCTTTTTATGGGTTATTTAGTTTACCTACTGATTGAATCAGGCGTTACTTGGCAAAGGGCCTGTTTACCTTGCTACTCCGCTACTACAACTTACCTACTTAGCTAGCTAGTATCTGGTTAGTATAGCTCTGTTTATCTGGAAGCATAGGTACCTACAGTATGCCAAGGTTTTGGTTTTAAGTTTACGCTCTGTTTGGCCCCTCGTAGTGCCTTGGCAGAACAAAACTGTTAGTGGTTACTTTAATGTCGAAATGCGAAAAAGGCGCGTATTGTTAAAATTTTAATTAATTTTGCAACATCTCAATTCATTAAGGTAGTCCAGGGACATTTATAATAAGTAGTTGTGGAAGTTCAGTTACATCAACAGCTTTCGAGAATAAAATTATGCATAAGTACACACGGCAATATAATCAGGTAAGCACCTACGCACGTTCGCGCCGTATCTATCCTGCTTACCGAATAGCTTTGCTGTGTGTACAATAAAGGAATTTAATTCCTGACCCGTCGAGGAGCCTCCTCACATAAAACGTCATTGACATCGCATTACTTAACAAGGTAAATCGTTACGGCGCTTACTATTAAAAGGTTATATGGTAGGTTAGTAATTAAATTAGTAATAGGACCATGTTGATGTCTTTAAATTATCAAAATATTCTATACTTTTTTTATAAATGAATAAAAAACAAATAAAATCATTACATATCCGACATTATCTAACGGGTGTATATAAACAAATTGTGCACTCATTCAGAACTTCTGTTTCTTTTCTTTTTTTTTATTTATAAATAAGCACTGCAAATTAGTACTTTCATTAATATTATGAAGGCATATGACTCGTTAGAAATATACAATTATGGCAAATGAAATTCGAGCATATGAGATTACTGCATAATAATATGAATTTCGTGTAAACGATAGGGAAAAGGTCCTGAAAGACGCTTGTTATAAATTCCGTCAGCAAAATCTATTTTTTTTTTAACATATTATTATGAGCAGTTTTAATGAAGCAGTGTTGCCAGGTCGCTTCCCTTGAAAATCACATTGGCATCCCTAAAAAGTTCCTTAAAAGTTCTGAAAAGTTCCGAAGTTCCGCGGGGGTGTCAAAAGTTCCGAAAAACGGAAGAAACGGAACCAAACGGCAACACGCGAAGTGGCTGGCCCGCTGTAGGCCCACCCTACGTTCCGATAGAGATAGAGGTCACCTTGATTGGAAACATGATGATGATTTTGGCATGGTAGTTTTTTAAAATTTTAACAGTGGTAATAAGTTATTTAGCTTCACTATCGATTTTAAAAATATTCAGACATTTTGCGAGAGCTTAACTTTGTTTATTTGACGCTTTCAGACTTGACTGCCTGTAGACACTAAACTTCACATTCAAAGAAAAACGTAAAATACTGAACTATACTAATTTTCAGACGTCTGCTGAGCCAAAACTCTACAAATATTTTGCTCTACAATTCTACATGCAACAAAATTTGCACATAATTACTTAATTTGCGTAAGTACCTATATTTATCGAGAATTCATTGGATAAATCATTCAAGCGTTCTCCTAAATTTGGACTAACTAAATAAAAATACCTATATAAAATTCCGTTCACAAAATTGTTGCTTGCTTACAAATAGGTATTGATCTAACTTTTAACAACATAATACTTGTAACGTTACACAACACCTGTAAGACAACGTCACCCATCAAAGCCTGACAATAAAGTCCGATGAGAAATCAATCAAGAACAACTTTCTTTATAACCTAGCGCTATTAATCTTCGCAGTAATTATAGCTACTACAAAACGAATGCAGTTGGAGTTTTGTCAGGACTTTGGGTAATGAAAGTGCGGTGTCTGCGGCCGGTCTGCGCTTGCGCCGACATCAGTTGCTGGAGCACTTTCCCGCGTCGCGCACGCGCCTTACAACATTCGGATACGAGAATTACGTGAAGCCATTTAAAGCCATTCCTATTCCATGTGGATCATACTACAAAGCCCATTAAGTAACTTTTGTTTAGATGCATGAATGATTTGTATCCAAACGTGTTAAGTATTGTGCTTGCAATCATTCAGTGTTCCGAAGCTAGCGGAAGCAAGGGGTGCAGTAGAGATCAGCTGATTATATACTTAGGTAAGTTAAATGTATACAGGTGCACGTAATGGTACAACGGGGTGTAAATTCATGTAATCAGTAACGAAATAAATATACACATATAAATGGTTGTAATAGTATGCTGAGAATTTCTTGAGCGACTTACCGGAAAACATCGTATCATACATTACGAGTATGAGTTTGTTACGGAAATGCTGCCATGTTTATTTGCTTTTCATAACTTAAGAACAGAGCTATTTTCAGTTTACTGAACAGGGTTTTGGTAACATATTACTTAGATAAAAATAGAGCTGAATTTTACTGCTGCGATATTTTTAATTGTTAGTGTTTTTCAGGTTGATTACAATATCATATCTCATAGTTATTGATAAACTAAGTTTTTAACCTTATTATACTATGTCATTCTCATCTATACTAATATTATAAAGAGGAAAGATTTGATTGTTTGTTTGTTTGAATTGAATAGGCTCCGAAACTACTGGACCGATTTCAAAAATTCTTTTGCCGTTAAAAAGCTACATTATCACTGAGTGCCATAGGCTACTTTTTACCGCGGGAAAATTAATTTATCGCGGGCGAAGCTGCGGACGGAAGGCTAGTTATTAATATTTTCGTATTCATATAAATTAACGATCGTTTCCAAATCTCCGAGTTTACGTTATTTATTCAGCACCGCAAACTATTCCAATGTCAAACCACTTAATTAAAAAATCGTTGACATAATCCAATGTCAAAGAGGCCATAAGGCTGTACTCGTAAGTAAATAGATGATATAATTTAGGGAAATGTTTCCGAAAGTAGTTGAGTGAGTGAGTTGTACGCGTAACAATCTCGGTCCACGCCTCATTGCAAACGATTTAACTGGACGTAATAGCTAAAATAGATTAATATCGTTAAATAATTCCTCACCGGACGGGTAATGCCAAACCAGTGGTTAACTGGTTAGACACACTTCAATTACTGATGATTTATTTGATAAAAAAAGTTGTTATATCTGTAACGAACCTATATATCTAGTAAACATGCTTCATTTATAAAATATATTTAGTTTCAATTTATATTCCAGAAAAATATTAATTGACGTAAGTTAACATGTGGTGGTCAACAGTGGTTTACTCCATCCATAGCCTACGTTCTTAAAAAGTCAAATTCAATATGCTCAAATTTTACGTCGCTTTTGATTATAAATTCTCTCAGTTCCATCTTCGATGACCTACGACTTTGACTGAACAACATGGTTTCTACTGAAAGCATTTAAATTAAATAATATCTATGCTCTTATCCTCACCTTGTACCTTTATCTCAATACATAAATATTAATTTTCACACAGTTAGAAACACTTTGGCATATTACATTTTCAAGACAGGACTTTCTGAAAGGCTATTCATAACACAATTTTAACGATTGAAGTAATGGTGCAGTCGCATCGGGTAACGTCGAGTTTTGGATATTGTGTATATTTATATTCTTTCTGTAGTTGAGAATTTGATGTTCACAGGTGTACCTTTTCTTACCTATTAATTCTTCTGCTCTAATTTTACTGGACGCGATATCAATATCACGGTGCGGGTGAAAACACATTTTTTTATAGTAAACTAACTCGTTTTTCCGAGATCATGGCTTTGACCTGCTTTCCATGAAATATTTACATTGCATTTGCATTTTCATTTTTAACACTGACCCTACTCATTTTCTAAATGACTCGCCTAACGAATGGCCTACGACTACGAATGACCAACCACACGTTAAAGGTGTTAAAAAGGAATAAATGCTAAATTTAAGCAACAATGTTTTCGTTTACTACCACTAACTCTTTGAGTAATCTGTCTTGACACCTAAACTTGAAAATTTAGCTGCATTGTTAGGCTTACAATGTTTCATTGACGCTTCTTAACATTAAATAGAGATACAAAGATACCCGGACACATAAGGAGGTTCTAAACATAACAAATGCGTTAATACCCATTCATAAACACGAAGGTGCTAAAGTTAATACCCTCATGTAATTTTTCAGGGATTGCCCATCGTGTGACATAGCTTCAGTGCCATAAATTTATATTTTTCCATAATGAACATTTGCCCGAACTCTTTTTCTCTTGAACTTTTGATTGTTAATGTTATTATAACTAACCTAACCTAACTTGAAGAGTTCTACGGGATGGCAATTTCAAAGCTCCCGAAAAATTACCGTTTCTGAGAAAATTAGTTATGACAAATGATCATTATGGCAAACATTACACTATGGCAAATTAAAAAGACATGTTTTAAAAAAAATAGTTTTCATCATGACTTAAGTAAACAAAACAATATTTGATGTGAATTATAAATGTTATTTCTTTCAGCCATGACGAAACAAAGCAATCTATTTGTAGCTTCGTGAAATTGTTCTTTTCGGATTGTGGATTATGTATGTTAACTTCATGGAGGTGTCAATTACCTTGCTGAACAATTCAACATTACTAGAGATGCCTATTTGCCTAACTAAATAAAACCAATAGGGGTATTCATTATACACACTCCAAAGTATTTTATGCGAAGTGCATCTTATTACCTACTTACTCTTGCTAACAATTCATCGATAGATATTTCTACTGCTTTAAGGAAACGTAGGTGCCTACATGCTTGCAGATTTGTGTGGTAAACTCAGCATCTTCCTTTTATTACTCTTATTATTCCGATATCGTGTGAAAATGCACTCCAGATTTTCACATAGAATTACTTATACCGTTAAGTGACATGCCGACAGAGAATTCCCATTTTGCTATCGCGCAGCGATCATCATAATAACATGGCTTATTTCTCGTATAAAACAGGAAATAGGTCCACACGTACCGATATCGATAGGAGCTATAAATTATGCACCACGGCGTCTTAAGTCATTAAGTCAGTCACATCTGACACATAATAGGTACATATAAGTAGCAGAATTAATTGCGTTCTGCACTCTTCCTGCCATTCTGTGTGATGAGAAAAAAGGAAGTGTTTATGTAGCGGTTTAGTTTACGCAACCATTCGTACGTATGTGAGAAAAAGTGTTATTATTATCTATTCTATTCTAAATTATGCATTAGCTGACAATGAACAGATTATACGTTTGTCTGTTTGCGATATAATAAGATGTCAAGATCTGATTTTTTGACCGCTAGTAATTTGCCTTACGATATTTTAATCGTTAAAAGTAATTTGGCAAAGTTCCTGCTTATCTCTCACAGACGTAGTTTAATTATTACACGAGTGCTGACGAAAATCGAGTTGTAAACAAACCATTGTGAAGTACGCCAAGTGATCTTCAACTTGACGAACCCCGCCGCCAACTTTTGCTTCATATACCGCTCCCAAAGTCAGCAATTACTTAATAACAAAAGATAGCTTCTGTAAATTATTGACTGCGATATTTCATTACAGATAAACCGATCTGACATGAGCATGTTACGTAGATGTAGAGCGTGTAACATATTTCAGAACTACGTTGTAGCCGCCGATTGTATTGTATGGTATTTAGTATGGGCAGGACTTGGACGCAGCAAATCGCGCTTTAAGGGTGATTGACGTATACTCTGCTTGCGCTCAAAGCTGCATAACGTTTCAGTCTTAATTCTTCTCAGCTATCTTGTTCTTCATTTGAAATTTAACGTTTTAAGATGCTAGATGTTTTCGAAAGTTCTAGAAGTTAGTAGTTAGAAAGCGCTTCGTGTTGCAAGCGGTTCATCGCTGGCCGGCGCTTGGGCAACGCGGCACGTGCCCCGCGTGCGGATTGGACGCGCCAAGGCGACGACAACAAACGTTGAGTAACTCGTGATAACTGATAAAGATCACAACATTGTCATTATTTGTGATATATCAATTTTTCTTTTAATTAATTTGCTGTCTGAAGGCTTATCTTTGGGGGATTGGTATTTATACATATTTACTCATCCTGCAATGTGTAGCTATCGTTATGGTAAAAAAAATATTCAATAATTTATTTTGTAGAATTACTTGCCTGTAGCAAAACGGTTCAAAAAGTAACACTTTAAATGCTTGCACATAATTTTTGATTTGCCTGCTGCACCAATAAAACTAAAGCACGTTGGTGCTTTAGTAGTACCTACCTTAGTTGGTGCTTTGGTCCATAATTTAAGTTCAACGCAGTGATTGTAAGTGTTGACTTTCAATAACCGTGCTGAACTTAGATTATGAACTTCACAAACCCCTAAATGCTTCAACATAAAATACCGTCTATTCCAATTCAAATACGAGTACAGCCATGGCCGTTACTTCATACCAATCTAAAGCTACATTACACCCGATTACAATATGGTCATTATCATTTCAACATGCCAGATACATACAATGCGTAACTCCAAGTAACATTGTAGTCTTGCATCTTGCGCATTCTTAATATCATGTGCTAGTTAGGATCGATCGTCAGTTTTTTATTGATGTGCAAATAGCATGTGCAACATAGGTGTTGCACTTTCTTATTAAGCATGTACTGTCCTAGTTTCCAGATACGCAATGGTAGTTGTTGGAAGTCACGAGAATATTTTCAAAAGTGTAGTACTTAAACGATTAAGGAAGCTTACGTAGTTTATTCCATATAGTATGATCAGAATCAGAATAATAATTCCTTAGCGACGTAATATAACTATAACTAAGATTCCTCACGAACCTATGAATAATCTATGTAGTTTTATCTATTTTTTAAGAAGTTCAACATAGCCTAAAGAGCTAATATTTCGGACATGTCCCGACAAATCCAGACGCACGGTAACCCTACCAGCGGGTGATTAAATACTGGCGATCACCGTGTGACAGCAACACTAATCACGCCTTACAACTACGTAATCGTGTCAGTAGTACTCCAGGAAGAGTCGTTGGAGTGTAAAGGTTCATCGCAATTCACAAAGTAGGTATCAATTGATATTAGCCGATTATGTAAATTACCCAGCGGACCGTGTTGCGAAGCGTTACGGTCCGGGCTTTATCTTAAGTTAAGCGTGGGCTTACCCTATATAACTACTGAATGAAAGACAGGCGACTTGTCTAACAAATTAATCAATTGCAACTGCGTAATTGCCTGTGAGTCTTTATTGTAACCAAGACATAAACATATTTCAATCCATTTGATATACCCGTTAGTGCCACAACGCACAATATAAAGTAGACCTTATTCTGTAGACTCAACTCAGAGTGACTCAATTAACCCTTCCAGTGGCACCTTGAGGTAGTTAACGTCAAAATTTGAAGCCCGATTTTGGTCGCACTGCCACCCGAAGGGGGACTCGATGAACTCGAGAACTCCGAGTTCTGAGTCCATTCAAACGTGAGTCGTTTGTAAGGCTTGATTCTTATTAACAGTCTTAATTCGTTTAACTCGTATATTTTTGTGTTTTATAAAAATTGTGTTACGGTGTCGCATAGAATGAAGAGACGAAGAGTGCGAATTGAACCAATGATCAAAGTCCGACTGTTTGGCAGTACCGCAGTAGGTACAATAGAATAACTCATTAAATCTGTAAAAGGTAACGTATTTATATAGATATACATAGGTATATTATGCCTTCATTGTGTCGCTAGATCAATCAACACTTACAAAAAAAACGGGTATCACGATGGTAAATATGCATGAATATTATAAATAAGTATTCGAAAAAAAATTATCATTAAACATTTCTGGTGGTGCATCGTCTAAATTGTACAGCTTATTAAAAATTATGATTAAGATAAAAAGATTACAAGTCAGGTTTATTTACTTAAATAAACATCCAAATTAATCACTTAAATATACCTAATAAAACGTAAACAAAAAACATTCGCAACAAGCCTTCTAAACATGAACAATGCGCTATTAAATTATGCTGTAATATCTATTTGTTCATGTTATAGGCGATGCGGCTAGCAACCCATCGCTATTTTGATTCCGCTTTCCACCTATACGCCCACAAGTGTCTTGCTAAACGTGGCCTGTAGGGCTTGTTACCTTAGGTTCTGTCTACCCCGTGAGGGATAAAGACGTGATTTGTGTACGTGTATGTATACGAAACACGACGCGTACTTAATTTTTAGAACTTTAGTGCTGTAGGCGATTTAGCCCTCTGCGATGGCAATGCTCCGACAATCCCTCTGATGTTGCGGGAAGCGCCATCAGGTGACCCCCGTCCCCTTTCCATTTACTTTGTTGTTAAACATAAACGTTATTCTGATTTTTATGAAGGTTTCGAGTGATCTGCATAAAGCAAAATATTTATTCATGACGTGTTTAAACCCCGTTGTCACACTTAAGTAACTATGTTGAGAGAAACTAAGTTTTTATTTATGTATGCATGTATGCTGGCCCTTAATTAGCATAATTTTCATGCAAGCTTTAGAAATGTGTCGATTAACCGATTAAAAAAGCAGACGGTGAAAATATTCAACATCAGTCATTCTCAATTCGAATGCTGTTCAAAGCTAATAAAATTGTTTTATTTGAAATTTAATTATTTTACATTAAATATTTTATTGAATCAGGCGTCACTTTGCGGAGGTCCATTCCAATGAACAAAAAATATTTACCTGGCTATTCCGCTACTCACGTGCAAGATAACCAAGCCTGTGTGAAATACATACGTTTTTCATGCACACACAGGCTTGGTTATCTTGCACGAGAGTAGCAAAGTAAACATTTTTTGTTCATTTTTAATTTATATTACTTAATTACTCAAGTTTCATTCAGTGAAAAAGTGGATGTTGCATCAAACTGTATTTTTCTGAGCATAGCGCTCCAACTTCACTTCCTCAAAACAAAGCGCGTTTCTTACACAAGCCTTGTTATTTAAACAGTTCTTTCTTCTCTGAGCGTTCAGATCTGTGTTTATTCCATTGTCTAGATCCCAAAGATCGTGGCCTAATGACCACCAAGCACATTACCAAATGACCTCAATAGGTACTCCGTGGCGTAACTATTACGTTATATGAGTTCTAGTTCGACGCTCCCAAACTATTGTGTCTCATAATGTTATCCACGGTGTCCCAAAGAACTTCACGCGCAGTTTCCGTGTTGCACAAAAGGATTTTCTATTGATAACACCTAACAACTTGTAATTATTTAATTCGCAGTCACGAATCGTTGAGCCACAAACTAAAATGAAGATCTAAGTTTTTTGCGATTAAACGTTTGAAGTGCTGTAATCAGGGAACATTGCATTATGAAAAATACATGAAAATGCTAAATGGCATCAAGAAATTTATGTATTTTTGTCATCGGGATATCATAAGTACTTTGGGGCACACATGGAATTTTTTTTTCATAGTAATCTTAAATACAGACGTGATTCATGATAGCTGCATCTATCATACAATTATCGTACCGTGATTAAGCACAAGATTATACATTAAGTACGAACACGATTATCCGTGACAGAACGTTGATACGGGCGATGCGGTTTCCCACGCGAAAACGTAAGACTACACAATCGCGTCAAATAAGCTACGCGTGAATTTCGACCGCATTAGGAAATATTTCATTAAGGCTCAAACCGCTGAATATGAAAAGGTTTCGTAAAGTAAGCACGGGCTACTGTAATTGGTATTATTTGATGAGATAATGAGCCTTTCGGTGACCGTAATGTAGTAAGAGGCTTGAGTTTTGATTCCTAACACCTTTAAAAAAAATGTCGAGGTTCAAGTATTTTTGAGATTCAAACCCTTATAGGTATACTTAAGTCTTTTTAGCTGGAATATTCAGTGGATGAAATCCGTAAAATCGATAAAAAAATACTAGTAGAACTGGCACAATGCCACGGGCCTTTAACTCTAGTCCCGAACAGACTCGACCTAGAGCACAGAAGAAACGGTGATGCACTTCTTTACATTGAGTTGGATCCTCATGTGATGAATTTGCCACGGGCCCGAGACGTATTTTCACGCCACTGCCTACTGACTAGAAATCTCAAGAGTGCTCAAAGGACTCAAAGGACTCGTAAAGCTTATACATCTCGAGTCTTCAAAGATTGACTTCACTTAGCTAACTAACCAAAAGGGAAGGTGTCTTTATGGTTACTGACCTTTATTTGATCACTTGATCGAATCTGCGTCTGGCAACGGCCGCGAGAATAACCAAATCGTCAAGGTAAACAAAACGTGTTCTCACGTAAGAAAGGCTCGCTTTTGTTATATCAATATAGCGAAGTGAATATCACGGCTGTTTGGAATATTCCCATAAGTGACTTGAAAGTGTATATATTTTGCTTACATTTGAAGAGCGGCTACAGTTGGTTTCATGTCTATCTGTAGGTACGTACTACCATAGGATTAAGAATAGGTTTGTTTTAAATACCTGCGATGATTAAATGATTATGACTATCATTAGGTGTTGTTTTTTGTTTAGGATTGTTGATTTGCATTATTAAAACAGAACTATAACGTGTAATTATTAGCAAAAATCTCCAAAGATCCTCCGTTGTCTTAACTTGGTTCATATTAACCTCCGAAAACAGTGTTTGAGCGCCGTTTTCAAAATCTCAAACATACCTACACGTATATGATTGTATTTACAAACAAATATTGCTGGTTTAATAGTATTTGGCTGACTATTGGCATTGTTATTTCTCGTGTAAATTAAGTCAGAAAAAATGAGTTGATGAACATAAAACTCTTCATCTTATCTCTTTAAGATTTAAATCATAAAAGGTCTGAATTGGACATATCATGAAGTTTAATATTTATCAACTCAAATAATGTTGTTTAAAGGAGAGCAATCCCTTGGTTAGCTTTCCTGGACTACAAAAAACCGTTATTCATATAACTGGGAAAATTATGAATGCGAAATGATGGCTCGCAGTAAATACAAAGTTGTATAAGCACACCTATACTCGTAGATTCAGTATCGGATTGAGCAAGGTGCTGTAATAGTTCGCAACCAACTTAGTCACTTGAGCAGTTTGTCGAGATAACAACGTAAACAAATAAGCAGGTAACTTGTCTTGTTGGGACCAATTTCCTGCCACAACTTGGAAATTGAATCAAAACCATTGCTAGAAATAAGCGGTTCATAAACCAGATACTTTTGTTACAAAACTCTCATTGGCTAAGACCTAAAAAATACTATTTGGTTTCTCATGATTGCGACTTAAGCTGAATAACGACTTAACGACGATAAAAGTCTTTCAAAGTTTTACTTTTAAACCTTAAACGATCGGCTTTTGACCAAAATTTCACAATTACAAAACATCTTAAAGTCTCAAGGAATATTATCTACATCGGTAATATTTAAAGGAACTTTTTCAAAAGGATAAATATCTAAGGACGATTCCATAAAGCGTAGCAGGTCAGTGACCTCAATCGCATTTAAAATGGCAGGTAATGCGGTAAGCATCCGTCTACTGTTGCCACGCTCAAATGCTAATGTCACACAAGACCGCGTCCACAAAAAGCTTTACACTCAGATAGCCCTATTTTGTTGACATTGAGTAGTAGGGAATGTCGAACCTAGCTGTATAGAATCCCGCAATTAAGATGGACATCGCTATCTTCATCGAAATTGTCTAGGTGTTCAAAAATATCTAAACACCTCCGATCTCTCAATCGTGTAAGTGCGAGACGGCGATTGGATCTTAATGAAAACAACGATTGAAATTCGTAAAACTACGTAACTAAGTTAAGTATTGCTGTTAACTCAGAGAACTGATATATTTTCCAGGATGTACTGTACGAATGAAACTGAAAAGTAGGTAGTAGGTACTTAAAGGTAGGTAGGTAGGTAGTAGGTGAGTGTATTGATGTACTCATGACTCTCAAGTAAGCAACTAAACAAACATCTTGAATATTTCTAAGTTTAACTTCTGTCATCACCAATTCCGGTGTGACAACGTCTTATTGTTAAGCGAGATGGTATATGTACAATTGTACAGCCTACTTACTTTCTAGGTCACTAACCTTGAGAGATTTAGAATGCTCACTCAGTTTACAGGCGTTTAAGGTATTTTGCATGGTTTCGTCACATCTCATATGGTCAATGTCTTTGGTCATTGAGATTATGGTAAATACTTACTAATTAGTGCGTTGTTAAAAGTTCAGAATACTGATGTTGGTTGGTGCAGATGATACCAAATGTGTATCACTAGTTCAGTAACATAACAGTCTACATATTTCGATTACGACGAATACTGAGCGAATACCATTCCTTAGCAGTTCGCATTAGGAAGGATGAAGTGAACTGCTGAATACAGATCATCGGAATGCGAAAACATACTTATGGATGAGGACGATCTCTCCACCTGAACGTCCGTTGGCAAAAAGGAAATGGAGTTATTAGGTTGTACAATCCGTGCACACTAAATAAATTGCTATTCGGTAACAAACTCGAGCATCTCTTTCTTTCTCTTCTTCTTCATGTGTGTCTGATTTTTCCCGAGGTGGTAACACTGTATAGACTAAGATAACATCTAAGAGCTACTTAGAGCACTTAGTATGCGTAACAGAACTTAACGGATCAAGCCAACTAACGATCTGATGACATCACATCGGTACATTGCATTGTGCTGCATCTTTAAATTCGATTAAGTTGTACAACATAAGTTGGAAATATCCTTTCTCTAGCTCCGCTTTCCCCAAAACAATCTCAGATATCCGAGATGTAGATATATTTGTGTATTCAGTGCCTAGTTTAGTCTGTTCTAGTAACCAATAGGAGACAATCAGAGCGAGGCGAGCTCGAAAAGAAACCAGAGGTTTTTGTGGGTCTATGACTGTTGCATTACCTGCATAACAAATTTATAGTAATTTAGGTACTTATATTAAGTACTACCTACTTATATCTTGACATAAAACTGCATAAAAAAGCCTTCTGGACTGGAACGACATAAAAAGCCCCTTGAGCTATAAATATATGCTAGTTATCTCGCAATTTGCTACGGTGCATTATTATGAATTTACTACGCCAATTTTTATTTAAACTCAGGCCATCATCTAATATCTATTGGCTAAGCAGACGTAATCATCGTTAATTTCAAATATTACACAACGGCCATTGATTAGAAATAATTAATAATCGATTTTCTAATAACTTTCATCAAGCAAGTGGAAAAAGAAATTCAATACGGTCTGTCAGAGGATCAAACGAGACCGTGTCTCGAGAGAAAACAATAACTTTCGCTGACTGCGACTGACCCACTGGTGTGCACTGGCTGGTTGCATTAAAGGCACCTGGGTCCCAAGAGGAGATTCATCTATACTGCGGAAATGATAGAAACAAAATCGTAACTTGTGCCCTATTTTTGTCGTTGGTGGTACTCGGTACAGAAACAGACGAGTCTGCAAGGTCAACCTGTACAAAATGTACACAATGCTTTTCCTCAAATGCATAAGTGTGTATTGAATACAGACCAGAACACTTTCTTCGTTTAGACGGATCGTTTGCAACACATTCATCGTACATATAGACGAAAAACTGAAGTAAATGACCTGTTGTATGTGTGAGTAATGTGTGCGAAAGCGAATAGACAAATTGACGTTCCAAATTAGAACAATTAAATCCCATAATTATCAGTTTTGTACACTAACATACAGGTTACTTACTTCAGTTTTTCACCTATTCTTATTATGACCGTGTACCGTGGAAGAAATTACCAATAGAATGATGACACGAGCTATCCAATTCTGCAGCTCATTAGTAATGTATTACGTCATGCTAGCACTAGGTATTTCGTGATAGTTTTGTATCCTCTTCACGGGTGAGACACGCCATATAATATAGACTGTTTTTTTGACCAAACATTTGTTATCGATATCGATTATTATATCTGCTTCCCCAACTCTAGTAATTTTGCATGACCTTGGACCGGCCAATCAGAGGCCAGGAAGCACCGTAATGGCTGGGCGAAAATTGTCTTTAATACGAATTATGAGATAATTTCACTCTATTGGTTAGTTCATTTGTTCCGTGTTCATATTTACATGTTGAATGGACTCTTTAAAAAGGCAACAGTCATTATCGTTAAGCACAGGAAAGCAAAGTTGTCACGCCTTGCGCACTGTGTTGGACGTAATATTTACACTATTGCCAACCCTGACAGATAAAATGAGCTAAATGCATAGTTAAAAAAATACGACCTCGTCTGTCCTCATGTTTGCACAGCGAGTGACCTAGTCCAGCGATGTTGCGCGCGCCGCCTGATCGCAATGCACTAACTTGTGACACAAATTGAATACAACTATCTAAACTCGAGAAGGATCTCGCTAGATATCTATCTCTTCTAAGTTGCTACTCTTGACAAAGTTGTCGTGATCATCCGAACTTGTATTAAACACTTTTTTGTGATAACAGGATGGTAGTTTCCCCTTACCTTCCACACCGCAATGCACATTTTAAGACACCTACAAGACAGACACACGAGACAGATGTGGAAGTCGTTACAGTTACCACACTTCAACCAAAATGGTTGTCCATACAATCATGCTGTCCCATGACAGCACTAATTGAACTATAAAGGTATTAAGTAAATTGCAAAGCATGCGACCACCTCGTAATTTCAGTAGGAGCTCTTACTTTTTCGTGATAAAGAGTAGCCTATACCATATAGATATTAAAAATAATGCTACGTTTCTTTAAATTAAAGAATTTTTAGAACCGCTTCAGTAGTTCCATATATTTTAATATTACGTCCTCTCTTCACGTAACCACGCAACGAAACTAACGAGGAAAATTAACCTATTTATTAGTAACTAGCTTCTGCCCGCGACTTCGTCTGCGTAGAATTATACATAAAAACCTTCCTCTTGAATCACTCTATCTATTAAAAAAACCGCATTAAAATCTGTTGTGTAGCCATAGAGACAGAGAAAACGACTTTATTTTATACTATGTAGTGAAGATAGATTGAAACAGTGCAGGTCATCTCAGTATTAAATAAAGACTAGATTTTATTTCACTTTCTAATTAACTTCTTGACTCAAACATTTTAATTAAAGTTTTATCACTTTATTTTCGCTAATTTTATTTCATCACGGTATCGCTTTCACAGGAAGCTGAGGATAATGACCCGAAATACACTTAAACATTCGCAATTGCTCATAAGTGGTATAAACATCTGATTTAATGATAGATTAAATACTTTGCTGCTCGGTAATTTAATAACTAAGTATGCTTTACATACTATTAGTCCCATATTACCACCATAATTTGCACTTACACGCCCGTCCGTGTCAAGTGGTTTAGTGGTCTCAAAGTCATTAGTCTGTTATACAATTATACCTCTGTTGCCTTTTGGGTGCAATAGTATCGATGGTCTAGTTCACAATGATACTAACTTTCTTATGTGAATTAAATAGGAACTTTATGGTATATCATCCTAATCGCATCAGTTTTTTTCCCTGTAATTGGTATGATTGTGAACTAGACTATCGATTTACTTGTATATAAATAGAACTTAATACAGTATGTGTAACTTTAAAGTAGAACCATAAAACCTTCGGTGTAGAAATTGTTAGCCAAATTGTGTTTCAATTGTTTAAGCCATTATGAAAATAATTTGTACACACATTACACTAAGCGGAGACACATGTTAAATATACAACATTCGTTAAACAAAGAAAGGATGGCTTTCTTAGAGATAAATACTGCTTAAAATATTCTTCGTTTGTTTCTTTTGGAATGATTATTTTCTATTTGAACACTATGAATGAGTTAAACTTTTCCTTTGAGAGGTACCTAGGTATGTACATACCTACAGTACCGACAAAAATAGAATATAAATATTATTCTGCAAAATTAATTTAGTTACTTTTAGTCTCCGTTAAACCTTAGTAATGTATACATCTAAATCAACTTAGTGTATTTCTCCTTTAATACCAAATGCTTTTATCAATAACTAACGAAAGTAACGAAAACTACTTAGTTATTTTCAGACTAAAATATTTGTTATACATCGTGAAAGCGAAAACTAACTAATTCTAGTTAATGATTTCTCGATCATCATAAAAAGGCTGTCTGCACAGTTTAACATAAGCGACAAATAATTAAACTGAGTTATTCTAAATCAAATTCATTCTAAAAATCACTAACTCACAATTAAGATACATTGTTAGAGGGAAATAACCAATTAAATATGAAATAATGAAATATCACTAAAAACAGTTAACTTAATTGTACTTAAGCAACTGCAGCATAGACTTTGACACATTTTCTATTAGATAAGATCATTAAAATCGTAAAAATGTATTACCAAAAACCAGTTATGATTTTTTTTATTTATTTTTTATGTAATCCCTCGTATCTCAAAACGGCTAAAATGCAATTTGGTGACTTTTCGCTCTACGGAGACGATACAGCATCGAAGAGTGAAAAAAAAACTACATAAACAGTTTAAAAAATTACTTATGTAGAAGCTCTCGCAAGGTGTGGTAGTGCCAGTGGGGCAGGAACTATAATATTAGAGCAACGATTACTTTTAAACGTAACAATAGCCACCCACGCAGCCACGACGTAGGAAGTAATTGCGGTAATTCAATCCACAGGTTGCACAGCACCGGCACGTCCCATTGACACTTGATTGAATTAGAAAAATAAATAAATACCCGTCTAAAGTTATATGAACACGATCAATGGCGAAATCTATTACGGGCTATTGGTTTGTTCTAACTGTGTGTTTTGGTTGAATTATTCATGCGGTTTTTTGTCCTACTGTGATTTATTGTTCCTTCTATAAACAAATATTTAGATAAGTTATACCAATTGGGACTATCGTTTCTTTGCTCACTAGTTGGCGCCACTGTTGACTGAGGTCCAGAGGTATTGCTGTCTAAGGCGACTTTATATCGAGTAGCTATGCCGCAACGTTGTGCAGTTCCGTTTTGTTCGGAAAAAACCATTCATCGCCAAATAATCCATATTAGCGATAATTTCACGAAAGAGATCACTTTTCAACAGGTTAAATGAAATAAATTATAATTTATCTCACTAAGCCCGCCCCAAAACCAGTGAACAGTGAATGTTATTGGACTTCACACGACACTAGCGCCTCTAGTGGCAAATTCACACGAGATAGCTCCTATTTCACTGCCTAAAATTATATTTAACAATAAGGCCAGTCATCCATCCTGATTTTATCTGATATACGTAAAGTAATTATATGTAAAATTACATTTGAAATTTACCTTGAGCGTTTCGGTGAAGGAAAATTTCGTAGACTGGGCGGGCCTGCGTGGTAAGTACAGGTCAAACCCTTTCATTCTGAGAGAAGGCCTGTGCTCAGCAGTGCGACGTATAGGACTAGATGGAGATAGACGCAAGACATACTTTTAATCATAAAATAATATGGTATTTTTTGTGTAATATGATAGTAGTTACGATAGGCATTTCATTAAACTATTAATCATGCCTACGTCGAGCATTGTAAAAGAAAAAGTAATTTTGTCTCAGACCGTCTTTTTTTGCATTCTGTTAGCGCCCGACGCGATTCTATTGGATTGAATTCGCGGTGTATTATTACACCTACCTATTAATCTATCGATTACGTAAGTTTTTTTTTAATTTAGTAGGTATGTCGTGGGTAAGAAGCTTTACATAATCTCAAATCAGGCGGTTAAATATCCACGTACTTTCTCTGATTTACACTGGACTAACTATCAAAACGCCACACAAACTGACCTGACAACATTTAATATAATTAGGCGTATGGTTCGGATGTCAGCCGGCATAATGTTACTGTGTAATTAATTACGAAACATGAATCTCTGCTGTCATGGCTTTGTAATTATTTGAATGCTCTGTTCTACTATAAGTATGTGACTTATAACTATGATAATTGTAACAAATATTACAAACGTACAACCTGACAAGCGAACGGCAGAAAATTGCATTTGTAAAAACTACTCCTTATTACCAATCCTCCTCTTCCCACCTTCGTATTTCCTATCTTCGTTACTAATGTTCATGTATTTTCATGCAAAATATCAGTATTATGATGAGTCTGTTTGCTTAAATTAAGTCATATCCTGAATTTGAAACAGCAAGGTACTTAACGCTTCAAGTTTATATGAGTCAAAAAAACACCTAAAATCAAAAGGATAAATATTTTATTTCTTAAAAAAGCTTAAATATTTACAACAATAGTTTCAATGTCACGCGTATTACATAATTCGCTCGAAATAGCCGAAGGTTAACCCATAGTCTGCCGATTACGATGATAATTAACTGGCTATTGTATACTATTGTGAAGAGAACTACTTGACAGATTGATGCCCTTACGCTTATTCAGCTCAGTGGGCTAACGACCTCTTGACATTCGAATCTCATTATGAACCGAAAGGGCCTGAACTACTTACAAAATCGATTCGTGCATAATTTCCATGCTTTTCTTTTTGCTTAAATACATGCTATTTTAATAATTTCCGTGGAAGGAATGGTCGAAAATCTTAGGAATCATATTATAGGCGATGCGCCTAGCAACTTATCAGTATTTTGAATCTCTTTTCCACCTAGTACGCCCGCAATCACGCTAAACGTGGTCTTTAGGTCTGGTTACCCTGAACTCTGTCTACCTTGATTAATGTGTATGTTCCTACATTTAATAATTTCACAAATTCCAAGAGCAGCTCTTAAAAATGTTGATTATTTTTATTCGTACGATTCAGGAACACAATTTGTTTTAATATCTATCGATGCATTATAACGCTCTACAATCTTGCTTTATTGATATACATGTATACCACAATACTACAACTAAATTACCTACATAAAATTGGCATGGTCTGCTTTTTAGTATCAAAAATGAGACGTAAAATATAGTATATATTGCTAGAATTGAATTGAATCTGATATATACAGCCAACATAAAGTACAGTCAGCTAAAAGCTTGGCTTAAAACCGAAATATAACAAAACTTATTTCGTATCCTGAGCTTACATTATAATTCTGTTTATACAAGCCCTGTTGCATATACGATAACAGTCTTAGCTCTTGATTTCTTCTCACGCGACTCGTACACGTTGTAGCTTATTCACGACAACAATAAACTTCTTGAACAAGCAATGCATGGTGCACAAGAGCCAGCTTTCTCCTGCGCCTGCGACCTCATTACGGCCACGCATCGTGGGAGCATTCCAGTTTTTGTACCACCCGACCACCGAGCTTTATAGCTCAGGGGTGTCAGGTGCAGAAAAGGCTTGGTTGAATTCCGAAGAGGAATCAACTTAGAATTGGACGTGAAGAGAAATTAAGTGGTGCATTGGTGACCACAATTTTGTGACAGAAAAACATTAGTATCGGTCAATTTCTGATCGATCTGAAATAAAAATTGAAGTCGGAATGTCTATTATTTCAATTTTAAAATATTTTTTTTTATCACGGATCAAGTGACCCTACGTTTGACACAAATTTCTCTCGTCCATCTTTCTAAGAAACTTAAGTTCCCTTGTTTACTGGAATACTTGTAAGCTTCTGCGGTTTTCGCTCAAGAGTGACGACTAGAGAGTGTATTGCAAGTGTCAGTTGCCTAATGAGGTATAAATCAACAGTGTACTTATAACACTTTAAGCGATTTCTTACCAGATCTTCTTATTTGACTCCCTTTTCAATCAATACGCCCACAATCATGCTAAACGAGACGCTTAGGTTTTGTTACCTTAGGATCTGTCTACCCCATAAGGGATAAAGACGTTGCTCTTGTCAGCGCTGCGTGTTGAATTTTTACTATAATTTAAATTTAATTTTACTAGTTTCTACAGTCTACAATTTTTGGTCCTTCGAACCGGATATTTTAAAATGTAATCTCTTTATCACGCATAATGTATTTCTTATTACATTATTAATAAAACTACTCCTATCGATTTGCAGCGAAGCTTGGATAAGTCTTCATTACCACTTTACTTTGGTTGCATTTGAATCGCAACGCGCTGTACGTCATTCTTATAAAAGTCTGGCGCTCTTTGACATCAAATATTAAATGATATAATAATCAGACATCAGATAATATATTGTGATTGTGAGTTTGCATGCGCAGGCATAAATTGCTTTTCATAGTATCTTGTAAATTTTAGTACATTTTCGTAGACTGCACATTTCAGTAATCAAATGTGTTAAGCGTGTTGCATTGTGGGAATAGCGGCAGGCTGCAGTCAATGTCGTGTTTTAAACAAAAACTAGAATTTCCGACGAATAAAATTATGAAAGTTAATGCATATACTATCAACGCCGACAAACTGTCGGAAGTGGTTCTGAATAAATAGCCTAGAAACTTCAATCCCATATAAAGAGGTTTCAGCGTAATCTGTGTATCTCTTGGAAGTAAAGGTACATTCTGGTAAATAACATTTTGATTAGTAGTATCAAATGAATCAAGAATTTTTATTTCTTGATTTTTGAGGTAGAAAAATTCGGAGACTACCCACCTGCTATGGGTGGTGTAGGGGTATAGCACGCGTCACGGAATGACGAGGATCCGGGTTCGATTCCCGGCCATACCTTTACTTTTCGGATTTTTCTATGTGTTCGAATTTTCACCGACATTCAGAAATTTAACATTTTGATTGTATGTATTTTTGTCCTTTTTAGTATACTTACGCATGCATGGTTTGGCACTTGCCGCTCCGATGTCTACTCAATATAAAAATACCTCTTCTTCTTCTCGACTTACACAGATTGACTTGACTCGACACGAGATTTTATTTAAAATCAACGAACAGGGCCCCGAATATTATTTCAATTTTTAACTAAACCATCTGTCAAATCATATTTAGCAATATGAATATGACTCATCCAAAACTTTCATTGGACAGTCAACATGGAATATTGAACAGCCAAGGTTCCCAAACATTGTGTAATCAACTCAACTCAAGGACGTTTAAGAATGCTTATACACTTTTTGAGCATCTTGTGTACACAGAAAAGTGCCAATGACCTTTTGGTTTGGTTTGTCTATTGAAAACATGGCAAAGAGGTAGTCAGAAACTATGAAAAAAAATGTCATAGCTACAAAAGATTTAAGCTTAACTATCAATGATTTCGTTGAAGGTTGAACAAAACGCTATTTTAACTTTATTAACTCCTACCCAGGGTGCACCGGCTCAAACACTTATTTTACTCTCACAGGGGAATCGCAAGTTCAGACGAGGTTATCCGACACACAGCCCTTATGTTGACTGTGTTGAATTAACATGAGTTTGTTTTTATCTGTCACTTTGACAAATGTCAAAGTTCCTTTCCAATACATTCGCCAGAAGTCTTTACCACGATGACTTTCATGAATGATAATGCATAATCTACCTACTATCAAATGAATCAAGAATTTTTACTTCTTGATTTTTTTTGTTTACTTTTACGGTTTTACCGTTAAAAATAAAATTCTAAACGACACTGAAAATTAACCACCTAGTAATTAATTACCTGCTACCTATCGGCGGTGTAGGGGTATAGGTATAGCACGCGTCACGGAAGAGGATCCGGGTTCGATTCCCGGCCATAGCTTTACTTTTCGGATTTTTCTATGTGATCTAATTTTCAGTGTCGCTTAGCTTTTTTTTGTTAATGCATATGACAAGCGCATAATAATAGGTTGAGTTATTAACGCATTGAGCTGCTACTTCCAGTTTCCAACCCTTTTCCATTATTTCCTACTGCAATTATTACACATATTGCGCAGATTGCGCTATCATTACACAAACTCATGCAGTTGAATAAGCGCAATTCGGAAACGAATTAAATCAATTTTCCTCGCATAATACACTCCATTTTGCTCCACATCGCGCTGTTTAGCTATACAATATCCCTATATATATGTTTATCAAGTTAACAGTCCGTTTTCATTTCCTATATTTCTGTAGATTAGATACAGACATTTTTAAAACAGAACTCAAATAAAAGTAGTAAATACTAAATCTAAACTACACGCACCCACTGAGGGTTACAGCATTGTTTTCTGAGGTAAAATTCAATTAACACATTTTGTGAAAGCATTTATTAAGCAAACATATACTTTTACACTTATGTAACTACGGATCTATATTCCGATAGATGACGCCCGTCAATTTATCAAGCATATCATAAAAAATGTTTTTTTTTATGTTTTTTAACTTTAACTTGTTTTTGGAAGTCGCCACATGGCGGATACGTGTAGCGTTTAGAGCCGTAAAATACGGGAGGCCAAGGCAATGTATTGTAATCGATACGTTCGATTCGTATACAGCATGCTTCACTTATAACATTTTTAACGTTCAATATTCCTTTTGTTGTCTACTTTTTAATTATTTTAAGTAATCGAATATTTATTTCATCTGAGACTACGATAATTATATTGCAACAACAAAACACATTGCAAAAACAAAAATCATAAAACCTAGAATAAGAAAAAAACACTAAAAGTAAATATAATAATGCTCCATTAAAAAAAGTCTGTGTGTAGCAAAGGCAAATGTAAAAATGATATAAAACAACAGTTTATAAATTAAGAGTATCGTTTTCTCATCTAGCTCCACGTAAACAAGAATAAAAGTTCATATATGTACTTTATGGGCCGGTCCAGAAGCTATATCTATATGAAGGAAAGTGACAGTGACCGAGTCGGCAGGTGCAGAGAAAGCCACGCGTACGCTACTATGCAACATATGATATATGTATTATCAATAACACCAATGATTTATAATAGTATCGTAAATAGTTTCTGGAAAACGAAAGTGTTGAGTACAAACTAATGTATGTTTTAGTTTGACTTTCTTATTTTAAAAATCTTGAAATTTTAAATATAAATAACGGCAAATTTACACTACCTACACTAGCTTGTGTGCCTCACTGGTATATTTATACTCCCCATCCAGTAAGCATTAAAAAAAATAAGTTACTGTGTTTTGTCAACATAAATTAAGCCTCTATGCATCATTTCATCATTCTGGGTACATGACAGGACTTTTTTAGTAACTAAGTATTACTATTTACTTAATTCAATTTCTCTTAGTTTGATTCTAAATGTCATTAATTTGTCCTCAATTGCACATCTTTAGCACCACGCTCTTTTCACGGAAGGGGACTTCTGAACAAATCTATCAATGAGACATTTCCACTTGAACACATTCACATTTAAGCACTTTGTTACTAAAACTTAATAATTTTGCGGGTGGTAGGGCCTTGTGCAAGGTCCGTCCGGATCGCTACCGCCATCTTACTCGCTAATCCTGCCGCTAAGTAGCAGTGCTTGCCCTGCTGTGTTCCGGTGTGGAGAGTAAGACAGCCGGGGAAATTACGGGCACAAGAGGCATTTCATCTTAGTCCTCTAGGTTGGCAACGCATCTGCAATCCCTCCGGAGTTGCGGGTATCTATGGGCAGTGGTGATCACTTACCATCAGGTGACCCACTTGCTCGTTTGCCTTCCTATTCATAAAAAAAAAAACTGAAAAAATAATTATTACCCACAAAAGGTATTCGTTTACAAACATTTTCACAACTACTAACTGTCTACAAATCGGGCCACTGAAACAGTTACAACTGTTTCAGACAGTTGCGATAGCGCGATATCACTTTAAGGGTGCACTTCCACAGAAACGTTTGTGACGCATTCACCATTAGTTCCTGTCATATAGAATGAAGATAGAGAGAGGTATAGAACACTATTGCCAACGCTCACGAGTCTATAATAATATGGCCTAGAGCCCGATTTTTGAAAGCATAATGTGTGAAAATACCATTCGAAAGTGGTGAAAAATTGTGCTGAATTTGAAATACGAGTAGCTTAGAAGATACTTCCTGCAAGCCTTCCTGTTCCTGAAAGGGCCGGCAACGCACCTGTGATTCCCCAAGTCTTGCAGGTGTCCCTGGGCGATGGTGATTACTTTCCATCAGGTGACCCGTCTGCTCGTTTGCCCCCTCTTATAAAAAAAAAAAAAACTTACGGCTCTCATTAATCTTGTGAACTAGTCAAAAATTTGATTAGAGCTGTAGTTTTGAAGATGTAAACAAATTTATACCACTTTCGAATGATGTGCTTTCAAAAATCGGTCCCCTGGTCTCTATTTCATAAGTAAACGTGACATTCGACAGGTGACACTGACAATTCGGTCAATTTCGTAGCCATTATAAGGCTCAGTTTAACACAGAACTCCAAAGTTGTCTATGAAATAAGGGCGAGAAATCCCCATCCCCACTTTCTAGCCTCACCTGCGTAATGAGGTACAAGGAAAAAATCCACCAATAGGAAAGCAGCGCTAAGCGGGAGTAACGCTATTTGGCGGATTTTTCCCTCGTGGACTAGCCCGCTTTGGATACAAATGTTTTAGTGGATGCGTGGCCTAAGACAGTTGTTATACGAACGAACATTAATGACGAAGCTTCTAGAACTGCACGTAACGCAAGCAAATCAAGCATGGAAGCATGCCGCGGGTAGCGTCATCCATTGATAACGTATTAATCAAAATAAAAACTCTTATTCCAATTCGGTGAACATAGAGGAAGTCTTTTAGTTGTAACAGTGTAAAAGTGTTTAAGAAATTGCATAAATCTCCGTTTGCGAATGACACATCTGAAACTACTAACAATATAAATTGAACTCTTTATCGAGTTGGGTGTTAAGGGCAATACCAACGCCTACGAGTAATTGCATAATTAATTAACAGTATTCCCATATTTTTGAAGAGTTTCCTCCTGCGGAGACGATCCTGGCTGTGTCACCAGAAGTACCAGAACTCCACTACCAAATTACTGTATTGTCATCCGACTTACTCGAGTATACAAAATTTCAGCTCAATCGGTTGAAGATATCAGTTTCAAAATTTAGTCGCAAGATTTCACTCGGACAAACTTACTTATATGAATACATTGCAAATTAAATAAAAGCTAGTAATAATAATAAAATACATCAATTTTTCAGGCGCAAAGCCCGTATGTAGAAAATTTTAAACAAATCATTAGAGCCGTATCCGAGATCTCAAATCATACATAGGTATATTATAATTTACCAAATACTCGTTACCTATTGTTTGATAATGTTATGGGATAAAATTAGCTTAATCTTTCAATTAATTAATGCAATGTCACGATTTATTTATACAAACGTCGTTAAATCATAATATACCGATAATCCTTCCTTAATCATGCTAAACGTGGGCTTAAGGTTTTGTTACCTGAGGCTCTGTCTACCTCGTAAGGGATACAGGCGTGATATATGTATGTATGAATATATACCGATAAACCGTTGCTGGGTTTTTACGGTCACCGATATACCGTCCCATATCATTTTCATTGATAAATAATAAGTATAGGTATTAAAAAAAGATAGTAAAACAGATCGTGATACCTAATAATAATATTGGATTCTTATGAAGTTTATTCACATAAATTGAGAGCGCGTTGATGTCTATACTTACCGTACTAAACCGTGCTACTTTTTATATCGCGTGAAATATTATACCGACCCACGACCTAAAATATTCATATCATTACGTACTCATTAGATAATAAGTACTTGGGATTACGTGAGAGTGAGATGACAAGTTGATATATGAGTACCATTCGTATAGAGTTACGTAATGCGTAAGAATGAGTAGGAATATTAAGTTTTCGCCCAATCACTTTATACTTAAAGCATGAGTCAAGGCCACGGTCATGAGACGATTTCTTTGTGTTTTGTGAATGATATTAAATTGATTATTATATTTTATGCGCCTATTAAGTACTGGTTCACATTGACACACTTTACTTTCGATACGGTCCTTGGCTAAACAAAATTCATTTTTATTGACCATTTCTGACATTAGAATTTTTTAACAATCAAATCCAAATCCAAGCAATCGATATCCTTGGCACTTATGCATTCAAAAAATGTTACGTTGCACGTTAAATACTAACTAGTGAAACAAAAGTAAGGTTAATATATATGTACTAGCTTTTCCCCGCGACTTCGTCCGCGCAGGTAGCGTCCAAATGACATACCTTCATCCAATCATTTCTTCAATTATTAAGTCATTAGCTCTTATCCCGTCCTTTCATCAACACAAATACATCACATAAATTCTTCACAGAAATTCTTCAATCTAGGACTATCAGGACTCCTATCAGGATAGCGTAACGAAAACACGGCTTTACAGGACAAGGTGTGTTCGAAGAAGAACAAACAAGCTGTTTTGACAGTCAGTGGACTTACAATTACCCGCCATACATCTTACATGTATCACAAGATAGATGTCCTAGTCTTTTAATGTCCTAGTCCCAAACTAAGCAAAGCTTATAATTGGGTACTAGACAACGGGTAAACATACTTACATCCAAGACTCGAGCGAGAACAAACATCTGATCTGCCCCGACCGAGGATCGAAGCCGAAACCTCAAGCTTCATATTATACATACATAAATCGCGTATTTTATCCCTTACGGGGTAGACAGATCCTAAGGGTTGCTAGCCGCATCGCCTATAACAGGATTCCTATGATTTCAGTTTCATAGACTTCATAGTTTAAACGATAAACACTAAAGTATAGGCAAATCCCAGCTCACACTGTAGTGGGGTCAGGTAGGGATAGGAACAAGTAAAAAAATGACGATAACATATTTCCAGAAAATAGGATATGTCTAAAACATAATTTAACTACTTTTAGAGCAAACTGAGCCAGAAATTTAATTATTAGTTCTATCTCTTCTCCCCCCGCAATCCCTTCTCATCCTGTTTCACGGTAATCAAGGGAAAATAAGTAGGTGATAGTACTGATCGTGTTCTATTTGTTCTAGAAAATTCTAATTGTTGTTTACACACAACAAGCAACCGGCGTGTAGGAATTGCACGCGGAATTATTCATAACACGAAATCATTTCGTTCCTGCTCAAATTCTTTGTCAGTTTTCAACCTTAACGGCACGAGCAAAGCGTTAATCTACTTTGGACGAACATGTTCTGTGAAGTCATATTTTAATTCAATAGCTGTTTGCCATGCGGTGGGTGTTTCCTACACGCATAGACAATGACGTTGTTGACGCTTCAATAGTCATCAAGATCAGTATTTACTGACCAGAGACACATGTTGCCTCCCAAAAGGTAGTGGGGAAATAACTTGCCATTTTTGGTTTCTTTGCGCGACGGGCCAAAGTGGAGACAAAGAGCAGGGGATCTGCTATCAAGTTCGAAATTCGAAGTTCGTCACATTTCGCCTCTATCACTCTTCTATTAAAGATTATTAGTCACTGAGACGGTGTGGTGGGAACCTCAATCGAATTTGAAAGTAGACCCCCAGAGCCTTTAACAGGTGCAAGTTGTAACATTTATTATGTGCCAATCGGCAGCGCCTTTAATGGCCCATATTGCCAAGCTGTTATCAATATCAGAGTTTTGACACTACAACGTGAACACGTCAATTGTTACTACAAACAACTAGTTAACAAAAAGAATCTTCGAAATTGGTGGACTGGTTATCCACATACTTGGCTCGATATTTGGTCCTATAAGCAAAGAGCTGTTTTATGCTAATTAAATAGAACTTAAGAGGTACTACTTGTTAAACAAATACTCAATACGATAGCAAAAAGTTCGTGAGTATCGCGCGAACTTTCTTAGAAAAACCTGAAGTACCTACTTAAAAATACAAATAGGTTTTTAAGCAATATTTGCTTGGCCTGTGTAAGTGCACTTGCGTAATATCTAGTATCACTGTCTATTTATTATTTCGAATTGAAAAATCAAGTTTTCGAGCCGGACTTTTAAAATTTTACAAAAATAATATTATTCTATGTCTTAATGTTATTCAGGCTCTCACGCCAACAACATTGCTTACGAAAAACCTTAGGAGCAGCTGCACATATTAAAAATATTATTGGGTAGTTAATCCTGTTGCAGTTGAAAAACTACAGTAGGTACACATTTTTTTTATAAGATGGTACAATACCGCAAGTTTCACTCTATCGCGTTATAAAACTCTTACGAGGACGTTCGGTGTGACTCATTTCCCCAATATAAGAGACAATACTGAAAGCGGCTAAACGCACAACAGAGAAGGTGTCATGATATATTATCTATTTACAATACAATACTCACATCCATCAATAAACTCCTCACATTTCGCCATTAACCGCAAAACCGAAGCCAGCTGTCCAAGAGAAAATGTCAAGGGGAAATTGTGAATTTCCATACGAAAGTAGCCGTGGGAATGCAAGGTGATATAAAAGCACCTATACCTAACTTTACAATATCCTAGTAATTTTATAACCCGTAGAATGGAAAACCTGATGATTGGTACATTGGCACGGTTTGAGTTCCTTATTATGTGGTGAGAGCGGAAGCAAGTTGCTGTACCAATAATTTTATGTGAGCTGATGAGTATGCTCCCTTATTTAAACAGAGTAGGTAAATTAGATCAATGAAGTAGAGTTTCCGCAAATCGTTTTGTTTGTTAGATAAAGATTCTATCGCAGTTGTAGGATTGTTTAAATGAAAGATTCCGATTCTTCTTTTCCGTTCTCATGAGTATTATGAAATGAACATCTTTGTTGCCAGTATATGGAGGTAAACATTGTTTGTTTATTTAAACCTATGGAGAAATCTCCAAGACTACTGAACTGATTGCAAAAAGGTTAAGGCAACAAATTTGGACTTAATATTTACAGTTCATTGATCCCAGGCGAAAAATAAGAATTTAGCTGGGGACGTCTAGAAATCACGACCCGTACATCTATTTACCTTAAGACTCTACTGTGTTGTCATGTATTTTAACAAACAATAAAATGCCTTTAACAAATTATTTACAAAACACAGAAACCACTTTTCAATTTATACGACTCGACTCCGATAATTTCATAAACGTCTGGTTTCGCAACACTAAATTGCAACCCGTATGAATACAACAGCAATTTACAGTTCGGAATGTTATGTTATGTGGAGCGTCGAACCGCCGTCTCATACGATAATGGGAGGACGACCGTTTGTCTGCGCCAGCCGCTAAGTACTTATTACTGACCCATCAATTACTTACATAAAGTGTGCTTGGTCTAACTTCAGTTCAGTTATATCAGACTGGGTTAAGGCACAGTGCCTCCGTTGCATCACGGCTTACTTCCGCGCTCGCGGCCTACTACATCCATTATTGTTTATTTTTCATTTGTTTCTTATTTCTAAATCACGCTGATTGATGCGCTGCTCGTGCTTTATCTTACAACGCAATCAGATCGATTCCTATCTGTAAATAATTTATTTCAACAAGTGAAAGTTCTCTGAAGAATTATGTCACTTTATCTGTTAATTTATAGGTCACTGTCGTTAACTTCACACGATTTGAGATGTAACTGTTTAAGACGTTTTTTATTATTACGTAAATCAAAACTCTGGGTAGCCAGGAGTATTTTTTAAAAACTTTTAGTAGATAAGTCTTTACAGAATACACTTGAGTAGACTTGTTAAATTTGAAAATAATAACGAATTTCTTCATTCTTACGTGACTGCGTGTTCAGAATATTAAGGTTTCCAGTAAAAAGTGGAACAATTAAACTTGTAAGTACTTTGCATTCGTATTTTTAGCATAAATTATATCAGGCAGTGAACCAATAATTCACCGAAGCAATTGTCGTCCACCGGGCGTAGCAACAGCCTAATTTATGCCGAAGCATATACGTAGCTATATACAAGTGGATGTCTACCTTAATTGATCAACAAACAGTGTTATATATAACCTGGTTTATTACTTCATCGTGATGAAGCGAGATGCAATCGTGACCTAACCTTACAGCAAGATTACATTTCTGGGCTGAGCTCTAACATGCGTTTAAGTTAGAGCTGATTTTGCCATTGCGTTGACTTACCCAGAGGAACTAACACACGCGCTTCATATCCGCTGCTCTTTTCATCTTTTAATACTGTGTGTGTGTGACTGTATGTCTGTGGGATGTGGAGAGAAAACAAGTAGAGAGATCTCTCCCCAGAAAATTCTAATGCCTAAAGACCAAATTCAGACGGAAGACAGTTGGAAGTTGTATATATATCCGCGTATAAAACCTTCGATAGTGCAATGTAGAATACGGTTGACGTCGCCAGCAGCTACTCGTGCGTCGTAGTAATTTATGTAGCCGAAGACTAGGTGGCGCTAGGGTAGCTACAAGTCCATAGAAATAAAGTTGTTAGCATATAGAAAAATCGACTTCAAACATCCCTTATAAGCAGAAATGGCTACTGTCTTGCTTCATTTTGGTATAAAAGAGCAAAGAAAAATCGCAAAAAGCGACTAACATCCCGTGCAAAGAAAAGTTGAAAAGTCTGGCCCTCATTTGAGACAAGGGTATGTTTAGAATGAGATACAGAATCTCGTTTCCATTTGATTTCGATAGTATGTGGGAGCATGGAAAAAAAACTCATATGCCAAGATGCATGAGATGTACAAGCAAAAGTTGAGACGTTTCCCTTTCGTCATAAAATTCCCATTCTGACAACGATCCTTTACTTTTTTCTATAATGCTTTTTAAATTTTGCTATCAATTAATATTATTTATGAGTACAAATTAGAGGGTCATCACCGGGCCGTGACTTGGTTTTTGATGCGCGCGCGCCTTTCGTAACAGACCTTATACACGCTAAATCGGCTGACACCTTGACCGAAGATGGTGGATGAGCATATTTCATAATCATAATGAAAAATTATCAAAACATGCTATTAATCAGACGCTTTATGTTGACGTGAGGCTATGATCACTCCTTATGTATAGTCGACCAAGTAAATGCTTTACATGACAGCTCCTACGTCCTACATCAGAAAAAAACAGTTAGGCCGATTGTCACATTGACTGGTAAGTGAAATCAGTGATGTTTTAGTCTGTTATAATATAAATGACGTTGAACTCTGGGTGGCAAAGGAATTTCTTGGTCAACTACATTTATAGGTACAGGCAGTAAATTCAATTTTTAAAGATATAGCTCCATCGATAATGTCGATGATTCTGGCAATGTCCAGGTTGAAGAAGACACTACTTGTTTTTAATCAGCCGTTGCTCGGTACCTTCGGCGTGCGGTACTCTGATGAGAATCTAAAATAGACTACATATACATAAATTAATAGACTACCTACAAATATAATTTGTTAATTTTTATAAATTTACATAGTTACATACAGTATACCAAAATTTTACTAACTTTCAGAGAAATCTGAAGGTATGTGGAACAAACTGTACAACGATTCTTAAAACACCCGTGTAAAATCGTGTGTGGCAAACAAAAACAAAGTTTTGGCGGATGATTTGTTTATATAGGTACCTGGCAAAGTTCAAACATGATAATCTACTTTTAGAAGTGACATTGCACTCCAAGAGTGTAACTAAGAAGAATCAGTACGAAAATAATACGTTCTCGGAATGTGAAAGCTAGTTAGGTTTAATACGAGGATGATGTACATAGTATTTAAACAAAACACAATCACTATTATCATTCTCCCATACTTACAGCAGGTAGAGTCAGGTGTGTGAAACCTTTTTACTGGCAACACTAAGACTTAACCTGGCAATGAAAATGCTATTGTATTTTTAGTACGAGTACATTGAAACCCTTGTGGGAAGCAGTTTTTTTATAATAATGTTACCTATTATACTGGTCGGAGGATCGTCCATGATCAAGATAAATAATTAACTTTTTATAGCGTTTAGTACTTCAAAAGAAAATAGAGAACCAATAATCAATCGGCAATATTCATACTCGTACATCCATCGATTGTTTAAAAACATGGTCTTCCTAAAAATAATCTCTTTTATGAAAAGTTTTTGCGTCATACGATCAAAAAATACAAACAAAGGTGTGTTTTTATCCAAAAACCCATAGAATACTTTACCCGTTAACATAGGATTATGAAATTTGACAAAAGCAAGGCCTTACAGCACAAGTTAACAAAACGTCCCGTAAATCACTAAGTAATACGCAAAATAATTATTTATTTGTCATAGAAATAATATCAAACATAAAACAATTTTGTTGCTAGCTTTTAAATTCATTCGGAACTGTCAGTGCTTGAGTTCGACTCGCTCTTGGCCAGTATTTACAAGCTGTTAATTTAAATTGCGATGTATGTTTCTGTGTTGGTTCGTCAAGACTTTCCACTCCGTAAAGAAAAGGTCAACTCTTCCATGTCGAACTTCACTCACTTCCAGTGGTCCAATTGACTTATAATTTGGCACTCATACATATGCAAATTCGAGTATCAAACTTTGACCGAGATCAAATATTCAAAAGTTGTAGTTAAAACTAAATATTTCTTTTTCTTCAATAGGCATACGCTGGTAGCCGCAAATGGCTTTTACACCTTCAGCAAACAGAGGGCGACCAGCCTGATGGATGCTCACAAAACGGTAAGACAATTTATCAATCCCTATATGTAGAACTGACTTGGACTTACAATTCAGTGTCGTGGAGCTAATGAGTTATCGGACCAATAATAGTGTCTGTGATGGTTCAAGCGCGCTATATTCTAATTTAAATTATCAGATCTGCAGAGAAACAATGATCAGAGGAACAGTTGAACAGGCTCGGTAAAAATTTGAAATTCGTAACACAGTGAATTAATCTAGAACAAAAGCTTCTTAAAGAGGTCCGCAAAAATCTTACTTATTCATATTTTTACAACTGAAATTGTGCGAAATTTGACCGTGGCATCCCTTCTGTATACGCAGTGGCGTAGCTACCAAGGGACTATGCGGGGCAGTGCCCCGGGGCCCTCAAGCTCAGAGGGCCCTCGAATCCTTACCAGAAAATCTCGATCGAACTATTATTATTAAAACGTAACCAGTTTAGATAGTAGTGGGGCCCCATTTTTTTATTTGCACCAGGGCCCTTGGTTACCTAGCTACGCCACTGTGTATACGTCACCGATAAGTTAGTGAATCAAAATCAAAACATTAAAGTCGCATTGCATAAGAAGTGTAGCGGGTGCGTAGCGTACCACGCATGCCGGTCCAAAGAAGCCACCAAGGAAGCAGCTCACGATAGTGTATTCATAATATTGTACTATTACCCCTGTGGAGACTTCAAGTCTTTGGTATTTATCAGTCGTCTATTTGATATGTTACGGCGATGCTGTAACGATGTTATCCTCGATGCACGGCGTAGTGTCTATTGCGTATTGTTTGTTATGCGTAAGTTAGAGATATAGTTTTCGCGCGGATTCTAAATCATTCAAGCCGCATTTGAATCTGGTGCCCGATTTTTGAAAGCACATCGCTCGAAAGTAGTATCTATGTATTGCTACAAAACTACAATTTAAATTAAATTTTAGGCTAGTTGACTACATAAATAAATCTGTATTTTTTTCTTATACCCTCGTATTTTAAATTCACTATAACTTTTCACCACATTCGAGTGGAACTTCCGCATAATCTGCTTAAAAACATCGGGCCCCCTGGTGTTACTTTGCGGTATCCCATGAAAATCTAAAAAACAAGAAGAAAAGTGTTAACAACATTGGAATATTTGCTTTCAAAATTTCACAACTTGATACGTGAAACAAAATTAAGTAACGAAGTCCAGAGACTTCGTTGCCAGAGCATCAGCTAGTGTTTATTAAAAACATCCGCCTCTTCACCCAATCCGCGTCCGTCCCTAATGTAATACTCCTATCATTCACTCAAAGCTTGACTGGACGAGATCCTTAAAGGGATAACTCCGCCGTTGTGCATGTATCGCAGTGTTTGTCAATTGTATTTGTTCTGTTTATTTTGCACAATAAACAGTTTACATATTACATACATACACTTACTCTAATTACCACATTTTGTTGTCCTATTGCAGGTCCATGAAATGATAAGGCTGCACCTAACGGACCGGCACCTGCGAGTGATGTTGTGGTGCATCCTCCTCGGCCTGCAGCCTGCGTTCGGCGGGATACTCGACCCGTTCAACTGGGCGCGCTCTGACCGCATTGAAGTCAACATTCCTTGGTTGCCTTGTAAGTTTATCGTCATACACTTAAATATATTTAATATTATAAAATGAAAACATTTGTATTCTTACATCTTTGTTTGTAACGAATAAAGTTGAAAACTACTGAAACGATTTCGCAAATTTTTTCACAGTTGATATTCAAGCCCCAATTTTGAATTTCAGTTGAAAACGAGACTAGATGCTATGACGAGCTAGGCTGTTTAAATATCACCAGGAGTTGGTATCATCTCATCCACCGACCTTTCAACGTATTTCCTCTGCCCAGAGTCGTGATAAATACAAGGTAAACTCAATTACATTTAGCATATCGCAAATTGAGGTTGCACTCAATTTATCGCTCATTATTCTTGTTCTTTGTAATCATAATTGTTGCTCTCGTTTCCAGGTTTATTTTATACACAAAGAAAAACCCCACCGATGGTCAAATTTTAAACGTTAACGTTAACAAAACTATAGTGAAGTCCAACTTCAGCCCGCGGCGGCTTACCAAAATGATAATTCACGGGTTCATCGACACACCTCTTTCTAACTGGGTAAGTTTGCATTTCTAACAATTTGGATGACATCACTATTGTTTCATCTGATTTTAAACGTTCCTAATTTTCGTACTAACATGTGAATAGCTGGTTGTCCTCGTTATGCATATAAAATTAATAATATTCAGTTGCAACTATGGTATTTCTGTTGCGTTGTTTATATAACATTTGAACTCCGATTATTTTGTCGTCGAACTTGGAACTTAAATTTTTTTATTAAAAATCGCCAGTTCCTCTGAAATATTGTTGAGGTTCCCTAAAGCTGGAAGATGCTCGCGGTTAGCTCATGATAAAAGTCCCATTAATGTGTAATGTACTGGCTCTAACTAGTCATATTCTCTCCTGTACCTAAATCTTAGCAATAACCTCAAAAACTTTTTCAGTTCACGATTTTGTAAGGTATTATTATTGACTGCGACAAAGTACTAAATATTACAAAGCACAGCTACAAAGTACAAAATGTCAGCAATAACAGTTTTTTATCTTGGAATTTTCCATTATTTTTTTAATCTTTGTACATTGAACTGCGGAAGAGTTTTATCTAACTTCTTGCACAATTTTATGAGGATTTTGCACTGATAACGCAAACTTTAAGATATGATAAGATACCTGATGTATTTGACCTTTGAATTTATAAATATTTATTTTACAACTTGATAATAAAATCTATGATCAATTAACAGTCACCTATTATGGGGACAATTTGTATTAGAGAGATATTGCCCAATAAATACAGGTATATGCATTTTTTAATGCCGCAATCACGCACGAGTAGATGCCCATTTACTCTGGATTATGAAGATGACCTGATTTATAAGAGATCCCAGGAGTTAAACCATAACTTTCTGTTTGACAATAACTGAATATCGTGGTTGTACTCCAGAATTATTCAACTTAGTACGGGTACATGAGTACTAAGATCACATTATAAATTCATATTTATTTATTAGTGTCAAAAAGACGATGAATTTTCAAGGAGATTAAGAGAGATAGAGTGAGCTCACTTTAATTGACGCATCGTGCTTGGTTTTTACTATTTCTAAATAAAATTCTACCTGTAATGTTGATCAATGAAACCTGTTGCTTATGTGTAGTATGTGTTATTTTTAATTCAAAAGTAAAATATTCCGATTGTTAAAATCATATTATTATTTATTTAAGAATATCACACATTTTTACATTACATTAGGAAAACACTTTGACACAGATATGAAGCAAACAAAAACTACACTTTTTTAATAGACAATACAAAATATAAGAACATAAAAAGGTTATCTGTCGCCAACACCGATATTAAAATATTTTATTTTTTTAAGTTGAAGATGTGCTTCTTGTTTTTCCAGGTTAGTGAGATGAAGGATGAGTTGGTGAAAGCGGGAGACTTCAACGTGGTGATCGTGGACTGGGCGGGCGGCAGCCTGCCGCTGTACACCCAGGCCACCGCCAACACCAGGCTCGTGGGGCTGGAAGTTGCTCACTTCGTTAACACGTTACAGGTGAGAACTAAATTAAATTATAAAAATTAGTAACCAGTAGTATTACAAGTCTAAGGCACTCCTTTCTCAAATTGTAAAAATCACCACTTTTAATCATATTAATATTAACTGTAAAATAATCCTACTAATATTATAAACGCGAAAGTTTGTAAGTATGGATGGATGTTTGTTACTTTTTCACGCCAGTACGGCTGGACAGATCTAGATGTAATTTGGAACATAGATAGAATATAGTCTGGAATAACACATAGGCTACTTTTTATCCCGGAAAATTACGTAATTCCTGCGGGATAGCGATAAACGAAACGTCTATGCAGACGAAGTTGCGGGCAACAGTTAGTAAGTAATAATAAATAAAACATTATGTTATTCCCGCTTTTCAGAAAGAACATGGATTAAATCCCCTTGACGTCCATATAATAGGGCATTCATTAGGCGCTCACACGGCAGGTTACGCGGGAGAAAGAATACAAGTAAGTATTGTGCAATTAAACATAAAATTAAACTATTAATTATCGTAAAGGTATGCTCTTCAGCAAATCTCATTATTTGCCTTTGATTTAGCCTCTCAATTCTTAGGGATTAGGAAGAATTACTGGTCTGGATCCTGCCGAACCCTATTTCCAAGGGATGCAAGCACACGTGAGGCTCGACCCTACCGACGCGGAATTCGTAGACGTCATACACACCGACGGAAAGAGCATTTTCCTTCTAGGTAATGCTTAGCGTAACTGTGTTTAACTCATATTTAACCGCACGTAAATATTTTATGCTTTTATTAATCCATGATGCACTTTCGTTCGTTGGATACTTAAGCATGCGATCTGACGTCACTTGAACTAGAAATAAAGCTTGGTTGCTTCTCCTACCACATTCGATAAACGAGATGATTTCGCACAAAAACTATTGGAATTGTTAGCTAGCACAAAAAATAAGTTGCTCGTTGAAATAGTTTCAAAAACGCCCCTATGATGTGAAGTCACCTCGTTTCACGGAAGTAAACTAACACCATTTATGGTAACATATACATATGTTCAACGTTTATTGTAGACATATATATCCTAGGTAGCTTATTGCTCATAATTCCATCAAATTCATAAGTATATATTTTTATGTATTTATCGCATTCATGGTAACTAATCATCCACGTGTTTTATTCACGCGTGCGACAGATTTTGTGTTTATGGCAGGATACGGAATGTCACAACCAGTGGGGCACTTGGATTTCTATCCCAACAACGGCAAAGAACAGCCCGGGTGCGATCTGACTGAAGGCCCCCTTGTGCCTCTCACTTTGGTCAAACAAGGCTTAGAGGAAGCCTCTAGGGTGCTAGTGGCTTGCAATCATGTAAGAGCTATCAAACTCTTTACGGAATCCATCAATGGGAAATGCTCCTACATAGGTAAGAAAAACAAGTTTTTTTTGTTGATACCTATTAACAAATTTAGTATAGCATTCCTACTGTACTAGCATCATCATCACTCCTACACACTTGTGTACCAAATTTCAAGTCAATCTGGCCCCTAAAAGTTGATTAGACTTGCTATATTTGACCTAAATAAAGAAGCAGATAATAAAACATACAAAAAATAAACACAGTTAATAATATTTAAAGTTAGATAAAACTTTGTAAAAAATATTCAAAAAACATACACTCATCAAGTATTAGACCCCCAGGTTATATTTATTAATTAAGCATTAAATTATTTAAATTTTTAAGCAGTGTGGATTATGAGCCTGCCTATATTACGTTGTTCGTGTTGGTTATAGCAATAATACTTAATTTATTTTTGTGTCTTCATAATTTCAGGACATCAATGTCCTTCGTACCAACATTTTCTGGATGGAAAATGTTTCCATTGCGGCCACGGATGTGCGATTATGGGGTATGTAGAAATGTAGAACTTTACACATTATCATTTGTTTTTCAGTGTTTAAATTTTAATTTTAATCATACTTTATCCAATTGTTTCCAGTTTCCACGCTGACAGTTCTCCTGGCTTGATAACGAACAAAAATAACCAATCGGAGAACGAAGTGTACCCATCCGAGGAGCAGGAGACTATCGGAGCTAAGTACTACTTGAGTACTGGTAAAGAACTACCTTTTTGTCGTAAGTATTCCGAATGTTAATATATTCGCTATACGCTATTCGGTTTTCAATTGGCCACATCTAACGTAACGTCTCAATTTCTTTCAGAACGACATTATAGGATTGCTATTCAACTGGCGAACCCAAAAGGAGCAGAATCGTGGGTGCAGGTAAAAGACAGCACAGCTTACTTTATTCGAGACTTGAAGTCACTATTAAACATACCTATCAAACTATCATTACACATAAACGGATAACTCACGTATAAAAAGTCGAGTGATGCTCGACATGTTTCGGACTATTTCGTAGTCCTTTCTTTTCGACTTTTTATACGTGAGTTATCCGTTTATGTGTAATGATGATTAAGTCTCACGGTAGTTTCATGTTGAAACTATCAAACTATAATTATCAGCACTTAATTTTTTCATTTACACAAATAAACGATGTGTACAATAATTATTATCTACAAGCTGTTATTTAACTTGCACTTTCGTAAGTATATAAGTACTTAACCAGGTTATCCTTTTCAAACAATCCTTTGCAAACTTTTTCGACCACTGCCAGTTGTGAAACAGCCCTTTATCTTTGAACTTGACAGGGTTTCTTGAAAGTGACGCTACTCTCTGACCGAGGCGTAATACGTGGAATGGATTTGACGCCTAACAACTACGTTAAGTAAGAACACATTCCTCAATAGTTGACAGGCTTGCTGTATGTTACTTGCCACTAATTTCATCTTAATTCCTTTCAGACTAGAACACGGTACGTCTTACACAATTGTAGTTACCCACCCTATGGATATGGGTGGTAAAGTGAAAAAGGTAAAAACAACATATTTGTTTTCAATGCACGTGTACCTACTTATTTATAATGAAAGATAATACTATTACTACATATAAATCCTGCTTGATGCATAAAAACCCAATTCACCAAAAAAACTGACTTTGGCAAATGAAAATTGTAAAGTGACAGATAAAGACCGGCAATTATAGCTGACCAGTATTTCTGGACATTTTTTGACCAGTATTTAAGATATTTATAGGGGAGTAAGAGTTAAATTAGGTGCTGCATCGCGAATTGGTGCAGAGATAGTTTATTTCACTGTTCTCCAAATTTCCTACTCTATACAAACAAGTCTAAAACATTTGAATACCTATACTTACATCAGTGCCCTGAAATTTGAACCTGCGGCTCTCTATCGCCAAACCTCCGAAAACTGTGACCGCATTCGCAATGGTTTTACTATTATGCATTTATACTAGTTTGCCTAATGAGACTAAAACTAAATTATGTTGCAACAGATGTTTGCGACGCTCCAAATCCGAATTTCAATGTTTTTCTTTCATTATTATACTGACTTCCGAGAAACGGAGTAGGTAGTTTCTCTCGGAATCTTTTTGAAAAAACGAATCTAATCTACCCTCGTTGTTTCTCAGGTAGAGTTATCATGGGAGTATGACATGAATGTGCTAGAGCCCCGGTCGCTCTGTATACTCTGGTGCAACGACCGACTCTACGTGAAGTCGGTGCTGGTGGATCAGATGGAGCTACCCAGCAGAGGGTAAATATCACGAATCTATCGGCATGGCATTACCCTTAAGGCACTTAATACTTAATAACGGCCATGACCTCCCTATCTCGTATTACATGGCACTACCATAGACCTAAGATCGAATTCTATAGCTATTAAATCGTAGCAAGGGTTGTTAGGGTCCGATTACTAAAAGTTCTAGAAGATACAGTTATACTCGTTTGCTTTAACTTAATATATACTTTTCCAGAAAGCGCAACGTAGACTTCAGCAGCAAATTATGCACGCCAAAACGTGAATTTGCTGAAATCCCCAACCGGGGCTCCGCCAGTTTCTACGACAACTGCGGCAGGTAGCGGTGCCATACTCGACGCGTTGGCTTTGTTTCTAGTGCGGGACTAGCTTTATTATGGAGTATACAGTTCATGACACCGCTCCGCACCTTTCCACAGGCAGGCACTCACTTTGGCGGTACAAAGACTTTGGACGTCATCGATTCGTCGGCGTGCTTCCTTATAGACCAAAGTGAGAAGTTGCATTAAGTTATCTTAACGACTGGACAACGGTGAGTTCGGTGGACGTCGGTGATACGTCGTGTTTCTCGTTAGTGAGTGAATGTGGACTACCAGTGATGAGACACGGTGACGCGAGTTTCAGTAGTAAATTATGTTATTGTTGACGTTGAAAATGATGTTTTAGTTGCTGTTAAATACTCGTTTGTTATAAAATATAGTTGATAAGCAATAAGGCAACGTGACAAAATGAAATTTTATTTAAGGGCAAGTTGGATATTTATAATAAAGCAATCGATTATTTTCAACTAAGCTCGATTTCGTACACTTATTTACAACTTAATGGTACTACTTGTTACTAAACAAATTCTACCAAGGATTTGTAATTGTTCTTGTGGTCGGTGGAAAAATAAGTGTTGAATTTTAAGCTTAAAACGAAATAAAATGTAAAAATGTGCATAGTATCTACCCAAAAAACAAGATTATTATTATGTTTATCTATAGGCATTTATACAAAGTAAGTCTGAACAAAGTTTTATTTATTTATTGTGATTTTATACTTGCCTAATAAAATTACTAAAGGATTTTTTTATTTTTTATTTACCTCTTCAAAAAAAAGTTCAAAGAATCTGATGAAGAGAATAATAACCCAGCAATCTTCGCTAAGTGTTAGGTAAAAAAGAGTTAGTTAAAAACAGACGTCCGCGACCCAGCTCAATGCATGCCAGTAATTTCCAAAACTAAGTAGATACTGTAGAGCTACCTTGAGGATGCACTTTATATCCGTACCTACGGGGTTCGTTATAGATTACCTAACCAAACTTGTGGTGGCTGTGGGCCGTACATCATACTCCAATAAGTAAATCATACTACTCTCTTTAATTCAATCAATCTAAATACAACAATTATATATCAGGGGATGTGATTTCGTTCCCGGTTCAAACTGATCTAAGGCCCGTCACAGAGTTCTTGGAATACAATCAAATATCAAATAACGAATGTACGATTAATTAATTTCGAGAGTAGCCTCTTACTAGCCAGCGCGAAGACCCATCCTACCTAGTTCTACAGTACCTACACTCTACTAAACTACAGTCATAAAAAAAAATTGCTTATTAACATAATTATACAAAATATTCATAAATGCCGCTAAGTTTAACAAAGCAATATTCAAACTAAGACGAATAATGATAATGACGCAGTGTAACAATTACGTTACCTTCAATTTATGCATAAATCAGAGATAAATGATCACTATTTTATATCCAAATCCTCGTCAACCATGTTGTGACGTTCAAGTCTCAAAATATACCGCCTTTTCGTACTGACTGATTAGAAAAAAACTTGCAAAAAAAACTATGACTTCGCACGCTGCGCCGTCTATTTACCCGAATAGTGAGGTTTTTCGAGCGTGTGTCTATAATTTAGGTATGGATTTATAATTGGACATGCTATGAGTTTGTTAAAAATCATTCGTAGTAATTATTCACGACCTAAACCTGTGGTGGACGGCGGGTGGTGGGAGGCACTGGCCCGAAAGCAAACATTATTAAGAACAAATCGCAAAAATACTTGTCTTGTCGAACTCCCGAACATGCGTCAATTTTTAACTATGTATCAAAAGGCTTTTGCTTATACAATTTCCTTAATCGAAGAGAAAATTGTGTTTTCACATCACAACTAAGTCCATGCGTGTCCACATGTTTTTGTGGCCCTCGTGAACGCTCAGGTGGGACTCTCATGGAAATTCAGGATTATTTTTATTTATTTGAGACAAATATCTTAGTATCACCTCTGTTATACAAGCCAGTTTGTCAAAGATTGCAAACATCTTATCTGGGACGAAACTATGAGAGTTTGAAAAAGAGATGAAACGGTTCAAGAAAAGGTAGGTAGTGCCCCGCTTTCTTTTTTGTTCATCTTGGCTAATAATACTTGTTAGATAATCAATCATTTAAATATGTATAGGTATTTAAAGAAAACTTCCAAACATTTTAATAGCTAATCAGAGTCATTTATTTATACTAACTTGCTTACATATACATATTACATCATATTAATAAATTATGTACTTAATTCCACGTATCAGTTGAACTGATAACGGAATTTGGACTTTGTCCGGTATGATGCGAGCTAAAAATTAACACCCGTTATGAAGTCCGCCTATTGGTTCCTACCGAACATCAAAAATGGAGTCAGGCTTATCAATCAGTCACACTCATGGACCTAAAATAAAGTGGGTGACATAAGCTGGTTTGTGAAACAAACAACTCAGCAACGTGCAAGACTGACTGGTTTAGGAAACTATCGTGACAAATAAATCAAGGACGTTTTTTTTGACACGTAATATGGGTCAACTGGTGTCATCCACTAAAATACAGGTCTCGATTCAAACTTCTACTACACTCAGTAATCACAAAAAATAAATAAATATTTCCTACGCTTTGAGACGCCTGGTGCACATAACAAAATCAACAATACAATTTCAGTGTCAAAAAGCAAAAATTACTCTCAGATTATAATTCAAAAACCTATCGATCGACATTTTAAAAAAGTTTCTACTCAGAAGAAAAGGAATGCTTTAAAGTTGAGAAACTTTTGGGTATACTTTATTCCCTGACCAATATTTCTCCCCCAGTGGGGCACCAGCACCACTGATATATTTTATAAAGAAACCAAAGTTAAACGAACAGAGGTTAAAGTCACTATGGTCAAGATACAAAGAGTACCTACCATGCGATCTAACAAGCATTTTCTTCTCCAACAACTTCCTAGAAGTCCATTGACTGTCAAAATTAACTAAACAAGCATATTAAGGACTATTCAGTGTTACTCAGTCTATCCTTCAATCCTTCTTCCTAAGTTTAGCGCTAGCTGTTTCCAGTGCATCTTGCCATTGGACTACCTCGTCAGGGAATTTCTTGAGGGTTTCAGAGCCGGGTGAGTCTGCCATGGCGGATGGTAGGTCGAGCCCGATGATATGACTACGGGAATAGGCTATAGCTCGCACAAACTCATCCTTTAAGGTGATGAACTTGTGCTCAAGAAAGATAGTCTTGTCATCCCAACAGAGTAGCTGTAAAGAAAAATATTAACGTTAGATGGTCATGCCTTCATCTAAGCATTGTATTGTAGTACGGTTTTATTGGCTTTTCTATACGTAAAACCTGTCTGCGTTTTTCGGCATGCTAAACCTTAAATTTAAATTGTCAAGTTGCCGGTCTGGCAGCTCATATTCGTTTAGAGAAGCTGTCAAAGCCATCAGATGCAGAGAACGTGCATAGATCTTTCTTTGGTCATTTTAGAGATCTATCTCTCCACCAATATAATATAATATAATATAATTTAATATAATATAATATAGCTGTATAATATAGAAATAGAAACGTAATGCTGCCCTTTTTACGACATGATTTGCTAGTTGGGTTGGGTGCAATCGATAGTCACAAAAAAGCTTTCTTATGGAAATCACTAAGTCTAACCTTGGTCTCAATCCTGTATAGATCGAATATATCAAGGGATCGCCTATACCGGATGTTGTTGGCTCCAACCAGAAGCTGGCCGTTGGCTTTAATAAGCTTTTCATAGAGACCTGTGCGGTCATAGAAGTGGATTCTGGCAAAGTCCAAAATTCTAATGAATCGTGCGTTGTTCATGTGCGAGAAGAAGAAGTCCACATCTTTTGTCGTGCAGATGCCTGTGGGAAGACAGAGATAAGTAATTAGTAGAGTTAGAGCTAATCAGTATTTAGTATATTAGAAACTACCTGTATTTATCCTTATCATACATCTCAGTAGCCTAATTAATTAGAATTAGATACAATTTTCTTTGAATAAATTTAATAGGTTGCTATGACAAAGCCACTTTCCCTTTCCCCGTCCCGGTTTTATTAAAAGTTCGCTGCTCTTATATTAATGACGAACTGCGTGTTCTGATGTTATTAACCTTATTTAATATTACGAATTTATTGAAATTTAAGGCTGCTCCGAAATATTTGAGGACCTCGCCCGATACGATATAGAGTAAGATCCCAGAGCGATCAGACATAACTTATTTTCAGACGAATGAAACCTTAAGTTTTCAGTAGCGTCTCGTGTGCCTTGAATACCTACGCGCTTGTGAAAACTTGCCGAGTGACACCTGGGCAGGTACCAGGTGAGAAAGGTAACTAAAAGTAAGAGTTATTTAACTTAAATTCACATGGCTGATTTTTATATATATCATGTAGAATATTATTTTAAAGTAATATCATAAGTGTCAGACACTTTTGATGGACCAGAGCTTTTGTCAGACGCTTTTAAGCTAGGTACCCAAAAAATAAATGAACTTTACTTATTTTTACATGTCTGATTTTTGAATATGTTATTGAAGTATTTATTTAAAAGTTATATTCAATCAGTCAGACAAACTAGAGTGACCAAACATCCCCTAAGACAAAAATTCTGTGAAATTTATAGTATTCCTGTTAAAGTTATTTTGTTGAAACAAAGATGCAAAAATCTCAGATCGAAATCAGTAAGTATTCTTAACACATTTAAATTTTTTACTTTGAGGCGCATGCGCAATAGTGCTCTCGCCCTCATACTTCTGGCTGAACAATATTTGTCTTAGGGGATGTTTGGTCACTCTAGTTTGTCTGACTGATTGGATATAACTTTTAAATAAATACTTCAATAACATATTCAAAAATCAGACATGTAAAAATAAGTAAAGTTCATTTATTTTTTGGGTACCTAGCTTAAAAGCGTCTGACAAAAGCTCTGGTCCATCAAAAGTGTCTGACACTTATGATATTACTTTAAAATAATATTCTACATGATATATATAAAAATCAGCCATGTGAATTTAAGTTAAATAACTCTTACTTTTAGTTACCTTTCTCACCTGGTACCTGCCCAGGTGTCACTCGGCAAGTTTTCAGAAGCGCGTAGGTATTCAAGGCACACGAGACGCTACTGAAGACTTAAGGTTTCATTCATCTGAAAATAAGTTATGTCTGATCGCTCTGGGATCTTGGACTAATACCTATATCTCATGGCGACTGTACATATAGGTTAAGACGAGTGTAAACCGTCCTAAGTAATAAGGTATTTTTATACGTATAGCCACATAAGTACTAACGACATGGACGCTGAGTCCCAACCCCAGCTTGTAACTATTTTTAGTCGCGTTCCGAGTGACTTTGGGAATCTATTGATTTGTAATAGTCATAGGCTTTGTGAACTTGTGAGTTTCCCAATTTAATCCACCGCAAATCATTCTTGACTAGACCTAAAATCATTCCGTAGCAAAATAACAAAACTGGAACCCTTAAATTTTCGTCCTGTGCGTCTGTCTGTCGGCATATTACATATCTACAGCCAATTTGAGCTTTGCTCCATCGCCTCGACCATATAGCTAATGTGTAATTTTAAATACTTTCAACGAAAATTAGTTTGATAAATGCAGGCCCCTATTTCACCAACTCGACGATTGTTGATGATGATGACCATTGACAATTCGAAATTAAGCCAATCGGCGTAGATTCTCGTCGAGTTTGTAATGTAAAGAGAATAGTCACTTGACACCGACCATTGTCGTGAAATATGGGCTTGGGTCAAGACCCAAGGGTCTTGGAGATATCGCTAAAACTGTACTTCTTAAAGAACATGATATAACCACTACCGATTCTCCTATACATATCTAATACCTTTAAACGAGCAATTCTTGTTATATACAGGGTGTCCCAGAAACCGACTATAACCCGTTAAGGGCTGATAGACCTACTAATTACCTACATACCAAAATATCACATTTTAGGTTTAGTAAAAATCTTTTAGTTTTCGAGATTAGGTATTGTCATTTTTGCATAAATCTCGATTTTTCTCCCTCAGTTGAGTTTTTCGTCTGCCACAGCCTCAAATGACCTAATTTAGTAAATCTGATTACTGATAAATAAATCTAAAATCTAAAATCTGAATCTTGGAAACGACTCCAACAATTTTCATGAATTTTAGTATGCAGGGGGTTTTGGGGGCGATAAATACCGAGCAAAGCTCATCCGGGTACTAAGTACCTACCTACACGGGCTGTTGCGGTGTGGCTTAGCCATCATTTTAACTCGATTTTTACTACGGAACCCTTTGCTATCCCTGATCCGACACGCATTTGGCTGGTTATGTACCATTAACTAGCAGAATAAAAAAATAGTCCTCATCGTTAACGTCACCTGTAAGTTCTGAATAGCAAAGTTACACACGGCAAACGTTTATCCCGAATGGAGCCTCTGAAAGCAAACGCATTGCAGGCGTAACAATGATAAAGAACTAAAAGAACGACTACGGAAAATCGATATTTCTAACAACAAGCCATTAAAAACTTGTTACTTTACTACAGGAAATTTACTGACAGTGTTTACGGATAAAACAGTACAGCTCAAAAGATATTCAATTCATAGACCATTACGTGGTTACAAAAAAAGTCTCTACACAATTTTCCACAGATTTTCCAGTTTAACCTAAAAATAGGACAAATATGACTCATTAAAATTTAAAGGTAAGAGATATTTTATTTATAAAGTTTAGGAATTTAAAAAAAACGTACCGTAATATTTTGTTGTTTCTGTAATCTTGTATTTTCTTTGAAATGCTCTTCCTATATAAACTGTTGCAAATCCTCGTATATAGTAAGCGACGTCCCAGAACAGGCACAAGAGCGCTAATATTATTATTATCACGCCAATCATTGTTGAGAAATTATTATATACCTAATATTTAAAAGCCAAGATTACCCCGCAACGCTCGCATTTGGACTAACCAAACCTGAGCGCTTTATAAAGTAGACATAGCATATCAACAGACTGACGTCTAAAGTTCAAGGTCGACTGCGCAGTCATTGCGCGGACTTTATATTTTTGGCTTATCCTATATCCAAGACCGGTCAAAGTCGAAGTTTACCTTACCTGCCAGATAATCCGATAAAGGTAACAACGATGACAATAATTTTCGCCACAGGAAACCCCTACATAGCAAATTTCATCGATATCGTTAGAGCCCTTTCGAAAACTTGTGCCTAAAGGTCAACATCTTCTGTTACTAATACCAAGCCATTAACTTGCTAGTATTAGAATTTAGCTTTTGCACGCGGCTTCGCTCACGTGATGAGTACCTACTTCATCTCGTGGGAAAATTGGGATAAAAAGTGGCTTTCATTCAAATCCGTCCAGCTGTTTTAGCGTGAAGAAGTAACAAACAAACACACATACTTTCACATTTATGATATTACGTAGTTTCTTTCCCCTGTCCGTCTGCCCCTATGTATGCTTAGTTTTAAACTACGCAACGGATTTTGGTGCAGTTTTTTTAATAGATAAAATGATTCAAGAGGAAGGTTTATATGTATAGTACATGCATAATATAGTAGAGAAACAATGATTGCACCCGTGCGAGGCCAGGGCGGGTCGCTAGTAAGAATAAAAGCTTTTTCATAGTGGCCCCTTGCAAACCATTTTTTTAATCTAGCAACACTGACTATTGAAATGTCAGAATCATATGTATGTACAACCGAATGAAATGAAAAGTGTTTATCTTCACCTGTATTTATTCTAAATAGGAAAATGGACGTAACTTTATGAAATCAATATTGTATATTTGAAGTGTGCAATATATGTTATAGTCCTGATCATTAGCAGAATAAAGATTACTTACATATCAATGTCGTCGGTAGGTTCCAAACTGGTCCTAGGACTCTCATGCGCTATAAGTATCGGTATTGTTAGCTATGTACATTTGAAACAAATATCAGACAGGTGAGATGTTCAACTATAACACCGTTACATTTATTTACTTGTCTGCCTAGTTGATTGATATTACATATCGAGTTACAATTATCTTGCACATGTTCAATGATAGAAGTATACTATTTTTTTCAGAAGGCATCCTCCATAAACAGGTTCCCTGTTCTATGAACATATGATTCATGAACACAGGTTTATCCCTGTTGAGGGATATATTCTTGAATCAAATCGAGTTCAATAAAATATTTAAACTCAACAGCTATAATTTTCCTAACTAAAAGTAGCATAAATCCACTCGTTTATGGGGACAGGGAACAGAGTCTCTAAAATTGCATCAGATTTCAAATCTATATCCTTATCTGAAAACTATTAATACCAAATGGATTGAATTTAATTGACCTTTAGCCTGAGCAGAGCATAACTTGTTATATAATGTGACTCTACTGCAGAATACTTATTTATCAAGTTTATCCTCCTGCGGCCCAAAGTCAAATTTTGGTTGTTGGATTTAAAATCTAACGTCATTCATGTAATATTTAATTTTTCTTTGACAGTAGTCCTTTATTTAGGACATTGGGCAGCAGGAGGCTAATAGTAAAGAAAAAATAGTATTGCTTCCATAAGTGAGCTGCTAAATTTCCATTCAGACCCACCATATCCCTGTCACTACCCCTGGGGGTAGGGTGGGACTAAACCATGCCACCATAGTAGTGCTGGGATTTGAGAAGTTGAAAAAAAAAAATGACAGCTCCTATTCCTGGATGGTTTGCCCTTCAGATATAAGGAGCTACCTAACTAACCTAACCTACCTAATACCCATAGTTTACAGCACTATGGTAGTATGGTTCAGTCTCGCCCTACCCCCAGGGGTAGTGCTAGGAGTATAGTGGTTCTTAACCAAGAGCCACGGCTAGTGTATAACAAGTCCAGTGAATGTTTTAGATCCTATCATTTTGACTTATGTCTTAATTTTTCAGAGAAAAGATGCACGAGGGTGTTGTAATGGATGTTGAACGACAACAAAGGCGAAAGATTGAAAATCTTTACATGCTGGAGAAACAGAATGAATTAACCAAACAAATGAAAAAAGGATTAAATGAAGCATAGAAACAGCTTAGTAGATGTATTGCTTTATTTCCTAATGAAATACTTAGAAATATAATTTAGGCTAAATAAAACTATGTATTCACTTCTTGTTTTCTTTCAACCAAGCCTCTAACATGACATCCTTGAGGTTCAGTTTGATTCCTGTTGGGTATTGTTTATCAACGCTGTCAACAAATCCGTCCAGTTCCAGTTTCTTTTTGGCAACAGCAGCTAGGGATTCAAAGGTCCGAGGTTCCCACGAAGCCAAATTGGATAGGGATTTGCGATCTAGTAAAATGTTAGCTCGGTCAAGACCTTCTTTGAGTTGGAATTGCGTTATGTTATGTTGTTCACATGCCGCAGTGATCCTCGTATTCCACAGATCCTTCATGTCCTCTTTCTTTAACTGTCGAGCTTTCGTAGCGTACGCCAATGCACGGTGCACATTTCGAACAGCCACAGAGTAACAGTTTCTACGACGACCTATGTAATGAGCAGCTAACCGAAAAATTTTTCTTTTACGCCAAAATTCATCCGGGCCTCGAACACGAGCCAAATTTATCACCGTAAGAAACACCATTGTGACCTGAGAAGCGAGATAAATACGGAAAAGTTATAATTATGAAAAGTTTGCGAAAATATAAAGGATGTAGGAGATTATATTACCTTTGAGTTTAAAAGACAAAATCAAGTGGTATTTGATGTCTAAATGAATATAACCAAAACAATATCAATAACCAACCTAAGTGTTGTGAAATGACACTGACAATGACAAAATTGACAAATGACACTGACGTTCAAGTTTTTTTTTAGTTTGTTATCTTCGGGAACGACAAAGGAAGTAAACTCGTACAGCCATATTATTATAATTCTCCCACACTGTTTTAAAACGTATATCACAAATCGCCTAATAACCTAACAAGTAGTAGTAAATAAAATTAAGTGTTATCGTAATTTGTAATGTTACTAGCGACCCGCCCCGGCGCCGCAAGGGTGCAGTGTAGATACTAACACGGCGTTGCCACAAATTATCGTCATACCTATTTCTATAAATTTATAAAACACTGACAAATTATATACCTAAACCATCACGAATCACTATTTATTGAGTAAATGAAAACTATGAAAATCCGTTTAGTGTCATATAGCGATACAACAATTTATAACACCAGTGTAGAAGCACATTATAGTTAATTTCATAAACGCGAAGTACTAGTTAAATGAGAATAATGAGTTAAATGCATCGTGAGCGTGACAGCGACCTTGCTTCTAAGATTAAATATTGATTATTCATATTTTGTACCTTTCGTACGTTTTTGTAATATAAACTTTCTTTAGGTCCTTTGTGTAAGTCCTTAATTTCCATCCTTCCTTAATATTGTCTCAGAGACTCCGCATCATCATCAGTTTCATCAGAATCCAGTTGAAGCGAGCCACTCGACACGTCAAAGTTATCCCTCACCGTCATAATGTGTTTGACATTATACTCTCCACCCCTACTATTCCTACTTTTTTCGAATTTCGTCTTTCTTTTGGACTGTTTCTTTATTAATACCAAGAGTAAAGTCTGCAATGCAAATAAAAAGTACCTATACAGTGTGTCAACGAAACGCGGCCCCTCATGCTAATACCGTTACTTAGAGAATATAGTAGGTACCACTAAGTTCAAAAATTGAGGAGATTTAAATGACAAGGGCTGAAATTTTTACAGATGAACATACCCTCAAGTGGGTGCCCTCAAATGGACAGAGACAAATTAAAATCAGGTACTTACTTCATACACATTACTATAAAGTAGGTACCTCAACTAAAATAACTGAGACAAACACGAATAAATGGCCAGCCAGTGTGACCAGCACAATCCGATGCACGTGCGTACCGCATCCTCTGATATTGATAAAACTTGTTCCCATCTCAGATAAATAGTTCGCTATGCATGACCCGCTCTTGCAACAACTAAAAACAATGGAATGCGAAAATTAATTAATTAATTTTTGATTCAAAACTCTTCAACAAAATCCTAATAAGTACACTTAAATACTTTTAAGATTCTTAAAATACTTTACCTTAGCGGTACGCTGTCTGTTACATGTGCTTCTTTCTTAGAATGTTGGTTAAGCTTATTAAAATTTTCATCATTTGGATCCCATTCATAATCACGTATTTTGTCATACCAATCACGACTAAACCAATCTTTGTAGGAGTTAAGCTGAAATTAATATTAGGTCAAGAGTACCCTAAACCGACAAGCATGTATGAATGATGCAGAGATAGATAAACATAGACAAAGGGAAAGAAGAGTTAGGATCGTAGCAAGTGGAACCAAGTAGGTAGTATCGCCGTACCCCTATGGGAAAGAGTATGTGTACCTATGTTTGTAAGCAGTAGGTATATATATGTCAGCTGAAGTTAACATGCATAGTCAAGTTAAACAAAGTTACGTACACTTGCACCCACACAAGCACAAGCTCAACCCAACTTTGCCTAACAAATTATTTGAGACCAGCACACACGCACGCGTAAAGGCGTAGTTACCGGCCTCACTTTGCCGTTCGCAAAACTCCGTCTTGAGTATCGTTAGTTATACTATTATTTAATAACAGTTTACGAGGGCCGATTCACTTCGTTACATACGTACCCCGCAGCATTTCAAATTCCATTGCACACTGTCAATGAAATGTTTATACCTAGGAGTACTCCTATACTGCATTAGGCCTCTGGCTAATATGCCTGTTATCTTGGACCAGCAAGTTTTGATTCTCATGGCGCAGAGGACGGCGCCTACAAGGTTTATGATTATTATACAAACCATACAAAGCCATAATGGACAGCAAATGACCTTTGATTTGTGGCTGTAAAAAAGTAAACGAATTAATTAGACAAGAAATACAAACCTACACTAAAACCCTACTCCGTTCGGTTCGGATGATTCCATTACCCAGCAGTAGAAAGAAACGTACCCTAGTAGCATTTACGGTTGGCACCTTCGAGCCAACGGTGGGGGATCCATCGGGATATGGTTAGTTAGTTGGCCAACTCAAAACTGACGTTAGCCCAACAAAACAAAATATTGTTATAATGCCCAACAATTTGCCAACGTCAGGCCACTGCAAGTTCATATACTGTTGGCCAACTATTAGGCGACCAACGTTGGCACTTCTGAATGCTACAAGACAAAGGACCTCAAGAAACAAACCAACGGTGGCCTAACGATACAAAAATATTGTTATCATAGCCAACGAGTAGCCAGAAATGGGCCAAAACAAGTAGAATGTACATCGACCTTACACGATCCAAAATCTCATTGGCTATAGCCATAATAGGATATTATCCTACGAATAATAATTAAGGCCATTTACCTATAGTATTTTTGGGTACTCTATGGTTTATTTAAGTATTAAGACATCTTATTTTGATAGTAAACTACAAAGGATTATCTAACAAATAAACCCTAGATGGTTCGTGACATTGATATTTCCGTTTACTATTATTATGGTAGGTATACGTTGTTGGTAAACGTGTATTTTGATTAATTTTCTTTAACTTTATTCTAGATTAGCTTTTCAAGTACGGGATAGGTAAGTTTTAAAATGAGAGCTTACGCAGATTACACACTGTAGAAGAGGTAACAATATTATATATTATTATATTATATTTCTAATAAAAAGTTGTATACTATACCAGAATAACTCATCCAAAAACTATTTTAAATAGTTATTGTTACCGTTTTAATAATTGTTAATAATTGTAACAGAATGCCTTATATATTTGTATGTTACTTCGTATGTACGACACTGTCCGTCCAAAGCTAAAACTATTTTTGTTAATATTTATTGTGCATGTAGGTACAAGACTGTCTATTTTTTAAGTTATTTACGGTGCATGTAAGAGACTGTCTGTAAAACTAAAACTGTAGGAAGAAAACCCGCTGCTACAGTTTGTATTCTAAACGGCCGCCTCATTCGCGCACCGCTTTCGCGCTCTTGTAAATTTCTGTTAGCTTGGTAACGTAGCTTCGACAAATCCCGCGCATCGCGCTCATGCATTCGTCTCACTCTCTCACGCGCCCACTGAATCAGTCGCTCTCGCTCGTTAACGTTCGTTCGTTCATTCATTCCCGACGCGCGCGCTATAACACGCGTCCAGTCCGCTTGCCGCCACCGTCACGCGAGGTTACGTTTTGCCATTAACTTATGTATTGTACCTAAATGTTGTTATAATCTAATGTGTGTGTGTGTTTACGTTACTTGAATACTTCATTATAGTTCTTGCAAGTGACTTACGTTTTATTGCATCACCTCCATCTCCACTACAAAACTATTTTTTTAGTTATTTACGGTGGGTGCATATACGAGACTGTCTCTAAAACTCAAACTATTTTTTAAATATTATTAATTTAAATATTTTTATTTTGTATGTTTTTAAGGGTGATTTAGAGATATTGGCGCGAGATTCAAATTTTTCGATGTTTTTTGCTTATTGTGGCTTTCGTGTGCTCTTTCTCAATTATATTCTTACAATAGCGATAATGACAGAGTACCTAGTAATTTATTACACCAAAAGATAACGTTCATACGTAGCCAATTTCATAATAATACGGTATAACCATAAAATTGCATTATACCGTATTTTTATGAAATTGGCTACGTATTATCGATATCTTTTGATGTAATAAATTACTAGGTACTCTGTCATTATCGCTATTTCAAGAATATGAATGAGAAAGTGCACACGAAAGCCACAATAAGCAAAAAACCTCGAAAAATTTGAATCTCGTGCCATTCTCTCTAAATCACCCTGAACACTTTTTATTTTTTTAATTAAATACAAACTTTCGTTATTGTCAGACTAATACCTACCCTCGTGACATTGTTAATTCAATTTCCTTATAATTTTAGTAGTTATTAGTTTAGTGGTTTAGTTTTTGTTTAGTAGTAGGTAGGTCCGTGTATTTTGTTTAACTTTTTTGTAGATTGGTTTTTAGTTTTTACATACGAGAAATATTACAAAATTTCAAATAATTTCAGTTTATTACAATTGTGATTTTTTTATAAAATAGCATAAAGTATAACGATTACCAAACTATACCAAAAGTTGTAACTCATCCATAAACTATTTTAGATAGATTCCTAAACTGAAGTACATACTTATTAAATAATCTTACTTACCTAGATATTATTTTTGTATGTCTACAGGTTAAGACCTTTTAAAAGTCTGTGATTAGTAAAAATAAAGTACCTACCTACCTACTTACCTGTTTTATTTATTAGTAGGTAGGTTCCCATATATTTCTTACCAACCTATTTCCACCAGCTGTGGCTACGCGCTACGTTGCTATGGATGCGTTTGATATCTACCAATGAAATCCGATGTTCAAACCGATGTACATGATTGGTGGACATCAGACGCATCCATAGCAACGTAGCGCGTAGTTTAGCTGGTTGAAAAGCACCCTTAGTGGGTCGTAGTATAAGCATTACAGGCCCTACGTGGCTTTGTAACGTTAGACCATCGTAGGAAATTCTTCATAGGCCCAACAATGTCCGACGTAACGTTGGGCTACCGTTGTAATAATGTTCAACGGCCCTACGACATTTGGGCCGTTGTAGGCAATTCCGCGAGGGCCCATACGTGATGGTCCATCAAGTTTTTCGCGGCCAATTCTAACCGTTGGCCAACCAGTGCTGTCCACAATGGTCCAACATAATGCCAACAAAAAATGCTACTAGGGTAGGTACCTATGTTAAAACAAATACTAAACTCTATTAACTCTCCTTGCGATATCAAGTACAGTATGTGTACATTGGTTGGCATCATGATAATGCCACACAACAGTACTATCGAGTTCATTAGGTCCAGCCTTAAGATCACCAATACGTCGCCGACACCTGGAAAAATGACACACATGAACACAATGCTATCCTTACCGCTGTAACTGTAGGTACACCGGCGCGGCCGCCGCTTTAAATTTTGGAACGGGTAGCCATCAGAGTCCCGTAAATTCTCTATTCTATATGTAGACGCACAGAAATGCGTGAGGAAGCGGAGCGACATGTAAAAAATATACGTTTTATCGTACTCACAGTAGAATAAGGCTAAGGACCACGCAATAGCAAACATTGAAGTTACCCACAAGAAACAGGCGCCCCAGACAATTAAGGGATGATTGGGACCCTTATAATTGATTCTTTCATTAATAGTATGCGACAATCCCTCCATTATAAATATTTTTGTAAATTTCGTAACAAATCAACGTGACAGCATCTGATGTCTATTATATATTTCAAGTCTGACTTTTTTATCCTATTGACATTTACATGTACGTTCTGCTTTTATTGTGTTAAATCGGTTTAAAGTCTGGAATATCACTGCGAAACTATGTAGCCTCGTTCAATTAAAACAAAATTAACATGACACAAAATATATTTTTACTGAAATTTACAATAAAATAACAATATAATAATATGTATATACAAATTCTTATAATCATTAACATTAGCAAATGCATCGAAAAGATGTATGCATTGCATTTACATGGCAGTGTAAAAATATAATATGTATAAATATAACACATGATCTACATTAAAAATAGTAGAATTACAATAAATGCTCAGATCAACGCAAGAAGTTTCAATACATTTAGTATGTCACTGACACTTGAGCAAACATTGAATAATTTTTAATAATCATAATTCTTTTTCACATATTCGAAGTAATTAAGTACATTTTGTAGAAAAATGTAACTACGTATTGCAGCTTTTTACAGTGTTGATTTTAAATTGTACCTAAACAAAGGAATCAGCGCACCCCGAGGTCCCAGGTGAGGATTTACAACTGGAACCTGAAATATATGCTAATTACATTACCAACTTTGTTTTAATGCCTTTTTCTCTAGTAAAGTGATCCTAATTTCGAGTGTAGAGTTAAGCGTTATCTTCCGTGACGTCACCCATCTTCTTAAGGTCTTTTGCAACGTGGAACTCGCAGCCAGTGGACACTAACACATCCTCAATTGTGGTGCCGTCAGCCAGTTCAATCAATGTTAACCCGTTTTCCTTGTCAACTTCGAATACACACTAAAAAACAAACACCAAAAATAATTTGAATTTGATTCCCACTATCCCAAGAAACAAATAATTGTTAAATAAAATACACGGGTCAATCAAGCATTTTTTAACTGAGGTACGCCCGACATGTTTCTAATCCTCCTATGGTTATTTTCAAGGTGAGTTCGGAAATCCTCTTTGCTCGGCTACTCGGCACGCCTTTCAGCGGCGAAAAGCTGCTTTACCACTACATCTAAGGTTGGCTGTCCGTTCGAAACATGTCGGGCTTGCCTTAACTACAAATACTCGAGTGACCCGTAAATTATTTTCGACAATATAATTTTTCGTCAAGTTTGCGCGCAACGTCACTAAACTTGAATATGGAACTACTTTTCACATAAGTATGGTCATTGAAATTTGTAGGCCTAAATAGCTTGATAGCTTATTGAATGGCGTGTTGGAGATAAGTTGACACATACTACCAGTGACGTTAAATTTATTTAATTAAAATGGATACCTAATTAAAAAAAACAGTAACTTACCTTCTCAGTAATAATCATATCGACGCAATTCTTTCCGGTGAGAGGCAGATTGCATTCTGACAAGATCTTGTGGCCGCCATTCTTAGCCGTATGTTCCATTGTGATGACCACTTTAGTTCGCGGTGCGGAAACTAAGTCCATCGCGCCGCCCATTCCTTTTACCATTTTACCCTGAAACCAGGAAGATAAAAAATATTAAAAAAACATATTACATTTGATATCTTATTCTTGCTACCACAGGCCCGACTTATTTATGCAAATCACTCGAAAAAGGTTCTGAATTTGAAATACATAAAATCATTGTTAGAAAACGATTAGAGTAGAAGAATATTACAGTTAATTAATTTAATCTTTTCAACTAGTCAAAAATTAAATTGGAACCTTGTTTTTGTAGCAATCATAACTAGGTAGGTACGCAGATTGTTACCACTTTCAAATGGCATGTTCGAGTGATGTGCATTCAAAAATCGGGAACATGCAATGTCTTCAAATGCCAATTTTACCATATGAATGGGGAATGGTGAATTGTGAATTTATCATAGGAATGTACTCGCAATATTTGATCCAAAAATAAAGAGAGGAAAACTGATTTTTTTAAAACATTTATAATGTCTTTTAGAAATATTTTATGTTCCAACAACGACTGAGGCAGAGGCAGCCACCCTGCCCCATCGATGTCAAATTGAAATCCATTTATGTTACTTACAGGTATCATCCAGTTAGCCAGATCTCCATATCGGGAAACCTGCATGGCTCCCAGAATTGTCAAATCAATATGGCCCCCACGGATCATAGCGAAACTGTCATCCGACGAGAAGTATGACGCGCCTGGAAGATTTAAATTTGTCTAATCATCATCTCCGACTACTAAAGTCAGTAAGTCCTACTGCTGGATACGGGTCTCCTCCCACAATGAGAATGCTTGGGCTTTTTAAGATTTGCATCGACACGATGATTTGATTGTTTGATATTCGCCGCATTTTTTTTAGAATAGAATAGAATATCTATTTGCATTAAGTGTTGGTTACAATGTCACTAGGAAAATCAGAGAGACCAATATTATACCTCTGACAATCTTAGTAATAAAAATGACCAACTGAAACCATTTGTAGCATTACATGGCCCTATTATAAGCATCAATTTACCCAAAATATTAAAAATGTAACCAAGTGTGCCAATTTGAAACACAGTTGCACAGAAAATATCAATTACCAGGTAGTACTGTCACAGTTTCCTTTCCAGCATTGATGAGGTCGGGGTCCACTTCACTCTCTGTAGGCACGGGTCCAAGACCAAGTATACCATTTTCAGACTGCAGTAGCACATTTACGTTTTTCGGGATATAGTTACTGGCCAGCATGGGCATTCCTAAAATAAAAAAAATACAAATGAAAATATAACAGGCAACTTTTTAGTCACAAACAAAAGAAGAACACAATTCTTTTATGGATATTTTTTATTTTAACCTGTCTACAGTAGGTACTAATTAAATGTTCAGGTAGGCAATATTTTTTTTTGTCTTCTGGGACAGAAATGATTAAGAATCATAGCAATTTATAGAATGCAGACTATTTAGAAGCAGAACTGGCATAGATCTATCAAACATTATATAGAAGGGCTAGTGCTTTCATAACAGTGCAAGTGTGTCTGAATTTTAATGTTATGTCATAACAGTTATGATAAGCGCATAGTGCCCTTTTAATATATCATCAGCAAGTGTCTGTCAACCTATATCTTTCGTATCGTAATCTAGTAGTAGTCCTTATTTTTAAAGTTATCTCACCTATTCCAAGATTAGCATGCATGCCATCCTTGAACTCCAAAGCAGCTCTCTTAATAATTCTCTCTCTCACAAGATCTGACGCCTTTTTCTCTTTTTGCACACCAACTTTTTGCACAATTCTCCTTTCAATGCGTTTCTCGTATTTCTCACCCTTGATGACTCTATGCACAAATATAGATGGTACATGGACAAAATCGGGGTCAATTTCATCAACAATTTCTTCAACTTCGGCTATGGTTATTTTTGCAGCTCTGCACATGGCTGGGTTGAAGTTGCGAGCGCTCTTTCTGAATATCAAATTGCCGTGTTTGTCGGCCTTCCAAGCTTTTACAAGCGCAAAATCACCAACAATAGCTTCTTCCATAATGAAGTCTTTACCATTAAACTGTTGGACTTTTCGTGATGCACTTGGGATATCAATCTGGAACACAAATTATTATCTCTACCAGGTGCTTTAAAATTGCTATAGCAGGTGGTTAGGTTTGTTTAGTTTGATAGAATACTGCTTTTAAAGTTTTTCATTGTAATTTCTAATTTAACATAGTCTTTGATGACACACACATTGACTTAACAATGTGTGCAAACATTTTGTCGACCACACATAGAAACATTAACATGGGTGTTCAGTAAAATTAACCCAACTATCTACTGAAATGTTTCAGATATTTTTTTAGGATATTACCATTTTAAGCAAACCCTTCTTTTTAGACTGTATTTACTCAAGTTAATCTTATAGATTATTCACATTACCTTGCCATCCTTTGTATATTTAATTGGTGAACCACCTTCTTGGATTAGGGTGCCATAACCAGTGGGTGTGAAGAAAGCTGGTATACCAGCCCCTCCAGCCCTTATTCTTTCGGCTAATGTTCCTTGAGGAGTCAGCTCTACCTTGTAAAAAAATTATAAAACTTATAATTCAGACTAAATATAAATAAAGAATAGAAAATAAAAGAAAGAACCAAAATAATTTTACATAGGTACCTAAATCCCATGTTTTCGCCACAAGCATATTTTATCTCAAAAATATGCCAGTTACATAGAAGGTGGACCCTTCATCTAATCTTATCATTTTCAATATTGATAGGGTAGGAACAAAATTAATCACAATCAAAAATGAAGGCTTACTTCTAGTTCTCCGGTCAAAAACTGCCTCTCAAACTCAGCATTTTCCCCCACATAAGATGAAATCATTCTCTTGATTTGCTTGCTTTTCAGTAATACACCAAGACCAAAGTCTTCCACTCCTAGAAAAAAAGTCTTATTTAGCAGGCAAATAGCTTAGTAAGTATCAGGTAATTACCTTTTTTTTGCAGTCAGGCTACCCTAATTCAGGTGTCAACATGAAGATTAACAAGAACAGGTTTTTCATTGAGGAGATCCTTATTACCTGACCTGGGCAGGGAGCTCAGGAGCAGTGGCGTAGCGTAGTAGGGGCGGGGGGGGCGGCCCGCCCCGGGCGGCACTTTTAGAGGGCGGCAAAATTTCAGAAAAAATAACAAAAATAATATATATATATATATATATATATATATATATATATATATATATATATTGTATAAATATTTGAAATACGTAAGCAATGGGGCGGCAAAATTTTCATCCGCCCCGGGCGACCGAGACCCACGCTACGCCACTGCTCAGGAGGCGTGCCTTTGGCTATGAAGATGTTAATGCCTTAAGATGGTCTTAGGGTTCATGCTTATCTAGAAAATTAAAGTCGGAAATAATTTTAACAATGTGGTTTTGTACATGTGCAATAGTTCTAACCTGCATTATTTGAAACAACAGTCAACCCACTGACTTTATGTTTATTTATAGCTTGAATCAAATTTTCTGGTATGCCACACAATCCAAATCCACCAACTAAAAGTTTAGATCCATCTTTAATGTCCTTAACTGCGTCGTTGGCATCGTTATAAATTTTACCTTTATTTTTAGAAGTGCTATAACTTGCACTGAACAAAACCTGTAAATTAGAAAAAGGAATAAACAATTTCAAAATTACATTCCATTGCGCAACAAATTTTAACAATAAAAAATAAACAATAACAATTACGAACAAAACCACGCGACGCAGAAACGAATATAAATCATTGATTTGGAATATAATTAGTTATACAGAAAATACGTCGTACTTACCTTGTTAAAGTTTTTAAGGGGTTTGTTTTTCGACAAATAAAGAACTCGCACGAGAGTTATTGTGGCCATTTTGCAATTTTCTCTGAGATACTTATTTTTATTAGCGTTTCACAAAAATAACTTGTGATGTTTATTTGTTTTGTTTACGTACTGCACGGTACGCACCCCACCCACAGGGCCAGCTGACAAGAAGTGTCAAATTGCCGGTAGCCGGCTAGTTACGGTATCTGAAATATTTTAATAGAATTTTTACGACTATTGTTTCACCACGAGAGGCACACACTGCGTTGCGGTTGCTATGTATCAACGTTCACGATAAATAAAATGATAAGAAAGAGAATCACTTGTTTGCGTCTCCAACGGGTGGGACCGAGGTCAACTGGTAGGTAAGCCATGATGCCATTCGTTATGTAAATTCGAATTGTAGTTTATTATGAATTCCAATGTTCCAATTCAACCTGTTTTTTTATTACGTAAGTAGTACATTCGCCATTATAATTCGAGTATTTGATTCTAGGGGCGCGTCGCATGAACTTTAAACTTTTCGAACTCGTCCATCAATACAACGTCATTAAGTCCGACGACTGACTCGACTCCGACCCAACACCCAACCGGCTGGCTGGTATGGCCTTAATGGGCCTAAAGGCCTAATACTCTGCTAAAGTTACAAATTTATAGGATCGGCGCCGAAACAAAGTTTTAAATCTTGAATCTCATTAAGTTTATTAATCATAAATATTTAATTTTAACTTTGAAGCCGCTTATTTTTGCGCCTCTTTTTCTTAATTTCGCTTTCAAAGCGCGTTCTTCGTCAAATAATCCATATTTGCGATAATTTCACGAAGGAGATCACTTTTCAACGGCCAAGGCTCGACTCAGAAAGCCCCAGTCTTCGACTTTGGACTTCTACTAGACCCTCGATCGTGATTCCTTACTTACCGCCCTTAATACACAATGTACTATTATGTACATACTTCAGTATTCACTTCAGTACACCAGATGGCGCTTTTAATCTGCGTGGAGCTTTGCACAGCGCACACTATACACGGGACACGGGAGAACCAAAGCCAAGTTTTAGCAATAAATAAATACAGGATCTAAAACAATTTACTTGAACGGATTATCTTTTGGTAGATACTATCAGCCGCAGACGTAGTTTCACATTTTATTACCTTGTCGCTTTGGATTGGAGGCATTAATTAATTTATTTGACGGTGGAGGCGTTTTACACCTCCAGTGAACTTAAATTATTTTTATTGTTTTTTTTTTCTCTTCCTTTTTTGCCTAACTACTTTGTTTTACTTTTACTAGTAGAGACTTTATACATCTCTACTATAGACTAATAAGTTAAGGCTCGGGGACCTTATACATCCCTTTTATAAATGTTTTTAATTTAAGTAGAATTTATGTATTCTTAATGTATTTTATTTTTAAAAAATGACTTCCTGCCAAGTTTCTTGCGGCGCATTCTTCTTGGCAATGATAGTCTTTCCGAATGCTCTGGTAGTTTAAAAAAAGACAATACATGTAAAAGATCCTTTGGCGGCCTATTTGCAAAAATAAAATTTTGATTTTTGATTTTGACATAGGTACCTACGGTACCACGCCTTACGAATTACACACGTACACGATTTACGAATGTGTAAATGCGAAAAGTAAAAAAGAGATTCACTACTTTTTGCGCTTACCGTAGAAATAATGCAACGTCTGAATTTTTGTTACATTATTTTTTTTGTTTCTTTTTCAGAGTAGGTACATACCTACATAATTTTATTAAAACTATACCTTACTTAATTATGTTACTCAGTAGCCAGGTTGAAGTATTCATTTATTATTATTATTCGTACGGGTTGCCGATCACGGACCGTTGGGATTCATGGGACTGAGGCCAACATTATTAATATTATTATTATTTATTTACTAACAAGAATGTGGAATACATGAATGGGAAAAGAAAGGACATATTATAAACGATGAATTTTATTCGTTAAATTATTTATAATTAAAAATATAAACAAAGTAGTACGCCTAGTTTCGTAATTCTACGATATCTATTTGAACTAGTGACTGTACAATTTTATATTATTTTTAATATCTTCAGGTTGGGCCAAAAGATCTTAATAATCAGAGAAATACCTGATTGAACTATTTACAAGTAAAGTAGCGTGTTCAATTCATACTTTTACATTTCTCACTTATTAATTTATGTATAATATCTAATGTATTATAAATATAGGTCAAAAATGGGATAATTTTTATTTTTCATTAAAGTGTAGGTATGATGTTTCTTTTTCTTATCAAGGCTGGAATAAACATTACACTATGTTTTCTAAATTAAATTTGGATACGTTTCAAACATTTTATAAGTCCACGTGGTACTAACAATCATTTGTCATTTATTTATTGTTAGAATATCGGCATTGCATAAGAGAAGGCTCAAATAATTACTATTTTTTTTATACGGACATTATTTTCTCTCCCGATATAAACAGAACCTTCGAATAATTTGTACTTTCTTTACATCATAGGTATTATTACATAGAGGCACTTTAGGAATTTATTTCTTCTGAATTTATTTTGTACAATATACAGCGTGGGTATCCAATACGAGCAAAGAATTAAACCAGACATAGGGTTTAGTGACTTAATCTTTAATTAACCGCAAATTTTAAGTTACACTTAACTGAAAGCCTGTAATTCATTTTTGTAAAATTACTGAGCAGCAATGTAATGCAAATATAACGTAACTATCAAAACAGGATATTCAAACAGCTGACAAGTAACTGTCAACGAGCCTTACCTAACATTAATATTAACTTTACATTCCGGGCTGAATTATTTTGTATAGCAAATTTTTACGTTGTGATTTTAAATAAAAGTTATCTAAATATACTTTCTTAGGTCCTGTACTAACAACCATTTAAATATTTGCTCGTATTGGATTTGCACGCTGTACCTTAAGCTTTTATATACTTATCGTTATCGCCGTACTTACTGTACTCAGACTCGTCAATCGTCAATTGTAAATATAAACATATAAATATCTAAAGCAAATTCTCCATTGGTTACAATTAATTTAAGTTATTGTTGTCTACAATGAATAATTGAAGCATTGCGTATCAAAATCTGGCACGTAGGTACACTTTTTCAACACTTTAGCAATGTTAATGTTAAACTGTAAGTATCAGCTTTTTCCGTACCATGAAATTCGTCTTAACTAATGGAAAAAAATGTTTCTTATAAAGCTTTTCTACTTAATTCAATAATAAATACTTCGGAGTAATCAGTTATTCAGATATTAATATACGATACGGTACTGTCTTAGACTTGATCTTCACAAAAGTATTTAATATTAAATAATAAAACGAGATGTTTTTCTCTGAGTAAATGTGAAACTAGAACAGACAGAAAAATAAGAGAAGTTTATATAAATTAGTCAATACTAATATTGATATTAAAAGTGTGTGTTTATTTGTTTCTTTGAGGTAATCTGAAAACTAATGAAACGTAAGAACTTGTTATGACGTGACAGAAAGTCTTCTAGTTGTACGATAATCGCCTAGTTCTCGTCTTATTATTTAAATATCTTAACGGTTTACTAATTGAAATTTAGTACGCAATAAACCAATTATCATAGACAGATACGCCTTAGCTGAGCCTTCCAGATCTAGCATCTGTTATAGCCCCCCAGAGCTCTATAATGAACTCGTCTGTGAACCCAAATTCTTGCAAATCGCTGTTATCTATGGCATCGGCTAGTTGCATCGAGTTCGTCTTGCCTTCGGACAGATCCCACATCTGTGTCGCCAATTCCGAATCGTTGATACCCATGAATGATTCCAATAGAGAATTGATTTTCTCAATACCAGCTTTAGATTTGTCATCATGCTGAAACATAGATAATTAGATATAAACATACTGATACTCACAATACATGTTTTGAGTTCATTTAGGATAATATTTCATACAAACAACTCCAAACGTTAATCATTGTTTATGAAACACGTATTATATTACCCACATTCATTGGCCAATAGTTGTGACTCACCTCATTCTCTATAGTGGCCTGACCGTTTGCTTTAAACCTAAGTGTTTCTTTTCCTGACCCGTAACTCTGCTTCTTTCCTGCTCTTGCGCTACTAGTCTTGGGGCCGATGCTTCCAAACCCGCTCTTTAATGGTTCCACAAGGCGAATAGTAAATGTAGTCCCTTTGGGTATTTCTTTTAAAGTCTTAGCAACTTCGTAATGCCTTTTACCGACCATATTTAATCCATCTAATTTCTCGATGTGATCTCCTACCTGAAAACGAGAAGCGATACAATAATTAAATTAAAACCACTAAAGATAATCATTGGTCAACGTCATCGTCAGATCGTGACGATAGGCAACAGCACAATAGTTAAATAAGTGAAACTCGCCTCTATGTGTGGGATTCTTGATACAATGGAGCCCTCTTTCATCCTTTTAATAAACGCGTATCCCGCTCCATTATCAGTTATTGTTAACCCAAGAGCATCTTCAGTTTTGACTATTTCTATTTCCTTGGGTCGACCTTTTCTATGCGCAAAAATAAAATCTTCTAATCCAATTTGACCTCCTAGAAGCTTCTTCATATCAACTTTATGAGTGTTCAGCGTACAGAACAGGATCTGAAAACAACAAAACAACTTTTAACATAACGTACTGTACCTCATTTAGTACCGATGAATTTCGGGTTCAATCATCGACATCATCACAGTGAGTGCCCTATTACTTCTGTTCTAAATTCCTATTTCGTGACTACAAGCGACCTATCAATAGTTTGCTTTTACAGCTATTTTCGTGATTCATAAATCCCTCTCCACTAATGGGTATAAACAAGCGTCCTACTTTCTTAATTTCAATGCTTTTTATTCGTTAGCGGCGAGTAGGCATCTATCGTATTTTTACTTTCATAATGTATCTGGAAACAATTTCCGTCTGATAACTTACTGTTGAGTCTGTGTTTATGTTTATATTTAATATTTCCCAACAGTTCCCGGTTTCAATCCTGTGCATAGGGGACGCATAATGTTTTATTTATAGATAATGCACTTCATAGTTTTCCTACTAGGTATAGTGCACGCTTTTAAATGTATATAAATCTTGGTTTCTGGTCTTTGTTGAAAACAAATCACAAACTAACTTCTAAATTGGGATTTAATCGTTACATAATTAATAACACCCCCAATGTTAATGTTAAAACCTATAACGTGTACATTACGTCGAACTGATTTTCGTGTTCATTGTTTTAGTCACAATGTGCGGTAACCTTTGCTTTACCTTGACATAAAACTCTTTTGTTCAATTCAAACAGAGCGCTTCGCACTCGAATCAAATCGTCATTCAATCTCACAAAAATATGGTAGGTACCTATAGGTATTACGATTTTCGCTGCACGCTCACACAACAATCCTAAATTCACTTCTGGTAAAGGCCAAGTTTGCATGATAATAATATTCAATACGTAACCATGATCTACAAATTGAATGTCGCAAAATCACTTTGTACACATGTCCTGACAGCGGTTCTAAAGACCATTACGACATCTATGGCATCCATCTGTAACTTTCATTGTGATAAAATAATTATGAAGTGCCCATTGAAATTCAAGTTAAATTAGACTCGCTGTTGCTTTTCGGTTTTGTAAGTTGCGAAGCGACGTCCAAGACAATACTGGACAATTAGCATGTGCATATTAGTGTGGCGATACCAATCCTCTCTGGCAAGGCGAGGTATTACAGTCCTCCGGTCCTTGACCCGCGACACCCGCATACAGTAGGTCATCACACCACACCACACGTTTGGTGCTTGGCGGTGGAGCGTGTCTGCCGTCAGTCACTTTAGCTCGCGCATATCACACGGCAGAAACTGCGCCCCTGGGCCGATCCACTTCCTGACTCAGCCATGCGTGCTTCCGCATAGCCAGTGACATTTTACTCACTTGGCTTATAAGCACATCACCTACCACTACCATTTTAAAATTTTCTGTGACTACAACTAAAATGAGGCTAAAACGAAATTATTTACAAAATTTATAAGATTTGAAAAGAAAGTTGGTTTGTATGTAAAGACCACGCTGCAAAAGACTTCCTTCAGAGTTGATATTCGGTTTTTTTAAGAAGACAATAAACCTTGACAAACACGTCACGCCTTCAGTATTTTCACGAGCCGTGAAATATCAAGAAATCGGTGCCTGCCATGCCATTTCTGTCGGTGACCTTTGCGACAGAAAGTGCGATCTAGTCTCAGGGTCACTCTTTTGTTGATTCGCTGATAAAACTAACAGAACCTACCCCTAACTGTTGACAAATTTTCATGTTCACGATACTTATTCTCTAAATATGACTTGTTAATAACCCCGCAATCATGCTATACGTGGCCTTTAGGTTTTGTTACCTTAGGCTGTGCCTACCACGTATAAGGACGTAATTTGAGTATGTACCTATGTGTAATTTAATAACTTTTACTACTTATGAGCCATCATCATCACTATCATAATTAACAAAGCAATCCTATTAACTTAAGATAATTTTAATAGCCGCTAATAAAAATCCCCTCAAAATTAGGTAAGAATTTTATTGTTTATTTCAAACGTTAACCTAACTATCTATGTATTTTATAGAACAATCGGCATGCGTTTCTGTGGCTTCTATTTTTTTACCCAAAAATTAACAAAAAGTGGTTTGGTTAAACTATAAAATGGTATCATAACTCTAACAATTCTGCAACGAGTCAGTCACACGAATCTGATTCACAAAAATTACCTGTCAAACAAAATAATACAGTAACAGAAAAGTTAGTTTTACCAACGTGTATTGAGTTCACTGCCTCAGTACAAACTAGTGCAAATTATGAAACCGTTGATGATTATTCTGCTCAACTTAGGCAGTCAAAGAAAATAAATTTTTATAATGATCTATTTCTCATTATTAGATTTTTATATTTTAATGCAGAATATTATCTAGTGGAAATAAGATTGAAATGTCTGTTTGGATTTGGAATAAGTACCTATTTATCATGGTTCGGAATTTCCTTAAACATTTGGTCATAATTCGCACCTTAAAAATACTTTTGATCATGATACGATTGACCAATTTAGTATTCCTAAGTAATCACGTTATACGATTGCTGTTATTTATTTTTATTCCAGAGCTGTAACGATTTTTGGATATTGACATGTTTACTTACTTGATAATAATAAATGAGTGCATACTTGGGGCATTATCCGTGATTTATTCTCTCTTATGATGATATAAGATATCTAACACGGAACATTGGTTGAAGTGATTACCTGGTCTCTTCTTACGTTTATCTATTTTAGTAACGTTGAATCATTTTATGCTAAATTTTATCTCCAAAAGCGTTTACTTTTTACGATAACAATAACCTATCAGCTGGGATCAATCTTTTTTAACTTGACGTGCTACACAATGTTTTCAATTCTTAAAAATTACATATTAACTGCCCCTCTCAACTTTGATAAAAAAATAAACTCAATTAACTGCAAGATGCAGTCCATTCCCACATTCTTACTTTTTATCAACAATATAAAAGTTGGAACAACTTTCTTTGTTTTATTGTTACTACTCGTTTAGACTCGCTTGAAATGGTTTGAATATAAAGAGAATGTTAGCGAGTTCTATTTAGAGCTCGTATACTCATAACTAATCCCTTTAATAATGCGATTTGTTATCGAAGCCATACAATTTTCCACGCAAAATCCTTTAAAAATGTTGATAGATATGATTTTGCATGATTATAACATTTATAACTTAGTAGGCGCTTGGTTAATGCAGATTTAATTTTACTATCGTTTGTTTAAATGATTTGCTTACACTTACATCGGGGCCGTTCGTATCCTCTATGAGGAGAATCAAACGTGACAGTTGGATTGTCTAGCAAAGCAAAGAGTGAGATAGATTGGATATGTACCTACCCACACAACGTCACAAACCCACATAATTTACCTGTTTATATTTATTAGTTTAGGTTTATTTGACAGTATGATTGTTAGTACTCCTTCTTTGAAATAGCCAAATTTTTTGTATTTAACCTGTCCCAACAATTGCTTTAACAATACTTTCTATTTATTTATCAACCCATTTTTTGGTTTTTTCTCTTAAGACTTCATACATCCTTCTTAATTCATTGTGCTCCTTTTATAATCCTACGCACCATTTAAACGAATCATAACTCACTTTCCTTTTCAGCCTGCACTTTGAAAGCAAGTTCATGTCATATTTCACCAGACGCTTGGACAGGAAGGATACTATTATAGGTGGTTGAACTTGTTGACACATTGACCCTCTTAGTTTTATATACTTACGCATCTAATATATGGAAGACAGTAAACGAACGTGTTATGTAACACGTTACGTGACTGACTGGTAGTTCAACCAAATATCACGCGTCTTCTGTCTGACATTTCTCCAGTCTTGAGGCCCGAGTTTGCATTTTGTTTAGCAAGATCTATTTTATCGCTGTTTCATATTATAATGATGTCTCGTCACTTTTATATAAATACGTAAACTTGAGTTTCTTTGCCCCCAAACAATGATCACCTAGTTTCTTGGCCTAAGAAAAATGTCTTCGTCAGCTTCTTAATTGGCAATTTCATTGCTAAGTTTAGGTACCTACCTACTTGAAAAGAACAAAGCAACCGTGGCGTGGGGGACTTAATCGTGATAATTTCCAATCAGATGATTCAAGTTGACAACTGCACTCCAATCACGTTAGGTATACCTACATTCATGTGTCTTTTTTCAATTGATAAGTTAATGTTAATATAGTTTGCTTTATAATTGAGAATTTAGGCTTCCGGTTCCTGTTATTGTAGGATATTTGTGTTATGATGTATAAATTTTAGATAGGTACAGTATCTAATTCATTGGAATTTAGCTATCTGTATTATTGAGTATCTTAAAATTATGTATAATGAAACCAATGCCCATTAAGAAAAACATTTACAGATTAGTAAATGGTGTAATTATGTATTGAAATGGATAGAAATAAATCACAGATGATAAGATTATCAATAGCGAGATATACATGATAATAATAAAATTAGATATAGGTGATGTATACCTACGAGTTATGCTATTCTTTCAGCGAGGTGCATTATTTATTATGCACATTAAACCGAAAAACCTATATAAAGAAAACTAAAGCTCTAGGAGTATTCGCAAAGTAACACATTAAATTTTAACCCATTACCTATAAAAATTGCCATAAATGACTGGCAGTGGACACACTGCTAAAACCACTGGGAGCCAGAGAAGAGACCACTATTTGAGTATCAGATAGGTGCACTAAGAAGTGATTTTACAATATACAGAAGGGATATACCTAGAGCTAACTATGTTATTCCTCCAAAGGGATGAAGCCGCGCGGCCATTAGCTTATAAGCTTATAGAATTTCCGTCGATTTCTCCAGGATCTCGTCATCTGATCTTCACTTGATGGCACTTGGACCAAATTGAAAGGATATTCTATCAATGAAATATATAGCTATACTTAAGGTTTATGCAAGTTAGGGGTGCAAATCCTTAGTATTAGTAGATGTTTGTTAGTTGCCTTTGTCAATCCCCCCCCCCCCTTACGCCACCACAGGTTTTGACGTCCTCTGTATGCTCGGTGCCAAAAATGCCAAAATATCTCGTGCCAAACTGGTACTTTTCCTCCGTTATTAAACAATCTACTATTATTAAGCATATTTCTAATCCCAAGCCTAACCTCTTTATAAAATCATCAGAACAAAAGCGTACTCGTCATATATGTATGTATGTATGTATATGTGTTACCATTGCCTTCCGAATCATTTGCCTATTGTAAGTTTGCTTACACACACATTAGCGGGTCGTGACGCATCGTTAAGACAAATTATTTTCTTATCATTCACCTTGTGGTTGCTTCATCCGTGTAGCGGCCACATGGATTTGCACAATTCCATTAAACATCCAGCTTTGAACTGGAGCCTTACCATGACGTCTTAATGCGATTCAATTCCGACTCAGTTCAGGTTTTAGCTGTCATTTTTAGTATGGATCTGACAGCGAGCGAAACTAAACTGAATCGGAACTGAATCGTATTATGACGTCATGGTAAGGCCCCTATAGACATAAATAAGTATATGATGCCTTACCTAGGCGTATGCCTACAGTCTACACCCATATTCAATCATAAGGAATTTAATTTTAATGATCTAACTACTAAGAAATGATAATAATTTCTGACTAATGCAGTTTTATTTGTTTTTCTCACTACATGATTCCATGGATTGGATTTTGCCAACACACGCACACACAAACGCTTATTGGTGCAAATTAAACGCAATGTAGGTCTACATACTTTAGTTCACCTACCAGCTAGCTAGGTAGTTGTTAAATGTTCAACTTTTTGTTCTAACCTAACTTATTAGGTATGTAACCGAGGAAAACATCACTAGTTTTTACAGCAGGATAACTGATGTAAAATTACTGTCACCTCTTTGTGGCATGATCAATCTGTACCTACCGTGCTAAAGTAATCCTCCAAACTATTAAGTTATCATAACAACCTTGTCATACTTCAATACAAAAATTGAGATCAGTTGTAAGTACTGAGACTAGAAATTAAAAACAAGTTTATTGAAGGAACGAGATCTGGAGGAACAGGTTCGTAGTAATTATTTATCATTTCAATTAAGTATAGATAAAAATGGGGTTCCTTACATCTTCTGGAGGGAAGTCGTAGCATTCAGCAATTTTCTGGTACAACTCTTTGACATTGGAAAATCCAGAGATAAGTCCAAGGGGACTGCCGTGCGCTTGCTGGCAGTGAAACACGAGCTGCGACTTCTGTGAGCCGTTGTTGTTGTCCACTCCGTTGGACGGTGGAGTCACCTCCTCTGCCGTCACGGGCGGCAAAGGAGGCGCCGTATATTTCGGCGCTTTCTTCTTAAACAACGACATCGTAATATTTGTAATCGAGCACTAAGTAACGGTTGTTAAAGTTTCTTTACCGAGAACTATAGCGGTCAAACACACATTCTACACCTCAGTTTTAATCACTAGTCTCTTATCTTGCTAGAACTTTAAAATGTGGTCGCGTCATAGCAAGAGATAAGGTATCGCCCAATGGCGATAATTATATTGGATAAGATTGTGTAGCGCTCGGTAGTTGGGGAAAGAGCATTGGGCGGAGCGGGGCGCAAGGCTATCGCCGCGACGCGCGGGCCTTTACTGAGATACTTAGCCGAGCGCCCGAGCTGCGCGCCGCCCGCGCCTCGTCGCGCCGCGTCACGGCCGATGCGGCATTCCCGTTGTCGATGATTAGTTAACTAGAACTATTTACAAACTCGTACAACTGTACCATGGACCTGTGATGCTCAGGTTACTATGAATGGGAACACCGGTGCATTTGAGTCGTTGTTACTCTAAGCATCCTCTTGCTGTCATTAAATTTAATGAGGCGCGATTACGTAGGCATTATGCAGAAATAATTATGCCTACCATATAAAAAATAAATACACATAAGAGGTATACTTTCTTATGTACACTTCTTTGTAAACAGCATTTTTCGGAACTTGGCCTTCATTTGGCGGGGCACTGCCATACCTATACCTGTCAGTCCGTTCCATTTCTCAGGTTTAAATTTTAAATATCAATTTCTCAACGGCAAATAGACAAGGGTTGTAGTTAGGTACATAACGTAACGGTAACGTTATACGAAATATTGTTGACGTATTGTTTGATTATAAATAGATGAACCGCGTCTTGTAGCATTGTATTGTGTTAAATATGCTACTTTAGTACATTTTGAAGTTCACTAGCACAGATGACTAAATTTATTTGCCACAGTACAGTCGATAGTCGATCCCATCTGGGGGAGGCAGTTTTAGGGGGCGTCAAAATCATAACATAATAATATTACCTACGTGTTTGTGAAAAAATTACAAATTATTTCAACCGCAGGAGAGGGGGCGCCACTATCTCGGTCATGCTCACGTCATCCTCATACCCTGGTTTAAAAAAAAACGTACATCTGGGATTGTATCATGCATGTTGATGTTGTCTAGGTAGTTCAATAATGGAAGCACAAATTTGTTGGAATTGATAATATACAATACAACATCATTTTATTGTTTTTTCATGTGATTGATGATTGATTTCATGTGATTTTTCGTGTGATAGATGACGGCGTTATTAGCCCACTACATACAGCGCATGAAGCGCATCGCATGCTAAAAAGTTAGTAGTTTCTACTCATCTCCTGGCCTTATTATCCTAAATTCGATTTTCGAACTCATATTCTTGCCATTCCGCTCACACTTATAAGTATAGGTATACCTATTCTTAGGGTAGTCATTAATTTTAGAGTGAGAGCCGGTATGACACGAACTTCAAAAAACCGAATTTCTGAGTGGCCCTCCTGATATACAGCGTGCGCCCTAATAGATAGGATTTCATCAAACGTAAGATAGTAAATGGAAGTGAATATTCAGCAAGATTATTTCCGGAATAATAGCATGACATGCCAATATCGCATCTACAGAAGCTACTGTCATTTTCATTCTGAAGTTTCCTTGTTTTAAAGTTCACTTCAATGTTTCTTCTTTAGCGCTCTGGCACAGGTGCTCAATAAGTCTATTGTATACTTCGCTGAGTCAGTAGTTATACCTACGCTTGATAAAAAAGTGAGTTCACAAAGTTAGATTAAGAATAACATTAACCATAACCAACGATGTTAACGTATTGGGACCGAGCGCGACGACAGCGCCACGTGATAATCGGCCATTATGGACAATATTGTCACCGCTGTCAAACAAGAAGTAAGTAAATATTGTGAAAAATATTAATGAAATCTTGTGTTATTTTACTATATTGCACAATTTTGGACAACGGTAGTCAGTAACATTATTGCCAATAATATTAAAATTGTTGTTTTCAGTGAAATTTTAGAGGTTAGGTAACTTACTTTTTTTTCTTACGGCAAATATCCACTTATTTCTTTGGTCTCGTTTCCACCATGGTCTTGGAAATTGGTAAAATTTAGTCGCTATTCTTCTTGGTGTTATTACAATTCACAACAACACATCTTACCAGGACCATATTTTTATCTCAAAAACGATTAGAAAATGTTTACTGCAATATGGATTTGACAGCTCAAGTCAGCGACAAAAATGACAATTTTAGCCGTAGCGAGCGCTGTGATCGTTTAGGCTACCCCCTCCACCCGCTTTGCACTCTCCCATGGCGACACCCCCATCCGTTCTTTTTTTAATGATTTCTCGCCATTTTAACCTTACCTGGACTTCCACAAATATTTCACCAAAATTAGGCAAATTACGTTCTCGAGTTTCAGCGAGACAAACGAACAAAAAATTTGTTTTATATATACTAGCGACCCGCCCAGCTTCGCACGGGTGCAATCAGTGTTTCTCTACTACATTATTCATTATAACACACATTACATATAAACCTTCTTGAATCACTATCTATTAAAAAAACAGCATCAAAATCCGTTGCGTAGTAGACACACTCAGCGGAAAGAGACTGTTTTATACTATGTAGTGAGTGAAGAAGGCTAAATGCAAAAAGGATGCATTCTAAAGTAATTTCCAATCAAACAAAAGGTCTTTCGTTATAAGGTTGTTGTTAAGGTGTCCGATTATGAAATGTGTCCCTTTTGGATTCAGTCAAAATCGTTTGTTGTGATATAAGTTTTAAGCACCTTTATAGCAGATGATTCGATTTCCATACTTTCTATTCTAGAAAATCAAACAAGCACATTGACTTTTTGTTTTATTAGGAGTTTAGCAGTAAATCTACGAAGAGGCTACAGCTTTCTTGGGCGTAGGTCTGCCCTCCTTGAAGCCGTTGCGGAAACGCCTCCTGACGATCTTGAGGTGACGCATGCGGCCGGTGCCAGTGGTCTTCCTGCGCTTGGCCTTCACTGACCAGTGGTCTGCAAATACAAAATAATTTTTGTTAGTGTTTTAATCAATTTTGGAATATGATTCAGACATTTTGGTGCAGGCCATGGTGTTGAACTTGAAAAGGGTATAAATTTGTAGCTAGTGAAGCCCCATTCTTGAAAGTTGCTATTCAAACATACTCTAATGGAGAAGTGCTGAATTTTAAGTAGGTATGTAAATAGCAGTGGCGTGGCGTCCGTATAACTCGATTCCCACCTGTATTAAGGCAGTTAGGCACTTTTATTGTGCAGAATTAGAGGAAAAGGCTAGTTAGTTGGGCTTGCCTTCTGATATACTTGACCCCACGCCACTGGTAAGTAGAAGAGAATATTTTTATATTTTAGAAGTCTAATTCCAATATTTGAGTAGAGGTTTTGTAGGAATACCCAGATTTTTACCACATTCTGATGCTACTGTCAAGTGACGCGTGTCAAGTTTTAAATTCCATCAATCATCAATAATTTCTATTATTTTCATCATAAAGATTCTGACATTTTATAAATCTAGTGATTCTCTATGAACAATTTATTTCTAGATCCGTGTATCAACAGGTACAAACATTTAAGTGTTTGAAAACTATAAACAAATGATCAACAAAAATCATTTGAATGGATATTTTCAATTACTTTACCTACATTATACAAGGAAATATTCTCATTGTAAGGAATCTTCCTCAATCAGTGTAGGATGCCTCAGATAATGACTGTGTTAAACCTCAGACAAGAGGATTAACATTTTAGTGTCCAACAGTAGAACAAGTAGTGTTCGGCTGAATGTTTGTTTCAAACAATCCGCTCAGGCTTCAATTAAAAATATTGCAGAGAATTGTCAAGATGTTGCAGATATATTATGCGAAATGTGTGCGTTTATCTGTGCAGTACAACAAAATCATACAGTCAAAAAGCACTCACGTAGTGCCATACTAGTTATGTGAAGTAAATAATTTACCAGTTAACAAGTAGTATGTACTAAATCAATAGCATCTTAAAACTTTTGTTCTGATTAAAGTTAACTGTATGAAACAAATATCAGCCAAACATTATTTTGTGACAGTCAGTAGGTATACAATACTTCAATAGATCCATCGCTAACAATATTATTTAATCTTAAAAAACTAATTATTTTTAACCATGTCTTGGTCATGCCTTACACACAGACATACAAAGAATAAGGTTAGTTTGGCATGGAGATGCCTGCGAAGAATTCACTGCTAATTTAGTAAATGATAAAAATAATATTTCAAAAATATACTGAAGGTATATTTAATTAACTGATTAATTCAGATAATTTGAATTTGTGTGGAAATCCTAAATACACACGAGTTAGTACATTGCAAGAAAAAGCACGAATACTTACAAGATCGGAGCTTAGCCGCGGGATATCCACACTGTGAGCATTTCGACTTCTGGATGTGGTACGAGGATCTCCCACACCTCCGGCAGAGAGTGTGGGTCTTATTTCGGCGCTTTCCGAAACTTGACGTACCTTTCGTCTGAAATAAACATTGAAGGTTAGAGGTAAACACCGACACTTATCTCGTAACTATTACGTATTTTCGTTATGGGTGTATGTAAGAAGCAATTATACTCCACAATTTAAACATAATATACATATAAAACTATGATTATAACGGATTAATAATTAAACGGAACAGAATACAGTACCATCTTGCCGACTTTGACAAGAAAAAGAATCTAGACGTCAAAATTGATTGTCAAAAACGGGGACGCAATGTTGCCAGCAAACAAAGTCATGTCTGTTAGTTTTATTTAGTTTCAGCTTCGCATCTTGACGCCTTAATGTTTATTATTTGTGATTTTTTTCCTACAAAAATGGGATGCACTAGCCAAAGAAAGCTTAACGAAACAAGATAGAAAGCAGAAATTGCTTACTGTATTAATGCTATCTACTGTGTGGGCCAAATTCCTCTTACTTTTAGTAAAAAAAACTTACTTAGGGTACGTTCAAGAAGTTTGCTATCCACGCAAGCAATCTCTACTAAAGTGTTCACGAATTGTGTCAGCGTTAACAAGCTCCTTGAAAAGGCTGTATAAAAGAAAGTATAATTAATACGAGAAAAAAATTGGTCTGACGGACGGATGTTTGAGTACATTACATTCCGAGGGTGATGAAATAAAGAATGTCTCAGATCGCTCGCAGGAACTGATCATGCGACCTGAGGCTTTTTTGTCACCACCCGAGGCGTGTACACAATTTTAAGTCTTAATTTTTATCGGTACTTATGGCTCGGGGCAAAGTATGTTGCTGTCTTTATTCCAAATTTCGATCCTTTCGTATTTTCCGTTCTTAATTCCGTTTCCCCGTTTGGCTAAATGCGGCAAGAATGCGAAGCTGTATATAATTTAAAAAAAAACTTTTGTTTTTTCTAATGTTTTCAAACTGTCAGCGAAGTGTCATAGAAGGAAATTAATATTAGTACAAGTACGAAACACTAATTTTTCTTTTATCAAGTTCTTTTAGAACATGTAGATCTTCTTATTTGTGACGTTAGTTAATTAATTTTTAGGTAAACATAACTGTCAGATGACAGTAAGAAGTGCATATATTAATCCGATACTGGGACGATGGAGGTCCTTGAAGTTGAGTGTATCAAGGGAGAGCCTGTCTGGGAGAATTCTTTGTCTGAACCCGAACAAGCGCGCCAGGAAGATCTGTATGCGGACCACAAAGTGAAGCATGAACTAGTTTTAGGCCCAGAGTTGTTACAACGAGTACATCAGCCGGTCCCTCGTATCATTGAAGGTATATTCAGTATTTCTGTTACTGATTCACACAATAGTCAAAGATTTTGAGTTAAGTTTCTTTTCTTAATGACTACTGTATTACATTATGCTTTGGCATGTTCATGATTAATTTTGATATTTTTTTTTATAATACGACATATGGATGCTGGGGCATTTTTATTCTAACTTTTTTGTAATGTAAGACTGGGGTGGGGCTGTTAATATAATTGAAACTTGAAAAGAACAGGTTATAATTTTTAATTTATCTTGTAATTATTTGTATAACTTTTTAGTAACTGTGAAGATAGAAAATGGAGAGACTTGCAAAGAGGAGCTACTAAATTACAGTGAAATGCCTGATACTGGTATTGTAAGACCTATATCTATCATTAAGTACATGAAGTCTAAAGGAGATGACAGTAATATACATTACTTGAGTCAGAAGGACCTGTTTAAACTTCAAAATTGTTTCGTTAAAATTGAGCGCATGATTCTACATAAGGAACAATATACTTGCAAAACTTGTGGGGCAACTTACTCCAGAAGGTCAAGTCTTACTTATCATATTATCCGCATTCATGCAAAAAAGGAAGTATCAACAAAGAGAAAAAGGTCCAATATAACCACCAAGAATACCAAAAAGGAGACAAGTACTTGTGTTAGTAAAAACCAGTTTAAAAAAAATGTGGAAAAGCCTCATGCATGTAACATTTGTGGAAAAAACTTTAAATTAAAAGCACAATTGACAAACCATGAAAGAATCCACACACGAGAAAAGCCATATTCTTGTAGTATTTGCGATAAAAGTTTTACAGAAGTAAGTAATTTAAAAAGACATCAACGTACACACACAGGAGAGAGACCATTTTCCTGTGAAATATGTAAGAAGCAGTTTTCTTTCAAATGTAATTTGATGGATCACATACGAATCCATACTAAGGAGAAGCCTTACTCCTGCAATTTGTGTTCTAAACAGTTTCGAGACCACCAAGGCTTAAAAAGGCACAAACTATCGCACACAGGGTATAAAAAATTTGCATGTGATATTTGTAAGAACCAGTTTGCAAGAAAATATTATTTAGTTGAACATCTGCGCACCCACACCAAGAGGAAACCTCATTCATGTAAAATCTGTAGCAAACAATTTAAAGACCAATGTGATTTAATTGCGCACAAAAAATTGCACAGAAAAGAATTCTTGTGTGAAATATGTGATGAAGAGTTTTCTGAAGTCCATGCTTTAGAAAGACATTTACTAAGTCATCTGGGATAAGATAAGCTCTGGCTATATTATTATGAGCTACTTACTACAAAATTAAATGCTAAGTATTTATGTCTATGAGTAATACTGAAGATTGTGTATTTTGTATCCAGGAGGACACTTAAAGTAATTTTTTTGATGTTTGCCAATTTAATTGACTAAGAAAATTATGTATTTTTAATAAAAATTTCCAATTCTATTATTATAATGTCTTATATTTCTTATCCCTTAGCAGTCCTGAAGAAGCACTTTCTAGTGTTCATACTCTGCATCCACTGTAAATTTGACATAGGGGTCAATCTATATACAGAGAGTCCTGTTAGAGTAGTATGACAAGCTTAAGAGGATAATGGGTGGGCAGGTCATCTAGCAGATATAGAGAAATTGCCTTGATAAAAGCTACCCAGTTTTCGAGAAATTTTCATTTTTAATTTTTTTGAGAAATGTAGGTATTAACAAATGCAAGAAACTATTTAAAAAAAGCTATTGTAATTGTATTAACGAGAAGAGTTGGCTACGTTGCGGATCCGATTAGCCTACGCAGCCTGGACCAGCCAAAGCCAGTTTCCTTGCGGTGGCTTTTAGCTATGTTTGGTCAAAATCGGCGTAGCAATTTGAAGGATGTCAGCTCTTTTCCAAAATGATGTAAGGTATTTTGGACAAAGATGCTTTTTTATATATTTCCGTATGATTTATTAGAATAATTACTCGATTAATGCGAGAGGTTTTTTATTAAAACTCATTTAATTTTATACTTCAAGATTCCGTATTGAATTTCAAATTTCGTGCATGTTGACCTATTAATCCAGTTTGGCTCCGTGTGTAGTTAGGAGGACATCATTTTTTTTGGATACCTAGTTCTGGATCGAGACACCAGGATTATGCTGGGTGTGTTCCCAGAAAGAATGTATTTCGTTGGTCTGACATAATTTTGCGGTAAAAAAATTCTAAAAAAAACAAAAGATAGATATCTATTATAAAGATAGACTAAAGACGTTGAGATGAGCAGTACTATTTCAGATTTTTCTCCTTCTCTTCGCCAGCACGTAATTGTCCACCACTGGCTACAGGCTTCCCCAATCTTTCAGCATTTGAATGTCATGTCATAAAATTTATCAAACACATGTATACGTCGGCCTAATACACACGGGCAAAGCAGTATAGACTAAACTTCCTTAGCCATTCTCAGAATTGACAAATAATTAAAAAAATGACACATTGACATTGACATTTAGCATCCAGTGCTGCCAACTTAAAGTTGCTACTTTAGCAAAAATTAGCTAAATTTAGTGACTTACGAGACTATGTTAGCGACTTTTTTTTCAGGCGTTTCATACATTTTAGCGATTTTTTCCAGCTGGTGTTCCATACATTTAGCGACTTTGGCAAGATATTTTTTCAATCTAGTGACTTTTGCAAAAGCTGGTTGGCAACACAGAGCATGACATGCATGGCCTGCCGAAGCTCTTAAACACCAAGTGTTATTTAGCTTAGCCTAGCTTAGCATTTCTCTATTTGAGTTCAGAGTTCTTAAAGTCGTCGCAAAATAAAAGGCCCGTTTTGACATTTGTCTTTGCGACGTAACTAGTGATGTAACCATACGACTCGGTACTCGATACTCACGATAAATCGATTCAAGTTTGCATGAGTACTTGATCGATTTGAATATATATTGTAAAGTGCATTGGAGTAAAGTTGACATACTACCTTCATCCAATCATTTCTTCAGATACCTACCTAACAGGTCGGGGAAAAAAGTTTCTTCGCATTCGATGTGAAATCTTTACGGCTTGGAGCTCCAAGGTCATAATTTTCAGTAAAGATCACTACACAGCTGGTGAAATTCAGTAATTAATTGATTGATGAACACTAGTATTTAAATAAATAAAACCGGCCAAGTGCGAGTCGGCCTTAAAAAAATATCTTGATCGATTTATTTTTTTCTTTAACCGATTATTATTAGTCTGTGGACAATATGAAAAAATCGTTATGCACAGCACTTAGCCGAGTGGGCGGTACCCATCAATGAAAAATGTAATTACCTTCAGAACATTTCGATCGGTAAAAAATAGAGAACTTCATAGGCGTGAACTGTCAAAACGGGCCTTTTATTTTGCGACGAGTTTAATTAATCACGAGTATTCAATATAAGCACAGGTATGTGTAGAAAACTAGTCTTAGTAGGATAGGGGTGGGGTACCCACCCACCAACCCAACTGCGCCGCGGAAAGTCTACCTAATCAAATCAGAAGTCCTCAAAATCGCGATGCATTTGGGTTTTCTCGTCTCACCTCACCAATGTTCCAATTATTGAATTTAATCACTAGTACGCCTGATAAAATAAAATCATATCTTTGTGAGGCCCCGAAGTTTAAAGATGATTATTACAAAAGTATAAACTTTGATTTGCAATTTATTATTTTGTATAGATAAACCAGTTGCTGGTTGTGTTGTTACTCTAATCAGGAGGAACCTGAATAAATTGGGTATCTTAATATTTTAGATATCAGTTAAAAATGGAGCTACTTGATGCTATGAAGAATCTAACTGTTCAACATCCAGACAGTAAAAACTTGCTCTTTAAGAGCATTGCTGCAGACATCGATAATGTTCCAACTGAAGTAGTTCTTGCTGAATACACTGACAAAACTTTAATTATTATATCTCAATATCAAAAAATTGGTAGTATGCTGACTGTTCAGAGAGACGAAGTACATAATCCTCTTGGCACTAGTGATATTTATACTACAAAAGTAATTTTTGGTGCTACAGGAGAGGAACACCAAGTAGCAGCAAGGTATTTGGCTGAAGCCATCAGAATAACTAAACCCCTCAACATCTTCATCAACCTGAAATCATATGATATTGAGACTGTAAAAGCCTGCATAGACATCATTCAAGACCTCAAGAAAGACGAAAGCAAATAAAATGTCTGTAACAAATATCAAACGATTAAAAACTGTCCACAAGTACTATGGCCAGCTGGTTCTTGGTCCACCGGGAGCTGGGAAGACAACATATTGCTCGCAAATGTCTCAATTATTAAGAAAGCTGGGAAGAAAAGTGATCATTGTTAACTTAGATCCTGCAAATGAATTAATGTCCTATGATTCTGATATTGACATAAGAAAACTGATTGTCCTTGAAGAAGTTATGGATCAGTACAATTTGGGGCCAAATGGAGCGTTACTATACTGTATGGAATTTTTGGAGAAAAATATAGATTGGCTTCTCAATCAAATTCAAGGAGATAACTCTACTAACTTTATCTTTGATTTGCCTGGCCAGGTAGAACTTTATTGCCACCATGAGAGTTTGGCAAGAATATTTTCAAAGTTATCTTCAGAAAGCAATTTGCAGTTGTGTGTTGTTCATCTGGTCGACTCCCATCATTGCTCTGATGCTGGCAAATTTATTGCAGCATTAATGTTATCATTGAGTGCAATGTTAAAGATAGGTTTGCCGCACATAAACCTACTAACAAAAATAGACTTGTTAAAAAAACACATGGATAAGTTACAATTTGGAATGGACTTTTATACTGATGTTTTGGATTTAAACTACTTGATAGAGTCCTTAGACAGTGATGCATTCACTAACAAGTATAAAAAGTTAAACAGTGCCTTAGTTTCTATTGTTGAAGACTATAGTTTGGTTTCATTCCAACTTGTGGACATGTTACAGGAAGAGAGCCTCATCAAGGTTAAGAATTCTGTAGACAAAGCCAATGGTTATGTATTTAAGGCTGAAGAAGGAAGACATATAAATAGTATGTTAGCTTGTGCTATGGGTGTTGATGTGACAACAGACTTTCATGATAATTGATGAATAAAAAGTATGTTTCTGAAAATGTGTTTGTTTGAAACCAAGATTTTGGTTAGCCCTTGCAGTGGTAAAACCTTGTGAAAGGGTTTTACCACCTACTTGCGATTCCGATCGCCAAGCAGCAGGCCCTGTGTTGTCTGTGTAGCTTTATTACAGTATAGAGTAAGATCCTGTACTAGCACTCTAGGCTGGCAACGCATCAGTTACACTCTGTTGTGGAAGTTAAATTAAATGTGCCAATAGGTAGAGGTGATTCCTAACTATAAAGTAACCCACTTGCTTGTTTGCCTCAACAATTTACAAATCCATTTTTGAACATTCATCTAGAATCAGTACACAGAAATTTGCATGAAATTATTATAGGATGAAAAAAGTTGTACAACAAAATCTACTAGATATAAAATACATCTTCTTAAAATATTTTTCTCATTCATTGGACCTAGTTTTCAATTGTTTAGAACCCTCTCGAAAGCGCTGCATCCTTTTGGGTTTCATGTTTGATGTTCTACCTACATATGCACAAGCAGAGATTTAGAAAAATAGGATTACGACTTTCAAAGGCTTTACAAATTGGTGTGCAACCTATACTCATAATAATTATCCAATCGGCTTTTCCTATTTTCAGATGACGTCCAAAAATAAACAAGAAATATTTGATAAGCTGTCGAAAATTGAACTAGAATTAGACAGGTTGCTGGAAGACAATGAAAAATCCATCAAAGTACATCTCCTACACCAATATAATGATATAAAAGATGCGACACAGATAGTTATAAATTACGTAGCCAATGTTGAAGGAACCACTGTTACTGAAATACACAAACGGTTAAACCTTTGTGAATAAATAAAACTACTTGATAATGATGGAACGTTTTATTTGAAGACAAATACAACTGTTTGTTTACAATTTAAACTCATTCAATTTTTTTTGTGTTCAAACTAAAATAGTAATGAACGTTTTATACACAATTCTCATTGTTAGGTTATCCTAAGTTATAAGTGTTTTCAAAAAGCCACAGTTCCACTTTGCTACAGTTCAGTTACGAAAATGTTATGTATTACCACAAGTATTCTAATATATTTGATTATAATAATTATGTTGACAATATTAAGTGACTTATCGTCGGCAAACAAGTTTATAATGTAGTAAATGTAAATGTATTAATATTGTTGGATAATCTAAAACTATAGTGAATAATGGTTTTAAAAGAGAAAAATAAAGTCTACTTCTTTGAACCATCGCTAATGAACTATTACACTTTAAAATATGTATGTGACAAAGAATATTTCATTAAAGAGCACAAATACGATTGAATAACCTAAAGGCACGAACAATACCATTCTGTTGTGTCAGGCAGCGCGAAAACGTTAGCCTTCATTGCCTTTTGGTTATAAGACCGTTCATTGTTATTTTATCTTCTATAACATGCTTTATGTTTACACAATTCTTAAGGAAAACAAATTACATTGAAGTTAAAAGTTCTAACACTACACATCCGTGTTTTAATAAGCAAGCAATAATATATGTTTAAATATATAGTATAAAGTGTCGCGCGTGGCGACAGCTAGCGAGAGCGTAGCATGCGAGGGCCGCGGCGGCTGCAGGGCTGCAGGGCCGCAGGGCCGCCGGGCGCGCGACGGCGTCGCGCCCTCGGTACGAAGTCAGATGCATTATAGTTACATTACTTTGTTTGGCAATTACTTGGAACAGCGCAGTGGCTACTATATAAGTGAGTTCTGCACTCTAGTTCTGTTCATGTTTCAATTGATAAAATCAATTATATGTATTTTTGCAACATATTTTGTCTTCTGGCCAGGGTTTAAGCGTTCCAAAAATTGTAAAGTCTTCATTTGGTTCCATTCTGGACTGGCGCGAACTGTCTTTCTTAATTGTATGTTCATGAGTAGACTCGAAATGGAATGTAACTGTATTGAATATGTCGCGACAGTTTACCACCAACCGATTATCTTAACAAGACTTTGTCTCAAATATCCTCGTTAGTCATTCCAGCTACATTTAAGTATAACATTATAACAAATTTACAAAAATACATATAAAGTGAAGAACATTCGCAAAGTTGAACTTCCAAAAATGCGTATAAATATATCACTAACAATCTAAAATTTCCTAATGAAATAATACCCTATAGGATGAGGAAATGTCAATATGCGAATGTTCATTCAGTTTCATTTAAAGGTCTATTATAAGACTTAAATCTATGACTTTCAGACTCGTTTCAGGCAGTCCCATGGATCCTAAAGCACCAACCATCATTCAATAAATGCAATTTTTATACTAATTTATCAACCTTACCATTATCGTGGTATTACCAACCTTCATCACATTACATGTGAGACGACTTACAATACGACATAATAATGAACAACAATGTATATTCATCACCATAACACTCAACCATCCAATAATGCCTAAAAAGCGCATCACGAAATACCGAAAACCAGTCTGAAAAATGCTGGTTTAGTCCATGCAATCACATTGAGCGTCCAGCGTGGCAGATTCCTGGGTCTTAAACAGGAATCGGTACAGACCTATTTAATGTTTTGCACCAATTTGGAGTTTCATCTACCTGCGATATTAAATTTTGATCTACATATATTTTTGGTCTACAGGTCACCCAACTAGGCAGAGAACATGCTTTTTCTTGTGAACGCTCAGAGAACATATTTTCAAAAGGATGACATAGACTAAACTGAGCAAAAAAATAAAAATAATAATTTGGTAAATTGTAAATATTACTATATGTAAATAAATAATGCTGACTCAGTACTTTATATGCTTAAAATAAAAACATATTATTTACTAAGTCATCTCACTTTTAATCAAACGTGACTTAACAATCAACATGTTAATTTATTAATATATATTTCTAATTATCACTTGTCAGATAACGGGTGCTTCCGAGGTTTGTTCAGCTCGCGGATATTTTAGATCGCGAGTAACAAAACCTACTCCCTTTGGGCACTTTGTTAATTGCTTTGTCTGCTTCGAGCACGCGTACCTTATAACAATTATTTATTGCAGTAGCACATCACAAAATCTCCAAAGAGGCAATCTTTGTCTTATTAGGGTTTAATGGGGCATCTTACGCCCCAATTGTCTCGTTATTAATATTATAATTAATTGTCCACGTTCCATGACAATCAACGTAATATAAAATCAGTCTCTTATTGGGAAGTCTTTTAGATCTTCAGGCACGTATACAATACGACGGGCGGGCAGCTCCCGCAACAGCATACGAAACAACATCTTTAAAATAGATGTTGTTACTTTTCTGTTTTACAAATATTATGCAACCTCACAAATTACGTGCTATATTAGAACAAAGATATTTAGACGTCAATTGTTATTTTTCCCAAAAATGTTTCTGTTGTTACTTCATTACTGATATTACTATAAGTAATGTGAGTAGTATACACCAACCATGTAATCGTCTTGTAATTGTTAAATTGTGTTTTTACTTCAAGTGTTATTGAGAAATATGTGTGTATACTACTACAAACTAGTGTGTACGAATAATGTTATTGAAAAGCTTTCCCCCACAAATAAACGAAATTAATACAACTGAACTAAGTATTACTACTAAAACAACAATAAAAATGCGGCCCGCGGGACCGCTTATAGCAAACGGCCCGCTATCTATACTCCTCTTCAAAGGTGATGATAATAAGAATAGTATAAAACAGGCCACTAGAAAAATAACTACGTCGAGTATAAATAGCTAACAAAATAAAAATGTCTTTACCTCCAGTATCGTTTGCTATGTTGGTAAAAGAAAATAATTACCAACTCTTTCAATAAATATTAATTAGAAACTGGTGCGTCACCTTGACCAATATGTTCTTTGTCCGAATTATGGCCATGCTCCGTCATCTAAAATATATTAAGGGACTGAGTAAAATATGATTACGTTATTAAGAATAAAGGGATAGATAAATAGGGAAAGCTTTGATGAAAATCCTGTTGTAGTTAGTGGGTGTCAATCGGAATTACTTATTCAGCGGTCACCTTATTCTTGTCCAGTGATCCATTGGCTTCCAATGTCTGGGTTATGTCAGTCTTCAGATTGGAACTCTTCTTTTTGCCTTTTCCAACATTTTTCTTGGCATTTTTAGCAGTCTTCGTCCGCAAAGGTTGTGCTCCTATAAAATATTATAATCTAATTAAGAAGGGATCAGAATTACAAAAAAAAGTTTGGCATAAAAATATTTTTTAACTAGTTCTTATTTACAAGTGATGCAAACCTTCGATATCGTTGTCGGCGGCAGAATCGTCGCCCCGAGGGCTTCCTTCTTCTGCCTGCGAGACCACGTCCTCAGGTCGCACAGTTTTACTGAAATATCAAAATCAGACTAGTATCATGTGAATTATTCACAGATTTAAGTTCTGAATAAGGCACCGAAAGAAATTTATGCTCGGGAGCAAATAACCGGGTCCCGTACAAGTTATATGAAAAGTTACCCGGTTTTTTTGCTCCCGAGTATAGCAAGAGCATTCTTCTTAGCAGATGAAAATTAAGGTAATTTGGTCGACCAAGTAATTGCTTTTCCATTTTATAAGACAGTTCCTGAATCAGAAAATTACAATAGAGCTAATTGACTTTGAAGAAAATAGTCTTGGATGACTTAACCTGCGTTAAAAAAGGAATTTTTCAGTCCAATACAACAGGGGGTCCACTCGCAAATCCGAAATTCTAAGTTCGTGTTATAAATACCCTTAATTTCACTCTAATATTGAACACTTAGTGAAACCGAGATGGCACAACTCGACTTTGGAATTTCGGAGTGTAACCCGTGTACAGTCAAGGTCAAAACTATGGGTTTGCGCAAAGTTGCGAAAATATGTTTGTAAATATCAACCTTAACGACACTATAATAAATGGTTCAGGATGACTTCGTCCACAGTTCTATTTCATCACCTTCATAACTCGTCCACTTTCAGATTTTTTTTTTCGTCAATACCCCATTTTGTCTACATTCCTATTTTGACCACAGTGCCAACTCTTCCACATTCTGATATCGTTAATATCCCATTTTTATGTACGGTCAAGTGCAAAAATAAGTATCGATAGGAACTTCTCAAAAATATGTCCCACGACCTTATTACTCTGGTGTAAGAGCGTAATGGTACTTATTTTTGGAACTTTGTCTAAAAGAAAAATAATTCTTTGTCGTATTATTGCGTCGTAGAATTGCCAAAAAGATTATTTTTACCGGACTTAAAAAAAAAAAGGTTTTTGACTTAACTTTTTTTAATGTATGAGGATCCGTGTTAGATTGCGGCCATAGCTTACTTTCGGATTTTACTACGTATTCTAATTTTCGGTGTTATTTAGAATTTAAATGTATTTTTGTCTTCTGTAAACTAAATTCGATGGCTTTTGGATTTTATTCGAGACTTAATATTTGGCACTATGGTCTAAATAGAAATGTTGACGAGTCGACATTGTAGACAAATTAGAAATGTTGACGAATTGTCACTGTAGTCTAATTACGAATAAAAAACGAGTTGGTACAGTGGCTTACGTAAGAAAGCGGACGAGATAGTGAAGTGACGACATATGAATATGCTGGCGAATCGGAACAGTAGACCATAATGCGAACGAGAACGACTTAGGAAGGTGACGAAATGGAACTGTGGCCGAAGGTACCCTGAGCCTAATAAATAAGGTGTGTATACATATTTTTGTCACTTTGGGGTGGGGGTGTAGACATATTAGTGACCTCGACGTAATGTAGATGAGGTGCGTTACCCGTTGACGGTGAGCGTGAGCGGCTTGGCGGGCTCGTCGACGAGGCGCGGGCGGCGCGCGCCGCGGGGGGCCCCGCGCACGCCGCGCCCGCGCCCGCGCGCCCCGCGCCAGCCGCGCCCGCCGTACGCGTTGCGCGGCGGCGGCGTGTAGCCCACGTAGCCCAGCTGCTGCTGCTGCTGCTGGGAACCCATGCCGATGGTTTTACTCGTGACTAGTTATATGACATCACTAATACGGGACGCCATAGAAGCGTACCATTTTCGACGTTTAAAATTATATCACAATAAGATGTTTTTTTACACCATAACACATTTTGGTCTTTTGACCCAAATATTATTACAAAATAAATATTTTTCAATAACTTTTAATATCAGCGTTCGCTAGCTTATTGATGGATCCTGAAGTGATCGAGAATTTTATTTGAGCTGTACTTTTGTAACGATACCTATTCAGATTTTACAACTTTGGAATGGTACTTTCGAGTGATGCATTTTGAGCGGGCTCTAGTACCTTCCTAGTAAGATTGCCGTTTTGTTATTTAGGTCGAATAATTTAGCCCGGCCGTTCTCAAAAACCTGTACCCCCATAGCCGCCCGGTGCTGGAGGTACCTGCGGGTAGCGCGTGGTGCGCGCGGGGTAGCTGCCGCCCCACTGCCCCACCACGACGCCGGCTATCTCGAGGCGCGCCGGGCGCGCGCGGCCGCCCGGTGCTGGAGGTACCTGCGGGTAGCGCGTGGTGCGCGCGGGGTAGCTGCCGCCCCACTGCCCCACCACGACGCCGGCTATCTCGAGGCGCGCCGGGCGCGCGGCCGCCCGGTGCTGGAGGTACCTGCGGGTAGCGCGTGGTGCGCGCGGGGTAGCTGCCGCCCCACTGCCCCACCACGACGCCGGCTATCTCGAGGCGCGCCGGGCGCGCGGCCGCCCGGTGCTGGAGGTACCTGCGGGTAGCGCGTGGTGCGCGCGGGGTAGCTGCCGCCCCACTGCCCCACCACGACGCCGGCTATCTCGAGGCGCGCCGGGCGCGCGGCCGCCCGGTGCTGGAGGTACCTGCGGGTAGCGCGTGGTGCGCGCGGGGTAGCTGCCGCCCCACTGCCCCACCACGACGCCGGCTATCTCGAGGCGCGCCGGGCGCGCGGCCGCCCGGTGCTGGAGGTACCTGCGGGTAGCGCGTGGTGCGCGCGGGGTAGCTGCCGCCCCACTGCCCCACCACGACGCCGGCTATCTCGAGGCGCGCCGGGCGCGCGGCCGCCCGGTGCTGGAGGTACCTGCGGGTAGCGCGTGGTGCGCGCGGGGTAGCTGCCGCCCCACTGCCCCACCACGACGCCGGCTATCTCGAGGCGCGCCGGGCGCGCGCGGCCGCCCGGTGCTGGAGGTACCTGCGGGTAGCGCGTGGTGCGCGCGGGGTAGCTGCCGCCCCACTGCCCCACCACGACGCCGGCTATCTCGAGGCGCGCCGGGCGCGCGGCCGCCCGGTGCTGGAGGTACCTGCGGGTAGCGCGTGGTGCGCGCGGGGTAGCTGCCGCCCCACTGCCCCACCACGACGCCGGCTATCTCGAGGCGCGCCGGGCGCGCGGCCGCCCGGTGCTGGAGGTACCTGCGGGTAGCGCGTGGTGCGCGCGGGGTAGCTGCCGCCCCACTGCCCCACCACGACGCCGGCTATCTCGAGGCGCGCCGGGCGCGCGGCCGCCCGGTGCTGGAGGTACCTGCGGGTAGCGCGTGGTGCGCGCGGGGTAGCTGCCGCCCCACTGCCCCACCACGACGCCGGCTATCTCGAGGCGCGCCGGGCGCGCGGCCGCCCGGTGCTGGAGGTACCTGCGGGTAGCGCGTGGTGCGCGCGGGGTAGCTGCCGCCCCACTGCCCCACCACGACGCCGGCTATCTCGAGGCGCGCCGGGCGCGCGCGGCCGCCCGGTGCTGGAGGTACCTGCGGGTAGCGCGTGGTGCGCGCGGGGTAGCTGCCGCCCCACTGCCCCACCACGACGCCGGCTATCTCGAGGCGCGCCGGGCGCGCGGCCGCCCGGTGCTGGAGGTACCTGCGGGTAGCGCGTGGTGCGCGCGGGGTAGCTGCCGCCCCACTGCCCCACCACGACGCCGGCTATCTCGAGGCGCGCCGGGCGCGCGGCCGCCCGGTGCTGGAGGTACCTGCGGGTAGCGCGTGGTGCGCGCGGGGTAGCTGCCGCCCCACTGCCCCACCACGACGCCGGCTATCTCGAGGCGCGCCGGGCGCGCGGCCGCCCGGTGCTGGAGGTACCTGCGGGTAGCGCGTGGTGCGCGCGGGGTAGCTGCCGCCCCACTGCCCCACCACGACGCCGGCTATCTCGAGGCGCGCCGGGCGCGCGGCCGCCCGGTGCTGGAGGTACCTGCGGGTAGCGCGTGGTGCGCGCGGGGTAGCTGCCGCCCCACTGCCCCACCACGACGCCGGCTATCTCGAGGCGCGCCGGGCGCGCGCGGCCGCCCGGTGCTGGAGGTACCTGCGGGTAGCGCGTGGTGCGCGCGGGGTAGCTGCCGCCCCACTGCCCCACCACGACGCCGGCTATCTCGAGGCGCGCCGGGCGCGCGGCCGCCCGGTGCTGGAGGTACCTGCGGGTAGCGCGTGGTGCGCGCGGGGTAGCTGCCGCCCCACTGCCCCACCACGACGCCGGCTATCTCGAGGCGCGCCGGGCGCGCGGCCGCCCGGTGCTGGAGGTACCTGCGGGTAGCGCGTGGTGCGCGCGGGGTAGCTGCCGCCCCACTGCCCCACCACGACGCCGGCTATCTCGAGGCGCGCCGGGCGCGCGGCCGCCCGGTGCTGGAGGTACCTGCGGGTAGCGCGTGGTGCGCGCGGGGTAGCTGCCGCCCCACTGCCCCACCACGACGCCGGCTATCTCGAGGCGCGCCGGGCGCGCGGCCGCCCGGTGCTGGAGGTACCTGCGGGTAGCGCGTGGTGCGCGCGGGGTAGCTGCCGCCCCACTGCCCCACCACGACGCCGGCTATCTCGAGGCGCGCCGGGCGCGCGGCCGCCCGGTGCTGGAGGTACCTGCGGGTAGCGCGTGGTGCGCGCGGGGTAGCTGCCGCCCCACTGCCCCACCACGACGCCGGCTATCTCGAGGCGCGCCGGGCGCGCGGCCGCCCGGTGCTGGAGGTACCTGCGGGTAGCGCGTGGTGCGCGCGGGGTAGCTGCCGCCCCACTGCCCCACCACGACGCCGGCTATCTCGAGGCGCGCCGGGCGCGCGGCCGCCCGGTGCTGGAGGTACCTGCGGGTAGCGCGTGGTGCGCGCGGGGTAGCTGCCGCCCCACTGCCCCACCACGACGCCGGCTATCTCGAGGCGCGCCGGGCGCGCGGCCGCCCGGTGCTGGAGGTACCTGCGGGTAGCGCGTGGTGCGCGCGGGGTAGCTGCCGCCCCACTGCCCCACCACGACGCCGGCTATCTCGAGGCGCGCCGGGCGCGCGCGGCCGCCCGGTGCTGGAGGTACCTGCGGGTAGCGCGTGGTGCGCGCGGGGTAGCTGCCGCCCCACTGCCCCACCACGACGCCGGCTATCTCGAGGCGCGCCGGGCGCGCGGCCGCCCGGTGCTGGAGGTACCTGCGGGTAGCGCGTGGTGCGCGCGGGGTAGCTGCCGCCCCACTGCCCCACCACGACGCCGGCTATCTCGAGGCGCGCCGGGCGCGCGGCCGCCCGGTGCTGGAGGTACCTGCGGGTAGCGCGTGGTGCGCGCGGGGTAGCTGCCGCCCCACTGCCCCACCACGACGCCGGCTATCTCGAGGCGCGCCGGGCGCGCGGCCGCCCGGTGCTGGAGGTACCTGCGGGTAGCGCGTGGTGCGCGCGGGGTAGCTGCCGCCCCACTGCCCCACCACGACGCCGGCTATCTCGAGGCGCGCCGGGCGCGCGGCCGCCCGGTGCTGGAGGTACCTGCGGGTAGCGCGTGGTGCGCGCGGGGTAGCTGCCGCCCCACTGCCCCACCACGACGCCGGCTATCTCGAGGCGCGCCGGGCGCGCGGCCGCCCGGTGCTGGAGGTACCTGCGGGTAGCGCGTGGTGCGCGCGGGGTAGCTGCCGCCCCACTGCCCCACCACGACGCCGGCTATCTCGAGGCGCGCCGGGCGCGCGGCCGCCCGGTGCTGGAGGTACCTGCGGGTAGCGCGTGGTGCGCGCGGGGTAGCTGCCGCCCCACTGCCCCACCACGACGCCGGCTATCTCGAGGCGCGCCGGGCGCGCGGCCGCCCGGTGCTGGAGGTACCTGCGGGTAGCGCGTGGTGCGCGCGGGGTAGCTGCCGCCCCACTGCCCCACCACGACGCCGGCTATCTCGAGGCGCGCCGGGCGCGCGGCCGCCCGGTGCTGGAGGTACCTGCGGGTAGCGCGTGGTGCGCGCGGGGTAGCTGCCGCCCCACTGCCCCACCACGACGCCGGCTATCTCGAGGCGCGCCGGGCGCGCGGCCGCCCGGTGCTGGAGGTACCTGCGGGTAGCGCGTGGTGCGCGCGGGGTAGCTGCCGCCCCACTGCCCCACCACGACGCCGGCTATCTCGAGGCGCGCCGGGCGCGCGGCCGCCCGGTGCTGGAGGTACCTGCGGGTAGCGCGTGGTGCGCGCGGGGTAGCTGCCGCCCCACTGCCCCACCACGACGCCGGCTATCTCGAGGCGCGCCGGGCGCGCGGCCGCCCGGTGCTGGAGGTACCTGCGGGTAGCGCGTGGTGCGCGCGGGGTAGCTGCCGCCCCACTGCCCCACCACGACGCCGGCTATCTCGAGGCGCGCCGGGCGCGCGCGGCCGCCCGGTGCTGGAGGTACCTGCGGGTAGCGCGTGGTGCGCGCGGGGTAGCTGCCGCCCCACTGCCCCACCACGACGCCGGCTATCTCGAGGCGCGCCGGGCGCGCGGCCGCCCGGTGCTCGAGGTACCTGCGGGTAGCGCGTGGTGCGCGCGGGGTAGCTGCCGCCCCACTGCCCCACCACGACGCCGGCTATCTCGAGGCGCGCCGGGCGCGCGCGGCCGCCCGGTGCTGGAGGTACCTGCGGGTAGCGCGTGGTGCGCGCGGGGTAGCTGCCGCCCCACTGCCCCACCACGACGCCGGCTATCTCGAGGCGCGCCGGGCGCGCGGCCGCCCGGTGCTGGAGGTACCTGCGGGTAGCGCGTGGTGCGCGCGGGGTAGCTGCCGCCCCACTGCCCCACCACGACGCCGGCTATCTCGAGGCGCGCCGGGCGCGCGGCCGCCCGGTGCTGGAGGTACCTGCGGGTAGCGCGTGGTGCGCGCGGGGTAGCTGCCGCCCCACTGCCCCACCACGACGCCGGCTATCTCGAGGCGCGCCGGGCGCGCGGCCGCCCGGTGCTGGAGGTACCTGCGGGTAGCGCGTGGTGCGCGCGGGGTAGCTGCCGCCCCACTGCCCCACCACGACGCCGGCTATCTCGAGGCGCGCCGGGCGCGCGGCCGCCCGGTGCTGGAGGTACCTGCGGGTAGCGCGTGGTGCGCGCGGGGTAGCTGCCGCCCCACTGCCCCACCACGACGCCGGCTATCTCGAGGCGCGCCGGGCGCGCGCGGCCGCCCGGTGCTGGAGGTACCTGCGGGTAGCGCGTGGTGCGCGCGGGGTAGCTGCCGCCCCACTGCCCCACCACGACGCCGGCTATCTCGAGGCGCGCCGGGCGCGCGGCCGCCCGGTGCTGGAGGTACCTGCGGGTAGCGCGTGGTGCGCGCGGGGTAGCTGCCGCCCCACTGCCCCACCACGACGCCGGCTATCTCGAGGCGCGCCGGGCGCGCGGCCGCCCGGTGCTGGAGGTACCTGCGGGTAGCGCGTGGTGCGCGCGGGGTAGCTGCCGCCCCACTGCCCCACCACGACGCCGGCTATCTCGAGGCGCGCCGGGCGCGCGGCCGCCCGGTGCTGGAGGTACCTGCGGGTAGCGCGTGGTGCGCGCGGGGTAGCTGCCGCCCCACTGCCCCACCACGACGCCGGCTATCTCGAGGCGCGCCGGGCGCGCGGCCGCCCGGTGCTGGAGGTACCTGCGGGTAGCGCGTGGTGCGCGCGGGGTAGCTGCCGCCCCACTGCCCCACCACGACGCCGGCTATCTCGAGGCGCGCCGGGCGCGCGGCCGCCCGGTGCTGGAGGTACCTGCGGGTAGCGCGTGGTGCGCGCGGGGTAGCTGCCGCCCCACTGCCCCACCACGACGCCGGCTATCTCGAGGCGCGCCGGGCGCGCGGCCGCCCGGTGCTGGAGGTACCTGCGGGTAGCGCGTGGTGCGCGCGGGGTAGCTGCCGCCCCACTGCCCCACCACGACGCCGGCTATCTCGAGGCGCGCCGGGCGCGCGGCCGCCCGGTGCTGGAGGTACCTGCGGGTAGCGCGTGGTGCGCGCGGGGTAGCTGCCGCCCCACTGCCCCACCACGACGCCGGCTATCTCGAGGCGCGCCGGGCGCGCGGCCGCCCGGTGCTGGAGGTACCTGCGGGTAGCGCGTGGTGCGCGCGGGGTAGCTGCCGCCCCACTGCCCCACCACGACGCCGGCTATCTCGAGGCGCGCCGGGCGCGCGCGGCCGCCCGGTGCTGGAGGTACCTGCGGGTAGCGCGTGGTGCGCGCGGGGTAGCTGCCGCCCCACTGCCCCACCACGACGCCGGCTATCTCGAGGCGCGCCGGGCGCGCGGCCGCCCGGTGCTGGAGGTACCTGCGGGTAGCGCGTGGTGCGCGCGGGGTAGCTGCCGCCCCACTGCCCCACCACGACGCCGGCTATCTCGAGGCGCGCCGGGCGCGCGGCCGCCCGGTGCTGGAGGTACCTGCGGGTAGCGCGTGGTGCGCGCGGGGTAGCTGCCGCCCCACTGCCCCACCACGACGCCGGCTATCTCGAGGCGCGCCGGGCGCGCGGCCGCCCGGTGCTGGAGGTACCTGCGGGTAGCGCGTGGTGCGCGCGGGGTAGCTGCCGCCCCACTGCCCCACCACGACGCCGGCTATCTCGAGGCGCGCCGGGCGCGCGGCCGCCCGGTGCTGGAGGTACCTGCGGGTAGCGCGTGGTGCGCGCGGGGTAGCTGCCGCCCCACTGCCCCACCACGACGCCGGCTATCTCGAGGCGCGCCGGGCGCGCGGCCGCCCGGTGCTGGAGGTACCTGCGGGTAGCGCGTGGTGCGCGCGGGGTAGCTGCCGCCCCACTGCCCCACCACGACGCCGGCTATCTCGAGGCGCGCCGGGCGCGCGGCCGCCCGGTGCTGGAGGTACCTGCGGGTAGCGCGTGGTGCGCGCGGGGTAGCTGCCGCCCCACTGCCCCACCACGACGCCGGCTATCTCGAGGCGCGCCGGGCGCGCGGCCGCCCGGTGCTGGAGGTACCTGCGGGTAGCGCGTGGTGCGCGCGGGGTAGCTGCCGCCCCACTGCCCCACCACGACGCCGGCTATCTCGAGGCGCGCCGGGCGCGCGGCCGCCCGGTGCTGGAGGTACCTGCGGGTAGCGCGTGGTGCGCGCGGGGTAGCTGCCGCCCCACTGCCCCACCACGACGCCGGCTATCTCGAGGCGCGCCGGGCGCGCGCGGCCGCCCGGTGCTGGAGGTACCTGCGGGTAGCGCGTGGTGCGCGCGGGGTAGCTGCCGCCCCACTGCCCCACCACGACGCCGGCTATCTCGAGGCGCGCCGGGCGCGCGGCCGCCCGGTGCTGGAGGTACCTGCGGGTAGCGCGTGGTGCGCGCGGGGTAGCTGCCGCCCCACTGCCCCACCACGACGCCGGCTATCTCGAGGCGCGCCGGGCGCGCGCGGCCGCGCCAGCCGCCCAGGGCGCCGCCTACCACGCCTGCCACCAGCGGCAGCGGCGGCATCGCGAACTCCACCTCCAGCCCTTCCAAGATAGCTTTGCGCATGCGCTCCACCTGAAACCGAAAGCCCAATTGCGAATCGGATCGAGGATGTGTACCGCTGAACATAGGGCCTTTCTCCGAGGATCTCTGTGACGATTCTTTTTGTGAAGAACCACCCCCACTGTGATCTTTACCAGTTCATCCGTCCATCTTGTTGAACCAAGTTGACCAAGAAACATGTCGCTTTTTGGTACGCATTCAACGCTCCAGAACCTTCTGGTTCAACGACCTTCAGGTTTACGAGCATGTGCGCCGTCCCACCCGCTGCTTTATAGGTCCAATTTGCTGACCAATAACGTTCGTCATTCTAAATCTTGTACGGATTTTCAATGCAACCGATTTTATTAGCACATACAACAGATCTCAATGTCGGTCCTCACCACACGATGGCAGTAGCATATTTCAGCATGATATTGAACAGTTACCTTGACAACGGTATCAACATGGTTGTCGCAGAGCTGAGCGAGATGCTTGCAATGGTTAGCGCGGTGCAGGTTGCGCTGGAGCAGCTTGCCGTCGAAGTACAGCCACGGCGCCGCCACGAGCCACGGCACGGGGGCTCCGCAAGCGTCGTTGGCGAGGAGCGCCGCCTCCGCGCCCGCCATCACTAGCGCTCCGAGCTGCACGCCGCGAGAACTGATGCCATTCACCTGCACAACAAGTTCAGGTTTGTAGTGGGTTAATTTACGTTAAGATAAAGTTTGACTATGCGATGGCCGCATAATGTCTATCCAGATATATTCAATGTGATTTCTGAAGTTGCATTTAAAATGATAACAATAAAACATAGTGAAAAGACCATAGTTAAGTGGTGCGGTAGTGTATTTATTTGATACTTGGACTAATGCAACAGCTGTCACACATTTACTTGTTTATTTAGAAGACTAAAGATATTATTAATACAAATGAAACATAATATGATAAAATACAATCGACCACGTCAGACCAAGTCCTCAGACATTTTATAGTATTTTGTTACTTACAGTCATCTCTTGCAAGTGAAGAGCATTCATGAGATCATTGGAGAAAGCTGTGGCCAAGAACGCATCCAGCTCTTGACGTCTAAGGATCTGGATTTGTGACGTCATGATGAATCTATAAGAAAAGACATAACGTGAATATTAAATCTTGAAATATTGATCCTCTTTAATGACGTAGGAGTTAAGCGAATGTGACGCAAGTCGTCGACTATCTTGCGTGTCCTAAATGACCTTTATATTGTTTGTTTCGCATATTGCCACGCGGCAGTTACGTATAACATAAAAATAAAAGTGAATTGTGCAATCTGAATAGGTACGTAATTGAATAAAGTTTTTTTTTTTTTTTTTGTGTTTTAATCTTGATCTTGCAATCAGTCCTTAGACTATAAGCAGATGAGTTGAAGTAAGGTTGACTTGTCGTAGAGGATACCCATTGGAATCCTCAGCTCCATTAACATTCACGCTTTAGCTGTCATTACGAATTGCTAAATCCATTATAGCTGGTCTCTTCAGGCGCTTTTTATGCGCTGTGTGAGCTAGACTGGTGGCCAGATGATTTGGGTGCCTTTGCAGTCTGTGCTTGTAGCGAATGGCAAATGAGGCCACTTCCTCTTGTACTGTTTCAATTTTGAGTTGCTCGTGTACCTCCGAGTTTTTGATGAACCACGGTGCATTTGAAATTGTTTTTAGAATGGCATTTTGCATTCTCTGCAGGATGTTTATGTTAGTGGTGGCATCAGAGCCCCACAATTGTATGCCGTAAGTCCATACCGGCTTTAAAATTGTCTTGTACACCAGTAATTTATTGTCAGTGCTAAGTACAGAGCATCTCCCCAGAAGCCACTGCAGTTTTCTCATTTTTATGTTCACATGATCTCTTTTAGATTGTATGTGGTGTCTCCAAGTTAGTTTCCGATCGAGATGCATGCCCAGATACTTTACAGTGTCTTTGTGGGGCAGTTCTTCTTCGCCCAGCTTAATGGGTGGGCAGTTGCCCTGTCGAAGGGTAAATGTGACCTGTACGGATTTGGTTGTACTAACATTTATTCTCCACTTGTTCAGCCAAATCTGTATCTCGTCTAGATTGGCTTGTGCCATTGCAGAGGCAGTACATGGGTTGCTGTGACTTGCTAGAACTGCTGTGTCGTCCGCGTATGTTGCTGTGGTGGTTCCTGGCCTCTCTGGGATGTCAGCTGTAAAGATTGTGTACAATACGGGCCCGAGCACTGATCCTTGTGGCACGCCCGCCAGGATGTCATAGAACTTGGATGTACTATTTCCTTCTCTTACCTGAAACATTCTATCGGATAGGTATGATTTCAGAAGTTCAAAGAATGTGTGGGGGAGCCATATCTTGATTTTGTATAATAGTCCAGTATGCCACACCTTATCGAAGGCCTGCTTGATGTCAAGGAATGCAGAGCAGCAGTACTCTTTGTCTTCTAACGATTTTCTGATGGTTTCATATACTCTGTGAACTTGTTCGATGGTACCATGTTCTGCTCGAAATCCAAACTGATGATCAGGTATTATGGATTTTTCAGCGAGTACAGGAAGTATTCTCTGAAGTAGAAGTTTTTCGAAGAGTTTTGACACTATTGGTAACAGGCTAATAGGTCTGTAGGAAGAGACATCGGATGTTGGTTTGCCCTCTTTATGCACTAAAATACCAATTACGTATTCAAATCCAAACGCTCGACTCTCAAATATTTATCGCATTCGTGTAGTGAACGAATATACATCCACGTTGACGTAAAATTTCGTTTTTGCATCTAAGGCAGGGGTGTCCAACTTCATTAGAGTGAAAATGTATTATCCACTGACTAAAATATTCGACCAAACAATCTTGTGAGTTTAAATAGACGAGGTACACTGTCATAATGAAGATGATGTGGCCTACCTCAGCACAGTAGCTAGGATCAGCAAGTGTTGCGGCACATAGGACGTGTTGAGCATCAGCGGGGTGTCCGAGCGCATGCAAGACAGGAACGCCCGCATTCGGCGGCACTTATCATCTTGAGCCGTTCTGTAAAAAAGAAAAAGATGTTATTATAATTTTAGCTGAGGTACTCATCTTCTCTGAAGTGACTCCTAAGACCATAGAAGTACTTGTCCTGGTTGTTATCTGCAATTTCCAAATTAAAGGACTCATTCAAAAAGGTTCCCAGAATAATAACTCATAGTTAGATCTAAAAAAAAATTCTATATGTCATTGAAAATTAGAACACAGAAAAATCTGAAAAGTAAAGCTATGGCCGGGAATCGAACCCGGATCTTCGTCATTCCGTGACGCGTGCTATACCCTACACCACCCATAGCAGGTGGGAGGTCGAATTATTCTACCTGTTACTAGCTGTCACGTGACCTTGTTACTATGCGAATTTTTGTTGCTAAGCGTCATCTGTTTGAATGATTATAATAATAATGATGATGTTTGATGATAAGCGTGATCTGTTAGTTAGATCTCTCGAACTTCCAAGAATAAATAAACTACTAAAAGCTCACCCGAACCAAAGCCTCTGCACAGTGGGCACGGGCCAGTCGAGTATCACACCGGCCACCATTTCAGAGCTCTTGCCAGGGTTTACACGCGAGTAGATCCACTCGGCAACTTCCACAGTGCAGGCTCGATCCAGTACCATGCTTGATGATGTACCTTCGTCTGAAATCATTATACTTATTATATTTTCATTCATTAGAACTGTGATAAGAGGTTTTAATTTCTAAAATGTAATAGCAAGAATTTTTAAACCACATTTTGCAAGACTAGAATTATTTGTCAAAAACACTCTAGCTAAATAATGGCCCTTAACGGTCCCAGTGTTTATGTTATTTATTAAAATTCTTCTATTATCACGGAATTACCGAAAATAGTATATTGTTCTTACCTTTGGCCTTTTGCGCCATGAAACGGTGATGATGCATGTTATAGACGATTGCATAGACGTTCTGCCGGACCGGCCGGAAGAAGTGATGTATGGATGGTATTTCGCGGTGATTATCGTCTTCCATAAGCACCGGGAGCGAAATTTGGCGGTGCGTGAGGATCGAGAGCATATTCGGGTGCATCAGGCCTCGGGCGTGACGCTCGGCGCAGGTTCGTAGGACTTCGGCTGGTGCCGCGGGACAGTTGTCGTTGTTCAATGACTTGCTGAGCTGGCGGCCCTGGAATTCATGTATTAGTATGCATAATTTAAAGTTAGGTGGGATCGTCACCTGATGAACTGTATTAAAATATGTTACTCTTAACCGACTTAGGCAATGTTCATCATGGTATACCCCGCGGCATGATGTTTTTAAGCGCATGTACAGGTCATCTTCGTTAAATTCGTACAGGCGCGTTCACATTTTTAGATTGAGGGAAAAGGGGGTGGTGCCCCCAGGTTTACCGCCGCCTTTCGTGAAACAGCTTAAGACTTGTGCCTGCAGGTTTCAACTAGTTTTACTAGTTAAGCAGGTATGAATCAATCCTAATTGGAACACAGCCTAACAAAATTGGTATCAGATTTGTCTCATCCATTTTATGTTAATTCTTATTTCATCTCATTCTTTATTCGTCGATTATGCTTAATTCGTCTAATTCGCTATAAGTCCCTATCTTCTTTGGTCCTTTCGTTCCTCAAGTTTAGTGAGACAAGTTATGGACCAAAAAGTTATGTATTGATTAAAAATTAAGCATGTGTGACCAATACAAAATGTGGCGAAAAAATGACAAAATCACACTCACAATTTACAAAAAGCTTGTTAAAATAAAACTAAAATAATTGGGAGGCAGTAACAAATGCCTATTTAGAACAATTACTTTAAAACGAAGGCTTGGGGGGCGGTTTAGGGGGAGCAAAGCAGGAAAATTATGATAAGTAACTAAATACAATCCAGATGGATTGTGCTCATTTGAAATGATGATATTATTATGACAGTAAAGACAGTAGGACGCCAGCCAATGATGTCAGCAGTTTTTGGTTTTTAAGTAGCATTGCAGGATGACTTCCATTTAAACATGCTTTTCCCTAATTTCATGGCAGATGACTAGTAATGATGAATAGTCACACCTCTTTGACTGGAGCGTGTTTCTCGTTTTTGGATACGGGTTTGTCTGCAGGAGTCTTCTGATCGGTGTCGGCGCCCTCGAGAGTCATCGACGCGAGAGCGTTGCTCACGTCAATGGATCGGTCTTCCATGCAAAAGTCGGCGTTCATTGACGAGTTTGCTGTAGCCAATTTGTAATCGTCCAAGCCTTTTTGCTGTAATTTAGTATTTTTTTCTTTAAATTTCAAGTGCTCAGAGTATGGAAATTAAAATACATAAAATAAAAATACATAAATACAACATTTTTAGGAAACGAAAATTGATATCATATATATATTACATAGGTAAGTATAATACTGTTATACAAATAACTGAAGTAACTAAAATGTACTCTGTCTGCACTTTGATTAATTTTGAATTTTGAATCATGCAACTATTTTATTACTGATGTTCTTATAATTTGGTGAGCCAATCTATATAATGTCGATGGAAAAGGCGTGGATGATCAAACTGATGGTAGCGTGAATATACTAAGTACATAAATGTAAACCTCGTTTTCAGATGTCTCTGTAGCTAATTTGGACATATCCATGTCTACAGAACTTGACTGGGGACTGTCAGGCTTTTGGTTCTTCTTGTTACTCTTAGGGCGGCGACCTAAAAAGCGTACAATAATTACATACAAAAACTTGTTTCTAACACTCCTTTTAATAAGTTAAATTTTAACTATCATCAAGGTACCTTACCAGAGGCTGTCCTGTATTTGAGGAATCCATCTTTGGTACCATTGAGATAGTATTGAACAGCTTGTTTTAGTTTGGCAGCTCGGAGATCATTGAGGTCACCGAATATTTCGATGCAAGCATTGTCAATATCAGATGATGGCAAATCGCGCACAAACTGACCCACAGCTTTTATCAGGCCTTCAGGTGGAACTTGTTGCTACAAGAAACAAGTAAGAAAAAATTATTTCTCCTCATTTTTTAACTCTTCCGCCACACACTTTATTAGTCATATAACTTTACCTTCTTTGGGGTAACTCCCAATCGCTTGTAAAAATCTGTAAGGCTTTGTTCTGACAATATAGTGCCACCCAGAAGGGCAGCCATAAGGCAAAGGCGGTCTTGAGGCACTTCCAGTACTTGCGGCAGCTCATGAATTTTGTATTCTTTGGTTTCCAAAGATGACTGCAAACATGACAATAATATAACATTGCAAGAATGACCAAATTAGATCATCAACCCTAGAAGCAATTTGACTCCAATGCAAATAAGATCTGTCAAGAAAAACGCAATAGGACATATTGCAGGTTATATTGACCTTGACGAACTATGTTGACTTACCCTGTATGTTAGTTTAAGCTGAGATGAGCTGAAGTATCTTGGAGGCTGGAACACCAAGTATTCTCCAGAGCAGCCAACTAAACCAGCATACGTTTTCTCCCGACACAAGCCAACTACTTCTTGGCAATGATCATCTGAAGAAACCATCTAAGGAAAATAATTAATTTTAGATAGTGCAAATGCTTTATTACTAGGAATTTGGAAATGATACTCACAATAGGTATATTAAGGTATCTGAGAGCTGTTCTTAAACAGGAATGGAGTCCAGTTGGTGGTACCCACCAGACCTTTGGTGGAGGGGTGCCTTTGGTCACAATATGGCGTAATACCTAAAAAAATTAAATAATATTGAACTTGTCTCTTGAGTTAATAACTTCGAGATCATTTCACCACTAAATAAAATATGGTGTTAAGGTGTATCAATATCAACATAAGGATAATTAAAGTACTCATACAAAATGAATGAAGACTAACAGAATTCACTCTCTGTCTGTATGTGGACTGCGTCTGCATCCAGTGCTGGGGGGATGCTGGTGGAGTAGGGTGTGCACCATTAAAACACACACACAGCGCCACCTGATGTTCAGCCAACGCCTGAGCCAGGGTGGTCAGGAACTGCACACACCGGGCCCATTGCCCACCACATGCCCAATCTGATTCATAGATAAAAACACATTTAATTCACGCTTATGTGTCATAGAATAGGTATGTATATATTTTAGGTTTGTAATCAATCAAATCACAGTTATTGTTTGTAAATAAAGTTTATAATAAACTTGAATACTTGAATAACATGTAAACTGGAAATATAATAATTTCAGTTTGATTATTGCAGTTAAAGACTTGCCTGAGAAGTATCCTCCGTAAAGGCGGTCCAGGCAGCCCTCAGCGTCGAGCACAAGTCGGAAGCCGCCGGCATGATTTCGTGCAATTCGAAACAAATCAACTCCTACTCCCTCGTTTTCTAAATATGTTTGTAGATCCTGTATTCCCATGATTCTTGGCAATAACAGAACTACTCAGTATAACTATACGATCGCAGAAATTCGCTCAGCAATTAACTCCTGAAAAAGCAGAAATCAATTTGTCATGCAAAATAAAATGTTCGACCATTACAAAATATTCATGAACAACTAGGAATCAATCGAAGACTAAAACTCTAAAAGTGATAGGCTCGAAGGTGAGGCGAGAGGAGTAATATTTTGTTCACGTAAACTGAAGCCGGCACGTTACCCAAATGTATCAAGCGTGAAAGCAGATTATTGGGTTTCGTGTTAATTTTGTAATGCAGTTACGTCGCCACTGAAATTCACAATTATGTTCAGCTACTCTAATAACGATCAAATATACATTTGCTACAAACCTTGATTAGAAAACCATGCCAGCAGTGAAGGATAACCGCAAGTTGAAAACGGTAGCCATTTGTAATTATCTAAAACAGTCGTGTTTTAGAAGCCCGCTGTAAACACTATGTAGCAGATTTAACGCGCTAATAAATACTGTGAAAGTTTTAAAGCGCTACGTTTCGCTTCGTTCAAGAAGAACGTAGCTGCATGGACAGGTTTTCGAGTTATAATAGTAACAGATTTCTTAAGAGCTTTCAAACTTTAAAATTCCTGAAATCATTAAAACTTAAAATTTTACCAAAATCGATAATTTCAAAGCCTCCCCGAACACTGAATATTTAAAGACAAAAGAGGCAACATTATAAACGTCACTAATTTTGTAATAGTGTGCGTGGCGTGCGTGAGTGTAGGTAGTGTTTGCTCGTGTAGTGCTAGTGTAGGTAGTGTACTGTACTGCATTGCATATGTATGCATGCAATTCGGAATTGGGCGTTGTAGGCTCAGGCAGAGTTCTGTAAAAATACAAATCGTAAAAATGTGTTGTTATTCTTATTTTGGAAAGGGCAATTTATATTGCTGTTTTTATTAAGACTTAAATTACGGACACCCGTATTTGCAACGTTACAATGCTTTAAAACGACTTTCTAATCATATAATTTTTGTACCGTACGTTGAATTGATTTTATGCAGGATTACAATAATAAGTTATGCCGGAGCAAAGTAATGATTATCGTGTTGTAGTTTTTGGTGCGGGTGGTGTAGGAAAGAGTTCCCTCGTACTGCGTTTTGTAAAAGGCACGTTCAGGGAATCTTATATACCGACGATTGAGGACACATACAGACAAGTAAGACAGATTATCTTAAAATAGAACTAAATTACTGTATAATCAATATTCTTACGCTAAGTAGGCCATTGTTTAGTAAACAACAACAAAGCTGTTGTTCTCTATTATTTTTCAGCTACTTTGATTAGAGGGCCCTACTATCTATTATATTGATATTGTTACATTATTTGTTTGGATTTCAGTTATTACATAGTTTCTTGTTTTTATATTAATTTTGATTACCTGAAAGTTGACTGTAATGCTGAAAATATATTTGAATCAGTTGCTAAAATTAATTATAATACTAATTTGAAATGACCCCTTTTTGGATATGTTAATTCTATAACTAAGACATTTCATTGATTAGGTTTTAAAATGATTATTTGTTGGTGAGAAACATTGTCTGAATTAAAAATTCAATCATTACATTATACATCCAATTCAAAATAAATGTATTATTTGCAGTATTGCTTAAAGCTATGCAATTTAGCTGAAGAGTTAGGGTAAGTGTAGTTGGGCATTTCTCATCCTTTATTTGAGGCGTGGGTAAACAGCAAAAGTAGCATGTCAAAATGTGTGATCTTATGTCCATACACTTTATTATAGACCAACTGCTTAAACGAGTTCTAGCCCGCGCGGGTACAGGGGCGCAGGCTAGGACGATAAAGGAGGCCGAAAAAAGGAAGCGTCAAAAGAGGTGCGGGCGGGTAGTGCGCCTGCCGCCTGCACCTCTCTTTTGACGCCTTCCCCGCGCCTGTGCCGCGCAAGCGAGGACTCATTTAAGCGGTCGGTCTATAACCTGAACTCTCAACTAAGTTTTGGTTACAATCAAACCAATTGAATTATGGCCCATTCTGGAACTTTTTCACATTAAATATCTTAATGCCAGCCAGCCATCAGTTAAATTACCCATAAATAACTTGAGCTACTTTCAGGACCATCAATTCAACCTTTGACTAGAATTATCAGCTTAGGGTGGATATTGTGCGTAGGCTTTATGATCATAGCCTGAGAATATTTTCTATGGTGGCTCACAATTCAAATGGTACAACTGTATACCAGTGTCAGTTTTTTTGGTGCATATTTTTTGTGTTGCTTTAATTTTTATGTCTGATGTTTTGTTTACGTAATATTAAATGTTTTTCATATTTTTGCTTTTTTATTTTTTCCTTTTAATTGTTCATTTGTCATTCAGTTATTAAGGTGAGAATATTGTTTTTTTCCCTTGGTTATAGCTGCTTAATTTTACAATTTGTTTACCTTGAAATGTTTTTAACCAGGAAAAGTAAAAATACCATTACATTGTATTAGAAACTCTTGTTGCTAGTGTCTAATTGATAAAGTATTATATGTGTAACATTTAGGCTTACTCCAAAATATTGTCCCACATATTTATTGGCTTATTTGACCTTGTCCCTATTGAGATCTTGCCAAAGACCTTCACCATTTGGCAAGCGATTCTATAGCCATAAGTAATGGCATTTGTGTCCTTCACATAATATATCAAGTCTAAATTCTACTAATAGGGTCATAAAACACATTAAAGAGAAGTTAGTCAGTAAAAAATAATAGAAATTAGAAAAGTGGAATATTTTTTTGTTACAACTATCATACAAGGTTTATAATTTTATGATAATTTCTGTTCTAGGTGATAAGTAGTAATAAGACAATATGTACACTTCAAATAACGGACACAACAGGATCTCATCAGTTTCCAGCCATGCAGAGATTATCTATCAGCAAGGTGAGTTAAATAAAACTAAACTGCAACTAATTTTGAACGGCACTTCCAAGCCTTTTTTCAGCCACATTCTTTACTTTACGACCCACTGAAGGTTGAATAATTCCTATTATGAATGAAAAACCCTAGCAGTTTTTTTTTCTTTTGGTTAACAAATTCTTGTTACCTGTAGGTATACTAAAGTCGCTTTCTACTTCTCCAGGGCCATGCCTTCATACTAGTGTATTCCGTGAGCAGTAGACAATCACTGGAGGAACTAAAGCCGATATGGCAGACGATAAAAGAAATAAAAGGCGCCGAATTACCGAACATTCCGGTGATGCTGGCAGCAAACAAGTGCGACGAGAGTCCAGAGATACGAGAGGTCTCGGCCAGCGAAGGACAGGCGCAGGCGCAGATGTGGGGTGTCTCCTTTATGGAAACATCTGCTAAAACGAATCATAATGTAACGCAACTTTTCCAGGTCAGTTTCCAACATAAGTTTTTAAAATATGGTAACCACCAAGAAATACTTTTGGATTCCAAGTTCTCTTATAATATTTTTCACGTAAGATGGGTAGTGTGACAGTTATAAGTGTCAAAGGAAAATAAACTTTAATGTAATGGGATTAAGGCGAAAACAATACTTAATCATATAATCATAGAAACAGATCATGCATCATGCTTCTTATTGCTAATGTTGCCAATTAATAAAGTATAATTTTCTTTGACACTACTTTCACAGAACCTATCTTTCAAGAAAAATGCTACCTACTGTACCTAAGTAGTAGTAGTTTACTAAAATAACAAATAGTAAATCATAATAAAATAACCACCTAAACTACGCAGAATAGGAGCTCCGCAAAGCGAAGTTCTGTTAGCTTGAATTAAAAATTTGAGGAGTTTTTTAGGGTTCCGTACCTCAAAAGGAAAAAACGGAACCCTTATAGGATGACTTTGTTGTCCGTCTGTCTGTCCGTCCGTCCGTCCGTCTGTCAAGACCCTTTTTCTCAGGAACGCGTGGAGGTATGAAGCTGAAATTTATATCAATTACTCAGGTCTACTGTCCCTTGAAGCTGTGAAAAAATCAAACTTCTAAGCCAACGCAATCAAAAGATACAGCCGTTTATGCCGCAAATTTCCGCAAATTTTCAACTCCCCGTTCCCGTGAACGCAGAATCTTGAAATTTGGTATGAAGGTAGGTCTTATAGCACAGATTAAAGAATAATTGCGAAAACCGTAAATGTGTATGTATGTCTGTATATAGCAGTGACCAATATAAAGTAACCCCACACTGCGTACATTTTGCTTTGGAACAGGGCTCTGCTTACACTGGTTTTAGATATTTATAGATAATGATACGGAACCCTCGGTGCGCGAGTCCGACTCGCACTTGACCGGTTTTTCTTACTTTCACGGCTTATTAAGTAGTATTAAGTAAACCAATGTTTTTGGATTCCAGGAATTGCTAAACATGGAAAAGAACAGGAACGTGTCCCTACAAGTAGACGGCAAAGGAAAAAAGAAGAAAGATAAAGTGGTCAAAGATGGAGGCGAAGCGTCCGCGAGCGGGAGAGAAAAGTGCCGCGTCATGTAAGCAACATTACCACTTCAGTTGGCTAAAAGCGTAGACCCACCGATCTAATAAGTACCTAATTATTTATACAGTCACATTAATTCTAGTCATTAATCCATATCTCGGATGAGTTCGCACGACTTAGCGTAAGTAATTAAATTATTATAACGCATTTGAAAATACAACATTATTACTATATTATGCCTTTGAAATAATTATTAATAATATAATATTGTGATGAAGCTCGACAGTTATCATTATATCAGCATGCATGTTTTGTTGATCATAAAAATAATATTTACACTAGTTGACTTGTTTAATAACGACTGACGTGAAGCATTAAGCATTGTAAAAGAGATGTGTGACAATCCCATATTGTTAGTGTGAAATTACAACGAAATTAAGTCTCTAGGACTCACTGTTAATCGATTTTGTATTCTGATATCAATTTTGACTATGATTATTAGTATAGCTGTGAAATGATGCGCTGTGTGGAAAATCTTGTTCTTTGGTTTTACCAAACAATACTCTCTCTATATCACACAACCACTGCATCTAAAGGGCACTTCGTCGAATTTTGACCGTCTCTATTGCTCTGTTTGGTTTTTTAAAATAAATCAAGTGTTCATTTAGCCTTCCTGTACATTTACTAAATGTATCACGGCATGAAATTAGATATACCCACATATACATATATGTATATGTAGGTAGCTCATCTAAAAGTCCAATTACACTACTCAATTTCAACGTCCTAGGGCTGCCATCTGAAAGATTTGTCAACCAGGACAAACTCGTAAAATCCCCGGATTCTGGAGCTCAAAACCCGGACACGACTACATTTTTTAAAATTGTAGTAGCATACTTTGGATTTGACAATCTCAATTTTTTTAGTTAATTTTAACTAGAAAAATTCGAACACGGACTACAAACGAAACCTCGCCCGGACGCTCTCTAAACTAGGACAAATCCGGGGAAACCCGAAAGGATGGCAGCCCTACCTTCACCGTAACTGAGGACGGCGTAATGGGAAAAACGGCCGAAAGGACTCTAATAAAAAGCTGTTGAGTATTCGGCAGTGTTCAAGGGCAAACGTGGAACCTGCCTGCTACCTGATAAATTTTATTATAAATTAGACCAAAAGGCAGGCGTTCCTAATAATATAGAAAACGTCATATTGCAAATATTTCCTGTGCCAAATTATAGCCATGACATAGGAGGAATTAGGTTCTTGATTAACTTAATTAGATATTTACTGAGTCCCATGAATTCATTAAAAATATTGAAGTCAAATTTTTACATTGTCTTAAATACATTTTTGCATTAAAATGTAAACTAAAATTTTAGAGTCAATAATTGACCAGTTTGAAAAGATGAATCTGATATCAGCATGCTCAATTTTATTTAAAAAAGTACCTTTATGCTTATGATTCGTAAGTTATGGATAATAATTATCGAGAATTATTATTCGTAACTTTTTGCCCTAAAATGTTCCACAACTATGTGTGATGTTAACAGCACGTATTACTTAGTTTCTTTTCAAAAAATAGAATTTACATCTTGCATTTAAAATAATAGGACACTGGTTAGTGTGTAATTAAATGAACAAGTCATGTCTCCAATCATGTATCTAGATTAAGTTTGATGTAATAGCACATTCCTTGTTCGACCGTACGAAGTGCGTCAAGTTTTTATATATTTTAGTACTTGTATTGAAGAAGGGTGGTAGAAGTATAAAATAATAACGATTTAGTGACCATAATCTCGAAAGGTAGCCGTCGCTAGTTTATAAAGCACTTTAATTATTTATCATTCACAAAACATATCCAACTAGTCCGCTTTAAAATATTACATTATCTACTCATTAACCGTAGTCGGGTACAATATGCTCGAAGTTCAAATTATAGTGTGACGAATAGACTCTAGGAACAAAGCCTTTCAACTATTTGAGCCCACGCTTTCAACGAATTTTAAATAGGTAGATATTCGATCAGCGGCAGCTAATTGTCTTTACTTAGTATATTACAGCTTAATATTAGCCGTTTAATTATCAGTTTAGTCTTTTTATTAAACTGCGAGTTTTAACTTGTTTTTTACCTGGACTGGCTGATACTACCGTCTCTGGAATATTAGGAGCAGGTTACGAAATATAAACAGTGAAAAACTGACACTGGTTATTGTTTATATTGTAAACATAGAGCAAACAACTAAGTAAATATTATTAGCAAAGAGGTTTGGGATTGAAATTATACCCGCTGGGCGCACTTTACTGCAGTCCTAATTCAAAAGGACGAATCTCCAAAATAAACTTGTTTCGTTTTTGGATAGATGAGACATGAATCATCATATGAATATACATATAAAAAACAAATCATAGTAATGATTTCATATTAGACAAATTCATGTCTAATCTGTCCAAATATGTAAAAAAGCAGTTTTTGTTGGAGATTCGTCGTTTTGAATTAGAACGGCGGTTTAGTAAACAGGCAAGGCTTCTAATTAAACGACTGATTAAGCTAGTTGGCTGCGAAATCTGTACTTATTGATTGTGTACTGCAACTATTGCAAGCCAAGTGACATTAAATATCTACAGATTTAAACTTAGATTGCTTAAGTGAAATACTTAGGTAAAATAAGCGACCGGTTGTAACAACCTAACTACTTAAGGATCCACAATAGGATAGACGGATGGAGGTTAGATATACCTATTTTGTAAGCCATTTATTGTTTTGTTAGTCAGACAAACACGTTTTACTTTCGGCGCTTTTACAAAATGCCGTCCACGGGAAAGTCAGTTATTGACGAATCATGTTTATTATAACTTGCATAAAATATAATTTACTTACCAATGTCGCAGTCGCCGATATCGACAAAATTGTGCCGTGACGGTAATTTGGTGCTGCAGCCCAGAAAACTGCAAAAGCGACTCATGATTTGATATGTCACTCTGTCTAAATTTTTCTTCATCCTATGAAGAAATTTGATTAGAGAATTTAATCAGCATCTGGAAAAATCGCATATGTACCGTCAAAGACATAAATATGTACATATATGTAAGTTACCAAGACGTCAAAAACATCTATACACTTTTATGCCAGAAACAATAAGGTCGGTGACACATATATTTGACATGATAGCTGTATCGATATTTATGCTCTTGACTGTACATCTACGGGGTTTTCCCGGGCTTCTAAATCAGAAGACAAACAGTACGAGGTATTTTTTGTCCAGTTGTAAGGCTTGTTGATTTTAAGTGAAGCTAAAACCAGATGAATTGTACATACAGCCTTTATACTTACTTATAATTAATTTTTAGGAAGCATAACAAATGTTTTTTGATCTCGACTTGTTTGAGTAAATACACAAGACACTGAAGTATTTACCTTACGTATTTGGTTGATTATTATAAACTGCGTAATAATTTACATTACACGACCTACTAAGAAACAATTTAATTATAATTATAAAGTTGCATTAAAAAGTTGTTAAATCTGTATTGTTATAGGTTGGACCAAAGTTGTTTGATGTTAATTGATGTAAGTTAACAACATTTATAATTTTTATTTGGTGTCTAGTACTTAGTTATATTGATTAATTAATCAATATTGTTCTACATATATATATATTTATTTATACACTTTTATATCTGCTTTGCAAACTTCTTAATATTTGTATGACTATTAGACTACAGGCCCACGTACAAAAAATGTGGGTCATATGAACCACCAGGTGACGTATATAGGACGATATAAGAGCATAAAATAATAAGATTCAGCACTATGCCGTCACTTGTGAGCTGTCCAACTGGGTGCTGGTGAGAATTCAAAAGTGCAACCCTCGATTTTTTCCCCTTGTCGCATGATTTTTGTACGGCGTTGCGGAATAATGGATTAGAAGCTGTATTGAAACAATATGAAACTGATGCCGTACAGAATCAAATGACCAAATTTACCCTGGAAATGGTCAGAAAATCAAAAAAAATTACCGACTTTGTGGCGCACCATTTTGTACGGCATCAGTTTCATACTGTTTCAATACAGCTTCTAATTCATTATTCCGCAACGCCGTACAAAAATCATGCGACAAGGGGAAAAAATCGAGGGTTGCACTTTTGAATTCTCACCAGCACCCAGTTGGACAGCTTACAAGTGACGGCATAGTGCTGAATCTTATTATTTTATGCTCTTATATCGTCCTATATACGTCACCTGGTGGTTCATATGACCCACATTTTTTGTATGTGGGCCTGTAGTCTATATTTACATCTCAAATCTTTCTTAAAGTAGGACTATTTATTTTTATATGCTGACACCGTGTTTTTAGGTTTCCGTACCTCGAGAGGAAAAATGGATCGTAGGTACAGCTTCACTTTGTTGTCCGTCTGTGTGGGCGTGCGTCTATCTGTCTGTCACCACTATTTTCTCAGGAACAGGAAAAGGTTCTAAGGTGAAATAAACACCAACTAATAATGGTTATGGTATCACGAAATTGAAAAGTACCGAAATTTTTAACCCCATGCTATCAAAAGATACGAACTTTTGTAAGCGTAGTTTCATTAAAGAAACCGTCGGTATCAAACCCCTTTGGGTCAGCTGGTCCCTCAATTTCGTTAGATACCTATTGAAGAAATGATTTAAATAATGTGTGGGCTTACATTTTGTAACTGAAAAGGATCTTCGATTCAATATTTATTTCTTAAGCATGAAAAGACAAATAACAAAATCAATTTACGTACCAGGTTGGTACTTACCTATTAAAGAACCCAGTCCCGAACGTAGTGCGGTGTAATACGCGGTAGTGGTGGTCAGGGCCAATATGACCACAGGTACCGTACTGAATATTAAGGGTCCGTATGGTTTTTAAACAGATTTTGTACGGAAAAGGGTCCGTAGAGTTAAGGCCAATTCGGGTCGTTATCGGGAATCTACTACCTACTGTTCAGCGAAAACCTACAAAATTTCCGAAGTTTGATTCTTGCCGTTCGGCTCAACACTAATAGTTATTAATTTGAGAGTGAGTGGGAAGGCACAATATGAACTTCGACATTAGAATTTCGCAGTTAGCCCTTTTTCTTTTTTCCGTGCCCTCCTCTCCTGTCTGCCACTAAAACTTTTAACGCGTCTTTCATGGGTTCATCTTCCCTAATGCTCTTATTCTTTAAAATGGTGCAGAATTAATATTGAATGGCAATAATAATATAGTAGTTGCTAGGCATTTCATCTAAGTGGATGATCCAATTTAATCTGTATTAACATTTTTAACTACTTAAAATTAGCAATGTCTGTGAGAAAAATATTTCGATATTTCATGGTTTTTTTTTTCAGATTAAAATTAAGTATAATATACAAGTATTCACTACATATCCGTATAAAATATATATTTTCTTAGTTAATCCTTTTTCGATTATCATATTGTAATTTGTAGTTCACTATTTCAGTCAACAGTCGAACCGAAATTTTAAAATTAGATACTTGCCTAGTTTTAAACAAAGTGATGTAAACGTAACTGACATTTGCATACCTAATGTATTAGTCTTATTATACGCTCTAGTGGTAAATTAGATTAGATTTCGCCTCATCATTCACGAACAATGCTTGGCTAGGACTAAAAATGTTGCAACCATTTAGCTTTATACGGCAAGTGGAGTGTTGGCCTGTCTGTTTGTATATACCTATATATTATATGGTTTTGTTACAATGTTACATTTATTGGAGGGTTGCGAATGTTTGTTGACCAAAACCGATGTAGTTTTTAAGACAGTAACATACTTTATTGGATACAAATTATCTTTACTTCCCTCACACTTCAATATTTACTTTTTCCATGGCTTATGAATTATCAATTTCTATATTTTAAAATCAATCTTGTGACACTTCTTACTAAGGCATACAGAAAATAAAACTGAAACAATAATCTATGTGTTCTTATTTTAAAATAATATTAAGTAAGTAAATGCTTTATTGTACAAATATTAGGCTGATAAGTGTAAATTTAGCCTAGTACTTACCTACTAAAGTACCAATTCCTAAGCCAGGTATTCATTACGAGCTGTAACGTGCGACAGTGGTTACAGCTTGCAACGAGTACCCGGCTTGAGTAACCGCAACAAACAAAGGGAATTATTCCATTTTCAAATCGTATGGAACATTGTAGAGTAGTCCTCCGAGTAAAGTTGCGTATTAGAGAAATTTAATTCCACTCTTACGATTTACGACCAAGTCTATGTGTAAGAAAGGGATATATAATCTCTCTTAGGTAGGTAAATCGTGCTGGAAGTTTGCTGTACGTCTCAGTCGTTATGATAGGAATTGCAATAGAGCTATTTGGTATTATTTAAATTAAGTAAACTGATCCATTTTGACTAGTTTATTAAAACAATATAAAAGTTGCCAGCTTAAAATAAAAAAAATCATAATTATTGTTAAAATAATATCACAGTGTTAGTACCTAGAACTTGAAGTTGATTCATTTGAATATAAAATTATTCAATCGGATTTCAACATAAAAAAAACGTAGGTTCTGTAGCAACAACTGGGACTAGCCTTAAATACTAGTTATTAGCACAGTGTTTCTAGAGAATTCGAAAATATATTTCTGTTATAGCTTATTCGGTACAAACGATACTTAGTACGTTAAAGTAAGGCCACTATTTTCTTTATCTTTCCGTTTCAATTTCAAAATCCATCCCCCGCGCCGTTGGGAGGTCTTGATTTTGTTTTGTTCCTACTTCTTAAGTTATTATCCAGTGCTGCGAATTCTGCGTTTCCATGTGATTTGTAGTCCTGCAGGCGGCCAGCACTGGCAGATCTCCGCAAATTAGTTGCAAGTCTATTTTCATTGCTTATTTGAAGTGGCGTAGGCTGGACTAGTGCCCTTCCGGGTAAGTTAGGCCCAATGTTACGTGCGCTATTCAGAGCTTGCGAACACATGTCTAATAACTTTTCTAAAGTAGCACCACTTAATCTATCACCACTATCAATAGATGCCTGATTATTACTATTATTAGTAGAAGACCTGTTTCCTGTCCTGTTTTCATTTACCCCAACTCTAACAAGGCCCGCTAAAAAACTAAGATTAAATGGAATATTGAGTAAGTATGTAAAAACTATCATTACAAGAAGGACAACTAGTATAAGAGTAAAACATATAGTCAAAATTCCATGCATTATTCTATCCAGGGGGAACCACATTCCATCTGAAACAGAAAATAATATGTTTAGATATTTTAAAATAGAAAACTACTGTGAGAGTCAGACTTCAAATTGTTCAACAGTTTTGAATCTTCCCAAGATTCTTAATCATTGAATTGAATATATGGATGTGATACAAGCAAAAACACATACTTTTGGTTCAACTAGCCTTTTCGCTTACATATTACTTGCTTAACCTGTTCGCCACCACATCAAATACAAGAGATGTCACCCATACACCAGACTTCTTTATTGAGATGCCTTAAGTTGAATCTAAACCCAATTGAACAAAGGTTGCTTTTGCATTCAAGTAAAGGACATATATAGGTTGTTGGCGTTCAACCTGCGATGTTTAGACATATATGAGTTGTTGGTGTCGAAAAGGTTAAAAGTCACATACTCATACTCACTTAGATGACACATGAGCAAACAGAGGTTGACAAGCCAACAAGTATGGGTACTTCATATCTGGTAAGTACTTCAGATGAACATACAATTTAGTACTCTCTCACCCATTTTCGGCCAGTAAGTCATTAGAAAGAGATCTAATGTTGGTCATAAAATGCTGCCAAAGCATGATTTAATTTTTTACTAAACCATACCTGTTATTCCGTGTATTATAGTTTGCATTGTAGCACTAATTGTGATCATTGGCTCAGATACAATTGTTGTGAACATTCTTACGGCAATTTTCAGAGGGTTCATGTGTTTCAAAAACACTATAGGATCTGGGGGAGGCACTTCACAAGTGGATGACCAGAAGAACCATTTACATGTATTAATGGCTGACATGTAGCGTTCAAATTCCTTTTGGTCTGCTTCCTGAAATAAAGAAAGTAGTTCAATATGATGTTTCCAGCTATATTTAAAATGTTAAGTTTTCGGTATTGTTTAGAAATATAATCTAATCATAAAAATTAAATCAAAAATTGGGATGTTCAATTTTTTATACAACATTAGCTTCCAAACTTTATTTAATAACAAATTATATGAATAAAGATTTCACGACTCCATCAGTTCAAATTTTTTTTAGTAGAAAACAGTTAAAATCTAAGTGATTTGGAGTATGAGTGAGCTTACTCATATGTACATGTATACCTTAGTTTGGGCATTATTTCTTAGGATAATATTTTAATGTAGAAGATAACCTGACAAATAAACACTACTTTCCATCCTGCATAATTCTAAAGAGTGGGAAAATGAGATGTTCTTTACAAATTATAACTTTGTCTAGGTAAAAACTTTCTACATACAATCTGAACTATAAGTACTAAACAATACAAAGTTGTGTGCTTGATAATGATTATTGGTGGTGTAAGACTTACTTTATAAGAAACAAACACTTCATACAAATATAGAGCAGCAAACAAGATAATTTTGAAATGTTTATGAGACATTTGGTTCCAAAGCCACATTAGAGCACCAATTGCTGCCAGTATTCCCAGAGCCATTGTGAGCTCCGCCTGGAATAAAAATAAGTTCATTGAAATTCAAATTGATCAATGCTGTGTTACTATTTATTTTTAGTTAAATAATTACCATATTACCTTGTATTCCATGATGTAGAATTGTATATGATCTTGCCATGCCATTGCTATTCTCTCTGTAATACTAGGTTGATAGATAGCGTTTTCAATGTATCCTACTGAGCGTCGAAACATGTCTTCGGAAAGGGCAACATTTGGAGAGAGATACTCGTTTAAAGAGGCCCATTGGCTTTCGTCAAACCTCATTTGTACAGAAACATCTACTGAACTGTCTTCATTTGTCTGTAAAAACTCAAATTATGTTAGCACTATGAAACACTGCGAAAGTCCGCTACATAATCATTTATAAAACTTCATTGTATGTTCTAGCATATGTCTACAATAAATTAGACCATGTCATGTTTAGAAGTCTAAAAACGGCTTACTTTGAATTGGCCTCCTTTTAATACGATTGCAAGTAGTCTTTTAAAAAACCAGTCTCCCATTCCAGCATTCTGAGACTGCAAATTTCTTTTTGGAGGCAAGGACATTCTAAGATCGGGTGTAACATCGATGTTTTCCTTTTCTGGTAGTATGGCGTCATTTTTGTAATGCCAAGGATCTGGCCCCTCTTGATGTGCACATTCTAGAGGGCTAAGGAATATAAAAAATGCAAAAAATGCTAGTAACAACATTTTTATTGAGTTTCTGTTTCAGTGTTTAAATACATTGAACAGATTTATTTTTTGAAATGACGTTTGTTTACTGACGTTGACGTCTTTTTTTTTTAGGTTTTGTCACTACTTCAGGTCTGTTTAAAACTGCGGTTAAGATACAATTCTTAACACATGAAAGCGTCTTTTTTAATTGCTTAAATAGATTAACACTTTTCGAGCTACAATCATAAACGGTGTTAACTAACTTTGGAAGTGATAAATTTCTAAAGGCATATCAAATTAATTCAAGTAATATTTATGATAATTTAACAATATTTTGAGTCTTTATACAAAGTTCAGGGAAATAAATAACAAATTTTTGTATCATTTATTTTTTTAATACGTACGTTTTATTCAGGTAATGAGATAGCATTTTTTGACAGCCAGAAGCTGTCACTGTCATTTCAACTGTCAAAATATTTGTTTCGTCCTTTCCTTTCGTCCATCCGTCTGTACTGTACCATAGAGAGATTTGTATCTGTTCGCATTAATTTGGATTTAAATGAAATAATATCAATTACAACTACGCCACAGCATATTTATAGTCATAAAAATGACATCAATAGATTTTGACCCGGCTATAAAACTGTGCTTAAAGCACTTGCACTCCAGCGCATCGGATTCTACGGAACAATTGCGGCTTACACTCGACGACATAATTCGTCAAACCTATGGCAGTGCGAAGACTCTTGGCAACGTATTGCCAAAGAAATACTTGACCGAGGAGAAGATGGAATCACCTCGGATGGCGAAGCATAAAAGTGAGAAAGCCGCGATTGCTAAAACTGTGCCTATACCGCAACAGAGTCCACAGCAGCTCCAAATTCCTGAGCGGGAGAATGATGACGGGTCGGTCATGGACAGCGAGCTGCCGTTTGACTTGCTGGAGGAAGACCTGACTTGCGCGGTGTGCCGGCAGATAGCTGTGCAGGCTGGAAACAGACTGGTTGAGTGTGATGCTTGCCATGCCCTATATCATCAGGTACTTTTACCATTACTGTTTAGGAACATGATTTTAAAGTTTTCAGTTTATTTAGGACATTTTATAATTATGAAACAAAGCATATGAATAGGTACCCCATCAAAACTTTATAGAGTTTTTCAGAAGTAATTTCTTGCAATTCCTTTTAACATTTTGAATGCCAGAAAAAACATAACCTGCAATCTAGGCTCATTTAAGTCTTGATTTAGAAAAAATACGAAAAGAAAAGTTTCAATATTGGCCCAGACCCAGGACTAGACCAATGACAGTTTAATATGTACGGTCGAGTGCAAAAATAAGTATTGATGTAAACTTCTCAAAAATATGTCCCACAACCTTATTAAGCCGGTGTAAGAGTATATGGTGCTTATTTTTGAAACTTTGACTAGATACATATTATTACACTTGACGGTACCTATAATAGTAATAAAATAATCACTTAGCTAAATGGTAATGCTCTTTCCAGGATTGCCACAAGCCTGTAATCAGCGACAATGACATGAGTGCAGGCTGGCAGTGCGCATCATGCCTTGCCTCCCAGGGCTTTGTCACCAGCTACACAAAAATACCTTCAGCATCCAAATCTCCGACCCATGTATCCGGATCCACTACGCCTGTCAAAATATCCTCGGGAAGCTCTTCATCATCAAAAGTTACCACACCAAATATCAATATAATCTCGGCAGATAAGAGGCTTCAGATAATGAAAAAGAAAGCTGCCAAGCAGCATGAGAAAAAGAAGCACAAGTGATTTTTAAAGTTTAATTAGTGAATAAAACTTTTGCATTAAAAAAATACATTTACTATAGACCAACTGCTTAACTGAATCCTCGCCCGCGCGGGTACAGGGGGGCGGGGTAGGCGACAAAGGGGGACGAGAGAGGTGCGGGCGGCAAGCGCATTGCACGCCCGCACTGCTCTCGGTCCCCTTTGTCGACTCAGTTAAGCGGTTGGTCTATAGTTAATGATACTGGACTATGTTGTTTTCATTATAATGTATAAAAATTCAAATTTCTGAAATAATAAACATTTACTGACTTGTCTTTGCACAATTTGTTTATTGCTATCCTGAGGGAAGTGGCGAAAATCATAGGAATCATGTTATAGGCGATTGAACTAGCAACCTATCACTATTTTGATTCCTCTTCCCAGCTTTACCCCCAGTGTCTTGCTAAACGTGGCCTGTAGGTCGTCTTACCTTAGGCTCTGTCTATCCCGTAAGGGATAAATACGTGATTTTTGTATAAAAGGATAAAAATCTATATTTATTAATTTACTAGCTTATGCCCGCGACTTCGTCTGCATAGAATTATACGTATAAACCTTCCTCTTTAATTTAATTCTCTTACATTCAAAGTTTCAAGCAGGCCGCCAAAACTGCCAGCATATTCGGAAAGCCCATCATTCCCAAAACGAATGAGCTGAAAGAAATTTGCCAGCAGGTCATTTATATATATATATTTTTTTTAACTCCACTTATTCTTGCAATCTGCCTTTTATAGCATTGAGCTAGAGTTTAAGAGTTTAATTCGTAGACGTGAATGGCATGAGCCCAGTGGCACAACCATTTATTAAATCTGTATTAGATCATATCTTGAGGTGCTAAATAAAATACATTTTCACTTCTCATGCTCTAAAAGTAGGTCAATATAGCCTTACGAGGCGGGGCTAAAGTGAGTACTTAGTCCCTAGGGAGTAAAAGTAATATTTTTTTTTATTTACTTTGAGTGACTTAGATAAACTCAAACAGCCAGTACTTGCTTAGTTTTTGGCATAAAGTAAATTTTCAATAAGTGAAGGAATTTCATTACCACTCTTTAAACCACATTTAAAAATTATCACACGAAACGATGATAAAAATAATTTAACAATCACAATAAATAAACTTACAGATCGTTGTAATGCGGAAACAAAACAACAAAAGTATGCTTGTGTGTGGACCATTTTCATGACGGAAATGTTACGTTCTTAGTCTACGTGGACTTAGTTCTATGCTTTTTCCGCATAGAAGGTGGCGCCATTCTATTTTTTTCAGTTTGTGTATGGACCATTTCGCCGATGCGATTTTGTTATATCTGTGTCTGGTTGGAAACAAAAATACCGCGAAAACTTTGGAATTGTTGTAGAGCGTAAATCGTAAACGATTAAAATAAATTGATTATTCTCACAATGTCGTCAAGTGATAGTGAAAATTATGATGTCGAGCAAAGAGCAAAAGACATAATTGATAATTTATTTTTTATTAAATCTTTTTGTACTAAACTGACAATTTTTTCTCGCAATTGAAGTGAAAAATAGAGTTTTCACCTCGAGACTAAAAGCCAATATAAACCCTCGGATAAATAGACACCCTCGCTGACGCTCGGGTGGCTAACCACCTCGGGTATATATTGGCTTAGTTTAGTCCCTCGATAAAAAATATACTATTACGATGGGCACATCGACAGCACTACTAGCGGAGCGAAACGACAACATAGGAGTCTTCGTAATATTTGATATTTTAACGCAAACGCGGTCGATAGTAGGTAGGTACTCGTCTCGAACGCGTTCACGATAAAATATCAAATATGAGAATAGTTGTATAGTTACCTACCTATGCTTGACTGTTGAATACTGGGCCAAATTACATATAGTAATTCAGATGTTTTAAACGTAAACGCGTTCGAGACAATTTTGTGTTAATAATTTACAAATACGAACGCAATCCACGTACACCAAAAATGACGAGTGTGTCGACGATGGCGCAAGCTTTTATAAAATGGCGGCTAATTTTTCGAAGCGAATAAGTTTCTTTTGTTTGAGCTAAAACACACAGATATTAAATAAATTAATATCATTATTTAATTTACATAAACCCAGCAGCGAGGTAATTTAAGTTTGTTAAGTTTAAGTCGTATTTCTTTATAGGTTATGGGCCCAATACGCTTTTGTTGACAACATAGAGTCAACTCACAATAACTCTGCAATAAACTGACAACGGTAAAAATCGAAAGTTTGTTCATGACAATACTGCATGATTTATAGTCAAACAACACGTACCACTGTTGGGTATAGATACACGCGTCGTCTCAGAATGAGGGCTTACGCTGCCTATATATAAACAAAATATCAATATTATGGATTTATAACTACACATAAATAGCGCGGGGTACTTGTAATAAAGTAGGTACATCGTATCGCATAAGTAACTTACTTATTAAAGTAATTCAGATACATACCTACTCAAGGAAATAAAATACATAAGTATCAACTATTTTTAACTAGGTAAATGACATATCGGAGTCTAAAAATTTTACTCCTTCGTACAATTCGTCCTGTACCTACCTTAAGTTCTGTGTTAGCTAACGTTCAATTTGTCCAGATCTTTGATCTTGTGTACAGGATTTATGATTGTAGTCTGTACAGCTTCAGACACCTTGAAACAACGAATATTCAAGTTCAAACATAATAGGTACTATAACTTCGTTTCACCCTAATCCTTCTTTAATTATAGGTATTATTTCATTTCATAAAAAAAGAAACAAATAGTATCTAATCAAATATCAAGAATTTATTATGGACTTACTACTACTCGTAGAGTTTAGAATTTCAAATAAACATTGCTCTTTTTGCTTACGGGTGGACTCCATTTTCCTTTTGCATTTTGGAAATGAATAATCTTGAATAGGTAAATATAAGTTCTCTAACTCCGCTTTTAATAGTTTTAACCATTTCGAAAGCAGGATTCATTAAAAACCTCGTAAAATATGTCATTTTTGAGTGACAAACGTGTAACCAAAGCTTGATTTTTCTGGGTTGCCAATTAATATCTTATGCAGTTATCGTGGGACGATTCTAATTAACATCATAAAATAATTAAGGAGCTAATTACAGTCCGTGAGCTCTTAGAATGCCGTTCGGGTTTGTCTTTCTGTCTCACTCCCTCTTATATTACTTTGATACTTAAATTGGCCGATGGTACCTGAAACCCAGTGGCGTAGCTACCTAAGGACTGTATAGGCGGGGCAGTGCCCCGGGGCCCTCAAGCTCAGAGGGCCCTCGAATCCTTACCAGAAAATCTCGATCGAACTATTATTATTAAAACGTAACCAGTTTAGATAGTAGTGGGGCCCCATTTTTTATTTGCACTAGGGCCCTTGGTTACCTTTCTACGCCACTGCTGAAACCCGAATATCATATTCTAAGAGCTCACGGACTGTAGGTACACCTATTTACCAATGTTGTACTTAATCCACCACTATAATAAACAGTGACGGGGAAAAAGGAAACGGTTCTCTTGTATGGAAAGCTCCATACAATATTAAGTATGTGAAGGTAGGTATCTCTCGACAAAACACGCGCTTTACACGCGAAAGAAAGATAATGACAAAATAAAATACAGATGAGTAATCTTTTTTTTATTTAGACAATATCAAATCACGTTTCCGATGAAACTTAACCTAAAAGCAACAGAGCTTCCCCAATGACGTGCGGCCAATCCCGAAATTCCTGCGCTCCCATTGGCTGGTTCCCGTCTGGGCGGACCAGGATGCTGTAACTATTCTTGTATCGGAAATCCTCTTTTGTTTCTTAGAGTACAGAGTTCATGTTCTTTTAGACACAGAGATAAATTGTTTCGCCTACCGTGTTGTTTTTTTGGAAAACACTTTTAGTGATTTCTTGTGGCGATATTAGTTTCAGGGCGGTGAGTGCGTGGGCGGCGGGTTTCAGTTTAGTTGTATTTCAAGTGTCCGAAATTATTAGAAACAATTGTGTGACGTTGTGTAGGTAACTCTAGTTTTACAGAATTCTGATTGGAGTGCTTTGTGATTGAAGTTTTTTCGGAAAAAACGGTAAGTGCCTACACGACCTTTACACTTTTTGCTCCCTGCTTGCCTTAGTATAATTACTAGTTTTATCGTTGTATTTGTCATTATTTTGCATATTAACTTATTGAACGTTTTTTTACCAACCTACTTCAAAAAAGGAAAACGCTCTCAATTATACTCTAGCTATACATATATAATAATAATTCAAACTTGAAATCGGTCAGTTTCTATTTGCAAAAAAAAAGCAGAAAATTTTATAACCGAAATAAAGAAAATCTAAATGAAAACGCATAAATTGCATAAAATTAAATTTTACATAGGTAGGTGATATAGTTTTCCGTAACGCGTTAACTCAGTCGGATATCTTCATCACAAGATCCAAAGTTCACTTAGACTTATTAAAAATATAAGCTACTGATGTACACTAGTCAATCCCCATGCAAATTTGTACGAAAAGCAACCCGTTATTTTTGCTCGTGAGTAGATATATATTATTTGGAAGCGCACCCCACGTATATTTTTAACTACAGTAGGTATATCCAAGAGGAAAGACTACGAACTAGTCCGAAACATGTCGAGCATTACTCGACTTTTGTACGTGAGTTATCCATCTTTGTGTGATTATGATTGAGTCTCGCGGTAGTATCATGTTGATAACACGTATATTATTTACGACAATCTTTCTCTTTAGGTGCTACACGTCTGTAACACGCTCCTTGACTACTTTTGTAGCGAAAATGCCACTTGTAAATCTTGAGATTAACTAAAAACCAAATAATCACCTGGCTACTTTATTCAGGTATGTTGAGCGGCGGGCGGGCGAGGGTGCCGAAGTGCGCGCGGTGTCGCAACCATGGCCTCATCTCCAGCCTGCGCGGGCACAAGAAGGCCTGTCGGTACCGCACCTGCCAGTGCCCCAAGTGCGGGCTCATCAAGGAGCGCCAGCGCATCATGGCGGCTCAGGTACGAACGACTAGCTTTATATAGTCTTTCAAGCACAGCCACTTCTCCAGCCTGCGCGGGCACAAGAACGCCTGTCGGTACCGCTCCTGCCAGTGCCCCAAGTGCGGGGTCTTTAAGGAGCGCCAGCGCATCATGGCGGCTCAGGTACGAACGACTACCTTGATGTAGTCTTTCAAGCACAGCCACAGCCACCGTCCTTGATACAGTAACGAAAAAAAACAGAGTGCGCCAAGAGGTTAAACATAAATAACCTATCTTAAAGTTAGTATAGATACATTTAAGTGATTACTAAATTCTGCTCCTGTAGAAACTAAGTAGGTACCTACTCTTATTTTATTGAATCAGTTTTTTTAACATGAATCTACCGTTAGACTTAATCATAATTACACATAAACTGATAACTCACGTATAAAAAGTTGAGTGATGCTCGACATGTTTCGGACTATTTCGTAGTCCTTCTTCCTGGAGCGCTCGCCCCGGCGACAGTGAAACGAACACGTGTCGAGCATCACTCGACTTTTTATACGTGAGTTATCCGTTTATGTGTAATTCAGATTTTTTTTGTTTATTTTAAGTACTCTTAATCCATAAGTTCACTTTTGCGAAATTCATTTTTTAACCAAATATTTCTGGGTGGTAATTTCATCAAACAATCGCGGTTAGATTGTTTACGGAAGCGTTACGATAAAAGACTATCGATATCCGGTGCAAGAATACCTTATTCGTTTCAGAAATAACACCTAATTTGAAGGCGTTAATGTGTTTTAATGTAGTGAAATCGAGAACAGCTAATGCGGTGTCAGTTTATTTAAACAAGTGGCATGTGTTTACCGTGAAGCGGGCGAGGACATCGATCGTCCTGGGATGCGCCCCATATCGTTTTATCACTTAGCAGTGAATATTGCGCGATTATCCTTTTATTTAGGTGTCATGTTTTCTGATCCCTTCGTAAGTCTCCTAGTCACTTACACTACAAGTAAATATACGGTTAGCGAATCGCTATGAATGTCGATTATGTTGATGTGAGTTTTATAGAGTGGGTGAAAATAGTTCGATTATTGATTTTCATGTAGGATAAAGCTTGTAAGTTACTATACAGTCGCCATCAGATACATCGAAACATGTCAGGACGCTCAAGAATATATGACCACGGCCGTATTGCCAATTTCATATATCAGATATTTTGGACTACCTATATAGAACCTAGACTGACATAGGTACAAATTAATAATATAGAGTAGGTAGTTGTGTTATTGTATTGAGTGCCACTAGATTTAGTATCATCCCTTACAAAAAATTGTTCTTAAGTAGGTACAGTGCACACCTAAATTCGTCGAAATTTTCATATCATAAGGCACTGCAGAATCTTTCTACTGTTTAACAGTTTCTTATTTGTTTCGTAGACACAAGCAGCCGAATGGTCTCAACCTGCCATAGTTTCTCCGTTCTGTAACGCGATAGTTTACCAGAGATTGTATTCCGGAGGCGTCCAGTTATTTGATTTGTGTTCGGATCGAGTTCTGTTTTTGTTTGCAATGAAGCGACGATCGGGCCCCGGAGCGAGGCAGTCCTGAGGGTGACCACTAGTGCAAACATTCCCTGTTTGTCATTGATTTTCCGCTAAATTAAGTTATCAATGAGCAGGGATTCTAATCACATTTCGGTGTCAGTTAACGCGGATCAGAATAGAAAATCTCTACAATCAATAGGTAGGTACGGTCAAGTGCAAAAATAAGTATCGATACGAACTTCTCAACAATATGTCCCACGACCTTATTACGACGGTGTAAGAGTGTACCTATGGTACTTATTTTTGAAACTTTGGCTAGATAAATATTATTACACTTGACTGTACTTAGGAGTATTCTTTACAACTAGTGTTAACATGGTGGATAGGTACCTACTTACAAAAATAAATTTAGCTAACGTGGCTTTTGTTGTTTAATTATGTATGATCTGTGTGTTGTGTTGCAGTTTATTTTTTTTTTATGTTAGAGAGGCCAGACAAACGAACTAGTGGGTCACCTGATGGTAAATGATCACCACTGTCCATAGACACCCGCAGCGCTTTACGCGATGCCAGTGCGTGGTGTGCGTTGTAGTTATTATAAAAAGAATTGCGTAAGGGTGGATTGTAGGGAATATAAGGTTAACAGACGGATAAGAAATACAGACTCACTGACCAACAAACACATGACAAATGTATTGATTGATAAACACATCATTGAACAATTTTTTATTAGATTTATATACCTATTTGATTAGATTGGTAATTTAAATTAAAAAATAATCAATATCCTAATATTTTTTGTACAGTTTGGGTACTTTAGGTTTGGTTGGTTTTATAACTGTTCTGAAAAGTTTGCAGCATTAAATTAGCAGACAATAAAGTGTTGTCCAGCTCAACTATGGCCAAATAATACATTTGATCACATGTTTGATGATGCAACAGTGAACCTAAAAATACATGTTGACATTACAACAGGCCGTTTAAGCCACTATTAATTCTCACATTTATGATAGGTGGCCTTGAAACGTCAACAAGCGGCCGAAGACAAGATAGCTCTCCACCTGGCGTCTGTAGAGAGCGGGACCGCGTTGGATGCCCTGCCCCCGGGGCGCATCTATGGCATGCGGGTCACGGGCCCTTGCCCGAGCCCCGGAGCAGAGCCGGACTCCGCGGCTGATGATCAAACGGTAAGCTGGTCCTGGGGACCAATTTTTGAAAGCACGTAACTCGAAAGTGCAGCAAAATTACATGACTTTGAGTCTCAAATTTAGAGCAATTTTTACCATTTTCGAATGATCGGTGCTTTCGGAAAATCTGTCACCAGTATCTTTGATCAGGTCTGTCAAGTGGCATTCATAGCTTCGTTTGCGAAGAGTTAGTTGAGACATCTCTTGCTTATGCCTGTGGCTTCGTGCCGTGGAACTATAAAAGTAGGCTAGTACCAAATCTTGTCAGAATTTAGAAAAATATTTCTGTTAAAGTATGAAGGAAACTTAACGTTTTGTTTTATTTTGTAGCCGATACATATCGACAGCGAAACGAGCGACTCTCTGCCAGACTGCTGCGTGGCCTCACCCGATTCTGCAGGAAACTCTTCAACTTCGCCAAGACCACGGTATTTAGCACGTTGTCTTGATGCTCTTACCTACTCTCTATCCAACCACAAACGCAACAAAATATATAAGTGCGGTGAAATTATGTTTGGAAATCTACAGGCTACTGCGTAAAACTTAGTTGACTAAAGTTTCACCTGCTGTGCTCAACTTGCACCCCGTTAGATCCACCTCGGTCCACCTCGTACTTACCATTCCCACTTCTTCACACAGAGTCAGCGCAAGCGAAGAAGCAGAGGCAGAGACTGCTGTGAGCACGGCCGGGCTCGAGATGCTAAGCAAGCTGTTCCCTGGCAAGAAGCGGTCAGTGCTTGAATTGGTGCTGCGTCGGTGCAACCACGACTTGCTACGCGCCGTGGAGCATTGCAACGCTACCCACGTAAGTGGTTATAGCCGTAAAAACTCTAATAGGTTTGGCACTTTGAAAGAACGTGCATTGAAAAGGAGTCGAGTTGTGGTAGTTTCAAAACAAAGTGTCCATGGGTCTTTGAATAAGCATCACTTCATCACACACCACACATTTACGTTTGGCTGAGACGTCAGGGAGAAAAGTGATGTGTGCTTTCGAGCATTTCCAACTTAGCTATAGTCAATAAAGCGAGGAACATGCGCGAAACGCCTGATTTTTCCGTCCCGTTATTAAAGAATCACCATAAATAAATTAGGTACCAAATAGGTATACTGATTACGGATTAGTAAAGTAATCCATACGCCTATGGTCGTAGCTTGTATCTACAAAACCCGTATATTTCAGGCCCTGCACGGCAAAACAATACTGGCTAGTGCCGGCGCAAGCACCAGTTTCGAGGGTTCCGTATCAAGTTCCGCAGAAGTGGAATCGAGGTGGTCCGCGTTCAGGCCGGTCGGACCCCGGCCGTTGCTGCCTGCCCTAGTGATGGGCCGCGTGTGTGGGTCCGAGTGGTTGGTACCCCTGCCAGCGTTACCAGCGCTTTCGGGTCCGCTACTACTGCCGTTGCAGCATCCGCACCAGCCACCTGTCTGCACGCCAGATTGTCGGCAATGCAATCGACATTGAAAAAATGTATTGGTTATTATGTAGTAACTCGTATTTACCTAGTCGGTTTAATTGTAATAATAATTGTCTCATTCAAATTTAAAGAATCTTAGGTACTAGTGATTAACTATTGTATTTTTTCTTGTTTGAAAGTTAATGCCAAATATTTAGGTAAACGATCTTTTAATCGCTAAGTGTCTGGATCATGATATACCTAAAACATTTATTTAAGTTATACAAATAAAAAAGAAGCTGTGTATAAATATGAAATAAATACATAGATGTTAGATATCTGTTTTAGTTTTCCTGAACATAGCGTTCCATGAATCATAATGACAGTCCTCACGAATTTTAATAGTTGAGTCGTTGATGTCTTTTGATTTTTGACGTGATAACGTCTTATAAATCAACTAACGACGGCTGCACACACGAAAAAGCATGACTCATTGCGTTACGTTCCACGTGACGTCAGAGTGTGCAAGCGAGAGCGCGGCGCGGAACAAGCGATAGAGAGGCACGATCGGCCCAAGCGTCGGCTTGTGAATACGTTTCTCGTTATCACGTAAAACTATCGTCCGAACCGACTTTATAGACAACCGGTTTTCCTTCTCTTATTGTTCACTTTAAGTTTTTAAATAGATGCTTTGTCATAATCATTCAACAACACACAAAACAAATAAAGTACTTAATTTATTAAATATATATTTTTTTGCTTAGAGCAAATACATGTTTTACAAGCACGCGACTTCCTCGAAACGGTAGCCAACGGTAAACCAACTTAAAATAAAATATCATGATGAAAAGTATCCAACTAAGCCTAGTCTAGTTGCATCATAATATTCTACTCCTGCAAGTCCTTTGTAGATTTTGGCTCTACAATTGGACTTAGAAACAAAAAAATAATAAGAAGTATAGAATACCCTCGAAGTATTTGCAGTACAAACAGTTAATAAATATAAATTAGTTGGACAAACATCGGCACCCCCGGCGCCAGCGGCAATGCACCCTGGACAGTTACAAATCCGTGACGACAATCCAAATGAAGATGGAATAAAGGTACCATCTTAGTACCACCGTAAGAAAAATATTGGGTTTGAATTCTTCGGTCCGAGTATACAACGGTAAAAAGGGGAATTCTGTGAACAATACAGTGAGGCCGACTGAAACTACTTTTCGTATCATGCACGTAATTTTAAGTGTGCTTGCTTGGTAGGATTTGGTTTTGGTTGCACGTGTGTGCGTGCGACTTAAATAATTCACATAGCAAGCACTTTAAGTTGCTGATTGAAGAACTCTTTATTATTTATTTGGTCTGAGACAAACGTCTCAATAATAATAACGTAAGTAAGGAAGGCAGGTTCACCACACACTTTTGCACATGTACCTACCGACGTACTAAATTATGTAAGTTATTTGGGTCTGAATTCTCATTTGCTTTAGTAATACCACAAGAATACATACAAGAATACCTCGTAATGAGTACCTACTAACAAAGAAGCTTTGTACATCATAATAAGTACCTTGCCAAAGAAGGTAAAATATGACATCCGCAAACAAATTATATTGTTGAAGGTAACAGTTAGGTATCCTCACGTTTGCTTATATTATTACTATGATGAAAGTTCAAACAGAAGTCATCGTCAATCGAAGTAGTTATGTACATACGTTTTACATAATTTGTTTGTACACTGCTACTTAGAATAATGTGCCGACTCAAAGTCAAAGCATAAAGTGAATTGAATATTACCCTGCAAAATGTGGTTGTTGTTTTTGGTTATTATTTTGATGATGGTTGTTTGTGACGTGAATTATGTTATAAGAACATATTATACAGTCATAAGTAGTAGATTATTTAACGAAAAATGCACAATTCATGATATAACAACGATCTATGGTGAGTAAGTGCTTAGCCTTTTCGTTCGTACATTGTACAATTTATTTCGTGTTCTAATTTTATTGTATGAGTGGAAATCAACCTACCAAACCTAGCTGAGTAGTTTTATTAAGTGTTAACTTTCATTTTGGGACTCAAATCCAACGCTCTCACCAACGATGACTTGTTATTGAAATGTTTAAAGGTATTTGTACACTTCAAGACTGCGACCTCAGCTTCAATTACATGCGCATAGCCAGATTGGTGCGCGATTTGGACTTCGCTCGGTACCAGTTTTACGATCGCACCGGTATTTACCAAAGGAGCAAACAATTGCGCATCAAATCTTTGCAAGGATGTACTCTTACTGTCAGTACAGAGCCAGTACCGCTGTTTGCAATTTACAAGATCGATACGAAGGTACATTATCCGACTAATATTACAAATGCGAAAGTTTGTGAGGATGCACGGATGTTAGTTTTACGCTTTCACGCTAGAACGACTGAGCAGATTTGAATGGAATTTGGCAAAGAGATAGGTACAATTACAGGTACAATTAGGTAATTTGACAGAGCAAAATAGGTAACTTCTTTGATTTATATTTACCGTATTTTCGCTGTAGCTACTGCTGTATAATGAGACATTGTGTATTAGGTAGAGATTTTTTGCGAATGGAAAAAACAGTGTACTGTTTCCAATTTTTTTAATGTATACCTATTTTTTTTCTACTTACTGTTTTACTGTATGTATTTAAACGTACATTTATAAAGATGTTGTTTGTTTTCTGGTCGGTAAAATTTATACAGCGAACGCTCTTCATGACACGTGTAGAGGTTGTGATGAACAAGGCTTTTTAGAGTTCCGTAAGGAAATACAATTTTAAAGGCTAATAACTTCTACTCTGAAGACTGGGTGCTTAGTAACCGGTAAATAAGTGTAGAAAGAGATGGAGAATGCGATTGCGAATGTCCACGCGGATTTTTGAAAGCAAATATGTGGAAATACCAACCGAAAGTGGTGAAATATTGTGCAGATTTTGAAATAGAGTAGAGTAGAAGAAAATTATAGGTCTAATTAGTCTTGTCAATTAGTCAAAAAATTTTGTATGAGCTGTAGTTTTGTAGCAATTTATTTCCACTTCCGAAATGGTACTTTCGAGTCATAAATATGCTTTGAAAAATTTCAATTATTTTCAGCTCGTGTACTGGGACGATTGTTCTTTGTTTTTCGAGCACCAAGTCATTACATTAAGCGACGGTAAAGTGCGATCGTTTCTTGTTTCCCGGCAACATGCCATCGGTGAGAGAGGGGATTCCACAGAAGCCCTGCTAAAAGGCCTCAGAAGACCGGAGTTGAGGCCACAATGCCCTGAGTATATTGAATGCTGGATGAAAAGTATGCAGATTTCAAGCAAAAAGCTGAGAAACGTTGAAGTAAAATAAAATTAACAACGATTGAGGGCTTTTGAAGTTATTTGATTACCCATGGAATGGAATGTGACCTCACATAACGTTATCAGTATATTATCCTCATACAAAGTGTTGCAATGTTAAGTAAATGATATATAAATACGTATTTATTATTTTATACATTTTTTTTGTTCCGGATTTCAATGTAGACGGGCACGACTACATGGGTAGGTAGGACCTATATGTTATACAAATGTTAACCCTAATAAAATTTTAAATAATACTTATCTTTTGACAATATCATCTTCGTCCTTTGGTCACGCATCAAGAATCTCTCTGATGTTGATGTTGCGGAGATAATACGGTTAGCTGTGATTACTTACCACCTGGTGATCGTTTCTTGGTGAAAAAAAGACGTGAACCTAAATCTCAGCAGGGCCTTATGGCATTTTTTACTGATTGTAATATCAACATCACCTCCTAATTAGATAACCTTATAAATTACAGCTTAAAAACTCCGATCTTTGAAATCAAAACACTTAATAGTATCTTAATGAAAGTGGAGAAAAATTGTGCCAAATCTGAATGTTTTGTTTATTTTAGCAGTGACTTTTGGCCCAGTCATTATAGCAAGTTCACCTCGGAATTCGAGATACCCGGCTGTAAATCGGTAAATACTTGTATATTGACACCCTAAAAGTTGTCTCAAAACCTACATATGGTAGGGTGTGCGCAACTATTAAATTTCAAGGTCAAAGGTCACAAAAATCGGTTTTTTGCGCTTTTTTTGTAAATATCTCATTTCCTACGGGTTTTTGCTATTTGTTATTATTGACAATATTGTAGAATACAAAATTCCCTACAAATTTTGTTCAAAAAAATTTTTTATACGGTGAACCGTTTTCGAGATAGAGGGCGGAGAGCGCGCGGTCACAGCAACCGGTGCCTCCGGTCGAAAACGCGCCATATATAGTTGATGAACTATCGATATATCAATTATATTATATTTTATCATTTTTTTTCCTAACCTACCTATCCACTTTTTATTCAGTACTAGCTGACCCGGCGAACTTTATTCCGCCTTAAATTTGAAAAATTCCAGTGGTTTGGGCTGTGCTATCCCGCGGGAACTATGCAATTTTCCGGGATAAAAACTATCCTATGTCCTTTCCCGGGACTCAAACTATCTGTATACCAAATTTCAACTAAATCGGCCCAGCGGTTTAAGCGTGAAAAGGTAACAGACAGACAGAGTTACTTTCGCATTTATACACTTTTTATTCAGTATTAATTAACAACACTTACCTGCCCATGTAATTGCAGAACTGTTAATGAAAATATCGGAATTATATTTGAATTTTAACCTAATTAATATTAATAACTTCATACATGATGAAAAAAAAAAACAAATAAATTATGAATTAATCTTTTTATTAAAATATATCATTCAATACATTTATTTTTACTAAACCGCTTAAACCGCTGGGCCGATTTAGTTGAAATTTGGTATACAGATAGTTTGAGTCCCGGGAAAGGACATAGGATAGTTTTTATCCCGGAAAATTGCATAGTTCCCGCGGGATAGCACAGCCCAAACCACTGGAATTTTTCAAATTTAAGGCGGAACAAAGTTCGCCGGGTCAGCTAGTACTGAATAAAAAGTGAATAGGTTGGGAAAAAAAATGATAAAATATAATATAATTGATATATCGATAGTTCATCAACTATATATGGCGCGTTTTCGACCGGAGGCACCGGTTGCTGTGACCGCGCGCTCTCCGCCCTCTATCTCGAAAACGGTTCACCGTATAAAAAAAATTTTTGAACAAAATTTGTCGGGAATTTTGTATTCTACAATATTGTCAATAATAACAAATCGCAAAAACCCGTAGGAAATGAGATATTTACAAAAAAAGCGCAAAAAACCGATTTTTGTGACCTTTGACCTTGACATTTAAGTTGCGCACACCCTACCATATGTAGGTTTTGAGACAACTTTTAGGGTGTCAATATACAGGTATTTACAGACTTACAGCTGGGTATCTCGAATTCCGAGATTCTTACCTAATCTAACCTTAAATGACTGGGCCATTTGTATAGCAATAGACCGACAGATGTTTAAGTAAGAAAAGTAAGTACTTTTTACTACTTTCGATTAGTACTTTAAGTGATGTACCTACCTAGATACAGCCATCATGTCAAATATGTGTCACCGACCCTATTGTTTGTTTTTGACGTTTTGGTAACTTGTTTGATTAACTGTACTTACAAAAATCTGGCCACAGAGGTCCCATTGACTATGAAAAAAAAAAACTATAGGAAAGACGCGAATCTAAATCTTAGCAGGGCAATATGACGTCTTTCATTCATTGTAACATCAAAACCATTAAGTTTATTAGAGGCCAGGGCCCCGTTGACTCTCATCTGCGTCTAACTTAACTACGGTGACCGGTTCAACGACTCACGCTGTTGCGTCAACAATACTTGCGCACCGGCAACTTCGCATACCACACCAATCACTGCTAGACCGCGAACGTCACGATCTAATAACTTGAATCACTTCCAAATTACCTGAACAATGTTGTGCATACTAACAGTACTTGTGGCTCTCGCGTACATATTCTGGGATGTCAACTATTTCCTGCGAACGGCTTTCACGATTGCATTCGGCCGTCTGTTCCAAAAGAAGTGCGGAATTAATGATACATCAACTATTTATGGTAAGTTTCTAGATGTTATTGATGGTCCTTTATTATTTAGATACATAGCTAAGTATAGATTGTGTTCTTAAGTGTTTGGTTGAAGCATCAGTTAGGTAGTTATGTCGAAGAGGCTCAGTATAAAAAAGAATATATAAATGAACGAGTAAGTGTGTAATACTGTATACCGATATGTATATATATATATTGATTGTTAAAACCTTAGAATGAATTGCCTGTAGGTTACTATATGGTGAAATATTACTTTTGTAGCTTTAATTTGGAAAATTACCTACGTTTACCGTACCTACTGGATGTCATTAAAAACAAGACCATCCATATTCAATAGCTAAACGCAATAGTAAGGTGTGAATTAATTTGCATTTAAGTGGTACAACAGTTCCATCCAGGTAGGTACTATTAATATTCCTGCCTGCCCTTAAAAAATTATGTGGTTAATACTAAATAACAAAAATCGTGCTGTGTATTATAGTGGTCAGGAACAATAACTTACCTCTAGGTACCTACTTGAATTTATCGCAGTCCGAGAAACCGCTTTTAACCGCTTTCCAAATCGTTTTTCGTAGGTTTCTGCACAACGCAAGACGTGGACATATTTCTCCGTCACATGAACAACGCGCGCTACGTTAGGGAGCTCGACTTTGCCAGGTTCCACTTCTATGACCGTACCGGTATCTACGCCAACATTACAGCAGCCAAAGGGCATGCCCTACAGGGAGCATCCAGCATCCGGTACAGAAGGACCATTCCAATCTTTAGCGCGTACAAAGTGGAGACAAAGGTAAGATATCAGATTGTGTTTTGTTTTACATTAAATCTAATAGGTACTAGTAACACACACACACAGGTTACACATTCATACATACACAAATCATGTCTTAATCCCTTACGAGGTGGACAGACCTAAGGTAACAAGAACTGAAGGCCACGTTTAGCATGATTGTGGGCGTATAGATCGAAAGGGGAATCAAGCAGGTTAACTAGTTACTATGCGCAGTTGTATTGACTGCAAACCACTGTAATAGAAAAAGTATGGGCAGTCGGCATGTATTGTTAGGTTGCAGTCGGAAGGCAGTCCGTCTTTAAATAATGTCCATTTCTTAATTTCTTTATTATGTTCCAGTTGGCGTACTGGGACGACAAGACCTTGTTCATTGAGCAGAAGTTCATAACTCTCAGCGACGGATTCGTCCGAGCCATCGTGCTTTCCCGCCAGAACCTGATTGATGTCACTGCTGAAGCCCTTTTCAAAGGCATTCCCGGCGCTGAAAAGAAACCAGAATGTCCCGAGGAGATCACCCACTGGCTGCAATCTATCGAGATCTCCAGCGCTAGATTGAGGAAAAAAGATTAGGTGCTATTTAAGACTGATATTTTTATTAAAGCGAACTATTTTTCATTAAATTTGCATTTTGATTTATTTTAATCTTATAGTGAGCGTTGAGTCTGTCCCCCCCCCCCCCCTTTTTTTCAGTGGCACTCATTTTAATTAACAGATTCTCAGTAAAACTACATAAGAAGAGAAAAAACTTAGTAAACTTAACAATAAATTTGACGTCGATGTCTCTCTCTCTCTCTCTCTCTCTCTCTCTCTCTCTCTCTCTCTCTCTCTCTCTCTCTCTCTCTCTCTCTCTCTCTCTCTCTGTGTGTGTGTGTGTGTGTGTGTGTGTGTGTGTGTGTGTGTGTGTGTGTGTGTGTGTGTGTCTGTCAGTGGCATCGTAACTCTCAAGGTGGACCAATCTGAATGCGGTTTTTATCATGGGAAGCCAGTTTCTTAGGTTCTTAGTTCTTAGGTTCTGTGGTTCTTAGCCATGTTTGGAATAAATGGGTCCAGCAGTTTTGGCGCGGGGGTTTTTTTTAATTTTAATATGTTCTTTTAAGTTTTACCTAACAAAATAAGTATTCAAATAGGTTTCGTACATTTCAAGTGGAAGACGAGAGGCAATATGCAATTTATGACAGTTGGTCAGATGTCGAAAAATAAGAAAAAGTCGCAACGTAATTAAAAACGTATAAGGATTTTTTTTAAATAACAGTTATTTTTCCGCATAATTACCTACCATGGAGTGTTTTAACAAATGTCGTTTTAAAAAACCAAAACAAAATAAATACACCTAATTAAAAAGCCAGCCGGCACCACAAATGGTGAAAAGTACAAAATAACAGAAGGTATCGCATTACGCACCGGCTCGGCACTCTGACGCAGGCGGGTAGGATTTCTGTTTACACAACTTGCAGACGTGAGCATGGATTTAGGGATCTAGCACAATCCTAATACAAGCCACGTTGCACCCTACATCCCACAATTAAGCGCTAGTTTGTACTACAACGCGAAATCCGGATCCCTTCTGACAAAATTGTGATGAATTTCACTAAACGTCCTAAAACGGCCGAAGATATTTTTTGGCACGGCAAAGTATACTTTCTTAGATGTTCTTAGGATTTCGATTTGGTTGCATATATCTAGTGACTGTCGAATTGTGTTCTGAATCAAAAATGGCAAGTCTAAATGTTGTGTGTAAGCATTAGGATTGAGTAAATTAACTTTATTGTTAATGTATTAAGGGGCAAAAAAATTGTTTAAATAGTTCTGGTTAGTTATGACAATTTCTGTGTTTTTTTAAATACGTATAGGTATGTCTCAAATGCTTATTGCATTGCACGCAACAATTTAAAAAGTACCTATCTAACTAGTACATACAAAAGCGAACTCAAGTCAAGGGGATAAATATATATATAACGTTACCAAGACGTCACTACACCACAAACAATAAGGTCGGTGACCCATACATTTGACACGATAGCTGCACAGATTTATGCCCTCGACTGTACATTAAGTAATAGAAATATCTGCCTCCTGCATCATAATGGTAAATGCCAAGTACAAATTTATTACTAATTGGCTGTTAAAGTTAGCTAGCAGTCTAAGTTCAAGCCTAATTCACTATCTAAAAATGAAAAATTCCTTGATTTTTTATCAGAGCGAGTACAGGTAACGTTTTGAAAGTACTCTAGCTAATTTGAACGAGTTGATAATTAGGTACCTAACTAGGTAGGTTTAATTACGTACCTTTGATTCAAGCAAGGTGGTCGCGTCCCTATTCTTTGATGTCTTATGCCTATTCGTCGCGCCGACTTCCCCGTCGATTAAAAAAGTTTTGGCTGTAGATGCGTGTGAAGTAGCATTAGGATATTCATGCTCTTTTATTATTAGTACGGCTCGAGCAAGGGATCCCGACGACCACACACATCTTCTACTTCGTCGTCATTATCTTGATACTGGAATAACATCAAAGTTACCAATGACAATTCAAGTATTATCTCAGAAGTCACACAGTTAATTGGTTAGACTTGCAATGTCTATGTAAAAAATTTGCTAGATGTAACTTAATGATCAACTCCGATTGGACACAGTCTTTTCTTTTTGTAACTAGAATACTTACCTAATTTCGTTATGATGGGTCTCCGATAATTAAGCGGCAAAAAATTTGGTCCACACATGTATGCATGTAATGTATGCTGAGTTGGGACCATTTTGTGACAACTTATCTGTTTGTGAATTTATTTTATTTGATTTTTGTTAGTGTCATAAATAAACTTTTGTCTTTCTTTTTTTCAAATATAGATAATTTTGTACAGTATAGAGCCAAAGCCTGAGCAAAATTTTGTGCCACTGAGTATATGTATTTCTTAGGTACCTATTGGTTTTTGATACAGAGCGTTAAGATTAAAAGTAGCAACTACATATTTGGCTAGCAAAAATGTGTGAAATTTTCTAAGATTTTTTCACATTAACTTTATTGCCAACTATTTTGGAGTATGGAGATAGGTATTGGAAATATCTTAGTTCAACATACTCCTTACTAGGTAGGTACATGTATTTAGTCCAACGGTCTTTGCTAATTATTTAAGTGTTAAGATAAACTTTGTTTAAAAGACTTAGCTAATTGGAAAGTATCAAGACTGTTCGGGAGTCGTAAAAGAGCGGTGGCGCTAACCGCGTGTGTCTTGTCGCTAAACCATAACAAAATATCCATTAGCTTTAGTGGCCCTGTCTCGGGACGAGCACATTATATCAACCAAAATTAATTTAATCATAAAAATAACAAGCAATAGGGAGAAATACTACGACTGTAGAGTTAAATACTATATACTGAAATTTTAAATAGGTACCACTTAAGTGGTTTGTAATTAACGATACCAAAAATTTTCTGTTAATCCTGTAATAGGTACAGGTAGGTTTATTACCTGGAGAGGTTATAAATTAGTCCAGAATTCGCCAATTAAAGTTAATTAATGAGCTGGTTTAGGTTTATGGAGGGATATGGCAATTAAGCATGAAATAAAAAGTACCAAATTTTAATTATGATCCTAATTTTAGACAATATCGATGTCTATTGTAGTATACAGTTCGTATCCATTGTAAAGCCCCCGTAAACTAGACCAAATAAATGATTTAAGTACCATGTCTAATGACATATTTGTATATGCTTGGAATCTATAAACTCATAAACTACTGGACCGATTTTTTTTTTACCTTCTATTAGAACTCTACAATATATCTCTGAGTAACATAGGAAATATTTAATTCTGCGCGGACGAAGTCGCGGGCAACAGAGATTGAATTTAGATGATAAAGGTTAAAGGCATTCCTTGCCCGATTTTGCCCGAATTACCGACTCGAAAAGTAAAATTAGGCATCTTACTGTCTCGGAAATGTTCGTATATTTGTATGGTATTTGTCATGCTACTTTATTTATTAGGCATCATTCGGAAGTAATCATGTGTTCACGATGGGAAAGGATTATTTACTACGCCGTACCTATCTAGTTCTTGTTGAAATAGGTTTTATACCTACTACGGTTTTATGTCTTTCAAATTAAACAGAATGTTGAATTGTTTTTCAAAGTGGAGGCATAGGTCATGCGTGATAGAAATGCATGGTAATGGCTCTTATAAATTTTCTTTGAAGAGCTAATAGTGGTAAACAATGGATATCAACAAACAGTTACAATAAATTGGTAGCGTAGCTCTCTGTTTGCAGACTAAGTAGACGGTAATAGGCTTTTGGAATATTATTTTTATTACCTACATAGTCGTAAATTAAATGACGCGAGTCCATTAGGTACCTACTCTACGACAGACGGCAGTTGCAGCGCCGTGCATGCGCATCGCCTTTACCGTCCTCGGCCAGCAAAGCATAAGTTGACTTTTCACTTATATGGCAACTGCTGTTTAGAAGGACGGTCGCTACCAGCAAAATATAAATTAGTACCTAACGATCGCATTAATTAATCACCCCTACAAAATGCTAACACCTGTAAATATTTTACATCCAGTGGAAGTTCTACTCCAAATTTTAATAGACACGTACTTAATAGAGTCATATTGTGTTACATCAGTTTCGGAGACCGAGTTAATGTTTCGTACACCATCAAACGTAACTGTTATGAATATTCACCCCAAGTCAAACCTTACGAATCAAATCTTGGATGCGTCGGATAAAGGTTGTTCCGATTTTATAATACAAATGAACAAGCCTGAAGATTTTATGGCTGCTTTTGAAGCAGTTAACCATTTGGGAAACTTAAGAAGAAGCGATAAAAAGCTAATATTCTTACCTCTACAAGATGACGCTTTCAACGATAGCGTTCTTATTAATCTTTTAGAGCTCAAAGCGACTGCTTTCTTGGCAAACATTTTACTGGTTCTACCTCCCAGAAAGTGCCTAGATGACTGCAATTACTATGATTTGGTGACACATAAGTTTGTTGGTCCGGATGCAGAGGTAGATCAGCCTCATTATTTGGACCGATGGGTCTTTGGTTCAGATCAGGTCGATAAAGGTGTAAATCTGTTCCCTCATGACATGTCAAACATGAAAGGCAAGACGGTTAAGGTAGCCGCCTTCACGTATAAACCTTACGTGTTGCTGGATCTTGATCCGTCGGACAATCCCCTTTGTCGCGACGGTATGGAATTAAGGATCATTGAAGAATTTTGCAGGTAACTTTCAAAACATGTAACTAACTTTTGAGGGGAATGAACTTGAGCAGTACCTAGTTAATTTTGTTTGAAAATGTGTTATTCCGCTCATCAACTGTATGCGTATCAGTATTAATCACCCACTGTACCTACTCAATTTTCTCATTAAAAGATGATAATACAAATGATTCATTAATATTTGCTGGCAGGTGGGTAAACTGTACAGTAGAAATTGTTAGAGACGACGAAAACGAATGGGGCGAAATATATGACAATCTCACGGGGGTGGGAATTTTAGGGAACGTTGTTGAAGATCGAGCTGATATGGGAATCAGTGAGTTATTTTAATAATTATTCTAATCGTGCTGTATGTAAAATATGCGGTTTCCTCTAACTTTCCCTATAACGTTCTGTAACTTTTTTAAGTAAGTAAATGTTGTATTGTATAAATATAAAGAAACAGACATAAATCACATTAAAAAATCAATTAAATATATGCACAAAGGCGAACCTATCCCTATAAGAGATCTCTACCAGTTAACCTAGTTATTAGCTGGCTAGTTAGTTGTTATTTGTAGTTTTAACAGTTTTTTTCACACTATTATCTACCCTAATCAGTATTCAGTACCTACTGTCGAGGGCATAGGTAAATGTCGATACAGCCATCATGTCTAATTTAAATGTGTCGCAGACCTTGTCTGTGGTGTGGCATACAGGTGTAGGTATAGATGTTTCTGACGTCTTGGTAACGTACCTACTTATATTTATGGCCTTGACTGTACTTAGATAAATCGCGATTTGTAATGGTTTCCCAAATGGCGAGTAAGTTGTTACATGTTTTTTGTGATATTATCATAGATAATCAAAATGACCTTTATTTTTTTAGCGGCTCTGTATTCGTGGTATGAGGAATATAGAGTGCTCGATTTTTCAGCTGCAATTATTAGAACGGCTATAACTTGCATTGCACCGGCAGCGAGGTAAGCGTCGCTATCTTTTGTTCTTTTTATAAATAAAATCTTTTTTCATAAAATTTGAGTCTAGTTTACGTGAGACTCAGGAATAATATTAAATTAATTTCTTAAACAACCGTTGTTTGTTTTAGAATCTTATCAAGCTGGGATCTACCATTTCTGCCTTTCGCGTGGTTGATGTGGCTTTGTCTTATTTTTACCTTCTTCTACTCGTCCTTTGCTTTGTTCATAGCCCAGCGCTCCACAGACGGTATTTTTCTATCAACATTCAGGATGATGATTACGCAAGTAATTTAAAAACATATACTTATTCCTAAATCATATTTTTTAGGATTCCATACAAAAACGTGCCAAGGAACCTTATTACTCAGTCTCAAAAGTCTGTCCATCTGTCGGAGCAGTATTGTTTGAATTCTACCATTTTTTTTTGTGTTTACTTATGAATATACCACGTAAAGAAAATAAAAGTTAAAAATAAAAGGGTTCTTCAACTTCACTGCCTTAAACGAAAGTTTTTGAATGATTTGCGGTTATTTGCATTATATAGAGTCTAGAGAACAAATATATATCTAGATTCCAGACATATCGCACCCTTCGTGGAAGAAAGACGTAAGTACTATTGACTTACCATGGGACTTACGTCTTTCTTCCACGAAGGGTGCGATATTTCTTTTTTTCTAAACATAAAAATGGTGGCATAACTTTTTAGCGGTACTCGATCTAATGGCAATGGCACGGCGATACGGGACTATTCGAGAGAGAAGCGAGTTCAATTCGCACTTGGCACATTTTTATCTCTTTTATGTTCATTAGGCATGAAAAAGTTTCTGAATACATTTCTTATTGTAAATATTTAAAATAGAAAGTGCTAATGATGCCTTGAAATGTTTGTCGACTGAATTTTATGGCTTTAGTGCAAACAACGCTCGCGATAGTTCGCTCTGATAGCAGAAAATTATTTATTTATAAGTCTGCCGTCCAAAGGAAAAATGCAGTAAGTCAGTATGCAGCTCATATGTACATACTGCGTTTTTCGTTAGGAGGGCAGAAGTATGTGAACAAACAGGCTTAAAATTATTTTGGAATATTTCAGCAATTCGTCGCAGTGGCGGATTTACCATAAGACTGAGTAGGCTCGAGCCTAGGGCGGCAGATTTTCGGGGCGGCAAATTTGGGGAACGAGCTTTTTTTTACCTCATAGAAATAAAAAAAAAAAACTTAGAAGTCTGCAACAAATTTTGCAAGGGCGGCAAAAACACTATTCAGCCTATATCTAGGTACCTTGAAAATTTGTAAATCCGCCACTGGTTCGTCGGGTAAGTTTGGTTGCTTTTTCCCACGTAATTTCGGAATTAAGTCACCGCTTTGACGCTGAGTATGAATATTGACAAATGCCAACATTTAAATCAACCAAAATTAAAAAAAAAACCTATAAAAATATGCACATTTAGCCTTCGATCAACAATACAACTAGATTCACGGTGATAGCTCTGAAAACGGCTCCGAGAAATAAGACCACAAAATAAATTTGTGGTCTTATTTCTGACAGTATGCGCCAACCTCGGCCAACGTGAGGACGTGTCAAAATGCCACAATGTGCGTTCAAAAATTGCAAAAACAGCCACCGAAACACTAAGGTTTCGGAAGGAATATCTTTCTTTAAGTAAGTAAAAGTCGGTATTTCATAAAGTACGTAAAAATTTGCGGTTTACATTTTAAAATCAATAATTTTTTGTTTGGCCAATGTTGGCCCACCATCTTGACAATAATCGGTGGTTTTAGAACAAGAAATTCATGGAGTAGTTCTCGTTTTAAAATAAAATATATATTGTGTCTTTTTGTAGATTTCCTAGTGATCCTTTTTGCTGTGCGGAATGGATAACTATTGTCGCGAGAGAAAGAGAAGAAGAACTTTACAGGACTTACAGAACTTACAAAAATCTGCTATACGTTCGATTCATTTTGCCAAATTCGACATAACTGGAAATAGCCAAATATATTGTAAAAAAGCATCCTCTCAGGCAAAAAACTGCTCTAAAAGACAGCTATATATCAAATTAAATTTATTTAAAGATAATTAATAAACAGATAATTTCACAGCCATCATTTAAGTTCTTCGCCGATCTGTGCAGGTTTCCTCACGATGTTTTCCTTCACCATTAGCTTATAGTAAATTTCAAATTAAATTTTGCACATAAATTCCAAAAAACTCAGGAGGTGCGAGGCCTGGTTTGAAACCACGACTTTCTGCTTGAGAGGCGGTAGGTCGAACAACTAGGCTACTACGGCTGTTGCCTGGCTGGGCCTGCGTGGGAACTATGGCCCAATCCCTCTCGTTGTTAAAGGAAGCCTGTGTTCAGCAGTGGTGGAAGTGTGTGTAGGCTTAATTATTAAAATTCATGTTATTATTTGTATTTGTAAATATCTCTCAAATAAAAAAAATCGAGTTATATACTTAATTGCGACTCCATTATTACCCTGTTCCTCAAATAGAATGACATCTTTTTGAAACGAAGGTAGTTCTTTTGTTTATCGAACGCTTTCGCACGTCTTGTGACGAAACGTCGTAAGTATTACAGTGAAACCTGGATAACTGGGACTTCAAGGGACCTGCGAAATAGTCTCACTTAAAGAGGTATTCCACATACCCAGTGTCTCAGATAGCCAGGTATAAATTAATATCTGTCTCATTTACAGAGGGTCCCATTAATAGAGGTGAAAATAGAGGTTAGGGTAGACTGGGTACGGTTGTGCCAGGGTACGGTAGTGACAGTCGTCATAACAGCAAAACTATACGGAATATGGGAAAGGGTGCAAAGGGAGAAAGAAGCGGCATGGGTGCCTAAATGCGTGTCCCCAGATTGCGTTAGCCAGCGCGCGACGCTAACGTAATCAGGAGCCTACATTGCTTTTTAACAGTCAAAAGTATTTTTTTTTGTTTATTCTTTTTTAATATTTCCTATTATTTGTATACAGATAGATTATATCATATATTTTTTTGTTATAAGTTGAATATTAGTAGTTAATTACGAGTAATTCGTTTTTACGTAGATTACTTGGCCTAGTCATGGCGATTGTTTGTTTTCGAAAGTATGCGTTGGGTACGGTTGTGACAAATGTTGTGGGTACGGTTGTGACATATATTTTTTATGTCCGAACTATCCGATTTTTTCTAAGTATATCTATAAGCTCCCATTGAGGTGGTTTCTTCATTTCCTACCCCCTTCGCTCCTATCAACCTATATTTCTACGTAATCTTGGAATTCTTCACGTAATTTTCTCCGAGATATAGCTTACATATATTGTATTCATACTTTCCCGCTTTACAGTGTTTAAATTTAAAAGATTTTTTAAAATTTAAATGCTGTAAAGCGGGAAAGTATGAATACAATATATGTAAGCTATACCTCGGAGAAAATTACGTGAATCATTTAAATAAATGGGTCTGTCACTACTGACCCCGGCCACTGTCACAACTGTCCTTGGGATGTGGTCGGTTGTGACACTTTCTCTTTTTTTTTTAATTTGATGCTATAATTAATACAGCGTATTTAAGGACAAAAGTTTGGTATTTTTACGTAGACAAAAGTACAAATTAAGATTTAAATTACTTTTCTAGCAGCTAACTAGTAAATTAACAAAATTATTGGCGATCAAACCAAAATTGTCACAACCGTACCCAGTCTACCCTACTATAGTTATAGAGGTGCGACAATGAAATAAAATAATGTGTAGTAAAAAGATATATACATACCTACATGAGTAAATAAAACAGGTAGTTCACAAAAATAATCAAGAAGTTTTTTTTAATATAAATAGTACAAAACCGCACGTAAAGATAATTACGGCCTTAATTTCGTCATTTTTCAAAAAGACGCCGATTACAACAAAACAAAACAAAACCTAAGGTCGTTGAGGCACAAAATTAGCTAAATTTAGTAAATAAAACGAAAATTAAAATATGTAGTGCCAGTTACAGAGGTGATAAAATTTTGTCTCAGTTACAGAGGTTATTACCAATGAAATTTAAAGGAAACAATTTAGAAAAATTGTTCCTTAAAATATAACCTCAGTAAAAGAGGTAAAATACACTGGATGTCTCAGTTATAGAGGTAACTATGACGATAAAATCGAAACAAGAATCCCAGATATAGAGGTTTGTTTTGTCCCACTAACAGAGGTAATTCAGTGCTAAGGTGTCGGGACCACAGCATGAGTTCCAGCTATGGAGGTTTCTCACTTATCCAGGTCCCACTTAACCAAGTTTGACTGTATATACAATTATAACTATTTGGATCTTTGTTGCTTAGATTTAAGGTTTATTTTACGTTAATAAAGAAGGTAAAAAAGATATAGCTATAAGCATAAGCAACACGACCACTTTTTCGCTTTGATTTTATATGGGACCGTGAATCTAGTTGTATTGTTGATCGAAGCATTTAGCCAAACTAACCCAACCACAGGCTGATTATGAGTTTTATGTCATAGACACGAGATGACTCTCGCGACACATGGCGTATACGCAGCATAACTGGCTGGATGTTGGTGACGGGTCTCATCATAGACAACGCATACGGGGGTGGCTTGGCGTCGAGCTTCACTGTGCCCAAGTACGAAGCCTCCATAGACACGGTCCAGGACATGGTAGACAGGAAAATGGAGTGGGGGGCCACTCACGACGCTTGGATATTTTCTATTATTTTATCAGAAGAGGTACGAAGTATTTTAGAATGAAAATTTATAGATTGTGCAACTTAAGCGTGCTCTGTCAAAAAATGTAAGTCAAGTAATTACCTTTTGTTAAAAATTTACTTGCAGAAATTTTCATGTAAATTTAAGTTGGTAGCTTATTAATTGTTACCTATTAAGTGATTTACGAAATATTTTCCAGCCCCTTATAAAGAAATTAATTAATCAGTTCAGAACATTTCCCGCGGAAGAATTGAAACGAAGGAGTTTTACACGGAGTATGGCTTTCAGCGTCGAGCATTTACCGGCAGGTAGGCGTTTATCTACTTAAATTATTACTTATTATTAACATAGCAAATACTTGTGCGATAAGTACGTAGGTGTAGGTACTAGGTACTTATTTAAAAAGTTCTTCCGGTCTGTCTTGCTGTCTCACTCAATCAATGTGTTTGATGCTTGGAGGAAATTGAAGCCTTTTATTTCATAAGTTATGTAAAAGTAGCAAACGTTAGCGGGTATAGCGAGGTTATCTAATCAGCGACGGAAAATGCTCAGTTACCTACTGACGAGCGATAATAATGGGTCACTTTTCACACAACTTTGTAAGTGAGGTAGTTCATGGCACAAGCTTTATTCAAAGAACTGATCATTAGTATAAAACGCAACTTCGTTCCATACAAAGGCATCATGGCGTTTAACAAGTTATAAAATGCTCCTCTTAAATTCCAAGGAAGCTTCGCAATCGGCGAATACATCACAAAAGAAGCGACAGAAGACCTAGAGCTGATGTTAGAAAATTTCTACTACGAGCAGTGCGTGGTGATGCTGCGCAAGAGTTCCCCGTACACGGCCAAGCTCAGCGAGCTAGTGGGTCGGCTCCATCAATCAGGGCTCATGCTGGCGTGGGAGACACAGGTCGGCATTGCAACCTTTGTTTTATACGACTAGGAAGGCATACGAGCTCGTAGGTCCACCTGATAGTAAGTAACTGCTGGACTGATTTTACTAAACATGGCTAAGAACCGCCGAAAGGTAACTGCCTTTGAATGAAAAAAACCGTATACAAACAGGTCTATCCGCTTGAGAGCTATGCTGCCACAGACAACACACAAACATCGACGTCAAACTTACACCATTCTTTTAGCGTCAGGGGACAAAAATAATTCAATACCTAAGTAGTGTTTGCCACTTCAATGCTGACGCACTCGTAACGTAACCTAACGAATAATCTACACTAAAGGCGCTACTAAAAAATAGCTGTAATTCAGTTGTTTTTTTCAGATTTCCTTAAAATATCTCGATTTCAAAGTACAGCTAGAAGTAAAGCTCTCTCGATCCAAACAAGACGTGGATGAAGTTAATCCGTTGAACTTAAAACAGCTCGTGGTTAGTATTCATCTTATCAAAGTAAAGTCACAGCTATAAGATTTGGAACTCTACACACGGTTATACACATAATTTGGTACACTTTGGTACTTTGGTACACTGTGACTATATGAAGCTAGAGGTCACGGGTTCGAATCCCGGCAGGGAGTGGGAATTGGTAATAAGTAGCTACTTACTTGAATTAATTCACTTTTTTTTACAGAAAACCTTAATCTGTGCTATTTGTTTTTTTATTTTATTGAAAATATTTTATTGAATCAGGCGTTACTTTGCGGAGGTCCATTTCAATGAACAAAAAATGTGCATGGGCTTGCATGTGTAACAGTTGTGCTCATTAAACTTTGATAATGATCCCGTAGAGGGATCGAAACGCGTCAGTGTTTGTGTGGTGTAGGTTTGTGGGATTTACATGTGTTTTATTGGCAGTAGTGGCAGAGAGAGGGATTGCATGAAAAAAATATATATATATTTCACACAGGCTTGGTTATCTTGCACGTGAGTAGCAGAGTAGCTAGGTAATTTTTTTGTTCATTGTGCTATTTGTTTCTTTCAGGGTATCTTCATACTGTACTTCGGTGGTTTGTCGATTTCTTTCACTTGTTTCCTGATTGAATTACTTACAAGAATCAGAAAAGCTGACATTGTATAAAAATAAAATAGAACAAAAAAACTCAGTCAATAAGACTATACTAGTAGTCATAGGTTAGGTACGAGGTACGGTACAACAAGAAATTACTTCTAAAAAAATTCTAATAATAGAAACTATTACATTTTGGGCGGAGTTCAAAAAGTTATACCTTGTTACAAATAGCGCCATCTAGTGAGTAGGCAGTGTTACTTACGAGTTTCATAAGGCAGCGTACAAACTCGTATGATGCTTTGGGACAGTTTTAAGCATGCCTTGAATAGGTTATCGTGCTTGACGGTTTGACAGTGACATTTGCACTTTGCTTAGCATTTAGCATCTGTGGTTTGATTGACTAACTTCAATTCAATGTCAGAAATCTCAGTGGTTTGTGGATACTTGAGAGGAGGAGTTGTGTCTTTCTCGAGCTTGTTCGTAGGCGGGAAATCGATCGATAAACCGTGCTAATGCAACACGGGTTATAAATAACATGAGCATTGTTTAAAAATATACGCGTTTAAATTAGCTAACAATCCAGCGATAACCATGGCGAAGCTTTTATTGCTTTGTCTTGCCATATTTGCTACTGCGAATGCCGAATTTACATGGAGACATCATAATAATGAGGAGCTACCGTTAATTTTGGAAGAAGTTCATCAAAAATGTCCGAATGTAACGCGAGTTTACGCTCTGACCGAGCCATCTGTACAAAATGTTCCCCTTTACGTTATCGAGTTCTCCGATAAACCCGGGATTCATCAACCTTGTAAGTATTTTTTATTTATAACAAGGTAATACAACCTAACGTTTAACCTTTGACATTTAATTAGACAATTGATATAAATTTGTTTAGATAAGCCTGAAGTAAAGTATATCGGAAATATTCACGGGAATGAGGTTTTGGGGCGCGAGTTGCTCCTCGGGCTGGCCCATTATTTATGCGACCAGTATGTGAGCCGTGATCGCCGCATCAGAGCTCTCATCCATAACACTCGCATCCACCTCTTGCCTTCTATGAATCCTGATGGGTGGCAGCTGGCTACGGATACGGTAAGAATTATTGAAATTTAACCGAAGTGCATGTTTAGAACTTTTCAATTACCTACCCACTGTTTACATTTTTCTAAAATTGCTTTAGGGAGCCAAGGACTATCTTATTGGACGCTATAATAACCATACGGTGGATTTGAACAGGAACTTCCCTGATCTGGATGCTATTACCTTTGAGTTTGAGCGTCAGGGTATCAACCACAACAACCACTTGCTACGGGATGTTACCAGATTGGCTGCTCCGGTAAGTGACCCTCTGATAACAGCAATGGAATATACAGAATAGCCCTGATATTGCATGATAAGATTATAGAGGATCGAATAGTTTTTATTGATTTGGGTGATAAAGCTTAGTGTGAAGAATATAATGCATATCTATTTTTTTTTTGTTAAGCTTAGTTGATATGCAACTTTGTTATTTTATTTGCTAAAATCGATAGTATTGACATATGCTTCAATTTATGTGGAACCATATGGACAAAGTTAAAGTCCCATTATTTTTTTACTAGTGGATACAATTTGTCAATCACAAGAAATATTTTTCTATGGATTAATATAATTCATTCCTACTCTAGTACAATGTACTAAGTTGTATAAGCCTATTGTTATAATAGTACATTACTGCAGAGGCCGTGAAGTAAGGGATTGCTGGACGAGTTTGGGGTAGGTGGCCGAGTCGAAGACGAGGCCAGATAGAACGAGTCCTGCAATCCCTGTTCCGGCCAAAGCTTGTATAGTGCTTTTCTCAAACAATGTGAGGAAATATTAAAATTAAAATAACTACTAGACAATCAAGTAAATCATAGTTTATTATAGGGAAAAAGTAATTTAAATAGGTACTAATTCATGTTGAAGGCTTTTGGTTTTTAGCGGCTAGGTTAAAAAATGCAAGAAACACATTTTCTGAAAAGGAGGTTGTCCGGGTTTCTTTTCGCCAGTTCATGAAAGCATCGTATGTTTTCATGTAAATCTCTTTACTTTTTTCCGGTAGCATATTTTGCATAGCTAAATTTGCCTCCTCTTTTAAATGAGGCGGAGTACAGTTCATAAGTTCCCCGTCACTTTCATCACTAGAAGTCATTTTTATTTTTGTTAAATTATAATAACAATCACTACGAAATACGCATAAGCAGAAAAAAAGATTTTCGATTTGCCACCTTTTTTATTTTTTAAATGTACTAATTTGATCCAGCTATTTGAGCACCATGTTTAACCGCACATAAATATAGTACCATAGTTTTTTTTTTTATGTCGCAATTATGCTTAGGTACAGATTGTGGTGGTGGTTGGCTGTATGTAATTTTTTCCTTTGCCAATTTAATTTTAGTATAGAAATTTAAAAAATTAGAGCAGCGGACAAAAATGGATTTTCATACTAACTTTTGTGGCCTAAGCCAAGAAGTAATGTAGGGAGCCATAAACGAGAAACTTCATGTCCTCATATCGGGACATTAACGCATACATTTCCGAGCATGTTTGAGAAAAAACACTTAGAATCCTCCCACCAATCTTTACTATCAAGGCCAGCTAAACATATAAACAAATAAGTACATGATTGCATGCAATGATGTATTCTTTGATGGCATTCAATGTGTAAAATGTTTTTTATAGTTGGAGCCAGAAACCAGAGCCGTCATGCGCTGGATAATGTCCATTCCGTTTGTGTTGAGTGCAGCCATGCACGGAGGAGATTTAGTAGCAAACTATCCGTATGACGAAAGCCGTAGTGGTGCTCCTGTGTCCGAATATTCTGCAAGCCCTGATGATGACACATTTAGGTACAAAACCCTTTTGATACAAATTACAAAGGCCTTAAAATTTAAAATCCTAAATTTCCTTTTAGAAAATTTACGCAATACCATATGAAATGAATGTAGGTAGGTACCTAACTAAAATAAAATGTTTTTAAATAATGTGACAGTTATCTTTTTCGGAAATGCAACTGTGCCAGCAAGATAACTGGTAGACTTGGTTTGCATTATCATTTCCAGATTGAATTGTGAACAAATAGAATTGCATTTAATTGCATTAACTTTGCAAGCCCTAATTTAGTTTAATTTATTATGGTTTTTGAGAAATTTATGCATATCAAGGTTTGATTTGCCATAGTGCTTGAAAATTCATTACATTTTGTTACAGTTCATGTGTCAATTTTATACAGTGGCCTTGAACAGGAAACTGTCTCAGTAAAGTATATCCACTTAAAATTGCAAATAGAAAGAACTTAGAAGTTTTACATAAATTATATATTCTTACACTTCTTAAACAATTTTCTTAAATGATTTTGGCCTTAAAATGTTAAGAACCATTATTTAAAGAACCCATTTTAGCATACAGTTACTTAAGACTGGTTCACCACCTAACACCCTTGATTTTTGACAAATCGTTGTTGTTCTGCAGGGATTTAGCGTTGGCATATGCTGAGGCTCATGCAGACATGGCGTCTCCGAAGCGCCCCGGCTGCCATACTACCAGCTCTGATGAGTCCTCTACTTACAATTTCGGGAAACAGGGTGGAGTTACTAATGGCGCTGCTTGGTACAGTTTGAAGGGAGGTAGGTAATATTTGAAACTAGATAAAGTCTCATATTAAAGTCAATCTGATGTCTAATTGTCTCATTTCGATAGTATCGTATTTGATACCATATGCATCTAAAGATTAAAAGCTTGCCCAGCAGTTCTAGCATAGTACTACTTATACTTACTGTATTGTTGTGTATTAGTGTTAAGTTAGGGTCTTTGGTCTTCTGGCTTTTTAGTATGTCTACTCTCTATACTCTGGTTTCTGTTGTCCTGTTAATCGGTCGAAGGTTAGCTGGAAGAGATCCCTTTAAGGGATGAGTTCGCCTTTGTTCATCTGTTTTTCTCATTACCTGTAAAATTTATGTATTTGTGTGCAATAAAGAGTTATACATACATAGCACATACTGAAATGTATGTATGTATATATCATAAAAAACTAAATTTATTTTGCTTACCGTGGTGAATATTTGTTCGATAAAACGGCGTCTTAAATGGAGGAATGTACCAATTTTGTACGTAACAAGAGCTATTTACTCTGTGCAGAATACATTATCTCGATACTGGAGCACTTTTTTGCTCGTTGTAGGAAGTGAAGCCGAGTACGCACATAATGGATTGCCGTACATTGTTTGACATTTGCTGTGACTTGTTAGCCATGAGATGACGATGTGAACTGGTTTGGTAATGCTAATTCGAGCAATGTCGTTCGTCTTCTGTTTTACAAACATGTAGAATAATTTTAAATTTTAACAATGAGTGTGTAACCTTGAAGAATCACCATAATATGTATAAAAGACAATTAAAGTATTCTACTTTTACGTCACATAACTTATTGTTCTTGCATTAGTCTCAGACACCCTGTTCGAAAACGATTTCAACTAAGAGAGTTTTCTCGACTCTAGAAACGTAATTAGCATATCTGTTTCGTGAATACAATTGGCGTTTCTTTAGCGAATAAACTGTGCAAATTTCAGGCATGCAGGATTTCAACTACCTCGCGACTAATGCTTTCGAAGTGACTCTCGAATTGGGGTGCGAAAAGTATACCGACGCTAGTAGATTGGAGAATGAATGGGAAAGGAACCGCGAGGCGATGCTGGCGTATATATGGAAGGCTCATACAGGTGTCAAGGGGATTGTAAGCGATGATTCTGGGTTCATCCAGAACGCTGTCATCTCTGTGGTCAACATTACCGGACCTATCCCGCGACCAATCAGACACGACGTTAATACCGGTGAGTTTGTATACTTTTGTTTATGCAATTTCTTCGTGAATTTTAGCAGGGAAAATATAATATAATATAGAAGAAAACTAAAGTCGAGTGGAAATTATGTCTGCGGAAAATTATAACTTCTCACGTATCACTTAGATGTTACGTCAGGAGTTATCCCATCCCTCAGGTACTGAGTTTGTCGAATGAGTGCCATGTTACATGCGTCTGCTATGAGTACTTAACGTATTAATATCCATTGTAGGTCTATCTTTATTTAGTGCAAGCTCCAGAAGTTTATTCTTTATAACTTTACATGAGGTAGCCCAATATTGTTCATTTAGTCGAGTGGTCAATACACAGACACACATCGGGAAACAAACGAATCATTAGATTTCATATGGAAGTTTGGTTTTTCTCATAAATAATTTAGTGATGTTTCAAAACAAAGCTTCAGTATAATAGGTCACGTTTTACTTGTCGGTTTCTAATAAAAACTGCTATTGTCGATGACGCAATCTGTTTATAATACTAGGTGCATTGTCATTCCCTTCGCTGCACTAATTGAAGGAGATTGTTCCCTCCATCTAACTCAATTACGGGCAGAAATAACTAAGCACTTCCTACACGTTGCGTCAATGCGGTACCTACTTATCTTGTATTTTAGGAAGCCATAAAAGTACGTAATGTTCGTAAATAAAGTTGAATCAGCGTATAAAAAGTTTTTATCCTATTAATGAAGGTATCGTGTGTGGTAATTTAGCCCTAATTTAATTAGTGTGGCTCGCAGTGATTAAATTGACGTCGCGAACTGATTTACTTGCTTTTTGATGAAGTAATGAAATCCCAAGCCAAAAATGCTCATTAACTTATAGCAATAAGTAGAGATCAACCTTCGTGCTTTTTCAAGATAAACCGTATTTATTCAGTAGGAAGGCATTTACTTATTAGCTTTTAAAAAAAATAATTGTGGCAGTAAATATGTATACCTAGATGCAATAGTCATTTTGCTTCTGTAACAATGCCAAATCGCTAACGGGCTACAACATTGGCTATGATATTCATCATCAATGACCAAACTATTGTCTTTTTCTCTGATCAGGTGCATACGGCGATTACTACCGCCTGTTGACGCCGGGTCACTACGAAGTGACGGCGAGCCACCCCGGCTACTTTCCTGTGTCGCGCGTAGTCACCGTGCCGCACGCCCAGACAGCCGCAAACGTGCTCAACTTCAAGCTGGAGGTGAGCCACTGTCATGCTATTAGGTACTAATGTCTGATGATATCGGTACTGTGGTAGTCACCCTGCTGCTTATTGAGATTACTGCTATCTTCATCTTCATGCGAAGTTGAGAGCGAAAATTATCGATATAACAACCCACGCGGAACGTAGCCTTTAGGTCTTTGTTATCTTAGGCTTTGTCTACCCCGTTAGGAAAAAAGACGTGATTTATTTATGTATACACTTAGTACCTACTTTTTTAGCTAGGATATTGCCCGCAACTTGATCCGCGTCGGAATAGAAATATTAATTTGAACTGTGCGTTGATTTATCGGTTAGTCAGTCATTCAGTTTTAGAAATGAGTCTTTGGACATAAAACAAACTGATTAATTACTCGCCATGAAAAATCGCCTTCGAAGAGCCTTTCAAATCCAACCTCTAACCTGATAAGATGACATAAACTGAGGGGCAATTTATTCATTACAACAAATAACCAGGCTACAGACCTAGATCTTTGATAATGGCATGAAATATATGTGAAAGGTGTTTGGAAAAAAAATGTTTGTGATTTACCATTTTTTGTTGACGGTTGTCGGTAGGGACTGGATTATTTTCTCATCGAAAATACACAAGTAAAGTGCAGCAATTGCCACATTGGTTTGGAGATTATTTTTGGAAACAAATTGTACATATTAAAAGCCTTTAATGAAATTCATCTATGGCCTCGCACTGTATCACTAGCGAAGATCTATCGCGTAAATTGAAGAAAGTCTAAATGCGGTAACTGTAGGTTGCATATCGACACCTACGGATATTATAATCGTACTATGTACGTCACACGTGTTTGACGCCTCGTTAAATATGAAACATAGCATTAAATCTATAAATATCAAATTTTACACATGAGTTAGTTTCGACGTAAACACAAATTGATTCACCTGCGTCATTGCACGTACCTCTTAATATTAATTTCTTCACATTGAAAGGGGTTGCTTGTACTTACAGATTACGTAAGGTACCTAGGTACGTCACATTATGTACGGAGTCGTGTGCAATGAAACCAAAATATTTATACGACTTTATCGACCGAAGCCTTTGGTTGGACTTCTCGACACCTTATTAACTTCATTGCATAGAAAATTATACTTCCCGATTTAACATTGTATCCGTTTAAAATTCTAAAAATATAACACATTAACTGTTGCCTGCTTCATTTAGGAGTTGAATTTCTAAAAATCGCTTCGTAGTGGTTGCTTAGGACCTACAAAATTGTGAATAATTCAGCTTTCTGGGTTAAAAGGTTATGGGCGTTGATTAAAGTCATTCAGTCAGTCAGCGTTTTACGCGTATGTTTTTATTTAGATTTTGATGTTTTCCTCAGCCTACAACGAGCTGGTTCGATGAGGCGTCGTTCGGGTTGTATCCCCACGGACTACGTGAAGGCCAGCCACGCATCTACAAGCGGTCGCTCTACGAGAAAGTCGCCAAAACCCTCCTAGAGCAAAAGGTCGACCAGAAACATTAAAAACGAACCAGGAACCACGTGGAGTGACAAGGACAAGCTTTCACATTGTCTCAACTGGTCTGTATTATCGCTGGATTTTAGTGGACCGTTTTGTAGTTGATGCAACTGTGCTCATTGTGATCTCACACTTAACAACTATTCCATCGTTTTATGATGTCGCTTCGCGTGTTTTAATGCATGTTTGATAGGAATCACGTTTTTTATAGATAATTTTTCAAAACCCTGATAAACGGAAAACACGCGTCAATATGGTTTTAACAGTTACGTGGGTCACGCCATAATAAACTATTGAAATTATTAGTGCATTTCGAATTTAATGGATTTAATCTTTTCTTAGTTTTACTTCATTTGACGTACGGTTCTCTACATTGGTTTTTTAAATTTACTAAACCGGTTAAAACTTAGTTAACAAATCCATAAAAAAGCGTAAAAGAGTTACGAGTACTTATACCTAATCGAAAACGTCTGTACTGAAATTAATATAGAATTTAAATAAGCTAATGCCTAATTTATAACGACGTGGCGTGGCCTCCTGTAGTTTATTATTTTTTGCTGTAGGTGAAAATATTAAAGAAATGCGTCTTAGTACATATTTTTTAGTTATATAAAATGAGTTACGGTCAGTTATGAGTTATACCACTATAGTGCCATAATTATAGTATCAATTTGGAATTCATTTAATAGTATTTATGAATCTTAATTAAACCCGGTGATGACGTCACAAAGATTTAGAGCCTATATAATTTTAAGATGTTTATTGTTGTATGTTACCATAAATAAATATTTTCTAGTCCAACATTTAATACTTCCTCTTGTATATAAAGCTCTTTTAGTAGTGTATATTTATGTCCCTGTCAAGTCGAGTGCAGGCATTGTCGCAATAGTATACATATTTATTTTAAAATGAACTGTAGAATAATTTCAGGAATTAAAAATTGGCAGCTAACGTTTTTACACGGAATTAATAATTTTAATGTCTAGTCTATACAAAACCTATGAATTTTTAGAACTGTATTAGTTGTTTTAACTAGAAGCATTCGTAAAAGACCACTTGTAATCAATCGTAATATTACGTGTGAAAACATTGTATTTTGTAGGTTAATATTAACGTTTATGTAAAATCAAATACACAACAGTGTTTAACACTTAAATGAAATATAAGATATCGTGTGAATATAATTCGTTTCTTTTCGTTACGTGTTGCGTAAACCCTAATTAAATTTACTAAGAAACGACTGCGCTGGAAGACGACATATCTAAATAGATATGAAGAACCAACTTCTTATTTATATCCGATGATCATGCTTACCTTACCAGCATGCTAATAGTGCCGCTAAGCAGCTGTGCTCTGGTGGAGAGAGTAAAAATTACAGGAGATACCAAAAATAAAACAACGGACAGTGTTAAGAATGTTATTGTCACACGCATTCATTGTTTTGACACAAATACTTAGTACATAACACGCTTTAACGAAATACATACTTAAAAATATCATAAAGGTTTCTTTTAGATTGAAGACAGGATTGAGCACATATACGAAATACTATGTTGGTCCAACGAGCCAACTGATTTCCAAACTCAAAATAAATATTTTTCTTCACGTTACAATATTTGAAAAGAACTGATACAGTGGTAAGTGTTTTTATTAAATACAATCTGATACTGTTTTTTAATCATCATACTGAAATTAGAACACAAAAAATATCTGGAAATAGGTAGAGGCCAGTTCATCCTCACTCTATTTATAAGCATACAAGATGGAATTCTTCAAAGTGTTCGCCAAGCAGTTATTTTAAATTACTTTTAGATTTTTTGTTGATAAGCGCCATCTATTTGCAAATACGATATGAATCCAAACTCATACTGAACATGTAGCAGCATGAGCAGTATGCTCACCCACGTCAAGAGGTGGCGCTGTTTTCAATTGATGGATACTGTTTATTTACATTCTGACCAACCAAGAAGAGCGTAGGTAGGTACATACATGCATTATATATATATATATATATATATATATATATATATATATATATTCAAAACATGCTCACAAACAAACATAAAACTTTCCATATGTGTTCGTTTTTAACTGTAAATTACTACAATCAATGAACTTAACGTACTAGTTTGACATAGATACAAAGCAGTTTGATATCATATTCATGATTTAATGTCCAAAAGATTTTTATTACCTTTGTGAAATTTGTAATCTGCTTTTATGGCTAATCTCATTCGCGCTTAATAATTAGCCGGACATTTCAAAACAGGCAAAATACTACAAAAGTCACACTTTATTCTAGTTATTGAGGAAGTTAACCCTATACTTATTTGTAAAATACTAACACTAGTTCACAGTGTATGATGTGGTACATTTTAAATACACGCCCACATGGGCATGCATTGTTATCTTAATTTACAAGTAACTTACCTAATAATTACAAATTACTAGCTATGCTGGTGTATTCCTCAATCTTATTAAGTTTTAAGTACAACCATACCATTAATTAATTTAGCAAGCACCTTATACACAAAATTATTGTATACATGTATTGTTTTGGACGGATTCGTTGCGTATTTCGTTATTTTTTGAATAATTGTGGTCGTTGTTATGTACCGAAATATCATTTAAACTCTTTAAGGTACATAGAAACAAAATGGCACAAGATAAATTCATTTGAACATTATATGGACGTACATTCCATCTAGATTAGGTAACGCTACGGACTAAGGTAAGGTCTATTGTTAAGTTGTTTGTGAATCATAAATTCAAAGCACCGCACATTCGTTTTGTAACGTAACAACTCCTATAATGTTTATGTTTCAGATGTGCTGAGACTCAGTAATTATTTTTACAGAATTTTGTAATGACTGGATTATCTAAAAAAATACCAAATTGATATTTTTCGTTTGCTGGAAAATTTTCACAGTTCACTCAGTTCCTCTGATTTTGTTACGATTCCATTTTACTGAAATATGAAAATAAAATTAATGCACGAGACTGAATAAACATAGATTGTATATTGTATAATTATGGTTGCAATTATGACATAGTAGGTATGTTAAGATCTTGAAAAACTTGGAAGCGGATAATGTGTAAAAAGTAAGTAATTAGGATTGATGTTGGCTATGATAGTTAATAGTGTATATCCGTAAATTACTTGATATGGAAGCAATGACTTGGTTTTTTGCATGAATATGTTAGGAATCTTTATGTCGCAAAGACATAGGTAGTTGTGTTCTACGTGGGTTACCTAATGCCTATTCCGATGAGTGCCGGAGTGCCGGCTGCCCGGCCGCGATTGCACTATCGCGTAATGGTCACTGTTGTCCGACACTGATCTGGAATTTAAACAAACGTATTTATTTTTAACGAGTTGGGTTTTAAAGTAAAATATTCTTTTTATAAAACTTAAGCTGACTTAGATTTATCGTTTTCAATGAGACGCAAGAGCAAGAGTATTCTCTATAATGCATTTGCATTTGCTTGACATTTTCGAAGAAATTACATGCAGGTGCCGATCGGTAGCACCTAGGGTGCTCTAAAATATTTAGGTACGTGCTCGTTTGATAATGTTGGTAAATATTGAATTTACCAAAAAATAATTCTTGAAGTCGAATCATCTAACTTTGATGACGTACATTCAGTACCAGACGTGTGTGAGCGGTAGAGGGGTCAACATTATAGGGTGTGCAGATCATTCTGAGCTCTTAAACCGCTTACCCACATCTGCTGCTGACTGTAAAAAAGAATCTTAGCACAAAACACCATGAAATGTTAGTACGTTATTACACATCTGATAATGATGAGGCAAATTTTGGACGTGTTTTGGAAGACAGTAAATCAGACGAGTTACCTGGCGGAATGTATGGTAGAGGATGGATATCGGCTACCGTACTGGCTGCCGTGCCAGCTTCGGTACGGATCGTAGTCTTCCACTACTGACGGGTCCTTCTCGATCACCTGAGAAAACCACCATCATTGGCTTAAATAATATTGCCTTCAGATCAATTTCCTTCAATGGCCTTCCTGAACTCGCACGTGTACTTCCAGTTGATAACGACCACCGGCTCTCGCTTAGTTCGTGGACATTTTCGACAAGTTTGGTAGCACAGAAGATTTGATTGTTGAAACGCTTCGAGATCTTACTCAAAAATAATACACACTGGCCGTGCTTGGCTCGCTTGAAGCCTACCAAATAATTACAAAATAACACATTTTCTCAAGTGGCCGGAAACATCATTCCAGTGGTTATTTTGTAGCAACACAGGTTTTCGCCTTTTTCGAATGGTTTCCACGGATGGTGATTTCAGAAAACGGCGTCTCGTATAGATACATCTCGAGATGGTCAGGGGGCGACCCTCCACATTTTATGAATCGTCTAGTCATAATGTGTGTATATAATATTGTTATGTGTGCATTGTCCTTAGTCACGCACACTAAGAAATCTTAGAAGAAAGAATGAATGATAGAAAGAATGACCTTTACTGTACCTGGTATTGCACACTGATAATTGGATGCGGAGGGCGCGCGTTCGTGAGTGAACAGATAAACAGCGATGAAGTGGGCGCGGTTCAAAATAGGTCAAATACATGTTTGTTTTCTCCATAAGTAAGAGCTTAAGGAACACATGAAGAAAAAATGAGTTGAATTGATCGAGTCGTTCTCCAGTTTTGCGCTTAGCAACATGAATTTTTATTTATATACATTTTGAACCATTTTGACTATATTTTGACCAATTATGCATTTCAAACTTTATGTATCCGTTCCCGTTGTGGTAGTATATCTAGGTATGGTTCTCCGTTATCCTCATGAACACTTATCTGTTAATCACTCTTATTGACATAGTTACGATTAGCGTATCATTGGGAACTTACATCAGTCCTCGCGCACGAGCAAGTCATGGCGGTGCAGAGGAAGCAGTTGATGAGCAGCATCACGACGAACATCACGCCGAGGGCGATGGCCAGGTATAGCAGCCAAGGCGGGTGGATGCCGCTCTCGGTACAGCTAAGAGCCGCTACTGCGGATCAGCGGGGTTTGCAATCATGTCAATATTTTTAAATTTATTGTATTTTTTTAAAAACATAGAGAAAAAACATAGAATGTACCAGTTGCTTCTCTACCCGTGCAGATGGTAAAAGCCCATCGAGGGAAGGGGCGAAAATATTAGTAATCATGTTATAGGCGATGAGGCTAGCAACCCATCACTATTTTGATTCCATTTTCCACCTATACGCCCACAATCTCTTGCTAAATGTGGCCTGTAGGTACCTGTTACCTTAGGCTCTGTCTACCCCGTAAGGGATAAAGACGTGATTTGTGTATGTGTATGTGTGTATGTATTTTTTTAATTGTGTTATTGTGTCTTGCGATTTGTGTCGAATCTGTGCCAAAAATTATGGTTCTTTCTTTCTTTTATTGAAGTTATATGTTACGGAAACATGTATATTTGCTGTAATTCAGCTTCATACATTTTGATTGATTGGCTCTAAATCTGATTGTTACTCAAAACATTGTTAGAGACTTTATTGAAACCGAAAAAAATAGCACCTATCCATGCCTGAAAGTCATACGTTTATATGCAGTGACGTGCAGTGGGTGCTTGATAGGGTAGGCAGCGTGAAGGTGACGCAACGCAACACAATTTGTACGCGTTGCATACCCTAGTAACCCACCACTGCACGCCATAGCTTATTTGTTTTTTTTTTTTCGTTTATCTAAGTAATTAAGTGGCAGGTTTATATTGTACAGTAGTGGTCCTTCCAGCCGGATTAAAAAATTTTTTTTCCAATGATGTACGAATTTACCTGCACTATCGTTAGGGTCGAGCACGAACACTCCTGTAGAAGCAGTGACGGTGGTCTCATCCTCACCGACCACGCCAACACCGTCGTCTACCGTACAATCTTGAACGGGACAGTTTCCTGAAAATATGAGAATTAACTTAATCCTTTTGTCGTTGTCGAATGGTCACGAACTTTAATTTTAACCCAATTTAAATGCGATTATCTGTCATCTTGTATGACAATTCAAAAGATCTTTTGCAAACCTACCTAAATAGGCACAGTTTAATTTGCATAGGTATAACTGTAAGTGCAAAGTTCCAAAAATACGCAGAAAAACAGCGGCAATAACGTCGATGTGTGAACGACATAATATACAATACCTATATATATTACACCTGACTGTATGTTTTTGCACTTTGGTGTTCTAAAATTAAACTCATTTATAACGGGCACATTCGGGAAAATTTGGAACCAAGCACACCCATGTCACGCCTGATTAGTTTCAAAGGTTTTGATCATTTAAGGGGATCCTATAATAGAAAGTGTTAAATTGGAATCAAAGTTATTCATAAGTATCTTAACAAAGCTGAGCGTTTGTTGTAATTTTTACTGATACTTTAATCTTCTAGTCGTGGGTGTTTGACCACCAACCGCGCAATATTGATGAACTGTTAACGATAAGCTCAAAAACTACTGGACGAATTATCATGCGGTTTTCACCAATAGATTGAGTGATTCATGAGGAAAACGAAAGTTTAGGTAGGCATATAATTTGTCAAGTTTTTTTTTAATTGGTTGTTACGGTGATGATTGTGGCATCACCGTGTAAGTATAGATCTACATTGCGAACCAGGGGCGGGTCGTTAGTTTATCATCACTCAAAAACATCTTAGTGGAGGCAAAATACGTGAAATTTCCCTTAAGTCAGGAAATAATTCTAAGAACTGATAAAAACAATTGTTTTTGATTTGTATGGGTTAGAAATGGAATTTAATACATCACTTGATATATTCACCCCCCCGGAAAGGGGTGGAATTGGTTGAAAATGGTGTAATAGTAATAACTAAGATGAAAAAATAGGTGTAGTCTGTGCAATTTGCCATACGTTTTATTACATCTTAATCTATATTTGCACCCGTTATTTAGCTCAATTCAAGCTACGGAACATACAAAAAAAAATCATATAACTAAAAATATACTTTTTGGCATTGCGGCCCCGGGAAAAATACAGAACGCGGTGCAAATTGAGGAAATGATGAGAATATATATCAAAACACAATACCAAATTTGCACCAGGGTGCGACACCCGGAAAGTAGTTTTCTATGTTTTACTGTCTTTGTACTTCGGGGGAAATTTTGGAATTAATAAAAATCGTCACAATCGTCTTAACTTGGTTTGATTTACATTCGCACCCCATAAAAAATTGACAATTCTACACGGAACATGCGGTTCTGTAATACTACCCGCTACCTAGCGTTCGCTGCTATTCCTTGCGTTTAGATAGAACTATGTTTACCAAACTTCCGGTTAAATTTTTTTTTTTTTATTGAGTGCGAATGTAGTATCTTTTAAATATGTGTTATTTATAAATTTTCACGACTATCTTAATTTCCCCTGAAGTACAATCTACAAAAGAGTGAAAAAAAACATGTTCCATACTTTGCACGGGGGTGCAAAGTTACCTGGGTGTTTATAATACTTTGAAAAGCTTAATCTAAGTTTGCACCAACCGTCTGAATTATCCTCGAGCCGCAATCAGAAAAAAATATTTTACCAAGATTCTATACATCGTACACCTTTTTAATTAACATACATTATGTACCAAAGGGGACCCTTCACGTGGCTAAACTTGCGCCTAATACCTTTTATCATACTCCAAAATAACGGCATTTGAAGTTTATACCTAATATTTTAAAGTGTTCCGTACATGATAGAAAGGTGCAAACCGAGGGAAACCATCTAGTCGTGCCCTCTAACGATTCCACAAAAAAACACGACTACACGAATTACTTCCATACTTTTCCGTAATTCGACTATACTATCTAGACTCTAGACAAAATTCATTGTTTCCTATTCCATTAAACGCAACGCTCGAGTCACACGACTCGCCTACCCCGTACAGTAACCTATACCCCGTGTCGTTACCTTTGCAAATAGATATATCGCACTGGAAGTTGATCTGCGATGAGTCCGGGAATCTAAACATGTTCGGGATGAATAGCTCCGCTGCACCACTTTCTGACCTTACCACCACTGACTGCTGCTTTATCGGGCACCTGAAAATACAAATATCTTAACTTTAGACTTCTTACGATATTTATTACGGCCAATAGCGATCGATCCAAACATTCATTTAATTTAAATTGTTCTAAGCTATCGGGGAAAGAAAGTCTTTTCTAAGATAATTCAGCGATAATTCCAACCTCCCTCTGGGATAGGACAATTAAACCGCAATTCAAGTGCCTTTACATCACATTGTAAGACGAAAAGATTCTTAAAAAGGAATCGTAAGTGATTAATGGATAGTTAATTCGTCGATCTCTTGTTCAATCGCTCGGATATTGGTTTCTGGATAAGTGCTAGGTATTTAAATGGTTTTAGCCCCATAAATGGCGAGAAAATCACTTGAGCGAATATTTAATTGTTTGAGTGACTCACCCTCGTTTGTCTAATAAGTCAACGGTGTTGTTTTTCATGTTGAACGCGAAGCAACTCTTCATCTTGATGCCATGGGCACCTGGAACACAAATGAGAGAGGAAACATCAATTCTAGGTAGTCAAGCTATAGATAACCGTAATAAAGTCCGAAAAATATACACATTTCTACTCTTAATCTCAAATGAAAGCAATTGCCTTCCATGCTACTTGGCGTCGCGTGCGTGATTGAGGTCGCAGTGTACCTTTTTACCTCAGTTAATTCAATTAAATAGTAACTCCTTTAAAAAGTTCGCATTCGATGCAATGTGATCTTTTATTGTAAATAGCTGGCTATGTATTTTAGAGAGTATTTTACCATCAGATTTGCTCATCTCGGCACGCAGCGTATACGGCAGGTTAAAGGCAGCGTTCATCACTTTTTTTCCATTGTCGTTCAGCATTCGTAGGGACACGAGTGAGGTTTCGTTTCTGAAAAAGAATTCATTCGTAGAATAATAAAAAGCACAAAATTTTGGCAGATTACTTAGAAGGAGTCGTGTTTGCATTGCTTTTATTTTCTATGCTCTACTACCTAATTAGGCCACTTACATAAACTGCAAGTTGTTCCTTAAAGCACTAATTTCTTTAAAGTTCAAGAACCCACGTTGACACGGTGCAGCTGTCCTTCATATGAAACAGTCACTTTTAAAGGGCCACGTACCTACCTGATTACTTGAGTCGTGAACTTTTTGTCAGTCTCCTAGTGAAAATGTGCGCCCGTTGGAAATATTCATAATCGTACCAGAGAGATCCAATTTCAATCACTGTGATACAGCCTAGCGTGCTAGACCCACTAAGTCGTTCATAAAATTGTTTCTTTCACTCTCATACAAGACTTTCATCTAATCATGGTATTCGTCGTCGCACGGGCTTACCTAGCGTTCCTGAAGCCAGCCTTTCCACACGTGATGACATAGAACTTGTCGTCTGCTAACTCCAGGGTCCGATGCACGCGGACCGCAAATGGCAGAGAGCGCTCGTCCGTGCGCTGAAACACATCCAATGTGACAATAAATTCATCTCATCTTTAGCTTAAATACTGCTAGGGCCTCCCTTCAGAATGAGACATGTTAGCTCGGACTAATGTTCCCAGATTGGGAACTTCACACATATCATTGAACTGCATCGCTGATTTAGGTTACAATTAACAAAAAATATTACCTTGCTACTCTCTCGTTGTGTTGCTCTTGTTTAGGTTATCTCACGATGAGCGACAAGCTTATGGTAAAATCCAAATGAACAGTGAAGTACACAGTCATGAAACATATTGACATATTTAGCTCTCTTTTCTTTACTAAGAAGTAGGTACAATGGGAAACACAAGTCGATCTGTATCTCACGTGATGGTATCTAAGCGAGGACCTGCCTATCGCAGACCATCACCTACGCGTTAAAGATTCCGCAGATAAGAGTTATTGTGGAGGCAGCGAAACCAGTTGGATGTTTTTGTTATCTACAAGGACAAAACCAAGCCTGAAACCACAGTTTCCTCATGTAGTTAAAATCACCTTTGAATGGTTCAGGACCAAATGTTTCAAACCGACAATCATTGATTTACGGTATGAGTTGGTTAAATTTTCCACAAAAAGAATGATCGATAGTCACTTTTAACGCTTTCAAAATGCTTAAACAAAAGAAAATGACAGTCACGTTGTTTCAATTACATTAAGTCATCGACCGGTCCCGTGGGGTAAAAAATATCAATGGATCTCCAGCTAAAAGGGCTTATTTGACGGTAAATTAAGCTTTGTCAATGATGCCGTTAACATTAGAAGCTGAATGATATAAAATTAGAAGGTAGTTCACCGTAATAACACGCGGATCGTTGGGAGAATAAATGAAAAAGCAAATTAACCAAAATGATATCGAGGAAAATTGTTCTAATTAATTATATTAGCGAAGCGAGGGTAGGATTTCAAACGCTGGTGTAGCACAGCTAGCACAAGTGTGCGCGAGATAGACTAGGTACCTACCCGTCTTTTTCTTACTGTTAGTTCTAGTCTAGATAGAGACGGGTAGTCTCGCGCGCGACACAGCTCTCGTGCGCTCAAGTGCTAGCCCTGCCGAGGGTATGAAAAGCCGTTTCTAATAGTGAAGTCTTGTTGTGGGATCATTTTGGGAGGTTGGCCCCTATTTGTCCATCCCTACTTACGTTATTCCAGGATACACCGCAGTAGTCTGGCGAGCCCTGCGCCGCCAGCAGGCTGACGTCGAAGCTCAGCGACTCAGAGCCGTTGCCCTGCGCCATGCACGCAGGCGTCCTGAACAATTAGAAAAACCAATAAAACAAACAGAAAACTCGTGTGTTACTTTTTTATACCACGTCGGTGGCAAACAAGCGTACGGCCCGCCCGATGGTAAGCAGCTATCGCAGCCTATGGATGCTTACAAGTCCAAGGAACTAGCATGCATGTCAAATCTTAACTCGTGTTAATTCTTTAAAAATCTTAACAATCCTACATAACCTAAACATTTTGTCAGCGTTCTTCGTCTACTCTTTTATTTTTTATTTATACGACAAGGCAGCCAAAAAGCATATGGGTTTACGATTTGGGATTTACAAATTTTCAAGGTATAGGCTGAATAGTGTTTTTGCCGCCCTTGCAAAATTTGTTGCAGACTTCTAAGATTTTTTATTTATTTCTATGAGGTAAAAAAAAAGCTCGTTCCCCAAATTTGACGCCCCCAAAATCCCAAATTTGCCGCCCCCAAAATCTGCTGCCCTAGGCTCGAGCCTAATCAGCCTTCTGGTAAATCCGCCACTGGCCGTCAGAGCTGGTTGATTTCTTTGGCTAAGCGGCAATATAACACTTTTTACCTGAATTCTCTTGCGTGTGCCACTCCATAGAACGGCTGGTTGAAGTGGATCTTGACCGACATGACTCCCGTTTTGCATGTTGCCGACACCACCGGGGAAAACTCTGCGCTGCCTTCGGTATTCTGAAAATAAGCAACATCTTTACCTATCGAGTCACACAATAATAATTAATCATCGTTGGTCACGGGTATCTCATGTCTGAGGAAATGTCAGAGATCCAGAAAGAGAAAAAATGAGTTCAGGGGGCTTATCATGACGTCTTAATGCGATTTAATTTTGACTCAGTTCAGGCGGTTCAGGGTTCACTGACAGCGAGCGAACCTAAACTAAATCGGAATTGAATCACATAAAGACGTAATGGTAAGCCCCTGACGATATCGATGAACGAACGAAACTATTGGGGCTATTAATTTACAGTGAAGGTTTGGGATGCTAGTTGAACTCCGTCGCGGCGACGTAGCATCCGCAAAGGCAATACCCTCATCTTATAATAGACATAATGATGGAATATTTGTAGTGGAATTGATTTTGTTGTTCGTTTTTGAAACTTTATTTTTTATAATCTATTGTATTTATATCATTCTAAGACTACTAATCGCTGCCCACCACTATATCCAGTCTAAACACATTAAGTTTAATCTTCATTCCACAATAACACGTTCAGGCTATTGACTACCATTATACCCCTAAGAATGCACTGTGTTCCTTGTGTGTAAAGGTTTAATAGTACCGACATTGTACTAACTTATCAAAGAAACTTTGATTGCATTAAGTAATTGCACCAATTTTCACACCACCTGCTCGACAATGGCTAATTATATATCACATAAACCTTACTCAAAGTAAGTCATTATAGCCCTTGGCTTTCGCCGGGTAGTAATATTGTACTGAAATTCATTATAACCCGTAGGTTAATAATATGATTCTCACTTTTCATAGTTCTTATTGCTATACTCTTAAAGTCCAATTTCGTAAAAATCGTACGGCTCCGAAAATCGAGATGGCCACGCCACGGCAAGCGGCGTTCGAATTTCGAACGAATGAAACAAATTTGAAATAAAACAAAAGCGGCCAGTGTTTGCTGACGCTGTAAATATTACACGCATTCAACTGGCTAGGATTCCAAATAAAAATATTGGACAACTGGACTAATTTCTCAAACTTACATTTTTACTTTTAATTTTGTTTTAGGTAGTGTTGTGTTAATTAAATTATTTTTCAAGTTACCTTGGTTTTTATTGTCTCGCAAAAGGTGAGAAAAGTAGAGTATACTCCTCGGAGATAAAACTGTATATGTCTTGGGTGCGATTAAATGCTTCGCTCCACTCAGGACTCAATCTTAATTCCCTCGCTACGCTCAGGAATTAACTCATAACACCCTCGCTACGCTCGGGAGTTAAATCTAGTCCTTTGCTGCGCTCAGGATTCAATATCGCGCCCGTGACATAATACAGTGCTTTATCCCCTCGGTGTACAATCTACTATTGTCACCCGGCCATGTTTCACAGCTCAAGTTATAGGAACGGCTTGCGTACAAGGACTTCCTGCACTCTGTGCGTCTACTTTCCTTCTATGGACAATGCACGCAATGTCTGCATACTTACATTGTTTTATTCACCAACACCCTATGTGCGTGTGTGAGTAATTATAATTAGGCATTTTGATTAACGTCTTGGCGATTGTCGATTATTATTTTATTTGTGAAACGGCATTCATTTAAGGTGGTTTAATAACTAGGTAATTTATAAATTTGTTTGAGAGTAATAAAAACTATCACACACAATCTTAGCCCGCTGGTTTTATCGTTTTATCGGTTGGGTGGAATGGCGGCCATCAAGATTATCAGTAAATAATTCATTCTTTTTCCTTCCCATTTTCATTAAAAAAATAACATTAAAGTACCTAGTTGAGTATGTGTTCGTACCTAGTTGTCATTTGAAACTTAAAGTATGACTATGACTAAACGAAGTTAACTGTGCGCGTTATGCACAATAAGGAAAACCTTACCTACAGCTAATTGATTTGAATGCATAAGAGGATACTTAATGTGCAGGTACTTGCTCCATAGTTAACGAGCAAACCGTTACGACACAGAAAGATACCACAATTCATAAATCTAAGACAACAAATCGTTGTTCTTTGCGCGCTAGACAGTCTAAGATGAAGCAAGCTTGAAGTTATTTGAAATGAACCTTGTGACTACAATAACAAGTTACCTTGTAAAATCTAGACAACGCAAGTTTGAAAATTAAATTAGGTTTGATGACGATTTGATTGAAGCCATACATTATGCCGCACTCAGTTCCACTCCTAAGGAAATGATTAAATCTTGAAAACCAGCATATGGATGCTTACGAGTATAACCAGGGTACGTAACGATAGTGGCAGTTAGGACAACAATTTAGGTTTTTTGGTACAATGCATATTCATTTAACAGTAGTATTACCTCATGTTCTTGGTATAACGATATAAGAATACATATGGTGCGAATTTGCAACAAACAAGCCCGTTTATTTGTACGTCAATTTACGACGTTTTTATATCACGACTCGCATGCATCCTTGATGACTACCTATGTTAAGTAATTAAATTTATTTTAAATCAGAAGAATGCCGAAATCGATTACCTCGTAACAATATGCATACTCTAGGTACCTACTCGTACAGAGCGCGTAACACGGCGGCACATTTTGGGAAGTTATGCAAAAATAATACAATTTCCGCTTTTTACTGAAAGCATCGCATACAAAATATATCGCACGAGAGTGATGTATTGTAGAGCTGTCGCTTCGTTGCCGATCGCATCGAATACGTACCAACAAAATGATAGAATCAAACTGCACAGTTTACCGAAGTAATACTCGTAAATCGATGGGTTAAAAGCGGAGCGTGGTACGAAAGGATTAGGAGGCTTAGCCTCAGGGTGAAATTGCTAGCCCACGCAAGAGAAGTCGCGGCCAGCTGCTAGTTATACTAATATTTTACTAGTCCAGGAAATAGCCGTAGTTTTACTCTGACGCAGGCCGCAAGGGTCGCGCCCTCGGGGCGACGAACGCGCACGATTCCATCTACACGATCTGCCTGATAGCTCTTCGGCATTACTCTAAGGTTCTTTTTATATCTAGACACGGAACAATTGATGGCCATTCTTTTACGAAATCCCTTCAGGGTACTTCCAATGATTCAGGAGGCTCGCCTTTTCAAACAACGGCATAAAGAAATTATCTATTTCGGAGACCTACCTACTAACGTTGTTTCGTGGTACCTAAATCTAAGCTAGGATTCGTATGAAATATTTTGACCTGGTATGGATAGCTCAACCAACACTGTTGTTTTTAATATTTGTACTTAAACCTTATAATAAACCCCGCGATGTTGGTTTTTATCCGATAGCGGAACGAAATATACCAGCATCCAGCACAATATATCTTGATAAAAACTTTGTTCAACGCCGTGAAAAATGCGAATGCTCATTTCTTTTCATTAGAGCTCAGGTTGAAGGCTTTAAGGGAAAATTATGAATATCGTCCCGGTCTGGGATCGCGAGATAATGCCCGCGAAGGCTCGCCTCCCGGCCCTTCGGGTAAGATGATTGCCGTTGTTATGATTATGAATCTCACGACCTGTCTTATTCCTTTATCGTACTTTCAGGAAACTCTTAAAAGGTTAGGTAGACAGACAAGGCGTTTATTTTAAGGAGGAGCTGTATAAGATTTCTTAACTCCGCATTTAGCGCCAAAGACGATTCTTAAAGGGGTGATCTAAATATCTACAACTCGTGAAAGAATTACGAAACCTGTTTCTTACCTCGTAAGAATTTCGAAAAATCTCTTTTTAGGACTTTTACGATCCATAAATAATGCAACAGGCAAATATAAAGTTTCTCCCTACAGACAGGCTGTTAGTCACCTAATTAATTAATTAATTTCCCCCTTAATGGCGGCCGTATGTTAGCCAGCTAGTTAATCCTCTTAATATAATCCGTTCTTTTTAATGCACGTCTGATTCTCAAGGAGGTTGTCTGCTAAATTTCAGGTTTAAAACTCTAGAGAGGCTGTGCATTGTTTATCAGACTTTTCTCTTATAAAAATAGAGATGACTTTCCTCCCATGCAAAAAAGCATGAACATCGTACCTACCTAGGTATTTTATGTCAATTAAAACACGTTTATTCTTGGTTATCTATATCAATACTAATACATATATACCTACATAATAGAGGTTAACTATACGTATGAAGGTAATTTATGGAATTACTAACTCCATTTATAAATTCCAATCTTAAACAACGCAAGCTTTACTACCTACGTTACTTTTTATTCTGGTAATGAGCAAAGTTCCTGAGGGTAGCAGACGACATTACGGGATGCTTGGCCATGTTAATGTTAATAATTACAATAAATGACATACTTAAACTTAAATAAGCTTGACAAAACCGAATTCCTGCCACAAATAAATAAAGTAGGTCTGTCGCTACGGACACTAATTGTACTGAAGGTCGAAAGCGATTGAAACCGGCCGCCTTGTCGTTTGCTCCGAACTATTATTCCACGGAAATAATGAATTACCATGAAATCATGCTGCGAGTCAATATTTTCGTTATTGTCATACAAATAAGTTTTCGTACAGAAAGTCGTTATTGGTTACGCCACATTCGTAAACAACTAAACATAAAGAGAAATAAGAGTATCTTTTGATATTGTACTCGTCAGACAGTCGCCTCGTTATTTTTATTTAAGTACCTGTTGTACGAAGCCAGTAAACCGAAAGAACTTGTGACGTAGTAGAGGTATATTTCAACCACTGTTGCGTAAGTAATTCATAATGATTATGGTTATAAATAAATGTAAGAATTGGCTATAAAAATAGGGTGAAAAAATCCCATCATGTCAAATATACCGACCTTATTGTTTGTGAGTTGATCTAGCACACTGTCCAGTGGTATACACTATACCTACGCTAAGTAGGAAAAGATGTTCACATATTGTAAAAAAATAGGTACGTGTTTACATATATCCCATTAGAAGGTTGTTGGATTAGTAGGTACCATTTATCAAAATCGTTAAGGTTTTTTATTACAATAACTATTACATAGCGCGATATGCGTATAATCAAGGCGCTTAATAGCATTTGAGCACTTTAGACCAGATAAGTCGGAATAGTCTAGAAATTAAGATAATCAATGCGTTAACAATTATACGCACCGTGTCTTAACCGGGAATTCTTAAGCAAGTATTTTGGTTAGTTAGACTGAACAAATTTACAAGGGGTAAATGTTTTCCAGGTTTTTTTATTGTAATTATGTTTCCATCCATTGGTCGGTATCTAAAGTGTACGGCGCTAAAGGGGCAACTTCATTTTGAATCCAAGATTATGATGAAAAACCTTGATGGGAGGGTTCAATTACCAACCCAACCATCAGCTAAAATAGACCAGTTATATGACACCTTGAATAGTAAAGAAATCCTTAAATACTTTTACTATGTACACAAGAGAAGGCCCAACGTCGGGTCGCAGTCGGAATAGCGTTGGCAATTGACAATGCAGAGACCATGGGGAGGTCAACGGACGACCATCAGGCCTCGGGTCAAGCGACCTAAAGATTGAACAGATACTTTACAGGAATATATCTTTGGATAGGATTTAGGAATGGTAGTGGTATTTATGTAGTATGTTATTTTCAAACAGTCTACCCATGAGAAATAGACGTATGTAGAGCAAGTACGGTTATATTATAATCTAATAGTACCTCCTTTTATGTAAGTTAACGAACCAGTAAACCTTTTATAGCAAATCTATGTCGCAATGTAGATCTACATAATTTAGCTGCGGCAAAGTTCAGTCTGCTATTAGTCATAATGAAACCTGGTAATGTAATCAAGTATTGAAATTTGGTCGTACGTAGGCTCAGCGCTGGTCTTGCCGGTGCAGTGTTGGCCGTAAAACCTGTTGTGACAACAATAGCCAAGCCGTAACGTTGAAGGCCGCTGTCGTACGCACGATTGATATCCACTCTTTAATCGCAATAAGCAAGCTGAGATATGTTTCTTTATAGTTTTTAGATAAGATAAAGTTGCAGCAGAATTACCTGAATAGTAACTACTACACACCTCTCTAATGAGCAGAGGGTAAGACATAATTACACATAAACGGATAACTCACGTATAAAAGTCGAGTCGAGTAAGAGGGTAAGACCTTTGAAAATGAGTTTTTTTTAATGTAGAGTAGCAATTATAATAAAACTACATTCTGAAACTAGCATCTGATTAAAAAAGACTAGATACGCTTTGTATCTGAACTGCATTTATATCGCATCCACCATTGCTCTCTTCGTCCATCTTTTAGAGGTTGACAAATAGGAATATCGCTGGTGATTTCTATCGTGCGCGCATTAGACAATAATATTACTTCTAGTACCTAGTGACTGTAGCTAGCATTGACAGCTGACTAACGTAAAGAGATCGAGTTTAAATTGTCAATAAGTTTATTTTAATTACTGTAAAGTTGAAAATAGACAAGAAGTCCCTGTTAAAAATGAATTATCATTATCCACATCCTTATTCCACACGAGAAGTGTAGCGTATTACCAGCATACCTTTCCAGTAAGGCGTTGTAATGTAATGATATAACACGGGCGGCGCAGCGCTTGCGCAACGCCGGGGTGCCGTTTATGCGGTGCCGCTATTGACTTAACGGTTCTCCTACGATACATTCAAAATTCGAATCGCAAATAGAATCTCAAAATAAAAGAGTACTCAAGCATCTATAACTGTTAAGTTCTAGAACGGAAACCCAGAGAAAGATGACCCTGTTCTAGTTCGCGTTTAAATTAAACGAGCATAATTTTAAGTGCATCGACAAAAAGTGGTGTCCGTCTAATATCGAACCGTTTGTTCCGATTGAGGGATTTCGGCGTGAATGCTAACGCATGACTCGAATTACCTCTTCACGGAGGGAATTGAATACGGTTATTTGGAAGCGTTATACGAAAGACTGGCGTGGTGCTTGTTACAGTTATGATAATTCAAGGTTTTAATGTGTAGTTGGATTTTAAGAGCCCTTTAAAATGAATTACAGATATTAGACGTAATGATAGACATCCGTGATCGGTTTACAGCTGACGCTCGCGAGCGGGCAGCGACCGATTTGTATGGGCTGTGACTTATTGGCTCAATTGCGAAGTGAGGTGAAGGCCCTCATGCTGCAACGGTGTTCCAACCAAGTGCAAAACTTTATCTTATTTTAAAACTAATATACAAATTATAATGCGTAAGAGTAATGATATAAGTCAGCAATTTCTCACCACTTTTTCACTTCAGAGATTTGCGATGAGTAAGAAAGAGCCTAACTAAGTAGCAGGTAACACTTAGACTCGGAACTCGGAGCCACATTTAAAGCTACAACCAGCTACAATCAAAGCCTTAACCATAAATGACTTTGTTAATGTGCTGTGGAAAATCTAGTCCGTACAAAACGCACTAAGCGTAAATAGTTTAGAAGGAATTACTCTTGCCGCTGAGTGAAATTTGCAGACCGTATTAATGAGATAGGGAACTCATTTGCAAATCCTTTAAGTCTTTTGAACCAAAATAGCAGGTGTCTGTCCAAATAAATTAAATTGGAGTAATTTAATATTGTTGCTGGTCTCGAACTGGCTTTTGTCTGCCGATAAACGAAATTCGTAATTTAGAGCCTTGCTAAGTAAGGCCAGCCTACTTCATTTATGAAGTGATGTTTTTAAACGTCTTAAGAAATCTGCTTCGATGTATTCATTTTATTTTTTGTTTCGTTATTTATAGTTAGCATTATCTATTGTACCTAACCTACTCGTTATGTGGTATGCAAACACATACTTATGTACGTAAAAATACTTTGAAAGTGTTTAAATGTACCTATTTACATTGAATAAAATGATAATAATCAACCAGAGTTAACTCAATGTGAAAATAGTCCTTCAGCATAATTAAAACAGTGCGGTAGAAAAACATGTGTCGTGCAAAAAATCTATGAAGTGAAGACACGGCTGTGTGAGGGTGGTAGGTGTGCGGCAAATGTATTAAAATTGGCCATTGGCTTATCGACTTATCCCTACCGCACCCAAAATTATTCCGTACATCCCTTCGCCCTACACGCATTGCATACTTTCTCAGACTTTTTACGCGCGTATCTTTCTTTAGTACTTTTCGCAGTTTTGATTTTAGGAAGCATTGGCCTATTTAAAAGCTCAATACAAATACGATAATGTTATGTAAGTGCCAATATAAGTTAATTCTGCGACGGCTATTGCGTTTTGATGTAACCGGGCGCTGGGCGACCGGTTCGGACGGCCCCGATACCTCGCGACGCGACGGTGGGCGAACTTATACCAACATATGTTGTGGGATTTATGACGTAATACCTACTGAACAACCTGTTTGACATAGTTTATTATTACTTTAGCTGCTAATTTAGGCGTGGGGGTTTGTTTCCGCAGCAGAAGTGAAGAACTTAACGGTAGTATCGACTCCTATCTCCGCTGTGATTAAATTGTTGTTACTAAGTGGATAATGAAGCTTTAAGGTTTAAGGAAGTTTGTGCTACTAACCAGATGAGTGATTCGATGCAAGTTATTTTCGTTAATGGCGATATAATGTCAATATAATACGATAATAAGATGGGCAACCAATCTCAGTAGGTCGCGACTATTCGCCAGCGTTCTTGAAGTGTGCTAATGAAAAAGTAACAACTTGGGAGTTGTCAGTTTCGATCACATAATGAACTTCCCACGGAAACAGCTGGTGTATTGTTGAGGTGTAATCCCAGATTTCGTATATGTATAGGAAGTGGTCAATGATGATATACAGTTAGACATTAGCGGTGTGGGTGGCGGCTCTAGGATGTGTCCATAATGACAGGGTATGGTCCTTTAGTTGCCCCAGGAGATTGTAAATGCCATTTGAGCAACAAAAGTAATGTCCTGTGTTTATGATTGTGCAGCAATGTCGAAAAGGAAATTTGTACACGTCACGTCGCATCAACACATTTGTTTGAGTTGTTTAGATAAGTACTGGAAATTATTAGCAATGTTGTTTCAATGTTAATGTACTACGGAAGATTGTCAGTCAGTGAGGATGTTGTAATTAAAGATACAGATTTAAACAGCGGTAGGTATTAAGTGCAGCTTTTCGGTGTTACGAGCAATTCGAAATTAATTTTTGTATCACGTGATCTTCATTTTCTACGTATTCTAAAGACCTCACAAGGCTTTTGAAACAGTTGAAGATGACGAACGAAGACAATATGTCACAGACACGCCCGCAAATCAGATAACTCGCCGACAGCCAAAACAACTTCCAAACGGTATGACGTGAATAACTTAGTTACATATCTATTGTAACACACATTGTTAGGCTCATCTATTGAGTAAGTCGATTTGTGTTTGTGTAAGACATGGAAGATGTTAATTCGTCGCGGTCGATCAAAGAATTGTAAAGATACCTAATATTTGAATAGGATAGTTTGGCGTTGGCGAGTCTTCCTATGGGTTGGTATTGAGAATTGCGAAACATTATTAGCATGATTAGAGGAGTTTGGTGGTGCAGCAAGGTACAGAAAGGCGAGGCGAGGTTTCCGCGAGGGTTGTTATCGCGATTGACGCGTGGCAATCAGAGCGTTGCGTCCATCGCGCATGCGTAACCAAAGACGCACTATCAATTACATATCAAAAATAGCCTGTTGGTTTGATTTGCATTTTATTTGTTTTTAATTAAGAATTAAAATAATTGCCCTTAGCTATAGCAGTAGGAAATTGTTTTTGTAGGTACATTAATTTAATTACATTTTTCATGCCCTTGTAATAACTCCTTTTATATATAGTGCAATAAAATAAAGTATAACAGCAGCGCTAGACTTTAGGTACTTACATCGTTAAAACTTACGTAATCCAGTTGTCGATCGTCATTTAATAATTGACGTACAAGTACGTAGTTTCACGATAGGTTGTGTTGTTTGTTAGGTAGATACTTAAATGCCTTACATAAGGGCCATTGTGTTACAATTTGTTACGGATTAGGCTCTTAAATTTTTTATGTATAAATCAGCGTAAATCCCTCACCCACCTTGAAAAAAAAATAGCAATGACTGGTCTTATTATTCACATTCACATCCGCGAAATGTCACCAGCCTAACCTTAGTATTTAATTAAATCAACAGTCAATTAATAGACAAACTAATTTGTAATGCAATTTGGCTTCAGAATAGAGTGGTAAAGTCGTAAATAAAAAGAGGAAGATGCGACCTCGGCGCCGGCGCAGAGGCCGTGGCGTACCGCTTAGCTCAAACTTGAACGTTACGTTACCATTGACTTAACTAATAACTCAATGTTATTCAACACTTGTAAATACATTTCTAGGTAAAATAATAAGATTACAAGCTGACCCAAACATAACGATTTATGGTAACATTTGCATTTTGTTTAAAGCGGTTCCGTTTCCTTGTAGTTGCGTTGCTACTGTACTACTAATAGTGATAACGTGCCTAGAACTACTAAAGGAGTTAACAGCAACTAACGCTACTTACTATACTTCGTTCTTTTTAGCTTTAGAAAGAAGGTAAACCATTTAGCATGAGCATTGAGCATGTATGAAGAGATTGATGAATGTGGATGAAGCGAAAGAAGTATGTCAGGATCGTAGCAAGTGGAACAAAGTAGTCTCTGCCTACCCCTGTGGGAAAGAGGCGTGACGGTATGTATGTATGTATGTATGTAAACCATTTTGACATGTCTTTTTATTGATAATCACTTTTTAATAATCGGTAACTGGAAATTAAAAAACCATAAAACAAATCACAATATTCCAGGGATTTTAAATTGTAACTTGCAGTTATAAATTTTTTCAAGTTAGTTGTCAAGATTGTTTACTATTTTTCCAATAGTAAAAAAATTAAGTATAGTCGTAAAAAGTAAGGTTATAAAATGACATCGGTATTCCGGGCGTGTGAATTGACAGCCAAATAGAAAACGTTACTGTCAAATATTGATATGAAATTTCAAGGGTCATCGTTATACCGTTCAATTTTACGCATTTAGATGTTATATTATTCACCTTGAGTACGGCATAGTTATGCGCCTCACGCGACGCGTTCCATGTTTTTCCATTTGTCATCGTGTTATGTGATGTCATGCGCAGAGGGCTTCGGTCACATAGCGTCTCAGAATTACTTTGGTAACACGACGTACTTACTACCTCTGACCAGACCAAATAAAAGGTTAAGACGGAATACATGCAGACGGTAAAGTACGCTATCCTGTGTGATTTGTACACGCACATCATTACAACCAAATTGTACCAATCAAATTAATTGAGCTACGCACATGCGCGCGAGGCACGGTGTAATTCTAACCGGCCTCACTTTGCCATTGGCAGAACTCTGTTTCGGGTTTGTTTCGTCTGAGCTTACTATTACTATTTTGAAAGCATTGGGACTAGACATACTTATATTATGGCCTGAGACAAGTGAAATCGCATTAATCGAAAAATATTTGCTCCCAAAACTGTATTGTGTTGTGTATACTGTTTACCTAAGCTAAGAAATCAGGAAGCCAATTATACGTAATACCAATATCCACCTACAACCTAGTAACCAGTTATATTCTCATGTAAATACACGTATGTATCGACTTCATACCCACCTCTGTACACAGATCGCGTCGTAAACGGAGCTTTTAGAGTCTGTTTATATCACAAACGATAAACCCACAAAAAACCAATTAAGTTCGACAATGCTGACAGCAAGTCATGTTTCTATGCGATTTAAATCTAGATTTGGCTTTCCTTATGGCATGATCAGAAACGCCATGGTCACAAGTAAAAAAAATATTGAATCATTATTATTCGTGTCCTGTCAAAGTGATCAATGCCAACTGATGTAGAGGCAGTATAGAGTAGACGTAAGTTGACATAATTTAGCGCTTTAGTCAGTGTTATAACTATGTGCGTTCATTTGTTTTGTATTGACAGGTTTTTTTTTATAAACGGGTTGCTTGCGTCGCGTTCTTCTTGGCTATGATGATTTTTCTCTAGCATGACCCCTCATCATGGGATAGACGTGGAAATAGTAAAGCTTGTGCTACATATACCTACCAGAATACGGAACTTAAGCTCTTCTAAACTTAAGCCCTTTATTTCGGAAATCGCATCAAGCGTGAAGCCGCATTAGATTCTTGATACCCTAACAAAATAATTAAAAAAAAATACAAAAAGGCGATCTTAAAGTATCTTGATTATAAGCAAAGGGTTAAATATGTGTTAAAGAAGGATGAAAGTAGAATAAATGGAGTAGAAATGAGAGCGATAAAAAGTATGGAAGGTGTAACACTGAAATATAGAATAAGGAATAGTGTGATAAGGGCACGTGTTGGTGTGAAAGAAGATATAGTGACAAGGATAGAAAAAAATAAAGTTGGTTTGGTCACGTAGGGAGGATGGATGAAATAATGTGCAATTATCTAGTGTTGGGTGTCTCTGTGGTGGTGCTCGCTTACCGTCAGGTGACTCACTTGCTCGTTTCCCTTCCTTGTCATAAAAAAAAAACTAAACAGATCTATATGGGGAGTGTGAATGGATGCTTTGGAAGGGAACGGACTAGACGGACGTTTTGGGACCAAATAGGAGAAGTTTTGAAGAAAGGTTAGGTCAGCAGTACTCGAAACCAACGTACATGTATGAAAAGATTGATGAATGTAGATGAAGCGAACGAGGTATGTCAGGATCGTAGCAAGTGGAACAAAGTAAATACATAAATAAATAAATAAATAAAGTAGTAGGGATTACCCCTATAGGAAAGAGGCGTGATGTATGTATCTAAAACTGGAGAACGAACAACTGTACTCATCATGCAATTATTTATATCTTCTCTGACCGGGAATCGATCCCTGTCTCCAAGATAGCAGTTAGTTGTATCGAAAAAGGAAAGTGTGAAAATTCATTACTATTTAGTAATTTGGTACGTATATTGCCCTTTACTTTTCAGAAGTAAATTTAACGACAGGCATAGTGGGATGGACAGAAGGACAGATTTTGAATTGCGTTGCGTCATGTTAAGGCTGTGTAGATATTTGCTCAGTGAGTCAATTTATGCCTTGAGTCACCATGTGTTTCCATGAATGAACGTTTGTCACAGTGTCTATTTATTACTCTTTAGGTTTTTATTTATATACTGCACTATGTCGGTATAGTCGTAACCTACTCGCATGAACTTAGTAAGGTACCATAGTATAGTAGTATTACGTGACCTAGACAAGTATCACCGACCGCGGCCAGTTGATTTTTGGATATTTCAAGTAATATAATATCAAATTTAACTTCGATGCAGGCTTCTGGTGGCTTATGTTATATTTATACGTATTGATGAATTTTATTTTGTACCTACCTGCCGACTGATAGGTAAATAAGTACAAAATTTTACAAATCCTCAAACTTTGAGTTAACTTACTTTCATATGTGTTATAGTGCGAAAATCTACGGAAACTTCATAGGATCATAAAACGAGACTTTTGTTAATTAATTGCTGCTATGATTCAACCTTGCATAAAAAGGCTTCTGTTGTGATGTTATCAAATATTTCTCCTTCAACCGTTTGAAATTGTAACTTCTTAACAGTCGTTAGCGTGCGTGGGATGCGTGGGCGCAGCCTTGCCAGCGCCCGTGTCGGCATTGCCGTCAATCTGCAGCCTTATAAGCTGTTTGGGGACAGGGTTTCATTGCAAAAACATTGGAACCTTTTGCGTTAATTACCTTGGGTCAAAATACGGAGGATTAAGTAATTGATTCATAGAGATCATTGATGAATGAGTTGAAGTGATGTAGTTAGTCATTGGGTTGGGATTTTATTATTTCTTAGAACCATCATTTGTAATAGCCAGTTCCTGAATATAAATACATCCACTGTTCTATGAAATTGTATTTATGTTAGAGAACCGGCGTTGGAGTATAAGATGACAAAAATGGAGAAAGCGAGACAATTTGGAGCTTTTTGGACCAGGCTGGAGAATTCGTGAAAAAGATAGAGAAAATAGATAGAGAAAGGGAAGTCCTATGCCTAGCAGTGGGATACCAAATAGTCTATAATTATTACATTTGATCGTTCTAGTTAGGAAAATATGAGTTACACAAAAATATATCCAAGCACTACTCGTCGAAATGGGCTAAGATTTTGAAACTTGATGTGATGATTTATTTGACGCTTCGCTTTCGTTTCTTAAACTCGCTTCCCCATATTCTATTGAATATTCCACAGATTCAGGGTCTCAAAGAACGAATATTAAACAATGCCAGTGCAGGGGCGTGTACATTATGTAGGAATGTTTATACAGCCGCGCAGCTGATCAACCTTCCGAACTTATTTACATATAAGGAACGAGCATCAGTGCTCACCAAATAAAACGACAATATTCGCTGCATAACTCATAACCGTCGTTATTCACATAATAAAACAAATAGATATAAGCCTATGCAGGCTCTATTTAGACTGCTGCATTTTTGCATCTTAATGCATGCTTTGTTTAGTGGCGTATTCATATTCATACATTATTCATTGTAGAAACCTAATTTTATACACAATGTTGTCACAATAGTAGAATATATTGACATTTGCGAAAAACATGCACATTTAAATGAGTTTATAGAGGCATGCTTACTCTATATTCGAACAAGGTCGTATCGATAATTAAGGTATGAAGTCACTGAGGTGATAATTCATAAAGAAAAGCAATGGTTACGCTAAACGCTCTGGTAACTAAAGACGCACTTTCACTGTTTTAATTTCCAGACATACTTTATTTCAAACTATCCCTGATTGAAGTATTTTTAGCCTGATATTTAAAAAAAAAACCCACTCAGCCTATATAAATACATCGCTCTACCAAACGCTCCGAACAACATTGTAAACAATAACTTGTGTAGCAAGTTTGTCCCAAGTTTATAGCGTTCCCGAAAAGTTTTCAAACTTCATGGCACGTAATTTACAAACCTTTAAAAGGCAACATTGTCTTTTAATACATGCAATATATCCTTGAAATGTAGGTAGAGCAGTTTAAAAGTTCAAAAATCTTAATACGGTAATTGCGAAGTGCCTCGCCTGACGCACAGAGCGGACAGTATTGATAATGAGGCATTGCATCAACGATCAGCAGGGACAGGGAACACCAACCTGTGAGCTCACGGTCACCAGCAGCGCGCTGGCAAGGATACACGTCCCGTACAGCCACATGTTGACACTTGACAGTTGTGGTTGTCACTTTGAGCACTTGGATAGTTTGACAGGCGGGCTAGCGCGGCATGGCGTACGTTCGCGGTGCGGGACGGAGCGCCACTGCGCTCGCAGCCCGACTTGCGAGAACAACAAACTTTACTTTCTGTGAGAGGCCGTGTCTACACGCAACGGTACAGGGAACTTCTAAACGTATCTTCATTTTAGGAACTTTTTGCTATCCTTCTATTAATTAATGAACACTAAACTATGACTCAACGCTTTACAACATTGAACACAAATGACGTTAGGTTAAGTAAGTACTTAACCTAATGTAATTTGTGCATGTTAGCGTGAGTCTTATTTAACTCAATGCATGCTTAAGTCGTAAGTTATTTCCCGTTTTGATAAAACGGCAATAAAATTGTATTAAAATGAAGACTTCTTTAAGCCCCAACCTCTAATAAGAGGCACAAAGGCAGACAGAGCAACGCGGTATTCACTATAATGTCCTCTAAATAAATGTACTTATGGTATACAAAGTCTGGTTTCTCGATGTTTCGCCTGGAAAAGCGTAATTTGCATTGCCTGTCCCTTTTGTTTATTAAAAATGCTCGAGGAGAATGCTAATTAAACCTCTCAAAGGGTACCATTTCGTGTTAAAAGTGCGGGAGAATGAATTAGTGTTTGATTATGTTACGTAGTAAGGGCTAACTAAGCGTGTAACTAAGTGTTCCTTACACATAAAATAATTGGAGCCATGTAAATATTAAATAGAAGCCACGCCGTTTTCGCTTCGAAAATTTATCGCTTACGAACTTCATACTACTTGTCTTAGTCCGGCTGATAGTTTATTTTAAATAATAACCTCTAGCTCAAGTGTGAACGCAGGCGCGGCACGCAACAGCGCGCGACCGGCGCTGGCGCACGTTACGACACACCCACACACAGGCATACGCACACCCGCGCAAAGCAGGTATACCACCCGCCATCAGATCCATCTGATTATCCTGCTTTTTTTCCTTTAGAGCTAGCCTTGCCCAAGAATGCCAAATAAACCTATAGCTTATACATAGGGAGTTTTATACATGTGGATTTTACCTAAGCAATGTAGACAAAGGAAATAATATATCGCTTTTCGTGGAATTCGTTCCGCCTAAGCCGGGGCCTTTTCCGGGATGGCTTCAAAAGGTACATGTTTGTATTATTGACGATAGTAAGAATGAAGATAAAGTAGGAGATAAACATAAGTAAGTATACTTTTAACTCGATAGTCTAACAAATACTATATTCATACTTGACGTGACGAATACATAAAATTTTCAATTATTATAGGTAGGTTACTCGTAATTAAAAATCTAGGTAACAGTAATTGAAGTTCAAACACCAATAAAAATATTTTCATGTGTGACTAGTTGATTTTTATAATGCAACATATACTGGTGGTATTAATTTTAGTTTAACTTGCCCGCAATTTATATATGTCTCAACGCATTACTGAAGTCCTATGTATTACCTAATGCGTGGGCGATTGCACCGCATTCACCATCACGTTCTACCGTCATAACAACACTGTTTGACAGAGAGGAATGGTGGAATTCGACGATATATTGTGGCCTCTGGTTTACGTTTCTGTAGACACGCCTACGGAATGTGCACAGCATACAGTACAATAGATCTCAACGGGTTTTGACTTATTTCTTACTGAATAATAAGTTTCAAAATATATTTTAAAGAGTAGGTACCGAATAGTAACTAGAGCAGTGTTTTTGTTACGGTTTCTAAATAAATAATAAATAAATAAATATCTTGGGACAAATTACACCAATTGACCCAGCCCCAAACTAAGCAAAGCTTGTGCTATGGGTACCAGGCAGCGGATAGATACTTATATAATGTAGATAAATACATACTTAAATACATACAACATCCATGACTCGGGCACAAACATTCGTATTCATCATACAACTGTCTGCCCCTACCAGGATTCGAACCCAGGACCTCTAGCTTCATAGTCAGGGTCACTAACCACTAGGCTATCCGGTCGGTCAAACGAAACGGGTAACCCATGTACAATACTCCGTCCGTCAGTTGTCTTATGTTACTGATCAGCGTTTGGATTCGTATGTAACTATATAAAGTTATTTTTTTCTTAATTTCAAAAGATAAAAGACGATTTATTGTAACAAACAACAATTACAAAAAACAGTTATATTAAGTACAACTTTAATCATATTTTAAATACATATAACATTAATTTAACGGTCATTATTCAGGCGTACATTTTTGATTGTCCTCACTCTTTAAAAATATAAATTTATAGAATTTATCATTTCTTATATTATTTGATCAAAGAAGGTATTCGTATTGAGCTGTAAATGAATTTTCAAGCACATATTTAAAACCCTTCAGATGGAAAAAACCTACTACCCCATCCTTCTAATTGACACGTCGCGTCGACGAAATTTCTAATTAACACGTTCACATTTTAAAAATCAACCAGTTACTCTACTGCTCTGAGAATTATGGTATACATTAAAGGCCGCAATAATGCATAAGTAATAGATTATGGAGTTTATTAAATGTATCAATAAAAACTTACTTTTTGGTTTTCAAGAATCCTTATTTTACGCGTCTAATTTCCGCGTTAGTTAGAATTAGTTAGTTAACGAATTCAAAATGTTTGGGATTTATGCCATTTCTACATAGTCTTATTAAGTAATAAAGACAGCCTACAATTTTTTTTTATTTAAGTCAAAAAATAAAAATAATTTTGTCTAATAAGCGCGTAGCTATTCTAATTCACGCGTCAAGCAAACGTAAAATATTCTAATTAACACGTCGTTTTCCTAGTTCACGCGTTACATAAATTTTAGTTTGTTTTTAAATAATTAACCATTAAAATTATAAAGTGCCCTATATACATTAAAGTTCCAATGATCGATATGTTACTAGGTATATTTGAGATAAAATTCATTGAAAAGTAAGTGAATAAAAAGCGACGCGTTAGTTAAAATTAGAACACAAGTCCGGAGAATTACCGTTAATTGAAATGAAACATTAAACAAATTTAATGTGGCATGTACTTATTTTTACATCATAAATTCCTTATTTAAGTAGTGTGACCTACCTAGTTTTTTTAGTTAACTTAATTCACTGAAGATCACCGACCAAACTACGTAATTAAATGTTTACAAAGAACAAACTAACGAAGGGATAACTTTGTACGCCTAGAACAAGTTTCCGAAGTTAGATAGACAGACATTCGACAAAAAAACTGCCATCTGTTAGTGAGTGGAGTGAACCCTTAGTTCCGAGCTCCGCGCGAAACGCAGAGGGCGCCAGCGTCGCGCTGTCGCCGCCCTAATCAATATCGTATGCCGGCGTGCGCCGTCCCGCCGATTTTCCCTTCAGTATTTCAGAAGGCACCCCCCTTGCTGCCCATTTCTCGGTTCCATTATCGCGCCGCCTGTGCCCGTAAGCGAATTCCAACAGATAACCGGACTTGACCCAATTATTCGTAGGTAAGTTCATTGTACATAATTGCTATTTATTATTTATGGGTTCATTGAACGACAGCTTTGTGTACATTTCACTGTTACGTTCATTCATAAAGTCTACATACGGAGCTAGGAAAAGCACGCTCCTACGGTCATTATTGGAGCAAATTGAAACGATTAGCTGGAACTATAAAGTAACGAAATGAATATTTTCCTACAAAACGTTTATTTGCTCGTAAACGGCTTCCTCAACAAGTCGCATTAACTTAGCCGTAACCGTAACGTTATATAATAATTATGTTGACAAAGTTTGCAGAGAATAGTTAACTTATTATTGGCCCGTATTTCATCTTTCTATTTATATTATTCTAATTATTTCGCGGTTTATCTTTAAATTATTTTAGAGATTAACTCCCTCTGTTAGCTCTATTGGCCTTTCGTATTCCTTTACACAATCGAGTATACCACCAGGGGGCCGTTTCTCGTAGGTGTAAGTTACCAATCAATGGTTAGGATTTTACCAAAGCTGCAAGTTTACACTTGTTAAATTTAAATTGTAACTTGTACCTACGAGATCGGGCCACGAGAATTCTAAAATGTTTTCTATGTATTTTTAGGTGTTTAAATTTAGTAGGTATCTTTGGAGTCGGTAGATTTCAATACGTCATGTAAGAAAACATACTCAATTAAAGTCAAGTGACTCTAGATCCAGATTTCAATTTAAAAAAAACCGACCAAGTTCTTGCATGGAGGGTTCCGTATGATATACGGTACATAATAATATTGTGAATGGCACTTTCATGTATATTTCTGACGTGTTTTTTTATTTATCCACAAACAACAATTTAGTTGGGAGGAGGGGACGGACACTTAAACACAACAAAAAATTTAAATTTAATGTTGAATATTTCGCAAATCGTTCTCGCAAATCTGAAATGGTAGGTATTGAACGACCTATCCAACGATCCCCCGTGCTATGGGGTAAATGAAAAAAAATCTCCACTAGTAAAGAAGGGGTAAGTTTGTATGTTTCATAATACAAGCTTAGTAAGGACAATAAGAATAGAAAGCTTTGTATTAGATACCTAGTACCTACTAAGTCTCTGAAGTAGGCCACGGCAGGCATACAGACAATTGGACATTGCGAAACTATAAGGGTTCCGTTTTACCATTTTGATTAGGGTACCCTAAAAACGAGTGGCTTTTTATATTTAACTAATTACCAAAGGTACTTTCATACAATTTTGCACAAACAATGGAACGTCGTCTCTAAAAATATTTACAGTGTAGGAATGTAATATTTTGGGCTTCATTTACGAGTACATTATTTGATTTGATTTTAATTATTGGATGGGTAGCTACGATTTTTTTAATAAGTGATATTAAATTAATTACCGTTCAGACATAAGTTTTTGGATCTAAAACGGGTTACTCACGTTTTACTCGCGTTTTTGTAAGGTAAAATTACAGAATTGACTTCTTATGTATTTAAATTATGTAGAGAATTAGGTAATTATATAGGTAGGTATATTTTAATACGCACACCCCAAAAAATTGATAAATTATTAAGTACGATATTGACAAAGCTAGTACCTATTAGAATAATTGACGTGGTGGGGCGTTCCAGACGTGGCTTTAGGTACAGTTACCTATTTAATATAAATTAACGTGTAACATAAAATGGGGTAAATGGAGTTTAAACACGGAACACGCTGTGTCAATGTGAAACTTTTGACCTTTGTTCACTTTGACTTTGACAACTATGCGTGTACGCCCAAACCCATTAGGCACAGTCTGGCAGAGTTTTTTTTTTTTTTTTTTTTTTTTATTAATATGGCTACTGCGGTTGACTAAGCCAGTGTCATGTCAAGGCAGAGTTATGTAGTGGCCACTGCTATGGACGTAATAAAAAGTTGAATTCCGAGGAACGTACTCGGAGGACGTCTTTAATCTTCTTCGGTTTTTATTACATTTGGTAGGTGGCACGTGAGCAATTACTTCTCTGAATTGCCAGTTAAGTTTCGAGATTGCACGAAGCAGTACATTCGGCTACCGTTTAAATAGGTAGTTTTAAAATCTGGGTCTATATTTGCATTAGATTAAGGCTTAAGGTGATGATTTTAATAATAACGTTACTGGGGTTTTTATGGTAGTCTGGCCATTGCATGATAAAGGGTATTATTATTAACCGTTATACATACATACAGTCACGCCTCTTTCCCATAGGGGTAGGCAGAGACTACTTTGTTCTACTTGCTACGATTCTAACATACCTCTTTCGCTTCATCCACATTCATCAATCTCTTCATACATGCTCGTCGGTTTCGGGTACTCCTGACCTGTCCTTTTTTCAAAACGTCTCTTATTTGGTCCAGAGACGTCCGTCTAGGCCTTCCCCTCCCAACACAACCATACCACTCCCTATATAGATCTATTTAGTTTGTCTACTTTCATCCATCCTCTCTACGTGACCAAACCAACTAAGCATACTTCTTTCTATCCTAGTCACTATATCTTCTTTCACACCAGCACGTTCCCTTATCACACTATTCGTTATTCTTTCTTTCACCGTTATTGTATTTATATTTTCGAAGTTGTGGGTGTTAAAACGAATTACATCGGTTTTCCCGAGTATATAATTTAGGAGTAAAGAATACAAAGTTATTCGAGTAAGAATTTCCGACGGTAGGTATCTGTTTTTACACAAATGACTAATGGGACCTCGGAGTCGAAGAAACATTACTGTTCTATTATTTACGCACCGCCTGACAGAAGACGTTCAAACAATTTCCAAGGATTTCCTGCTATCTTCGTATCGGATCGGATGGGTGCAACCGAGGTGTCGATGTCGGAAGTAGACATTAGACACACTGTCTACGACACAAGTTGAGTCTAGTCTAGATGTGCAATGATGATCTCACTCGCGCGTGCCGCCTCCGCCACGTTCATTATCCAATTATAAAGGAAACTGACGTATCCATAAGTTAATTATCTCAGTGGTTGTACTACTTAACACTACGGCCTAGAGGCCGCTAAATAGATAGCGTCCTTTAAGGGAATGAAACTTAACGTTGTGCTTCTCATTTATCGCGTGGTGCCATAACTGACACATCCAAGAAGCAAATTTCTGGTACGTATTTTGTAGTACGTTTTAGACAAAAACAGATTACATAATATGTTTTCGTAATGTCTCGCTTTAGGTAATCTTCGCTCAGTATCGTAGATATCATAAAAAACTTTTCCCAGATTAAAAAAAATGTTCTTTGATTTAAATCTAACTCAGAAATAACCACAGCCGTTTTTGCAATCGTCCATGTTCTAAGCTGTGAACACGATTGAAGGCATGTAGGTATGAATACGGTATGCTGGTATTTAGCGTTCCATTCCTGAGGATCGATGTTTGGCGGAACGACGTCACACTGCTGGCACATAGCCAGGAGGTAGCGACTAGCGAGACACCGTTCCTAGACAAAATTGGGGGAATAAGGGACGAAGTTCATGAATTCCGCAATGTGACGTAGGTTCTGTGATTATATAAGGTGATGATGGATTATTCATAAGCACACCTACCTTGATTTAACAAATTGGAAACACGGTTTTTGCGACAGATGCCTGGCAGTTCCAAAGAGTAATAAATACAAGGTATCTCAGATTTATTCCGGTATATTTAAGCAGGTGTTTGGGTTAGTTTGATCAAACACTTTTGGATTTAACATTAAGTCACCCTTTGACGTAAACTTTGAAAAATTCTGTAAAGCGCCTGCTGAAGTATTCTGGATTCATTTTAAGACACAGTGCATATTTTAGTAAATATTTTTAAAAGTCTTAACGAACCATTTTGTAGCACACTAGTATATTTCTAACTTAGGCACAAAAACGACTACCTACTGAGCGATAATAAGTAGAAAATGGCGCGCGTGCTACCTCCCAGGTCTAGTTGATGCCACAGGGGACTGAAAAGAAATTAGTTAATCCTAGCAACGAAGGGTTTAATGCGAAAGAGTGCTTCCTGCAACGTTTACTTTAATAGCATTATTTTTTGTTTCATTGTGAATATATCAACAGATCAACAATCATTTAGGGTGAGACCACTCGAGCGTAATTTTTTGAGTCACTTAATTTTCGCTGCATACAAAAGTCCAACTCGTTTTGCGTCGCCGTGTCAACGAAAGAGGATTATTGTATAATACAGAATGTAAAATAAATTACGCGACCGATTTTACGCGACTCACACTCTCACAACTCAAAAAACTACGCTAAACTGGCCTCAGCTTTAAGTTAGAAAATATTTTTACTCTAATAAACGTTTGCAAATTATATATGTGTATGAAGAAAATAATTATAAACAAGGAAAGTATTTGTTCACTATCCTTTTCTCACGTCTACAAATCGAATAGTCTTGAGACTACGTACTTTTACTGAGGAAATTCCTAGGGGAGGAAATGCTTCATTTATTTTTCCACGTCTTGCTACTCGTCCCCAGGGCACGAGCTCCACTTTCCTTTTTAATAGGTACACGTTGTTACTTGTACTTCATTGAACTTTTATTTACGGAGGAAATAAGTTGAAATTGATTGTGACCCTCGGCAAAAGGGCAAAGGGTGAATATTCATTAGCATTAGCCAGGGGCTTTTCGAGAATAATTCTTGAGGCTTACAATATTAGATACTTAAAGCGAGACAAAAAATAAACTTTTCTAAACGAGCCTCTAAATTTGGGTTAATCTCCGTTGTTCCTTTATCATTTAAGTTAACAGTCCAGAGTGGGACTCATGAAGGAAAGTTTCGCGTGACCTAGAACAGTTTTCACCAATTTTAAAAGGTTTTGACAGTAAAGCAACGCGACGCGCCGCAGAGGGAATATAAATCTGAGCTCTGTTTAAAATTTAAGGGAAAGTACAGCCAACCAAACTGAAGCCAATGGCCCAGTAATGGGTTACAACCCCCGGGGGAGCGGGCGGTTGTGTAACGGCCAGAATAATTGTGCGTCGACACAAAGCTGGCGCGCAGCCAGCGCGGCGTCGCCGTGACTCCGTCCTAACTCCGTTTTTGTTAGCCACCCCGTCAGGTAAGGTAAAACTGACCAACAAATCCTTAAGATCCCCTTGTCGACTTGTATTACCTACATTCTTGCTGTCCGCTTTGTGTTCTGAAAGCCGATATTGCGTCGAAAAAATAAGGTTTTCCCACTTTCCCGTGTTAATACGGTGGCTCTGCGTAATGTTAGATGCCAAATGTAACGAAGTGCTGTAAGATCGCGCATAGAACGTAAATTAAACCATGGTATAAAACCGCTGGGACTATGAAATCAGCCTAACATATATAAGAAAAGTAGATACAACGGAATTACACTCACACATGTGCACATTGTTACAATAATTTGCATATAAAACAGGATAGAGATAGACTGTAGGGAAACGATAAGATCCCGCCGAACCATCTCGGGTCTCGAACCCGCAAGCGTTATTACTAAAACTTATTCTTCATGCAATTTCCTGACACTTTCGGTTCAGTTTCGCACATATTTTTCTAGGGTAAAGGAGAGAAATATATCAAACTACGAGGGAAGCTGGGACCAATGTTGTTTTGATAGACAACCTGATCTATACGTAATAAAAATGTATTGACAGTATAAAAGGAAATTTATGGATTATGACGTCGTGAAAAAGTCCATAGGGACATAAAGGTGAAATTTATATTTTTGTTTAAGACTTGCGAGTTTTTCGCAGTGCTTTTTACGAGATATTTGCTACAAGCATGTACTTCATCATCATCATCATTTCAGCCGCAGGACGTGCACTGTTAATTTTAGAAACATTAATCGACTTCAATGGATAATTACGCAGTTTTTAATGCATTTTATCCTTAACTAGCTTTTGCCCACGACTTCGTCCACGCAGAATCAAAACTTGCGGCAATACTTCTTCCTCTCTCGGAAAATCGGAACTTCGAAGCAAATCACCTCCAAAATAACTTTCTACCCCTTTTTAACCCCTTTAGGGGATGAATTTCAACAAAATACGAAACACTTCTAACATCAATTCTGTTAAAGAATGTTTATGCAAAAGATTGGACCAAGGAATTATGTTGTCCCATACAAACTTTGCCCCCCTTTTCACTCCCTTAGGGGCAGAATTTCGGAAAATCCTTTCTTATTGGATGCCTACGTTATAGAAAGTACACACTCCAAGTTTTAGTTCTCTACAATCAGCGGTTTAGGCTGTGCGTTGATCCGCCAGTCAGTCAGTCAGACGGTCATTAAAGACAAAGCATTTTATATGTATAGAAGATAGGTATTTCAACAAATAAAAAAACCTTAAATGCAGAAACGATGTTGGTAAAATGTATGGGATTTTGGCACAACTATATCCTCGTATCAATGAATAAAAAATAGCCAAACTGAGGTCCTCCTTTTAAAACCGGATAAAATTGTACACGAAATCACAAAATGGGACAGTGACAAAGAATTATAACGAAAAAACGACCAATTTATAGCAGCGTAGAACGTACCTATAGCTGAAATATTGTGTGAAATATGAACACCATTTATCAAGTAAATAGTAAACAGTAATGCTTTGGTTGCCAGGTACTCCGGCCCCGTCGCACGCCAGTCGCACCTGCTGTCACGCAGTTGTTGATACCCGCCACCCTTCCCTGAAGATTTCCCGAGGTAAGCTTTGCATTTCATTTTAAAAGTTACGCATTGTAAATAATGATAAAGATGAAACAAAATTTGTTGACATAATTATACGGATAATACACGTAATTTCAATCGAGAATTGGTCGACATGTTTCGGACTATTACGAAGACCTTTAAGAAGGCGGCCGCTACACGATCACTACGCTCTAACGCTCTACTTGCGCGGTCACTCGGCACAACACGACTACTTATTCGCATAAGTTAACAATGTCAAAAACACAATTTATTTGCAAAGTATAACAATAAACAGTAAAATGTAAAATAAAAATCATTCCGTCATCTCGTGTTGGTCAATTTGTGACTGCTGGCTTATTGTTTGGTGACGTTCGTTTTTTCCACTCCTTTAAATAATAATGTGGTAAAATTGATATATTTTATTCACCCAAGACATTAATGCAGTTTGTCGTCAGGATAAAATGTAGGTAATTTTCATAAAATATTTTACTACGCTATATAGTAGCTATCTCATTAAAACAAATTCATGTAGAGATTTGTCTCAAGGCTTTGGAGAAATTATTTTGTAACGAAATAAGGTTCCGAGGGTGAAGTAACAAGGCTTTAAGAAAACAGCAATAACCGCAGTAATTTGTGTAGAACAAAATTATAACGATATTACGCACCCCATCGCGGTGGGACGCGACGACCATCGCGTAATAACACTTCAGCGATCACAGTACCAGTGTACCTACAATGTGCTTGTAATAATTTGGGGCCGGGTTTGTATGATTTTATCGGGAAAAGTCTTGCTCGTTATGTCGGGAATACGTATTCGGTAGGTTGTCCCTTTGAGATTGAATATAAAAAATTATATCTTTTACGCTTTCATGTAGGTACGAAGCAAAAATAGGAAAATATAAATACCGCCATGTTTGATGAAGTTATTATTATACCAAATTAACGTGTCGCAGCTTATACACAATTTATTTATGCTAGAAATACAACGGAAATTCGAAGGCAGTATAAATAAAGATAATTGTTGTATTAAAGAACATTATGCGGAGTGATGTTTTATCGATATTCAACTCGGAGCTGTTTGTTGCTGTCCTCAAGAATTCGTTATTTTTATCAGCAATTATGGGTGGGTGGAATAATTATATTATTGTTTTTGACAGATGTACACATAATTTATGCTTCGATTTTGTGTGTAATAACGGCAATGGGTAATTATTAAAAGTCACGTTATATTCTTTACTAGGTGGATAGGGAAAAATAAAATAACGAATTTTTGAGAAATGTATTTGAACAATATGTCGTAGGTTTTCATTTTATACAAATTTTAGATAGTAATTTTTGGACATCGGGGTAATTAAAGGATACAAATAATAATATGGGAATCATAATTAAGATCTGGTTTTACAAAAATAGGCCAAAATTAAAGAATTACCACAACATGATATTTAATTCAAAGTGACGGTAACGTGTTAATAATTTTCAGTTACATGTATATGTAACATGTAACATTCAGTTACATGTATGTATTAGGTAGAAGTGAAATGTGTATTCACGTTTTGTTTGTACCTAAGTATTAAATTTGAAAGTTTTCGTATTTCTAAGTAAAGGTGAAATGTTTAATGTTTTAACCAGGCTCGCTATATCTGGAACAATAGTTTGTAGCGACCTTATTGTTTTTGTTGTACAAAGGGACGGCAAAATAGAGCGTGCGGGGTGCCCTGGGATCTGTGGCCCGCAGGCCGCGACCACATCAACCCTGTCTTTCTCAAGCTTCCGCACCTCCTTCACCAGCAATGTCAATTACCTGAAACGAAGGTATGTATCCAATACCCATGTACCTATGCTATGTTGTTAAGAAAACTAGAGATAGAAAAGATAATATACTGACGGGTCTTAAGCTCTCAGTGTCTTATTGGGGCGTTCGTTCACATTATCATGAGGATAATACGCATAACGAATTTTAAATCAGGGTGATGACGGTTGCTCGTGTGTAATGCAGAATACTCTTTAATTGTTTCCGAGAATTAGGATAACAAAGTTTATTTCATGGTCAGAATTGAATTCGTACCTATATGCAGTTGTTTTAAATTCGATTCGACCGGTTAACTATTGAGCAATACTGTACAATTTTCAAACTACCGGGAACAAACTAAATATTTGCTACAGTAATACATATATCTATTAAATATGTAAAATTTGGTTTATCTGGCAGCCAGTGGTTTTCCTTTCAAATTTACAATTACATTGCGAAGTATTTTAGCCTATTAGTAATGATATTATGAAATTGATATTTTTTAATATTGGTCATAGTCATTGGAATGCGTGCTTTAGGTGGATGTTATTTTGTTTATATGCTCGTCAATATGCCTGTTTATAACATAGATTTAGAATATACTTATAAGTTGGCAGCGCTAGAGAAAGAATAGCGTAAAGATAAACGACAAGCATGATAGACGAGACTATTTCCCTAATTCTTTACCTACTACTACTATGTGAACCTAGACACTCATTAATGAAAGGATAAAACTTATTTTCCTTGAACACACGTAGACAGTTGTTAATATTTAGGATCTCGTATCAGTTAATTCTGTGTATTCTAAATCTATGGTTCCTACAGCTTACAGTCGACAGTTGTATTCTAATTGACATTGCACTGGATGTCATATTTTGTTTATAAGAAAACCTCATCATTAATGTTTTCTAGAAGTGTAACCTCGATGTCATAAAATGATCATTATCTACCATTTTGCAAATCAGCTGCGCCTGGGCTGTCTGGGCTTTAGCTAATAAAGTCAAGAGCATGTTGCAAAATCAATGCATAGCCCTTGTTTGTTATTTTTAATGAAATGCCTCCGAAGAATGTTTGTAAAAGGAAGCGCTAGTGGTCAAATTCATGTTAAGGTGGTTGTTGAATGACGTTTTAAACGGCTTTTCTTTGATTTTGAGCATCACGAGTACAAATTGCGTAAAGAGAAATTCTAATAAAACGTAAAATTAATCCATAAAATATATGTTCACAATTTTAAATTCAAGTCTTTAAATAAAGCCTTAGCAAAAAGGCTACATATTTTCTGTCATGTAGACTCGTAGCTTAAAATAAAAAGACGTTTAAAGCACCGTAAAAAGGCCAAACCGCTTCACCGCGCTTCCACCCTCGCCCACGCCCCTCCCCCGCCCCCCGCTGCTCACACGTGTGCCACCACTCATCAGCTCAAATTTTATTTACCCACGCCGCGCTGGTCACACGTTATCTCTAATTACATACGTTACAGATTTATTAAAGCGCACAGGTGATAAACCCCATTATACTTACATAGCATCACTATTGCCCTTTAATCTAGCATTGGAACCTCATAGTTCACAAATCACGGACTAAAGAACTGAGCTATAGTTTAGTAATAAAGCTTAGTTTCATGACCACGTAAGTTCACGCTGGAACAAGTAACAAGTTCGCAACGCCCGTCAGTGCATGGTCCATCGTGTCAATGTTGTCGGTCGATGTTGTCAAATGATTCGAGCGTGTGGCTACATGGTGTGTCGGTTTCCCTGTCTCCCTGTGCGCGGTGGCGCGGCGCGGTAGCTCAGCGGAGGCGTTGCGCAGATTCAGCTCTGGGGACCTGCAGTCGGAGTGTGATGAGGGCGAGGTGGACCCCTACACCGGCCGCCCGGCGACCACCAGCCAGCCCAAGCCGCAGAACCAGAGGCCGGTCTCCCAGGGTAAGCACCATTTTACTGCCCAACCAGTAGTAGATCTATCTAAGCGGACGAAAACCGAAAAATATCTACAAGTGTTCTCGGATTTGATAATTTTTGAGTTCTTGGTTGTCATCGTGGGTATATAAGTAGGTACTGCAACCGTATACACCAACATTTAATTTTATGTAATTTAAATTACTGTTTATTTTAAGTTCCTTTTATTTTATATCTAGTAACTATAACTATTACTTAGAATCTGAGAGAAAACTAGCGGCAACAAATTTTGGAGTATTATTATAATATATATAGCTGAATACCCACTCACTGACTCACTGACTGACTCACCCCAGAGTTGTTTGGAGGAACCTGTAAGAGTTGAGGTTAGACTCTATACATCGTTGTATCAGAAATGCTTGCCCGACCACCAGAAAAATACGAAATCGACCTGAACGTGGAAATTGACTTGACACATGGGGCGGTTCTCCGCAACGGCTCGACCTGTCGAGTTTGCCCGGAACTAAAGTCGCTCAGAACAGCCGGCCAATGGGTGAGCCGGTCCAAGATTTTTCAAAATGGCGAAAACAAGATGGCCGCCATACAAAATTGAAACGCGAATATCTCAGAGGCCAGTCGAGATAGGTGGGTGGTGCTCGACCAAATGTCATTCAGAGTTGAGGGGGAAATCTGACTAAGCAATTTTTTTTCCAAGATGGCGGATTCAAAATGGCGGCCAAATTTTTTTTTACTCCGATCCGACTGAAATTTTGCATCCGGGACTCTTTGAGGCCACAGATTCAAATGGCATACTTTATTTTTCGGTTCCGCCATTTTCCAAGATGGCCGCCATACAATGTAATTTCTGTATCTTTGACCTGTTGTTTTGAGGAACCAATCAGAGGTAGGGTTTGGTTCTATACACTTTCGCTTCAAAAATTATATGATAAGTACGAAAAAAATGAAAATTTGACCTGAATGTGGAAACTGACCTGACACATGGGGCAGCTCTCCGCGATGAAATGCTTTATTGAGTTTGCCCGGAACAAAAGTTGCTCAGAACAGCCAGCCAATGGGTGAACCGGTATTTTTTTTTCAAAATTGTGAAAACAAGATGGCCGCCATACAAAATTGAAACGCAAATATCTCAGAGGCCAGTCGCAACAGGTGGGTGGTGCTCGAACAAATGTTGTTCAAAGTGGGCGGAGTAATTTAATGAACCAAATTTTTTTTTCAAAATGGCGGATTCAAAATGGCGGCCAAATTTTTTTTGAGTCTGTTCTGTCTAAAATTTTGCATCAGCGCCTCTTCAGGGTTACAGATTCTGACGCTAGAATTTATTTTTCGATTTCGCCATTTTCCAAGATGGCCGCCATACAAAGTTATGTCAGACTCATAGACTCACCTGTGTTGCATAGCAGCTATTAGCGATAGGGTTCGACTCTGTACACCATCGCATCAGGAATCATAACGTTATCACCAAAAAAAATAAAAACTGACCTGAACGTGGAAACTGATCCGGCACATGGGCCAGCTCTCCGCAACGACTTGCCCTATCGAGTTTGCCCGGAACTAAAGTTGCTCAGAACAGCCAGCCAATGGGTGATCCCGTATTTTTTTTTCAAAATTGCAAAAACAAGATGGCCGCCATACAAAATTGAAACGCGAATATCTCAGAGGCCAGTCGAGATGGATGGGTTGTGCTCGACTAAGTGACATACAGGGTGGTAGGTTAACCTCCGCGGACCCCGCGGGGGCCGCGGCCCCCACGCGAAATACTTTTTCCAAGATGGTGGTTTCAAAATGACGGCCAAAGAATGTAGTAAAAAACGTTAAAAATATTTGAAAAAAATACAGGCTGGCAGGGTACCCTCCGCGGGTCCCGTGGGGCCCGCGGCCTCAACAATAGGCTGGTAGGGTACCCTCCGCGGGTCCCGTGGGGCCCGCGGCCCCCATGTGAGATGCTGTTCCCAAGATAACGGCCGAAAAATAAAGTAAAAAAAAAAGGTGAGAAATATTCGAAAAAAAAACAGGGTGGCAGGGTACCCCATGGGACCCGCGGCCTCCATGCGAAATGCTTTTCCTAAGATGGCGGCCAAAGAACATAGAAAAAGGCTAGAAATATTTGAAGAAACAATAGGCTGGCAGATAACCCCCCGCGGGTCCCGTGGGGCCCGCGGCCCCCATGTGAGATGCTGTTCCCAAGATAAAGGCCGAAGAGTAAAGTAAAAAAAAAGGTGAGAAATATTTGAAAAAAAACAGGGCAGGGTATGAATCACTGTTTTCAAAGTGGCGGTTTCAAAAAGGCGGCCAAAGTATATAGTAAAAAAAAAAGGTTAGGATTATTAAAACAAAACAGGGTGGCAGGGACCTCCGCGGGGCCCTTGGGGCCCGCGGCCCCCACGCGAAATACTTTTTCCAAGATGGTGGTTTCAAAATGACGGCCAAAGAATGTAGTAAAAAACGTTAAAAATATTTGAAAAAAATACAGGCTGGCAGGGTACCCTCCGCGGGTCCCGTGGGGCCCGCGGCCTCAACAATAGGCTGGTAGGGTACCCTCCGCGGGTCCCGTGGGGCCCGCGGCCCCCATGTGAGATGCTGTTCCCAAGATAACGGCCGAAAAATAAAGTAAAAAAAAAAGGTGAGAAATATTCGAAAAAAAAACAGGGTGGCAGGGTACCCCATGGGACCCGCGGCCTCCATGCGAAATGCTTTTCCTAAGATGGCGGCCAAAGAACATAGAAAAAGGCTAGAAATATTTGAAGAAACAATAGGCTGGCAGATAACCCCCCGCGGGTCCCGTGGGGCCCGCGGCCCCCATGTGAGATGCTGTTCCCAAGATAAAGGCCGAAGAGTAAAGTAAAAAAAAAGGTGAGAAATATTTGAAAAAAAACAGGGCAGGGTATGAATCACTGTTTTCAAAGTGGCGGTTTCAAAAAGGCGGCCAAAGTATATAGTAAAAAAAAAAGGTTAGGATTATTAAAACAAAACAGGGTGGCAGGGACCTCCGCGGGGCCCTTGGGGCCCGCGGCCCCCACGCGAAATACTAGTTATAATATATATAGCTGAATACCCACTGACTCACTCACTCACCCCAGAGTTGTTTGGAAGAACCCAGAAGAGGTGTGGTTAGACTCTATACATCGTTGTATCAGAAATGCTTGCCCGACCACCAGAAAAATACGAAATCGACCTGAACGTGGAAATTGACTTGACACATGGGGCGGTTCTCCGCAACGGCTCGACCTATCGAGTTTGCCCGGAACTAAAGTCGCTCAGAACAGCCGGCCAATGGGTGAGCCGGTCCAAGATTTTTCAAAATGGCGAAAACAAGATGGCCGCCATACAAAATTGAAACGCGAATATCTCAGAGGCCAGTCGAGATAGGTGGGTGGTGCTCGACCAAATGTCATTCAGAGTTGAGGGGGAAATCTGACTAAGCAATTTTTTTTCCAAGATGGCGGATTCAAAATGGCGGCCAAATTTTTTTTTACTCCGATCCGACTGAAATTTTGCATCCGGGACTCTTTGAGGCCACAGATTCAAATGGCATACTTTATTTTTCGGTTCCGCCATTTTCCAAGATGGCCGCCATACAATGTAATTTCTGTATCTTTGACCTGTTGTTTTGAGGAACCAATCAGAGGTAGGGTTTGGTTCTATACACTTTCGCTTCAAAAATTATATGATAAGTACGAAAAAAATGAAAATTTGACCTGAATGTGGAAACTGACCTGACACATGGGGCAGCTCTCCGCGATGAAATGCTTTATTGAGTTTGCCCGGAACAAAAGTTGCTCAGAACAGCCAGCCAATGGGTGAACCGGTATTTTTTTTTCAAAATTGTGAAAACAAGATGGCCGCCATACAAAATTGAAACGCAAATATCTCAGAGGCCAGTCGCAACAGGTGGGTGGTGCTCGAACAAATGTTGTTCAAAGTGGGCGGAGTAATTTAATGAACCAAATTTTTTTTTCAAAATGGCGGATTCAAAATGGCGGCCAAATTTTTTTTGAGTCTGTTCTGTCTAAAATTTTGCATCAGCGCCTCTTCAGGGTTACAGATTCTGACGCTAGAATTTATTTTTCGATTTCGCCATTTTCCAAGATGGCCGCCATACAAAGTTATGTCAGACTCATAGACTCACCTGTGTTGCATAGCAGCTATTAGCGATAGGGTTCGACTCTGTACACCATCGCATCAGGAATCATAACGTTATCACCAAAAAAAATAAAAACTGACCTGAACGTGGAAACTGATCCGGCACATGGGCCAGCTCTCCGCAACGACTTGCCCTATCGAGTTTGCCCGGAACTAAAGTTGCTCAGAACAGCCAGCCAATGGGTGATCCCGTATTTTTTTTTCAAAATTGCAAAAACAAGATGGCCGCCATACAAAATTGAAACGCGAATATCTCAGAGGCCAGTCGAGATGGATGGGTTGTGCTCGACTAAGTGACATACAGGGTGGTAGGTTAACCTCCGCGGACCCCGCGGGGGCCGCGGCCCCCACGCGAAATACTTTTTCCAAGATGGTGGTTTCAAAATGACGGCCAAAGAATGTAGTAAAAAACGTTAAAAATATTTGAAAAAAATACAGGCTGGCAGGGTACCCTCCGCGGGTCCCGTGGGGCCCGCGGCCTCAACAATAGGCTGGTAGGGTACCCTCCGCGGGTCCCGTGGGGCCCGCGGCCCCCATGTGAGATGCTGTTCCCAAGATAACGGCCGAAAAATAAAGTAAAAAAAAAAGGTGAGAAATATTCGAAAAAAAAACAGGGTGGCAGGGTACCCCATGGGACCCGCGGCCTCCATGCGAAATGCTTTTCCTAAGATGGCGGCCAAAGAACATAGAAAAAGGCTAGAAATATTTGAAGAAACAATAGGCTGGCAGATAACCCCCCGCGGGTCCCGTGGGGCCCGCGGCCCCCATGTGAGATGCTGTTCCCAAGATAAAGGCCGAAGAGTAAAGTAAAAAAAAAGGTGAGAAATATTTGAAAAAAAACAGGGCAGGGTATGAATCACTGTTTTCAAAGTGGCGGTTTCAAAAAGGCGGCCAAAGTATATAGTAAAAAAAAAAGGTTAGGATTATTAAAACAAAACAGGGTGGCAGGGACCTCCGCGGGGCCCTTGGGGCCCGCGGCCCCCACGCGAAATACTAGTTTATAATATATATAGCTGAATACCCACTGACTCACTCACTGACTGACTCACCCCAGAGTTGTTTGGAAGAACCCGTAATAGGTGAGGTTAGACTCTATACATGATCGTATCAGAAATGCCCCTACGAGTACCAGAAAAATACGAAATCGACCTGAACGTGGAAACTGACCTGACACATGGGGCGGTTCTCCACAACGGCTCGACCTATCGAGTTTGCCCTGAACTAAAGTCGCTCAGAACAGCCGGCCAATGGGTGAGCCGGTCCAAGATTTTTCAAAATGGCGAAAACAAGATGGCCGCCATACAAAATTGAAACGCGAATAACTCAGAGGCCAGTCGAGATAGGTGGGTGGTGCTCGACCAAATGTCATTCAGAGTTGAGGGGGAAATCTGACTAACCAATTTTTTTTCCAAGATGGCGGATTCAAAATGGCGGCCAAAATTTTTTTTTATCCGATCCGATTGAAATTTTGCATCCGGGGCTCTTCGAGGCCACAGATTCAGACGGCATACTTTATTTTTCGATTCCGCCATTTTCCAAGATGGCCGCCATACCATGTAATTTCTGTATATTTGACCTGTTGTTTTGAGGAACCCATCAGAGGTAGGGTTTAGTTCTATACACTTTCGCTTCAAAAATTATATGGTTAGTACGAAAAAAATTTAAAATTGACCTGAATGTGGAAACTGACCTGACACATGGGGCAGCTCTCCGCGATGAATTGCTTTATTGAGTTTGTCCGGAACAAAAGTCGCTCAGAACAGCCAGCCAATGGGTGAACCGGTATTTTTTTTTCAAAATTGCAAAAACAAGATGGCCGCCATACAAAATTGAAACGCAAATATCTCAGAGGCCAGTCGCAACAGGTGGGTGGTGCTCGAACAAATGTTGTTCAAGGTGGGAGTAGTAATCGGATGACCCATTTTTTTTTCCAAGATGGCGGATTTAAAATGGCGGCCAAATTTTTTTTTAATCCGATCCGATTGAAATTTAGCATCCGGGGCTCTTCGAGGCCACAGATTCAAATGTCTTACTTTATTTTTCGGTTCCGCCATTTTCCAAGATGGCCGCCATACAAAGTAATGTCAGACTCATAGACTCACTTGTGTTGTACAGCAGCTTTTAGAGATAGGGTTCGACTCTGTACACCATCGCATCAAGAATCATTATCGTTAGTACCAAAAAAATTAAAAACTGACCTGAACGTGGAAACTGATTCGGCACATGGGCCAGTTCTCCGCACCGACTTGTCCTACCGAGTTTGCCCGGAACTAAAGTCGCTCAGAACAGCCAGCCAATGAGTGAACCGGTATTTTTTTTTCAAAATTGCGAAAACAAGATGGCCGCCATACAAAATTGAAACGCGAATATCTCAGAGGCCAGTCGAGATGGATTGGTTGTGCTCGACTAAGTGACATACAGGGTGGTAGGTTACCCTCCGCGGTCCCCGCGGGGGCCGCGGCCCCCACGCGAAATACTTTTTCCAAGATGATGGTTTCAAAATGACGGCCAAAGAATGTAGTAAAAAATACAGGGTGGTAGGTTATCCTCCGCGGTCCCCGCGGGGGCCGCGGCCCCCACGCGAAATACTTTTTCCAAGGTAGTGGTCTCAAAATGACGGCCAAAGAATGTAGTAATATTTGAAAATACAACAGGCTGGCAGGGTACCCTCCGCGGGTCCCGTGGGGCCCGCGGCCCCCATGCGAAGTACTTTTTCCAAGGTAGTGGTTTCAAAATGACGGCTATAGAATGTAGTAATATTTAAAAATACAACAGGCTGGCAGGGTACCCTCCGCGGGTCCCGTGGGGCCCGCGGCTCCCATGCGAAGTACTTTTTCCAAGGTAGTGGTTTCAAAATGACGGCTATAGAATGTAGTAATATTTGAAAATACAACAGGCTGGCAGGGTACCCTCCGCGGGTCCCGTGGGGCCCGCGGCCCCCATGCGAAGTACTTTTTCCAAGGTAGTGGTTTCAAAATGACGGCTATAGAATGTAGTAATATTTGAAAATACAACAGGCTGGCAGGGTATTCTCCGCGGGTCCCGTGGGGCCCGCGGCCCCCATGCGAATTGCTTTCCCCGAGAGGGCAGTCAAAGAATAAAGTAAAAATAGGTTTGAAATATTTGAAAAAAACTGGGTGGCAGGATATCCTCCGCGGCCCCCACGCAGAATACTTTGATGGCGGTTTCAAAAAGGCGGCCAAAGTATATAGTAAAAAAAAAGGTTAGGATTATTAAAACAAAACAGGGTGGCAGGGACCTCCGCGGGGCCCTTGGGGCCCGCGGCCCCCACGCGAAATACTAGTTATAATATATATAGCTGAACACCCACTCACTCACTCACTCACTGACTCACTGACATGCTGTTTTGAAGAACCCACAAGAGGTTTGGTCAGACTCTATACACCGTCGTATCAGAAATGCCCCCACGACCACCAGAAAAATACGAAATCGACCTGAACGTGGAAATTGACCCGACACATGGGGCGGTTCTCCGCAACGGCTCGACCTATCGAGTTTGTCCGGAACTAAAGTCGCTCAGAACAGCCGGCCAATAGGTGAGCCGGTCCAAAATTTTTCAAAATGGCGGAAACAAGATGGCCGCCATACAAAATTGAAACGCGAATATCTCAGAGGCCAGTCGAGATAGACGGGTGGTGCTCGACCAAATGTCATTCAGAGTCGAGGGGGAAATCCGACTAAGCAATTTTTTTTCCAAGATGGCGGATTCAAAATGGCGGCCAAAAATTTTTTTTCTCCGATCAGACTGAAATTTTGCATCCGGGGGTCTTCGAGGCCACAGATTATAATGGCATACTTTTTTTTTCGATTCCGCCATTTTCCAAGATGGCCGCCATACAAAGTAATTTCTGTATCTTTGATCTGTTGTTTTGAGGAACCCATGAGAGGTAGGGTTTGGTTCTATACACTTTCGCTTTAAAAATTATATGATAAGTACGAAAAAAATGAAAAATTGACCTGAATCTGGAAACTGACCTGACACATGGGGCAGCTCTCCGCGATGAATTGCTTTATTGAGTTTGCCCCGAACAAAAGTCGCTCAGAACAGCCAGCCAATGGGTGAACCAGTATATTTTTTTCAAAATTGCAAAAACAAGATGGCCGCCATACAAAATTGAAACGCGAATATCTCAGAGGCCAGTCGAGATAGACGAGTGGTGCTTGACCAAATATTGTTCAAGGTGGGAGTAGTAATCGGATGACCCATTTTTTTTTCCAAGATGGCGGATTCAAAATGGCGGCCAAATTTTTTTTTACTCCGATCCGATTGAAATTTTGCATCCGCGGCGCTTCGAGGCCACAAATTTAAACGCCATATTTAATTTTTCGATTCCGCCATTTTCCAAGATGGCCGCCATACAAAGTAATGTCAGACTCATAGACTCACTTGTGTTGTATAGCAGCTTTTAGAGATAGGGTTCGACTCTGTACACCATCGCATCAAGAATCATAACATTAGTACCAAAAAATTTAAAAACTGACCTGAACGTGGAAACTGATTCGGCACATGGGCCAGTTCTCCGTAACTACTTGCCCTATCGAGTTTGCCCGGAACTAAAGTCGCTCAGAACAGCCAGCCAATGGGTGAACCGGTATTTTTTTTTCAAAATTGCGAAAACAAGATGGCCGCCATACAAAATTGAAACGCGAATATCTCAGAGGCCAGTCGAGATGGATGGGTTGTGCTCGGCTAAGTGACATACAGGATGGTAGGTTACCCTCCGCGGTCCCCGCGGGGGCCGCGGCCCCCACGCGAAATACTTTTTCCAAGGTAGTGGTTTCAAAATGATGGCCAAAGAATGAAGTAAAAAAGGTTAGAAATATTTGAAAAAATACAGGGTGGTAGGTTACCCTCCGCGGTCCCCGCGGGGGCCGCGGCCCCAACAAGAGGCTGGCAGGGTACCCTCCGCGGGTCCCGTGGGGCCCGCGGCCCCAACAATAGGCTGGCAGGGTACCCTCCGCGGGTCCCGTGGGGCCCGCGGCCCCCATGTGAGATGCTGTTCCCAAGATAACGGCCGAAGAATAAAGTAAAAAAAAAGGTGAGAAATATTTGAAAAAAATACAGGCTGGTAGGTTACCCTCCGCGGTCCCCGCGGGGGCCGCGGCCCTTATGCGAAATACTTTTTCCACGGTGGTGGTTTCAAAATGACGGCCAAAGAATGTTGTAATATTTGAAAATAACACAGGCTGGCAGGGTACCCTCCGCGGGTCCCGTGGGGCCCGCGGCCTCCACGCGAAATACTTTTTCCAAGATGGCGGATACAAAATGGCGGCCAAAGATGATAGTAAAAATGTTAGAAATATTTGAAAAAAAACATGTTTTCAAAGTGGCGGTTTCAAAAAGGCGGCCAAAGTATAATAGTAAAAAAAAAAGGTTAGGATTATTAAAACAAAACAGGGTGGCAGGGACCTCCGCGGGGCCCTCGGGGCCCGCGGCCCCCACGCGAAATACTAGTTATAATATATATAGCTAAATACCCACTCACTCACTCACTGACATGCTGTTTTGAAGAACCCACAAGAGGTACGGCTGCACTCTATACACCATCGTATCAGAAATGACCCCACGACCACCAGAAAAATACGAAATCGACCTGAACGTGGAAACTGACCCGACACATGGGGCAGCTCTCCGCGACGGCTCAACCTGTCGAGTTTGCCCGGAACTAAAGTCGCTCAGAACAGCCGGCCAATGGGTGAGCCGGTCCAAGATTTTTCAAAATGGCGGAAACAAGATGGCCGCCATACAAAATTGAAACGCGAATATCTCAGAGGCCAGTAGAGATAGGTGGGTGGTGCTCGACCAAATGTCATTCAGAGTTGAGGGGGAAATCTGACTAAGCAATTTCTTTTCCAATATGGCGGATTCAAAATGGCGGCCAAAATTTTTTTTACTCCGATCCGATTGAAATTTTGCATCCGGGGCTCTTTGAGGCCACAGATTTAAATGGCATACTTTATTTTTCGGTTCCGCCATTTTCCAAGATGGCCGCCACACAAAGTAATTTCTGTATATTTGACCTGTTGTTTTGAGGAACCCATCAGAGGTAGGGTTTGGTTCTATACACTTTCGCTTCAAAAATTATATGATAAGTACGAAAAAAATGAAAAATTGACCTGAATGTGGAAACTGACCTGACACATGGGCCAGCTCTCCGCGATGAATTGCTTTATTGAGTTTGCCCGGAACAAAAGTCGCTCAGAACAGCTAGCCAATAGGTGAACCGGTATTTTTTTTTCAAAATTGCAAAAACAAAATGGCCGCCATACAAAATTGAAACGCGAATATCTCAGAGGCCAGTCAAGATAGATGGGTGGTGCTCGATCAAATGTCGTTCAAGATGGGAGGGGTAATCTAATGAACCTATTTTTTTTTCCAAGATGGCGGATTCAAAATGGCGGCCAAATTTTTTTTGACTCCGATCCGATTGAAATTTTGCATCCGGGGCTCTTCGAGGCCACAAATTCAAATGCCATACTTAATTTTTCGATTTCGCCATTTTCCAAGATGGCCGCCATACAAAGTAATGTCAGACTCATAGACTCACTTGTGTTGTATAGCAGCTTTTAGAAATAGGGTTCGACTTTATACACCATCGCATAAGAAATTTTATCACAAGTACACAATAAATGCAAAACCGACCTTAACGTGGAAACTGACTTGACACATGGGCCAGCTCTCCGCAACGACTTGCCCTATCGAGTTTGCCTGGAACTAAAGTCGCTCAGAACAGCCAGCCTATGGGTGAACCGGTATTTTTTTTTAAAAATTGCGAAAACAAGATGGCCGCCATACAAAATTGAAACGCGAATATCTCAGAGGCCAGTCGAGATGGATGCGTTGTGCTCGACTAAGTGACATACAGGGTGGTAGGTTAACCACCGCGGACCCCGCGGGGGCCGCGGCCCCCACGCGAAATACTTTTTCCAAGATGGTGGTTTCAAAATGACGGCCAAAGAATGTAGTAAAAAACGTTAGAAATATTTGAAAAAAATACAAGCTGGCAGGGTACTCTCCGCGGGTCCCGCGGGGCCCGCGGCCTCAACAACAGGCTGGCAGGGTACCCTCCGCGGGTCCCGTGGGGCCCGCGGCCCCCATGTGTGATGCTGTTCCCAAGATAACGGCCGAAGAATAAAGTAAAAAAAAAGGTGAGAAATATTTGAAAAAAATACAGGCTGGTAGGTTACCCTCCGCGGTCCCCGCGGGGGCCGCGGCCCTCACGCGAAATACTTTTTCCAAGGTGGTGGTTTCAAAAAGACGGCCAAAGAATGTTGTAATATTTGAAAATACAACAGGCTGGCAGGGTACCCTCCGCGGGTCCCGTGGGGCCCGCGGCCCCCATGAGAAATGCTTTTTCTAAGATGGCGGCCATAGAATATAGTAAAAAAGGCTAGGAATATTGGAAAAAACAACAGGCTGCCAGGGTACCCTCCGCGGGTCCCGTGGGGCCCGCGGCCCGCATGCGAATTGCTTTTCCGAGAAGGCAGCCAAAGAATAAAGTAAAAATAGGTTTGAAATATTTGAAAAACAACGGGCTGGCAGGGTACCCTCCGCGGGTCCCGTGGGGCCCGCGGCCCGCATGCGAATTGCTTTTCCCGAGAGGGCAGCCAAAGAATAAAGTAAAAATAGGTTTGAAATATTTGAAAAACAACAGGATGGCAGGGTACCATTCGCGGCCTCCACGGGAAATACTTTTTCCAAGAGGGCGGATACAAAATGGCGGCCAAATATTAAAGTAAAAAATTTAAGAAATATTTGAGAAAAAAACTGGATGGCAGGGTATCGTCCGCGGCCCCCACGCAGAATACTTTATCCATGGTGGCGGTTTCAAAAAGGCGGCCAAAGTATATAGTAAAAAAAAAAAGGTTAGGATTATTAAAACAAAACGGGGTGGCAGGGACCTCCGCGGGGCCCTCGGGGCCCGCGGCCCCCACGCGAAATACTAGTTATAATATATATAGCTGAATACCCACTCACTCACTGACTGACTGACTGACATGCTGTTTTGAAGAACCCGTAAGAGGTAAGGCTCAACTCTATACACCATCGTATCAGAAATGACTCCACGACCACCAGAAAAATACGAAATCGACCTGAACGTGGAAATTGACTTGACTTATGGGGCGGTTCTCCGCAACGGCTCGACCTATCGAGTTTGTCCGGAACTAAAGTCGCTCAGAACAGCCGGCCAATGGGTGAGCCGGTCCAAGATTTTTCAAAATGGCGAAAACAAGATGGCCGCCATACAAAATTGAAACGCGAATATCTCAGAGACCAGTCGAGATACACGGGTGGTGCTCGACCAAATGTCATTCAGAGTTGAGGGGGAAATCTGACTAAGCAATTTTTTTTCCAAGATGGCGGATTCAAAATGGCGGCAAAATTATTTTTTTCTCCGATCCGACTGAAATTTTGCATCCGGGGCTCTTTGAGGCTACAAATTCAAGTGGCGTACTTTATTTTTCGGTTCCGCCATTTTCCAAGATGGCCGCCATACAAAGTAATTTCTGTATCTTTGACCTGTTGTATTGAGGAACCCATAAGAGGTGGGGTTTGACTTTATACACGATCGCTTCAGAAATTTTATGATAAGTACCAAAAAAATGAAAAATTGACCTGAATGTGGAAACTGACCTGACATATGGGCCAGCTCTCCGCAACGACTTGCTCTATCGAGTTTGCCCGGAACTAAAGTCGCTGAGAACAGCCAGACAATAGGTGAACCGGTCATTTTTTTTCAAAATTGCAAAAACAAGATGGCCGCCATACAAAGTTGAAACGCAAATATCTCAGAGGCCAATCGCAATAGGTAGGTGGTGCTCGACTAAATGTTGTTCAAAGTGGGCGGAGTAATTTAATGAACCAATTTTTTTTTTCAAAATGGCGGATTCAAAATGGCGGCCAAACTTTTTTTGAGTCCGTTCTGAGTAAAATTTTGCATCCGAGCCTCTTCAGGGCCATAAATTCTGGGGCTAGAATTTATTTTTCGATTCCGCCATTTTCCAAGATGGCCGCCATACAAAGTAATGTCAGACTCATAGACTCACCTGTGTTGTATAGCAGTTTTTAGAAATAGGGTTCGACTGTATTTACAATTGCATAATTTTTTTTATCACAAGTACAAAAAAAATGCAAATCCGACCTTAACGTGGAAACTGACTTGACACATGGGCCAGCTCTCCGCAACGACTTGCCCTATCGAGTTTGCCTGGAACTCAAGTCGCTCAGAACAGCCAGCCTATGGGTGGACCGGTATTTTTTTTTCAAAATTGCGAAAACAAGATGGCCGCCATACAAAATTGAAACGCGAATATCTCAGAGGCCAGTCGAGATGGATGGGTTGTGCTCGACTAAGAGACATACAGGGTGGTAGGTGAACCTCCGCGGACCCCGCGGGGGCCGTGGCTCCCACGCTAAATACTTTTTCCAAGATGGTGGTTTCAAAATGACGGCCAAAGAATGTAGTAAAAAACGTTAGAAATATTAAAAAAAATACAGGCTGGCAGGGTACCCTCCGCGGGTCCCGTGGGGCCCGCGGCCCCCATGTGAGATGCTGTTCCCAAGATAACCGCCGAAGAATAAAGTAAAAAAAAAGGTGAGAAATATTTGAAAAAAAACAGGGTGGCAGGGTACCCTCCGCGGGTCCCGTGGGGCCCGCGGCCTCCATGCGAAATGCTTTTCCTAAGATGGCGGCCAAAGAATATAGCAAAAAGGCTAGAAATATTTGAAGAAACAATAGGTTGGCAGGGTATCCTCCGCGGGTCCCGTGGGGCCCGCGGCCCCCATGCGAAAAAAAAGGATGGTAGGCTACCCTTCGCGGCCCCCGCGCGAAATACTTTTTCCGAGATGGCGGATACAAAATGGCGGCCAAAGATTAAAGGAAAAAAATGTTATAAATATTTGAAAAAAAAACAGGGTGGCAGGGAACCCTCCGCGGGTCCCGTGGGGCCCGCGGCCTCCACGCGAAATACTTTTTCCAAGATGGCGGATACAAAATGGCGGCCAAAGATTATAGTAAAAAATGTTAGAAATATTTGAAAAAAAACAGGGCGGTAAGGGTATGAATCACTGTTTTCAAGGTGGCGGTTTCAAAAAGGCGGCCAAAGTATATAGTAAAAAAAAAGGTTAGGATTATTAAAACAAAACAGGGTGGCAGGGACCTCCGCGGGGCCCTTGGGGCCCGCGGCCCCCACGCGAAATACTAGTTATAATATATATAGCTGAATACCCACTGACTCACTGACTGACTGACTGACATGCTGTTTTGAAGAACCCAGAAGAGGTACGGCTGCACTCTATACATTGTCGTATCAGAAATGCCCCCACGACCACCAGAAAAATACGAAATCGACCTGAACGTGGAAACTGACCCGACACATGGGGCAGCTCTCCGCGACGGCTCGACCTGCCGAGTTTGCCCGGAACTAAAGTCGCTCAGAACAGCTGGCCAATGGGTGAGCCGGTCAAAGTTTTTTCAAAATGGCGAAAACAAGATGGCCGCCATACAAAATTGAAACGCGATTATCTCAGAGGCCAGTCGAAATAGACGGGTGGTGCTCGACCAAATGTCATTCAGAGTTGAGGGGGAAATCCGACTAAGCAATTTTTTTTCCAAGATGGCGGATTCAAAATGGCGGCCAAATTTTTTTTTTCTCCGATCGGACTGAAATTTTGCATCCGTGGCTCTTTGAGGCCACAGATTTAAATGGCATACTTTATTTTTCGATTCCGCCATTTTCCAAGATGGCCGCCATACAAAGTAAATTCTGTATATTTGACCTGTTGTTTTGAGGAACCCATCAGAGGTAGGGTTTGGTTCTATACACTTTCGCTTCAAAAATTATATGATAAGTACGACAAAAATGAAAAATTGACCTGAATGTGGAAACTGACCTGACACATGGGGCAGCTCTCCGCGATGAATTGCTTTATTGAGTTTGCCCGGAACAAAAGTCGCTCAGAACAGCCAGCCAATGGGTGAACCAGTATTTTTTTTTTCAAAATTGCAAAAACAAGATGGCCGCCATACAAAATTGAAACGCAAATATCTCAGAGGCCAATCGCAATAGGTGGGTGGTGCTCAAACAAATATTATTCAAGGTGGGAGTAGTAATCGGATGACTCATTTTTTTTTCCAAGATGGCGGATTCAAAATGGCGGCCAAATTTTTTTTTACTCCGATCTGATTGAAATTTTGCATCCGCGGCTCTTCGAGGCCACAGATTCTGACGCTAGAATTTATTTTTCGATTCCGCCATTTTCCAAGATGGCCGCCATACAAAGTAATGTCAGACTCATAGACTCACTTGGATTGTATAGCAGTTTTTAGAAATAGGGTTCGACTGTATATACAATTGCATATTTTTTTTTATCACAAGTACAAAAAAAATGCAAATCCAACCTTAACGTGGAAACTGACTTGACACATGGGCCAGCACTCCGCAACGACTTGCCCTATCGAGTTTGCCTGGAACTAAAGTCGCTCAGAACAGCCAGCCTATGGGTGGACCGGTATTTTTTTTTCAAAATTGCAAAAACAAGATGGCCGCCATACAAAATTGAAACGCCAATATCTCAGAGGCCTAAGTGACATACAGGGTGGTAGGTTACCCTCCGCGGTCCCCGCGGGGGCCGCGGCCCCCACGCGAAATACTTTTTCCAAGATGGTGGTTTCAAAATGACGGCCAAAGAATGTAGTAAAAAACGTTAGACATATTTGAAAAAAATACAGGCTGGCAGGGTACCCTCCGCGGGTCCCGTGGGGCCCGCGGCCTCAAAAATAGGCTGGCAGGGTACCCTCCGCGGGTCCCGTGGGGCCCGCGGCCCCCATGTGAGATGCTGTTCCCAAGATAACGGCCTAAGAATAAAGTAAAAAAAAGGTGAGAAATATTTGAAAAAAAAACAGGGTGGCAGGGTACCCTCCGCGGGTCCCGCGGGGCCCGCGGCCTCCATGCGAAATGCTTTTCCTAAGATGGCGGCCAAAGAATATAGAAAAAAGGCTAGAAATATTTGAAGAAACAATAGGCTGGCAGGGTATCCTTGTGAGATGCTGTTCCCAAGATAACGGCCGAAGAATAAAGTAAAAAAAAGGTAAGAAATATTTGAAAAAAATACAGGCTGGTAGGTTACCCTCCGCGGTCCCCGCGGGGGCCGCGGCCCTCACGCGAAATACTTTTTCCTAGGTGGTGGTTTTAAAATGACGGCCAAAGAATGTTGTAATATTTGAAAATAACACAGGCTGGCAGGGTACCCTCCGCGGGTCCCGTGGGGCCCGCGGCCCCCATGCGAAAAAATAGGATGGTAGCCTACCCTTCGCGGCCCCCGCGCGAAATACTTTTTCCAAGATGGCGGATACAAAATGGCGCCCAAAGATTATAGTAAAAAATGTTAGAAATATTTGAAAAAAAAACAGGGTGGCAGGGAACCCTCCGCGGGTCCCGTGGGGCCCGCGGCCTCCACGCGAAATACTTTTTCCAAGATGGCGGATACAAAATGGCGGCCAAAGATTATAGTAAAAAATGTTAGAAATATTTGAAAAAAAAACAGGGCGGTATGGTATGAATCACTGTTTTCAAGGTGGCGGTTTCAAAAAGGCGGCCAAAGTATATAGTAAAAAAAAAGGTTAGGATTATTAAAACAAAACAGGGTGGCAGGGACCTCCGCGGGGCCCTCGGGGCCCGCGGCCCCCACGCGAAATACTAGTTATAATATATATAGCTGAATACCCACTGACTCACTGACTGACTGACTGACATGCTGTTTTGAAGAACCCAGAAGAGGTACGGCTGCACTCTATACATTATCGTATCAGAAATGCCCCCACGACCACCAGAAAAATACGAAATCGACCTGAACGTGGAAATTGACCCGACACATGGGGCGGTTCTCCGCAACGGCTCGACCTATCGAGTTTGTCCGGAACTAAAATCGCTCAGAACAGCCGGCCAATGGGTGAGCCGGTCCAAGATTTTTCAAAATGGCGGAAACAAGATGGCCGCCATACAAAATTGAAACGCGAATATCTCAGAGGCCAGTCGAGATGGATTGGTTGTGCTCGACTAAGTGACATACAGGGTGGTAGGTTACCCTCCGCGGTCCCCGCGGGGGCCGCGGCCCCCACGCGAAATACTTTTTCCAAGATGATGGTTTCAAAATGACGGCCAAAGAATGTAGTAAAAAATACAGGGTGGTAGGTTATCCTCCGCGGTCCCCGCGGGGGCCGCGGCCCCCACGCGAAATACTTTTTCCAAGGTAGTGGTCTCAAAATGACGGCCAAAGAATGTAGTAATATTTGAAAATACAACAGGCTGGCAGGGTACCCTCCGCGGGTCCCGTGGGGCCCGCGGCTCCCATGCGAAGTACTTTTTCCAAGGTAGTGGTTTCAAAATGACGGCTATAGAATGTAGTAATATTTGAAAATACAACAGGCTGGCAGGGTACCCTCCGCGGGTCCCGTGGGGCCCGCGGCCCCCATGCGAAGTACTTTTTCCAAGGTAGTGGTTTCAAAATGACGGCTATAGAATGTAGTAATATTTGAAAATACAACAGGCTGGCAGGGTATTCTCCGCGGGTCCCGTGGGGCCCGCGGCCCCCATGCGAATTGCTTTCCCCGAGAGGGCAGTCAAAGAATAAAGTAAAAATAGGTTTGAAATATTTGAAAAAAACTGGGTGGCAGGATATCCTCCGCGGCCCCCACGCAGAATACTTTGATGGCGGTTTCAAAAAGGCGGCCAAAGTATATAGTAAAAAAAAAGGTTAGGATTATTAAAACAAAACAGGGTGGCAGGGACCTCCGCGGGGCCCTTGGGGCCCGCGGCCCCCACGCGAAATACTAGTTATAATATATATAGCTGAATACCCACTGACTGACTCACTGACTCACTGACATGCTGTTTTGAAGAACCCACAAGAGGTAGGGCTCGACTCGGTACATTGTCGTATCAGAAATGGTCCTGCGACCACCAGAAAAATACGAAATCGACCTGAACGTGGAAACTGACCCGACACATGAGGCAGCTCTCCGCGACGGCTCGACCTATCGAGTTTGCCCGGAACTAAAGTCGCTCAGAACAGCCGGCCAATGGGTGAGCCGGTCCAAGATTTTTCAAAATGGCGAAAACAAGATGGCCGCCATAGAAAATTGAAACGCGAATATCTCAGAGGCCAGTCGAGATAGGTGGGTGGTGCTCGACCAAATGTCATTCAGAGTTGAGGGGGAAATCCGACTAAGTAATTTTTTTTTCAAGATGGCGGATTCAAAATGGCGGCCAAATTTTTTTTTAATCCGATCCGATTGAAAATTTGCATCCGGGGCTCTTTAAGGCCACAGATTCAAATGTCATACTTTATTTTTCGGTTCCGCCATTTTCCAAGATGGCCGCCATACAAAGTAATTTCTGTATCTTTGACCTGTTGTTTTGAGGAACCCACAAGAGGTGGGATTTGACTTTATACACTTTCGCATTAGAAATTATATTAAAAGTACAAGTAAAAGCAAATTTGACCTGAATGTGGAAACTGACCTGACACATGGGACAGCTCTCCGCGACGGCTCGACCTATCAAGTTTGCCCGGAACAAAAGTCGCTCAGAACAGCCAGCCAATAGGTGAACCGATATTTTTTTTTCAAAAATGCAAAAACAAGATGGCCGCCATACAAAATTGAAACGCGAATATCTAAGAGGCCAATCGCAAAAGGTGGGTGGTGCTCGAACAAATATTGTTCAAAGTGCGAGTGGTAATCTGAAAATTCATATTTTTTTCCAAGATGGCGGATTCAAAATGGCGGGCAAATTTTTTTTTACTCCGATCCGATTGAAATTTTGCATCCGCGGCTCTTTGAGGCCACAAATTTAAACGCCATATTTAATTTTTCGATTCTGCCATTTTCCAAGATGGCCGCCATACAAAGTAATGTCAGACTCATAGACTCACTTGTGTTGTATAGCAGCTTTTAGAGATAGGGTTCGACTCTGTACACCATCGCATCAAGAATCATAACGTTAGTACCAAAAAATTTAAAAACTGACCTGAACGTGGAAACTTATTCGGCACATGGGCCAGTTCTCCGTAACTACTTGCCCTATCGAGTTTGCCCGGAACTAAAGTCGCTCAGAACAGCCAGCCTATGGGTGAACCGGTTATTTTTTTTTCAAAATTGCGAAAACAAGATGGCCGCCATACAAAATTGAAACGCCAATATCTCAGAGGCCAGTCGAGATGGATGGGTTGTGCTCACTAAGTGACATACAGGGTGGTAGGTTACCCTCCGCGGTCCCCGCGGGGGCCGCGGCCCCCACGCGAAATACTTTTTCCAAGATGGTGGTTTCAAAATGACGGCCAAAGAATGTAGTAAAAAACGTTAGAAATATTTGAAAAAAATACAGGGTGGTGGTTACCCTCCGCGGTCTCCGCGGGGGCCGCGGCCTCAACAATAGGCTGGTAGGGTACCCTCCGCGGGTCCCGTGGGGCCCGCGGCCCCCATGTGAGATGCTGTTCCCAAGATAACGGCCGAAAAATAAAGTAAATAAAAAAGGTGAGAAATATTTGAAAAAAAAACAGAGTGGCAGGGTACCCTCCGCGGGTCCCGTGGGGCCCGCGGCCTCCATGCGCAATGCTTTTCCTAAGATGGCGGCCAAAGAATATAGAAAAAAGGCTAGAAATATTTGAAGAAACAATAGGCTGGCAGGGTACCCTCCGCGGGTCCCGTGGGGCCCGCGGCCCTCATGTGAGATGCTGTTCCCAAGATAACGGCCGAAGAATAAAGTAAAAAAAAAGGTGAGAAATATTTGAAAAAAATTCAGGCTGGTAGGTTACCCTCCGCGGTCCCCGCGGGGGCCGCGGCCCTCACGCGAAATACTTTTTCCAAGGTGGTGGTCTCAAAATGACGGCCAAAGAATGTTGTAATATTTGAAAATAATACAGGCTGGCAGGGTGCCCTCCGCGGGTCCCGTGGGGCCCGCGGCCCCCATGCGAAAAAAATAGGATGGTAGGCTACCCTTCGCGGCCCCCGCGCGAAATACTTTTTCCAAGATGGCGGATACAAAATGGCGGCCAAAGATTATAGTAAAAAATGTTAGAAATATTTGAAAAAAAAACAGGGTGGCAGGGAACCCTCCGCGGGTCCCGTGGGGCCCGCGGCCTCCACGCGAAATACTTTTTCCAAGATGGCGGATACAAAATGGCGGCCAAAGATTATAGTAAAAAATGTTAGAAATATTTGAAAAAAAAACAGGGCGGTAGGGTATGAATCACTGTTTTCAAAGTGGCGGTTTCAAAAAGGCGGCCAAAGTATATAGTAAAAAAAAAGGTTAGGATTATTAAAACAAAACAGGGTGGCAGGGACCTCCGCGGGGCCCTCGGGGCCCGCGGCCCCCACGCGAAATACTAGTTTTATAATATATATAGCTGAATACCCACTCACTCACTCACTGACTGACTGACATGCTGTTTTGAAGAACCCATAAGAGGTGTGGCTAAACTCTATACATTGTCGTATCAGAAATGCCCCCGCGACCACCAGAAAAATACGAAATCGACCTGAACGTGGAAATTGACTTGACACATGGGGCGGTTCTCCGCGACGGCTCGACCTATCGAGTTTGCCCGGAACTAAAGTCGCTCAGAACAGCCAGCCAATGGGTGAGCCGGTCAAAGTTTTTTCAAAATGGCGAAAACAAGATGGCCGCCATACAAAATTGAAACGCGAATATCTCAGAGGCCAGTCGAGATAGATGGGTGGTGCTCGACCAAATGTCATTCAGAGTCGAGGGGGAAATCTGACCAAGCAATTTTTTTTCCAAGATGGCGGATTCAAAATGGCGGCCAAATTTTTTTTTAATCCGATCCGATTGAAATTTTGCATCCGGGGCTCTTTGAGGCCACAGATTGTGATGGCATACTTTATTTTTCGGTTCCGCCATTTTCCAAGATGGCCGCCATACAAAGTAATTTCTGTAATTTTGACCTGTTGTTTTGAGGAACCCATAAGAGGTGGGATTCGACTTTATACACTTTCGTTTCAGAAATTATATTAAAAGTACGAAAAAAATGAAAAATTGACCTGAATGTGGAAACTGACCTGACACATGGGCCAGCTCTCCGCGATGACTTGCTCTATCGAGTTTGCCCGAAACAAAAGTTGCTCAGAACAGTCGGCCAATGGGTGAACCGGTAATTTTTTTTCAAAATTGCAAAAACAAGATGGCCGCCATACAAAATTGAAACGCGAATATCTCAGAGGCCAATCACAATAGGTGGATGGTGCTCGACCAAATATTGTTCAAAGTGGTAGTGGTTATCTGATGAGCCAATTTTTTTTCCAAGATGGCGGATTCAAAATGGCGGCCAAATTTTTTTTGAGTCCGTTCTGAGTAAAATTTTGCATCCGAGCCTCTTCAGGGCCACAGATTCTGATGCTAGAAATTATTTTTCGATTCCGCCATTTTCCAAGATGGCCGCCATACAAAGTAATGTCAGACTCATAGACTCACTTGTGTTGTATAGCAGCTTTTAGAAAAAGGGTTCAACTTTATACACCATCGCATAAGAAATTCGATCACAAATACAAAATAAATGCAAAACCGACCTTAACGTGGAAACTGACTTGACACATGGACCAGCTCTCCGCAACGACTTGCCCTATCGAGTTTGCCCGGAACTAAAGTCGCTCAGAACAGCCAGCCAATGGGTAAGCCGGTGTTTTTTTTTCAAAAGCGCGAAAACAAGATGGCCGCCATACAAAATTGAAACGCGAATATCTCAGAGGCCAGTCGAGATGGATGGGTTGTGCTCACTAAGTGACATACAGGGTGGTGGTTACCCTCCGCGGTCCCCGCGGGGGCCGCGGCCTCAACAATAGGCTGGTAGGGTACCCTCCGCGGGTCCCGTGGGGCCCGCGGCCCCCATGTGAGATGCTGTTCCCAAGATAACGGCCGAAAAATAAAGTAAATAAAAAAAGGTGAGAAATATTTGAAAAAAAAACAGGGTGGCAGGGTACCCTCCGCGGGTCCCGTGGGGCCCGCGGCCTCCATGCGAAATGCTTTTCCAAAGATGGCGGCCAAAGAATATAGAAAAAAGGCTAGAAATATTTGAAGAAACAATAAGCTGGCAGGGTACCCTCCGCGGGTCCCGTGGGGCCCGCGGCCCCATGTGAGATGCTGTTCCCAAGATAACGGCCGAAGAATAAAGTAAAAAAAAAGGTGAGAAATATTTGAAAAAAATACAGGCTGGTAGGTTACCCTCCGCGGTCCCCGCGGGGGCCGCGGCCCTCACGCGAAATACTTTTTCCAAGGTGGTGGTCTCAAAATGACGGCCAAAGAATGTTGTAATATTTGAAAATAACACAGGCTGGCAGGGTACCCTCCGCGAGTCCCGTGGGGCCCGCGGCCCCCATGCGAAAAAAATAGGATGGTAGGCTACCCTTCGCGGCCCCCGCGCGAAATACTTTTTCCAAGATGGCGGATACAAAATGGCGGCCAATGATTAAAGGAAAAAATGTTAGAAATATTTGAAAAAAAACAGGGTGGCAGGGAACCCTCCGCGGGTCCCGTGGGGCCCGCGGCCTCCACGCGAAATACTTTTTCCAAGATGGCGGATACAAAATGGCGGCCAATGATTAAAGGAAAAAATGTTAGAAATATTTGAAAAAAAACAGGGTTGCAGGGAACCCTCCGCGGGTCCCGTGGGGCCCGCGGCCCCCATGCGAAATGCTTTTTCTAAGATTGCGGCAATAGAATATAGTAAAAAAGGCTAGAAATATTTGAAAAAACAACAGGCTGGCAGGGTACCCTCCGCGGGTCCCGTGGGGCCCGCGGCCCGCATGCGAATTGCTTTTCCCGAGAGGGCAGCCAAAGAATAAAGTAAAAATAGGTTTGAAATATTTGAAAAACAACAGGATTGCAGGATATCCTCCGCGGCCCCCACGCAGAATACTTTATCCATGGTGGCAGTTTCAAAAAGGCGGCCAAAGTATATAGTAAAAAAAAAAGGTTAGGATTATTAAAACAAAACAGGGTGGCAGGGACCTCCGCGGGGCCCTCGGGGCCCGCGGCCCCCACGCGAAATACTAGTTTTATTATATTATCTGTTTGATGATCATCCGTCTTTATTGTATAAATGTAAATTGCGTCAAGGTCTGGTGGAATCCATGAAAAAACAATTTAAAAACCCCCTTATTAAAAGTATTTAGGTTGGAAAAACTTATACGGTCGGACGTGTCATGAAACGCAAATATTGCGAGCTGCCAAATTATAAAGTTTAAATTGAGTTTGGTAATAAAATTTTCTCTTGTCCCGTTTTGCCCGTCATAATGCATGACCTCAGACAGGGCTTTGACCCTATTTATATGAAAAGCCGAGAGGCTTTTCTGATCTGATGTAATCTGACGTGTCTTATGTAAGCCAGACTATTAGGATAATAAACGAACATAAGAATAAAAGATATGGAGCAGAAATTCGCATAATGCATTACATATTCAATGTTTACTATAAACTTATAATATGTCGAGGAACTTGTTCAGTGACCATTTTCTTTGTATATTTTTTATAGAAAGTTACAAACTCGTTGCAGCAAAATGTTTTGTGTTGGCATGCTCTTATATAGCCGTAACACAAGTCTTAAAAGACAATTTACATTTTCCTTCCTGTGAGAAATGGCTGCGATACCTTTAGTGACTGAATCTCATACAAAAAAATTGTCTAGCTACTGATTGTGCACCTATTTCTCTTCTATTTGAAAATAACAACGTGCAAAATAGCTCGAGAAAACTGAATTTGCAGGCTCTTCAGTTTATTCAGTTGTCCTGGCTGTTTGTCGCTTTAATAAACAAGATCAACTCTATCTCTGTGAAATTATGATTTTGCTGACGTCTAAGTATTCTCCCTGCACGCTTTGAACGGTATCTTCGTAAACAATGATTCAATGTAATAATTGACTTAGTAATCTACTCACATGCTCTCATGGCATGGCATAGCAATTTAACCTAATTGATATGATTAATTAACGTATTCAACTTCGTTGATTTACTTCTATTGTACGACGCGGCAGTGGCTGGCTTCATTCAAGGTAGCACATAGGTTAAGAGGTATTCGCAAGTTTGAAAAAACTGAATAACCCAGTGAAACACTTAACTGAAACACAGTATATATATAAGCTAAAGTCTATTTATTTACTGTGACTGAAAGATAACTAATGTTTTCAGTTCCTATGTGCATATATAAAATAAATGTAACTGGGCAAGTTTCTTTTCGTACGTTTTTATTGTAATGTAATATTTAATTATTTCAGTAAAATACAAAGTTTGTATTACATTTTCGCCAAGGTATACCTCCATCTTCAAGGTATATAAAAAATACTGGCGGCTTTTACTTTGCTTTTGTTGACTTATGCTCCCCTTCGTTGTTTTCTGAATTTGCGGCCTTTGTGATGTACCTCTTACCTCTCAAATAGTTTTTTCTGTTCTTTGTTCGGTTGGTCGGTTACAACAACATTTGTTTTTTTCAGTAGGTAACTTCATTTGGTATCAAATTAAAGGCTGCTACATAGAGGCGGGTAAAAAAATCGAGTTAGGTGCTATTAAAGTATTATGCTGTCAGCGGCCAAACTCAAGAATTCCTCAAGTTCAACAAACGCGTGCGTAAGCGTGCGTTCAAAATTGCAAAAATTGCCAATACAGTCAGCATCAGAAGTTGATAAACAGTCGAAGAGCTCAAAATGATCTATACAACCTCATATTAACTTCGCGATAGAGTCGTTGTTAACGTTGACGGCAGACACGGTCGAAAATCTAAACACTCATGTACAAATTGTTGTATACTACATATGTCGAGGTATTGACAAGTTATTTTTTCAGTCACCGGCGGCAGCGTTAGCAGCACAGGCAGCGGCGGAAGCGGCGCGGGCGCTGTCGCCGGCCCTGCTGGCCCGCCACCCGCGCCCAGCGCCGGCGGCGACCTGTCGCTCAACCTGCGCGGCGGCTCGCGCGGCACCTCGGCGCCCTCGTCGCCGGCCAAGTCGCGCGAGTCGCTGCTACAGCGCGTGCAGTCGCTCACGGGCGCTGCGCGCGATCAGGGTGCCAATTTGTTAGGTAAGTGCTTTATTGCCCCGCGTAAGTAAAAGTACCCAATCGTTGGCGAGATTGACCAATAGTGGCAACCTTCCTTAATCAATGATGTGATTCCCTAAACCAACCTCAACAGATTACTATGATTTTTTTAAATCTTATCCATTTATATTGGATTTTGTGTTGCTGTATTCTTTTGTCTCATTTGTTTTTGTGAAAATGAATGGCTGGTTAGTCTTTTCGAAAGCTCAGCGTTGAATCCGCAGACGAGATATGTTTATGGAATCACACAACCCTAGCTTATGCCAGCTACCCGTGACTCATCTTGCATATCTTTTGTGCACCATTTCATAACGCACAATACATAGAGATAGAGACATCTGACTGACACGAAAAATAGTAAAACGAGTAGATAACGAAAATAAGGGTAAAACGCTTTTCTTTTATGATGTCTGCCCATAGGAAACTTTATTACTAAAATAAATTTTGGTGAAATTAACGACAGCAACCTTTGATAAAAGGAATTGAAGCTCCCGGTTTCGACTTTTTCTTCCGGCATAATTTCTTCGACGGGCAGTAACATTTTCGACGAGTAGTTTAAACAGTCTTTTATATTATTTCTTTATTTTGGCAGGTACGGATATTAAATTTGTTTGATGTAGGTGTCTACAAACATTCCCTGGCGCCACCCTCGGACTTATTATTTCGTTTTTTTTTTTCGTTTCATGATAAACTGGTAAAGAATGGTTCCCGTGATTTCAAACGAACCAAAAGTGACAAAATATAGGTTGAACAATCGTATTGAATTAAACTTATCGATCCATTCTAGGTTTCGTCTAAAAGGACCGAATAGCGGCAATATCTCATTGAAACTGTACCCTTTTATCTTAACCGCCTATTTGCGGTCGGAAACTCTACCCTTTCAAATATTAAAGCCATTTTCTGAAAACTTTCTCTGAATTGCTATTAGGTATTCCATAACAAAAGTTTTTTGGGCGGAAACAAATAATTTTTGAAGACTATAATATACTACTGTTACTAGACTATAGGTACATACTACACTATTTTGTGATTGAAATGCCATATAACTGCGTAGGTAAATAACAGTCTCTACCATATCTCTTGCGAGGAACTTATCATGGCAGTCATGATATTGTAGTACCTATGTAAAAATTAACCGTTTCGTGGTAGGTACAATAGCTTGTAATACCACTAACGTGTTGCCTATTTGGGACATATTATCAACGGGATATAGACTAGAGGTAAATACTTAGTGAAATAGGTTTTGTCGTGGACGCGTAAGTAGGTACGTGAACCTAGTTTTGGGATCTAGTTTTTTTGCGGACGCGTCCAAGCAAGACAGGGTACGCATTCTGCCTAAAGTGCGTCTCACCTTTAATATAGACCGCGATTACCTTTAACGAGTTCCCTTAAACGTAGTCATAAATTAAAGGTAAATTAAAGGGAGCTCGTTAAAGGTGATCACGGTCTATATCGTGTTGATAATAATAATATGTGAATAAGGTTAACCGTAAATCTTTTAAATCTGTCAATATTGCCCGTTGTATAAAATACAGTTTATCTTCTCCAATAGGTACTTAAACCGAATAAAAAAGAAGTATGTACTGCAATCAGAAAAGTGCGGCTGGGTTAATCTGCGCCTAGTCGTATATGTAAGCACGAACACAAGTGCAACCAATTTTCAACAAGCGAACTACACTAACGAGCAAAAATAACGGGTGACTTTTCATACAACCTTCTAGGGGAAGTGATCCGTTATGATTGCTCGACAGTAAGTATAGTTGTGCTACGCTCATACGCACCTCACATTGGTATTCGTAAAACTCTGTCTTTACTTTTTATTTGAATGATCTGAGCTTCTATTTGTTGTCTTCTTTTTCTTATGTGTTTTAATTCTACGTCGTGTATTTTAGGAATTTCTGAAGGCGACCCTCTGAGGGCGACCTGCGAACCTGCCTCATTAATAATTGGTCTACTCCGGTCGGTGATGGAAAACATCGTTAAGTAGTTTGAGGTTAACCTCAATTACACGGAAGATAGGTGGCGAACTCACTATCTGCCGCCTCCACATTAATATAGGTTCTGCGGTTAACTTAAAGATGACCTTCAAAATAAGTTTCAGAAAAGAAGGAACTGGATTAAAAATATCAATTCGAAAAAGTGACGTCTCTGTCAATACATGCCAGTGGAGAAACGCATTAACTAAAAAAAACTAGCGGGTAAAAACTAACGCGTTTGGGTATCTGATCTAGCTAGGTACATGTTGTTTTGTTAGGGCGACTGGAGAGCAGATCCTGCAAGATGACATACGCGTGACGCACATAATATGTTAATGATTTTAGTTCATAGATGCAGCTACATTATTGCACCGAATGTTTCACACAGGAAGCGTGACGTCAGTAGCGTCGGTAGGCCGCGGCTACAACCGCGACCGCTGCGTGACGCTGCTGGTGGTGGACGACCAGAACACCGACTGGTCCAAGTACTTCCGCGGCCGGAGACTGCCCGGCGAGTGGGACATTCGCGTCGAGCAGGCAGAATTCAGAGTGAGTACCCATATTGATATCATCAATACATACACATACACATACACGAATCACGTCTTTATCCCTTACGGGATAGACAGAGCCCAAGGTAACAGGTACCTACAGGCCACATTTAGCAAGATTGTGGGCGTACAGGTGGAAAATGGAATCAAAATAGTGATGGGTTGCTAGCCTCATCGCCTATAACATGATTCCTATGATTTTCGCCCATTCCCTCGTATATCATCATATCATATCATATCACATCATATCATCAATAATTTCGGTATATTCAGCCTAAGGCAAGCCTATTGCAGATTTGCAGTCAACTATGTATTTAGTAAAAAAATCATTCCGCATAATACGACCGCATACAAGACGAGAAGAGAAGAGTCAACATTTTCATGCAGCGACCCTTTTAAAACTTACAAAAGTTGATTAACTTAAACTTATAGTTGATTGTATCAGTGCGGTGTATTGATAGAATACCTTTTTCATTTCGTTAGGCGTACTTTGTTTGCATAAACTGAATGCAACTAAAAATTAATAAGCCGCTAGTGCAGTAAAACACATACGGAAGTTTACACACGTACACGTAGTGCTAAAACTATTATATAGGTACCCTACGTAATTTAAAACTCGATGAAAAAGCAATTGACACTAAATAATACAAAGTAAAACTGCGACAACTCCCATCAGAGCGCGAACAAATTGGAATCAATTATTTATTCAGATTAGCAGACTACGTGCATAGCAAACTACTTCAATATTCACAGGCGAACCGCGCTCATGCCAGCTTTCTGTATTTTCTCTTTGTCCCAGCACACTCATTAATAACCGGGTCATACAGAATTAAGGAAAACGAAATTATAAAAAACAAAAAGTAAACAGATCACAATCAAACTTATTTTATTGGTTGACTGTGTTATAAGCACTTATATAAAAAAAAAGACAAAGATCAGTGTTTAAATTTGAGAATAAAAAGAAGTAATTAGTTTTTGGACGACCACAGGAGAGACTTAAATTGTCCACAGAAGATAACAAACATCTATTTTTAAATAGTAGGGTATATTGTACTTAGCGTTTTTTGAGTTTACATAATGCAAAACAATAACATGATTTATCCCATTTAAATATTTTCGCCATATTTGCTATTTTAAGAGGTAAAAATAATATTCTAAAAAGTACACAGAAGTGACATCTCCTCCTGTGGACATACAATTCTCTACTCTGTTTTTTTCTTCTCCACCTCCGAAAGGATTTCTCTCTCCCTTCCACGTGGCATTGTTACTAAAAACAATATGGTTGTGAGTTTCAGACCTTATGTACAGCACCAAAAATCTATGAATCACTACAAATATGTCACCTCTGTGGACACGTTTCATTCATAAATCAATATTATCACATGCAACTTTGAGGTTATATTACATGCAAAGAGCTATAAGGATATTACTCCCCGTGAAATTTAAAATCCAGTATACTAAAATTATTTGGCTTTATTACTTACCGATAAATACGTGGCACAGGAAAGACGCACCCACCGATCTTTTACATTACCTATTTTGCAATGCAAATATTTTTTTTCGCCTTATTTTGCGTGTGCACGTCAGTCTAACTTTTGCTGACTACTGAGCAAGCTTCATTTAGTTTTGCCAATGCAGAAAATCAGGGATGCGTTCTCTCGTCTGACTTTTATGAGACTCGTTTTTGTGTCCACAGAAGAGACTCAAAAACATATAACGGGTAGTATATTAACTTTTTGTATGAACGCAGATGAGTATAATTTTAGATATTACCAGTAGTGGCTAACTGACTATATTGTACATCGCATGCCATGAAATGTACGGCACAATCGTAGTGAATATGAATTTTAATGACTTGGCGAGAAAAATACAACATCGCATAACAGTCCACAGAAGGAGACTTTAAGACTTATTTTTTTATTTTACGTTAACTTACAATTCTATATATGCTATTCAATAATGAACAAATAATTAGTCTAAAAGTCAAATACTCAAAACAAAATTAACAACTTTTGTTTAGGTCAAAAATGAATTTAAATACTACACGAACGCTTTTTTTAACAATTTTCTGTATGACCCAACCATTGCTGAAATAACATTTACCGACAAAATTTCAGAAACATTACATAATTTGCATTCGTGTTAGTCAAATTCCGTCAATTCATAAAAAAAATTACTATATCGAACAATTGACAATTGACTGCTACGGATGGTGTAGCCGCTACACTGTAGCGGTAGGTATAGCACGCGTCACGGAAGACGAGGATCCGGGTTCGATTCCCGGCCATAGCTTTGCTTTTCGGATTTTTCTGTGTTCTAATTTTCAGCGACATTTGCTTTTAGTTTGTCGAAGCGTTTTGGGATAGATTTAAGATGCTTGTATAAACATATTGCGCGTTATTGTGCTCGTCAGAAACTGTCATTAAACCGGTACACAATTCCTTGCAGTTGGTTCGTCAGCTTTAAACTTAACATACCAAGGACATTTATTATTTAATCTGTTTATTTGAATTCTGTACACAGGAACTGACTGTAACAGCCAACTCGGATGGCGCTAACGTGTCAATGGCGGTGTACCGCGGAGGTACGAAGGTTACCAGATGCTTCAAGTAAGTTTCTATGTCACGATGCATGTGCACATACCCGGAGCTTCGGTTAGAAATTACTTAAATGAAGACTGTTAGTGTTAAGAGCGGAAAAGGGTGATACATATTTCAAACAATGACAATAACCAGAACTAGTGTAGAATTAGGGCAAATTAGGAACTTTAAATCTCGGTTTGTAAATTACCAGTATCACAACATATATAAAACAAAGTCTTCCGCTGCGTCTGTCTGTTTGTCTATCTGTTCACGGTAAACTTAAAATCGTTAAGGCTTTTATTTGAAAATTGCTGAAATATGACGTGTACTAACATAAATAATCTAAAACTGCACCCGTGCGAAATCGGCACAGTTGTACGATAAATGTGATAATTATGGGAATTTATTTAGTCAATCAATATATTTTATGCAATAAAAATCAAACATTGTTTGTTTATCAATTATATAAGATAAGATAAGATAAAAGATAAAAGATGATTTATTGCCACTAACAACAATTAAAAAAAAAAACAGTTATAAACAACTTTATCCTTATTTTTACTACATAAAACAAATGTGGCAAAGGGGATGTACTCAGCATTTGCTGCGGGTTAGAGCTCTCACAGGAGCCTTCAACTGACACAGCGCTGATTTTCAGTACACCCCCATAATACATCCCTTATTATACAAATAATAAATAATCATCATCACATCACCATCATCCTCATCATCATCCTTTTCATCATTCTATTAATTCTCCTGCGATAGGCCGGAATTCGTGCTTGTGAGGCAGAACGTCCGCGACGCCGGCGCTGACAACCGCGCGCTGCTCCTAGGCCTCAAGTTCGGAGGAGTACCCTCCATCAACAGCCTTAACTCCATCTACCACTTCCAGGTAAGTCCATTATTACTTAGATTACTTATAAACAAAGGCTCCCTTATTATGTTGAGCAATAATCCGTAGATAAAACGCCATATCCTATTCTTTCGCTTACGGCTTTTAGAAAGTTCTTTAGGAAACAACTGCCAAAAAGTAATTTTGTCCGGATCGCTACCGTCATCTTTCTTGCTAATCCCACCACGAAGTAGCAGTTCTTTTGCACTGCATTGTTTCGGCGTGTAGAGTAGGATAGCCGGTGAAATTTCTGGTACACGAATTATTCTTAGACCTCTAGGTTGGGAACGCACCTGCAATGCTCTGGTGTTGCGAGTGTCCATAATCAGGTTTTGCGTACTTACCAGGAGTTGGTCCATTTACTTGTTTGCCACATTTTAAACAAAGTTTGAAATTAGTTAAATTAAATTACTAAGTTCAGTCAAATAAATTGTTTGACAAGTTCACCAATTTATTAGCTTTAATTGAATTTTATTTCCGTCTGAATAATTGTTCGACGTCAATTTTGTGTTGCTCAGAGGGTTTACCACAATCGCAGTATTTTGATTGTAGCTTCACTCCGTGGAACTTCGTGCTCGCGATCACTTTAAATCGATCATCTGCAGGAACTCGTTTAATTCAATTTTCTTTGTGTTTGAAATCGATAACTCACTTTATTGATATATTGCGTGGTTAGCTTGTGGGGTGGTATCCGGTTTCTTGCTGCTCTGGAAAGCGTCTAATATTATGAAGCTAGCCTTTTCTACTATAATTTAAAAGCATTTCTTGAATCAATGGTACGGACGAAGGCAGTGAAAAAGTTCCGACTAATTTTCATCTACAGAGTCATCAATAAGGATACATTTGTGACACGGAGCTCCTTCTATTTTTCCACAAGGCTTGGCAAATTTGTTGTTAACATTATGTATGACTAAACTTACATACGTCCTGGACGGAAGAGTACCTTAGTGTTTATTTCAGTTACTAATCTTTATTTTTCATTAAGCAAACAACAATGTCTAGGAGCACATTCAAAGCAAAAACACACCCATGGCAGGATAGACGACTTCTACTAAAGAAGCTAGAGGTCCATTGTATAGTAACCCGTAGAACAAATTTTGCTTACCACGATAATGATTTACTTTACTTCAATAATGTCTATGGATGTTACTAAAACATCAGTAGTTGACTGCGCCTGTGGTTTGTGATATTGGTGCAACCTCTCCTTTGTCTCCAGGATCGCCCATGGGTCTTCGGTCATCTTCTGCAACTGCAGAGACGCCTGGGACGGGAGAACTTCCCCCTCATTGAGCAGACCTACTACCATAACCACACCGACATGGTGAGTCCTAGCATATAAACTCATGCGTCGTATGTTACCTGTCTATATTACTTCGAACTGCTTCGAGGCAAAAAGGATCTGATATTCGTGAACGTTTCGTAATAATTCTGAACGGTATGCTAAATAAAATATCTTAAAAGGTTACTTGAGAAATAACATAATTTTCGTTGAGTTCCAGTTTATTTATAGACGTTATCTCATTATTTAAGTCGACGTTGCTAATTCTTTAAGAGCCTGATTTGCTATTTAAAGACTTTCAGGCGTTGCCGCGTTGTGTGAATTATGAACGTCAATATTGTGTTTAAATGAAATAAGCGCGTATTTATGAAAATTCTTTATTTAAAACCTAACAATATCACTAAGATTTGTTAATTTACAATCTTTAACTTAAAAATAAATAATATTATCTTCAAAAAGAACTTCTAACTACTCGTTTTCCAAGACTAAACAACAACTGAAGCGTCAAAATTGGACACGGATTTTGTAACAATTCACCTCATGAAAGGTATCCATTATTGACATAAGCGACTTGAAAAGAACATCGATTTTATACACAGACTGAAATTGAATGAAGAAAGAAAGAGATTTCGGTTTTAATTGATGCTGCAGTAATGCATAGTCAGCTTTGATAAATCATAAGATTGTTTCTAGTGTTCAGGTGCTGCTTCTGTTTAATTGAATGTACAGTTGGTATTTTATTTATCCATTACGGCTCGGATGTAATCGGACTCTACATATCTTTTATTCTTTCCAGCAGCATTATCGTAATCTTTAACTTGTCCAAATTAAATCCCCCGGCCGCAGCTTCAACCATTCATTTGACAGCATGCGGGTTGACCCGCTCCTGGTTAATACATCTAACATAGCATTGCTCCTATCATAATAATAGCTGCTTGTAGGTATAAAATATTAGTAATTTAAATAATCTTATCTTACAGTAGGCAACAATATAAAAATCGACACCAATTTGCAAAACGCTCGTATCTAAAACGGCAATTTTCTCTGTAACTCACTACGTGTACTTAAAGTTTTGTTTTAGGTTAAATACATGGCGATTTTTAAATACGAGCTTTTTTCAGAGCAGTGGCGAAATGTAACATCTGTTTTTCGTGACTTGTTATATTAACAGTTGGTGCTAATGTTAACATTCGGCACAGTGTTCGAATCAAGTCTTGGTGCCGTTGAAGTGATGCTTCTGCAGACATCTCGTGAGAGCCGGAGCCCTGTAACATAAAACGTAAATCATAAAGTAAACTGTAGTGTGAAGTAATCGTAATGCTAATTGCAATGTATTCGCGTCTTAAAAACAATTTCTGTTCCCAGACAAAAACGTCATTTGTGTAAATTATAATTTATAACGATTAGGCCTCATTCCTGGCTTCGCCTCAGTCGAGTCATTATATTCTTCAAGCAACCGGCAGCCATAATAGCTCTTTTACATGTCGCTTTCAATCTGCGCTTGTTTTGTTTTGAGGAAACGCTGTAGGAAACTCGATTTATTATACGAGTACGTTGTACTTTCGCAACAAAAATTAAACCACGAATCGCGAAGAGTTTGCAAAGAATGCAGACATAGCAGCGTAGACTAATATACCGCTATATACATATGTTATTATAGAAAAACTGGTCAAGTATGGGTCGTACTCGCGTACCGAGGGTATCGTACTTAACAAAATATGTACATAATTACAAAATCGCATAGACTTCATTTTTTTACTGCTCCTAGAGATCAAAGCACGAATATTTTATGTTAATTTCAATATGAAGCGTAATTCTTTAAGTGCATAGACCAGAAAAAGAAGAGAGTTTTGTGAAAAAATTAAACACAGGAACTTCACTGCGTGAATCCGATAGGATAAAATGACTTTATTTTTTAAATTATTACGTAAGCGTTGGTATTTAAAAAGTAGTATCAATGGCGACCAACAAATGTTTCCTTTACCTTCGGGATTAGGTGGGACCATATCACATTTTTCTGCTTTTAAATATGGTGTCATACACTACATATGCATAAAAATCGTGACATTCTAGCAAAAGGCCCTGAAGAAAAATTCGTGACACGATAAAATCAGCATTACATATTCATGATGATATATTATTCAGCCTCGTCCACACAGAGAAAGTAACGCTTGCTGATTTATGAATACCTCCCAAAGGAGCATTGCGTTTTTTTTGTCCTTATCCTATACTAATGATACATTTAGAGCACCCGCATACTATCTATGATTTGACAAATATTTCCAAGATTCCATATCCGTCTTAAGTAACAGTAGCAGATGCTTCTAAATTTTCTTTCTGTAGTACCCTTTGTCATATTACCTAACTTTCCTTTCTTTATTTTGAGGTTCCAATCCTCGAAAGGTAAAGTGGAACTCTTTATTGTGTTGTCTGTCTATCTGTCTGTCTCTATCCGTCTGTTTCAGTTCGTCAAGTTAATTTTTCTTCGTATTTATATAAAATAAAAACAGAGCTATTTTTGCATGTGACAAAAGAATTGAACTCGAACGCGATTCCAACTCGAACTTGACCAGCTTTTTTTAAATAAACTACCCTGTTAGTCGCATATGGCTTTTACAGCAGCTTCACCAGAGAAAAGGTGTTTGTAACGTTTCGATAACGAAAGCTCTGCAGGCAGAGCACGAACTAGCTTTTATTCCTTTTGCTAAGGTATCGGTCATGAATATCTAGTGGTATTACCTGGTCCAATGGCACTGTCCTTGGCGGTCGTGGAGACAGATGCCGTGTCGTTCGTAGCATTCGTCATTCCTCGTGTAGCAGGTGTTGTGTGAGCCGAAGCGCCGGGTCATCGATTTTACCTGAAAAAAAAATAATAGAAGAGCGTTAGAAGATTAGGTAGAATGTTCTCAACAGTCACAAGTACTTAGTCAGCGTCTTAGTATGAAGGTGATCAACAAGTTCGGCACATTATACGTACCGAACTATTTGGCCGACAATGATTATTACCATGAGAAGGAAATATAATCGGCTAGAAAAAAAAAAGAAATTAGGATGGAGTTAAAGTTAGGCATCGTTAACCATAAAATATGACAGATTCGAAAACTTTCTGCCTTGCCAAACAAATAACCTTACTATTAGGTTAACTATAATAGTGTGTCGCAAAATAGAATTTTTCAACAAACAAATTGATAATTTTCTTAAAAAAAATCATCACACTCAACCCATAACTCCATAAGGCCACCCCATCGTGTAGGAATGTCTAAATTATTATTCTAAACATTCTAAATCCTGTTCATCTGTTCGTAAAAATAAATGTTCATGATAAGCGCAAGTAATTAGGTACCTTGCAAGAGCATCCCTGCTTGTACAGATGTCTAAAGCCTTTCCGTTGCCGAGGGGTGACTTCGCGCCATTTGTTGATGTACCCGCAGAGGTTAACATGCGCTTGCAGGTGTATTATGCGACCTGGAAATGAGATATAATTGAGAAATTGCACAGAAATCAGGCCACAGTTTTGTGTAGCACAATCATGGGCAGAACTTTTTGTTAGCGGGAATGTGCTGAGATTAGGCGCGGTTCAACGACAACTTTTCTTTTCTCTACGAAGCAATAAATTCAGCTTGTGCCAACAAGTTTCGGAAACTCGTTCGAAACTCCCTCCTAACCTCAGTTTTATCGACTTTGTATTGTCGACACTATTTAATCTCTCTTTAATTTGTCCAACACGAAAGGCCTTACTGTTAAATAACATGCAATTTATACTTATAGCACAATTTTGCACATTATTCATTCCTTTTATAGACTTTTTTTAGTTAGCTTGTGGAGAGTTCAGGGAACTTGTCCCTAAATAATTTCCGTACAAAACACGGGTACGGTGCAGTGTTAATAATTAATTACCTGTTATGACGTAAGTTTCTCTCGGCTGTAGGATGACCCCACACATCGCGTCATGCAACGGCGATAGTATTCGTCCCGACTTCAACGCGACTACGGCTTTTGGTGTAGCCTGAAACATAATTCCACTATTAACAATTCTGCACGAGACGTGGCATTAAAAAGTTGAAAATGTACTATGACCTAATGCATTTACGGTGTGGCCAGCCGGGCCCAATACTCACTTTAAATACGTTTCGGATCTTCATTTTATACGTATTGTAATATTCGTTTCCTTTAAACATTTTCTGTACTCTGCCGACGATTACTGAAAGGAGAAATGGTCGAATTTTTAATCTAGGCAAACACTAGCCTAATCTCTACGTTGCTTTTTACTAGACACACGTTTTCAGAATATAATATCAATGAAAAAATGCAAACCCAAAGTGTAGTGCGAGAAATATAAAAGACTAGGACAGTTTTTGAGCACATTATTTCGTTAAAAACTACCAAAAAAAAAATTACCGAAATCACTCTCGCAGAAATGTGTTTGCGTGTGTTCTAAGGTGCACGAGCAAGCGGCAGCAGAGCGCCAACTGGCGACCGCTAGCGCTACGACCACCCATCTCGTCAGCATGCTGGCAGCTTACAATTCTGTAAAAAACAAAGGCTTATTTAAAGAAAAGGTTTTTCGGATTTCAAAAATAACTTATGTGTTTTGTTTGTATATTAGTATAGTGGCAAAATGTGGTTAAGTCACTTTTGTCAATAATTATATCAACAACGACAGCGTAACTAATGCTCAATATAAATGGTAATTGATAAGATTAACAAGTATTAGTAGAGCATAATTGAACGTTACACGTTATAATCGAATTCGGTATGCTTTATGAATTCAAGCGACACTCGATGCAGGGTTAGGCAATGTCACCCCGAATCAAGGCCTAAAAGGGTAACCAGTGATCCACGTCTCTTAACGACCGTTTCGGCGAGGACTGCGGAAATTGGACTTGTGAGTATTGACTGCGCACAATATGACAAAACGAACCGGCGCCGAAAATACGACGCGCTAATAGAACACGCTTCTGCTCTGACGGCATGTCGCAACAACCCGTCTCGAATTCCACAAAGCCTGGTGCGTCCAGCCAATTTGTGATCATTGTACGTATTGTACATATTCCAAAAACGCACAGGATTTTGAAAGCCAGCCTAATGAAACCTAATTGAAGACCTTAATTTTATAATTTGGGTCTAATTTCGTTGTGAGATGGAACCTCTCATCTCGTTTCGTAATCTAATAATTTGCTACAGGTCCACTTGAAAACAAGATAATTAATGTCATTAAGTTTGCACCCGCCATGTTTCAGCTTCCAACCGTCGTAATTGAAAATTACCATGACCGTGAAAGCTTTTTCACAGTATTACTTACTATTGAATTTTGACCCTAAATTGTAATTTTTGAAGACAATGGCGCATCGAGATTCAATGAAAATCTAAGAATATTAAAATTATCAGATTGGAAACCGAACTGTTAAACTAGTTAGTAGTTAATCTGAGACAGTACATTACGCGTCGTATTAATTAAGTTTGTACGGCGAAGCCATCAATTTACACTGTAAAGGGGGAACTCCTCAGCTACGGGCATATAATTTATTGGTTTAAACACTACTGGGACGCCATAAGGATGATATATGTGGCCTAGTTCGTAAGCTAACATTGTTATGATGAAGTAGGTATGAAATATTTATTTTAACCTCATGAAGATTTTCACATTCTAACCACCTAAGTGATCTAGCGCCCAGTTGCGATAATGAGCTCTGTTCAGGGGCCTTACCATGACGTCCTAATGCGATTCGATTGCAATTCAGTTTAGGTTCGCTCGCTGTCAGATCCATACTAAAATGACAGCTTAAACCAGAACTGAGTCGGAATTGAATAGCATCAAGACCATCATGGTAAGGCCCCTGTTTTCATTGGTGACGTCATTTGGCCACTACATAGTATGTACTAGGGGTTAAAACATCCTTATTGCAATCAGACCTTTATAACGTTATAAAAAAAAACGATATAATAGCGGTATATATCGTTTGTGTTTAAAATTTCGTTCAAACAAATTCTATATTCCTTCATAACGTTATATCATATCATAACGAAAAGAAAACCGTAACTTTACGAAATAGCGTTATAGACCTTTAAAACGTTATGAAAAAAACGATATAATACCGGTATATGTCGTTTGTGTTTAAAGAAAACCATAACGTTATGAAATAGCGTTAGGTATAATAACGCTATGAAACTGATTATGAACGAATGACATGATTTGACAATTCACGAAAACAGTACAGATTTGTCATTGCATATGTTTGTCGCACGTTATATAGAGCGGGTGTTATAGAGTGTAAGAAAGAGATGGTCTATAACGTTATTATATCACTTGCCGAAGTATCGATATATATCGCTATTAATAACGTTATAATGAATACCGCTACAGAATAAATAATGTTTTATTAAAAAACGCTATTTGGTAATATAACGTACTGAAAAATAGCGCTACCTAAAAACGTTTTATTGAAAAGTGCTATTCGGTAATCTAACGTTATGAAAAATAGCGTTACGCAAAAATAACGGTAATTAAAGGTCTGATTGCAATGCAATAAAATGACAGTTGAGTGTCTTTAGACGCGTCAAGGTGTATCCACATTGCTCGAGACAGTACTTACATTGTGGTTACAGTAAATAAGCGGACACGGTGATAACTTTTATTACCTCGCCTTTATTTTTTCCCGCGATATTGCTGGCATAACAAGACGTTCTCGTCATAACTCAGTCCGCGTACTTTGTTGAAAGGTTTGAAGTTTAAACAATCGTAAAATTAAAATTATTTCGTCGTGGTAGGTTCAATTTTTTTACGTAATTTTGGTCAAACTGTAGACTAAACTTAAAACCACTTTGATTTTGTTTGCCAATTTCCATCATTAGGAAATGTAACGAAATCGTTATGATTATGAAACAAAATAAATTGATAAATAAAATAATTATATTGATATAAATCCCTTCCGCTAACTAGTGGAAACTCCAAAAATGTTTACCGGCCTTAAACCAGTGAATGGATTCATATTTTAGAAACAAGTATTAACTTTAATCCGATTTACATGCATAATCTCACGTGTCTATTATTTGTATACGACCTCGTGTGTTGTTGTTGGATAAACACAAAAGTGCTTATCTTCACTTTTATAGTTCTCGAAACACGTTTGGGCTTTAATCACTTGATTAATGTCAACCATTCATCATTTATTCCAGTGATTTATTTATTACAAACGTCAAATATTCAGCCCAACTGTTTAAATTTTAACTTTGGAACGTATTCTGTAACTGAGAAAGTGTACGACACGACAGTTGACAGATAATGTCAGCTATAGATTGACTGGCACCTTCAGGTCAATGATTTTGAATCTTAATTAAGAAAGTCTTTCTCTTCTATAATGGCATATGGCAGTGAGAACAATATACCGCCATTAGAACGCTGGCGTGGGTCGGACCCGTCTGTGCGGTACGGAAATGCACTGACTGCGCGCTGCGCTCCAAATGCACTGCATCGACGTCATTAAATTATTAATAACAAATAGGCAACGAATATATATGATTGTCAATCTGCCTGTTCTTTTTTAACATTCGCTAAATTGTCAGACTGTCCAGTTTCACTTGTTTTATTGCAAGACCTTTACGACTTACAAATTGATAAGCGTTTCAGATGATATGGTCCGTTTTATTTGCAATTTACTAATAGCATTACCCTTTAAGAGGGTGCAGGAGGCACATTTTAAATGGTCGTTAAACTATATAGAGACACGGAAGTGTGACTTGGCTCAATTACAAGCCTGTGAAAGGCTGTAAATAGGTCTGACTTTTGTATTTTTTACTATGAATGTTTAAAAAAAAATGCTCAAGCATAAAACTACAAAAAAATGGTTAGATTGAAATAATTGTCGAGAGTAGCAACTCGAGCATGTAGAGCTTGAATTACAAACCAGGTTAATGAATTAGAACTCACTCGTCGTCGGCCAGGTAAAAACCACAGTGCACTCCTCACTGCATCGTTCGTTCGAGTGGTTCTTTGTAAGGTTGACGCCTCTTTTGTATCGTCTTTGCATGAAATAATCCAATACATTCGCGATCAAAAGTCACAATGCCAAGCTTTATGAGTGCATTCCCGTGATCGCGGCTGGGCGGCGCAGGCGCTGCAACAATGCCTCGTTTGTCAGGGGTCGTCGGAAACTTGAGGTGAATGTTGACATTATGTACTCAGTGTTTGCTGACGTCTAGCTGGGAGCGGTGGACGCACGTCGATTCGCTTATTGGATAATGACGGATTATAATATAAACTGTGCTCGATTTAAGGCACCTCTATGCCGGCCGTCACGTGTTTTGCTTATGACATCATTGACTGGAGTCAATAAAACCGAGCGCAATTGTACTTTTTGCGAACAAACTTTGATTGGTATTCCGAAAAGGAAAAGACCCGGTGTTATTGTGGGTGAGACCTTCGCTGGCTGAGGTAATTGGAACACGTCCTGAGGAGATGACTAATATACACGATTAACTAACTGTATTTAGTGCGGACGGTTAAGTCGTGAACGCTTTTATTCCGCTGCCAGAAGCTGACGAAATTATAGCAGTTATCGCTCTATGATCCATAAAATTCCAATACCGTCATAAACGAACAAAAACGTCGCAGAGATAAGGTGAAAATGTTTACTTAACAGCTTTTTTGTCAGTATAAGGAGTTAATGCGATTCAAATATTCTGGTTAACAATCGCTATTAAGCTGGTACAACACCATATTGTAAGGAATGTGGGTTTATTGCAGTGTGATTATTTAACTACTATATTTGCTTTAACTATAATTTAATGTAGTAAAATACACAATGTAACGGCAGGCTATTGTGTTAGACGTCCATCGGCAGTTGCGCAAACAACGTGCAGCGAGAGCCATCAATCGTGCTTCATTATTGATACCTAACCAGCGCCGCGTTGCTAACGATCTTTGACTCCGTCACCGGCGCCACAAAAAGTGACACATGGCATAAATCTAACGCTCAGACCCTTACCTGTCACGTGACACTTCGATTATATGGTAAACATATCAATCAATCTCGATGCTAAGATTAATCCATCATCCAATTGGAACGTACAATGAGCAGCAACACAAAAACCAATGACAAGTACGTCAATGACTTAAAAGCGTAATCTGCTAAAAATAAGTGATGCCTGGCAGGTATGCCTGCCGGTGAAGCATCTAATTAACGTGTGGGTTCTTCAGCCGGGCAAAAACTTGACCAATGACATTATTTCTCAATTAGGTACATCTTAGGACTTATTCTGGAACGTTTATTCTCAATTAGGTACATCTTAGGACTTATTCTGGAACGTTTAATTTGCTGTGAATGCATCTTTTTTTTTTAATACGGTTACCGTAATTTAACTCGATTGTTTATTTTTGTAGTGTGACACAGCTGCGGTGCGCTATTGGGTTTAATATTGCTAAAATTAACGATCCGTAATTGCTTTTGATTTATACTTGAAATATGTAACCTAACTTGCAATCAGCAAAATCCATTCAATTGTTTTTCCAAGAGCCTTGGCTAAACAGACATTAGCATCAACGACTACTCTACTATAATTGAATGCATAGATTATACTCTCTCAAATAATAACCTGAATGAGAAGTCTGGCTATAAAAAGTCATATTCAACACACCACATTAAGTAAAAGGTTCTAGTATATTGCGGTTATATCTGTTCATTCCCAGCTATTTACTGCTTTTTGCAAACTTAATTAAAGTCTTGTTAACCATGCCACCATTCAACATGTAATGGAAGTACTTAAGGGTGAGTTTAATAATAAGACAACTTTAAATCAAGTTTATGATACAGTAAAGATGATCACTATCTGCATGCCTCGTAATCCAAAGCAATTTCGATTTAACTAGAGATACACTATGAATGACAGATTTAATATAGATAAATAAGTTTCGTCGACAATCCGTTAGTAAATTAGAGTAATTTTATTTTGCTAAGCCTAAACAAACTTAGTCCATGTACAGTACATATAGTTTATTAATATATATTCTAAATTGCACCACCTGCTCAGATCTGTTCGGTTCTCCAGTCCATTATAGATGCCTGGTAGAGATCGCTCTGTAGCGATAAGGCCGCCTATTGTTACCTTGTAATATTTTGTATGCCTATTTCTGTTTCGGTTGTTATATGTGGTGTTCAATAAAGAGTTATTGTATTGTATTGTACACACCAACCAAACAAATAGTACCTAATCCGTTTTTCGTTTTATTTGGTAGATCAGGATAGGTACGTATTTCTCAGGATCTTGTTGTGTATTCAACTGAGTGGAAAACCCACGCTTAGTCTAATCTGCGTTTAAAAAAATAGTAAACACAACCATTATACTGTGGGTTCGTTGTTGTTACAGTACAGAAATTCGTGACTAACAAAATGTTATTTTCGCCAAAGCAAAGCTATTAAAGATTAGGCCAATATTTTTGCATGGGCAGACAGCCCAAAAAAGTCGTGACAGCTTATTGAATGTCAATATGAAATGACTAACTGCGATGAATTCAACACTCGAAGCGCAGTTGCGAAATGTTAATCTGAACGCAATAAGTAAGTCAAAAAAAAGGTGAATGTGTGAAAAAAGATGAGTATACGTTCTGAGTGAATATGCTGACAGGCCTCGGCGCCGGTGGCGTTGCGCATTCCATTTATATCCCTGCGAAATGTGCGATAAAATACAAAAATGCATGCGATGAAACGTTAATGACGATAAGATTATGCGTTAACTCTGAAGACGGCCAGATTTACTGCTGATGATAATTTTACCACTTTGAAGCTTAAAATTTTGCAACTGGGGCGCGGAAATCGGAAAAATTTAATAAACGGCAATGATTTACAACAAATAAAACTGTTAGCTACGTAGACGATATCGTAAAATTGGATCTAAAAATGCTCCACAGTAACAGTTAAAGGTTTTACAGAAACAATCCATTGTCTGTAAGGCAGTGAAGCATTTCATTAGTGTCGTTAAAACCAGTAGGGTAGGGACCTTCATACAACCCGCAAATGAGCTTCAAATTTCGCACTACATTGATAGTAACTGCATTAGGATTTAATCTAGTGTAGTGATGATCTAGTGGCTAGATAAACATTAAAAAAGATTTTTCGGAACTCGCATGCGGATTTTATTGATTTGTAATTTGCAATCTTTATTTATTTTACTTTATGACACACGGTAGCGCAGAAGCGCAACCGATAATTGAGTCATTACGTAAGATGAAAAGTGCAATATTTACTTCGAACTCACACCAGCTAGACCTTACTTAAGAAACAACGTATTCAGCATATACTCAAAGAAATGAAAGCCTTGAGGCTGACAATTTGCTTATTATGAAACCAGAGTCCACACGCCTCGCACCGCCGAAGGGATAAAAGTTGGGCCTAAACACAAACAACATTATTTACGTGTAACACCTCGTAAATACTGTCGTAATTTTACATAAAAGTATTTGTTTTACTAAACTTTTCAAATATTTCTGAGCTTCGTAAAATTGGTAAAAATTTATGTTGTTTTAAAACAACTTGCTCCGTAATTTGTATTTAGCGAACGTGATACCTTGGAAATTGAGATTTTGAATAAGAATTATTGGACTTGGCTTAACTTGACATCGCAACGTCTACAATTCATAACTGAAGTAATCTACCTAGCATTCGCTACAGTCAGCAAGAGTTCGTGCCAGTTAAAATTCGGAACTAAGTCACGATATTTCATTTCAAATTCGACAGCCGGCACGGTTCCCTTATAAATCTTGTAAAGTAACACCATCTTGTTTACAGTTTCTCCCTAGCCTAGGGCAAGCAATTTCCTTTCCTTCATTAACACCTGCACGGTAAACAAAATCTCACTTGTCGTTACACAAACCGTATTTACTCTGTAAGACAGATTAGTGCCCGTTCCCATTGGAAGTTTGTTCAACAATAAGTGGCCAGTTGTCACGTTTACAGACTTTTATTGTCCATAACTCATTTTTAAATAACTTCTGGTTGGTTTATCATTACGTCATGGCGGCTGTCGTCATGAATATTCTTATTATATTTATAGTTCATGAATTATGTAAGAAAAAACGCAAGTTTATGTAGCACAAAAAACTGGTTTAAATATTTTTCGTTAAGTATTTGCCTAAGCACATGACAGCCGTACTTATTTCCATTAGTTTTGCTTGTTGAGTGTTTACAGTTTAACTTCAAGCAAGTTGAAGTCCTAGCAAGGACAAGTGGCGTCGCTTGTGCATTGGAGTTTACTAAAGAAGAAACTAGTATGAATAGGTGATGTCAGACAATCATCTTTTTAGCAGTTAGGTGGAAATTTAGTAATTCGAAATCAAGTCATTGTCAATTGCATTAATTGCGTTGCGTTGTTTTGTTTTCAGTTTACATAGGTCAAGACAATAAACGTCTTGATCTCTTATAATTTTAATCGTTTATTATTTCAGGGAAAAGCTATGTGTTACGTAGAAAGTGGCGCCCCCACTTCATTTCTAGTCTTTTGTGTGGAAGTCTATAATCATAGCTCCCGTTTTTTGTCGTTGGCTCGAGGTTAAAATAATGTCAATGCTTGCGTAATTTACAACTTTTGGAATAATAAGTCTTTGTTTGTTGTTACCGGCTTGCTAAAATAAACAATTGCCAAATTTAACAATATTTACCTACCAATCACGGCAACGGAAACTTGGCAGCGAAAATCTACCTTTTTACCGTTTGTGCAACAGCGAGGAAATATTATAGTGTAGTTGGTCTGAGGCCAAATCACGTACCACGATGATGTGAGCCACAGAAGCGCTCAAGCGCAATGAGTCGCGCCGTAATGCAGCTTGCAATGGTTTGAGAACATTCCATAAATTTCTATTGCACGAGTAATGAAAGCAGAGGCTGATGATAATGATAACAGGGTAGGCTATATAAGCCTCCATTAAAAGTCTCATGGGTGCCTTTGCCTATACTGAAGCTACCTTTAGAATTAATTAGAATTACCAAAATTTAATTAGGCAATTAAAAATAAAAGGCAATAACGATCTCTATTTAAATAAAGTCGAGCAATTTAGTGGAAAAGGCTTCCAAATGAATTACTCATATTTCATTAATGATGGATGTTTAACCACTCGAACCGCAAAAGGTGAACAAGTCAAACAACAGGCTTATTATAGGTATGTCATTTGTTTTTGCTGAAACCGCATACCGCGGCCAATTAGTTAGAAGCGCAAACAGAGCTGTCTCTATTAATATGCCTTTTTTAACGGTTAATCAGTGTGGTTGGTCTATTCTATGCTGGGCGTCAGTGAACCTCTGACCGCTGACCCCAGGCCCTTAACAACGGATTACGAGGGAACTTGACCGCCCACATGCGCCAACACATACCTCAGCATCCACCACCTATTTACAATAACCGCGCAGCCTTTGCCATCGTTACAAAGCGCCAGTAAAAGCCTATTCATGATAGACGATGCACACTTAAGCGCAGTAGAGATCATAAATGCGATACTTGTGGGAATAAATAGAGGACCAAATCAAATCATGCTAAGTTTACGGAGTACACCAGATAAAATGTGTTTACAAATCAATATTAATCATCAACACCCTTTTCACAACGAATAACTCCATTCAAAGCTCGCGTCAACCGTAGCCTACCAGCTTTCACAATCATTATATCGGGCGCTGGATACGTCTATAGTCGGATCCGACATCGATAAGACCCTATCGGCTTTCCGATCGGACCATTACATCGATTTATGTGACGAGATCTCAAACTAGCAACACGTAATAAATCTGGTAAGCAATTTTCTTGAAACAGCGCCGGTGTCGTCAATGGAAGTAAATATGTCAAATTATTTTATTTAACTTTGTTACCGATCTTTGGTAATGGATAATATGTTTTGAGACGTCGAACAATAGAAATCACTTCCAATCGGTATCTTGATTAGTTGGTTGAATTTGACAACTGAGAAACACAAGCATTAATGCCTCTTGTATGTATGATGAATGTATGGATTACTCGTAGATACAAAGACAGTGAGGTGCATACAGCCATGTAATGTACTTCACGTTATGAAATAAATAATATTTTTTTTACTGATGCAACGGTTGAAGCGCGCTGAAGCTTTTTAGTTTTTTAAAATCAGAAGAGGAAACAAAACGCCCGAATTGAAACTGAGTTCATAAAAGCTAAATTGAAAAGGAATTCTTTTCCATTTCATACTTTTAACGGTCTTACAGTCAAATGAAAGCAGTGGAAAATGTATTACTTTATTCGCCTGATGTAATTATACCCCGTTCTTCCAAGTTTGGTTAATTTGTCTGCCAGCCCTTCGTCAGCTGCAAGATTGGACGGCGATGAAAGAATAATATCCTTTCCAAACAGTTTCTTCTTAACGTATCCTATTACACTGGAACGTATAAAAAATCTCTCTTTCATTCAGATCTCCCAGAGATTTGTTATCTAAGAGAATGAAATTGTTTAATTCATCTTTTAATTCTTGTTGGCATGCCATAAGTTATTTGTTGCCATTATAAATCGCAAATGCACGTATCCGAAACATTATTTAATATCAAGTAAGAAAGAAAGAAAGAAAGAAGAAGAAAGAAGACATTTATTCCTTTTTGCAAGACACACAAATATAAGACAATATACACAATTTTATAGAAAATAAACAAGGTATAACAATAAAAAACATAGAGATGTAAGAGTAATCTACTAGGATTATTGCATTACCAGAGCAGCATAAATTTTCTTTCTTGCCCCTCTTATTAAAAGAGTCAAATAAAACAAGAGTAGTCATTTTCCACTCTTTTCTTCTTAAATACCGACAATTTATATCAACTAAAGAAACTTAAAGTTCAGTATCTTAAATAAAATACCGGACATCGAATATCGAATTCAAGACGCATATTAAAATAGTTATGATTTAATTATTACTCATAAGGTGAGTTGGGCATCATCATAGCTCGTCCTTGATGCTCTTTGAAGTGCATCGGTGCATGGACAGACTGATCGAGTGACGATGATAACCAATAATAAATACGGGAGTAAATAATAATTACTTGACGCACATGTGAAACCAAACTAACGCCTGCGCATAAATTCAATGATAAATTAATAGGTAAATAACGATACAGTTTCAATTCTTGATAATAATTCACGCAATAATTTATCGATCGTACTCGTGCTCTTGCTTAATTACTTATGTAAGTACCTATGTGACACCATTGAGCGCTTAATTTCAATTTCGCGTCTTTAAAAGACTTATCGAGTCCGTCACCATCGCAAGCTGTCGTGTAAGTGGTGTAAGTGTCTGCATAAGTATGCCCAATTAAATGCTTCGTGCAGACTTTGCCGGCGAAAGCAGCTGCGCCGGCGCCGGGCTGTTAATCTTGCTGCACTAAAGTCTCAAGGTGAACTTTCGCGGCTAGCCGCCGGTGCAATTGGCCATGCACTTTACTGTATACATCCATGAGACACGATCGCGTGCTGCATTGCTATGCAGTTAGATGTACCGTGTATTATATGCAAGTATGAAATATAAAAATATACCTATTTTATAGCATTATTTGAGCTCTCGTGAACGAAGTGACCCTTGAAGGTGTTCTGAAATAGTCTGAAATTAGTCAGATCATTCCCGAGTAATTGTCTTGAGTTAGCCATTTAATTTTTAAGTGGTAGGTAAATATAGGTAGGTATTTACTTTGGGAGTAACCTGTTTTATAGGCCTGGTAGCCGCAAAGTATAAAGAGATCACAATGTTTCATTCAATGACAATCTTGAAAAAATCATCAAATAAAACATTCTCATGGATGAATATTAATATTACATTATAAATTCAGATTGTTGCTGTGGATTCACTGGCACTTATAAAGTTAAATAACAGGTGCTATATAGGGTACTTACATGTAGCTGCTTTGACTACTAAAAACAAACGTAGCCACAGAATGAGTAACACTTCTCTCAATTTCAATTAAATATTATTTGCACAGCACTATCCTCAATTAATGTAGGTTCAATTTGTAAACAACCAGCAACGCACTACCATTCTTTGGATTGCTTCAGTAATGAATGAAATATTTATATGCCGTCACAGGCTTTTATTCTTCGATGATAGCGCAGTCCTGTGACGCATAAAACCTATATAGGACTATTTGTAAGCAGGGGAATGCAAGCGTTGATAAGCTTTGCCTAGCAAAAGTTTATTAACCTACCCGCTTATTTATAAAAAATTACAGGCCTGTTACAAGAAAAGTGATTGTTTGCGTCTGATAGAGAAACATGTCAAAGTGACAGATAAAGTTAACGAACGTTAACTTAACAAACAGGGGCCTTACCATGATGTCTTAATGCTATTCAATTCCGACTCAGTTCAGGTTTTAGCTGTCATTATTAGTATGGATCTGACAGCGAGCGAAACTAAACTGAATCGGAATTGAATCGCGTTTGGTAATGCCCCTGGGCTAGTTGAATAACTGGAAATTAATAACATTAGGTATCTACTTTATTCCTAAAGTTGGTCCAAAATACGTTATCATCAGAAGTTTACATTTCTTATCGTTGTTTCATAATATATCAAATAAATACATCTTATACCTACTGCAAGCTTAGATCATTAAAATATGTAGAATCCCTGGGTTTTATCGCGGGAGATAAGGAGCCGCGGCTGCGTCACTTGACGCGCTCCTGAATGGAGCTCACGCAGCATGAATCATTTACTTCACGATATTTTTAGTCGCTGAGGCATGCGTGCAATTTACTACGAATAATGATTCTACTGCCACAGATATTTCAATCTATATTTATGTACTGTATTCGTCATTTGCGTGCCCACATGCACTGTGACGTCGGCATTCCGTGCATTTTTAATGTAATTATGTCATTTATTCAGCACATTAGGCTATTTGCTCAGCGTAAATGAAGCAATGTAAACACAAATGGATTTAAATTACACACTCGTACCCAAAAGATGTAAATTCCTGCGTTATTAACCAAAACGGTAGACTTAAGTAATTACAAATAACAAAGTAATCTAAGTTTTGTTTACTTTTGAGGCGATACACAGGGTGAAATTTAAGCCGTAAATCGAAATATTGTTATCTTAGTGCACACGTAACTAACAATTACCTCCAATATACAATAAGCTTAATTACCTCACTTTTATATTTTTACCCTATTTCTATTAGCAAACTCTTGACTGTCCTATTTTTTCAGCTGAAAGCTAGCTCGTCAAACATCAGTGTTCCCAGTTGGGCTCACGAAGTTTTATAAGAAAACCTGGTTTTATTTCACGTTTTTTAAATCACCTGTATTTATACCTAATTGTGCTAGGACCTTATGTTCTCTCAAATATAGTTAGCTGTCTCAATGACCGTATTCCCAGACGCATCGATCAATATTTATAGGGGATCGATAAATCAGCATCCGTCAGCTCACGAGTGGACAGCCTCGATTATTTCGCACCGGTGCAGTGACTCAGCGCCATTAATGCTCAGCTCTGCCTAAAGGCTTTACGCATAAATTTTATAATTGCAGGCGCGTAGACAATGTAGGAACAAGCGCGTCGGGATCACATGAATAATACATAGGAAAAAAGCCGACGATGCCACCAACGGTGCTCTTATTGTGTAAACCGTTTGCTAAAGCTGACGGCTCGCTGAAGATTGTGTCGGCTCTTTTCGGAAATAAATATTTTGAATGCTAATATCCTTGCTGACATTGAAAATAATCTGAAAGTTGTTTGGTGGAATATAGCTTATAATGCGTAAAGCGTTTGAAGTTGTTAATTCTCTAACGCTAATGTGATGATTTTGAATGAAATGCTAGTGCCAGGGCCAGCGTCTTCCACAAAATATAAAAAAATGAAAAAATCATATATGTATAATTTTGTATATCACGATAGCAAACTGAACGTGAATGCAAAAGCCATAACGATTTCAGTTATGCGATGGGTCATATAACTTTTATTTTTTATTATAATAAAAGATTCCAGGGTTTGCCACCACTCCTATTTAGGGGCTACGTTGGTTATTTCCTTTGTTTTTATACACCAATGATTTATTACTGAATGTACGTCGAGCACTTCTTTTCATTTTAATAGGGATGAGATGCATTTAAAGTACTTAAATATGCATAACTTACTTTTATTTACCTTAACAAATGACAAGATCCAGTGGCTGTTGCGCTTTATCTGAAATAATAAAACAATTGTTGTGAGACATGACAGCATTTAACGTTGTCAGATTAAAACACGTATAAGCAGAGACTTGAAGAAAGACTTGTGGATATCAACTTCATTAAATATCAAAGTTATGACATATTTATGGAGCGCGTTGACGAATTAAACATCGCGATAGCAGTATTCATTTCTTAAAAGGAAAACCATGTTCCTTAGCAACGATATTAGGAATAATAAAGACGGAAAACCAGTACAAAATTCAATTCGTGAGATTTTACAGAAAGTCACATACGCAACGTGCCTCTTTTCCTTGACTGTAATACCAATATAATTTATTCAAATTGATTATTACACGCTCCATATGCAATTCAGTACGGTAGGTTTGCTTTACCGGTTTTGTAAGATAAAAGTTATAAAAGAAAACAAAATCTTATCAATACTAATGAAAACCTATCCAATTTTATTACATAAAGTCTAAGAAAAGGGCGCGATCGTAAAATAAAGGCAATATATTTTACTGCGTTTCATGTAAATTAATCATGAGAAGTTTCGTAAAGCTTGGGGCTATCCTTTGGGGATAATATCGAAGCTTATAAAAACGGCCAGGACTGAAAACTTGCGGGCAGCCCAATAAAGTGGAGTTGATATATCGCCCTACAAATGTCTGTATAAAGCTAAGCCCTTCATTAGAAGGATTTATGTAGTAGCCTTTATTACATTTGTATTAAAGTTACGTAATCTCGAAGACCAGACTTTAACTACACAAGCTTTACCATTTTTGTAACAACTTCATCTGAAAAATAAACATTTAAGCTGATTGTCACATTGACTTGTAATAATGAAAATAGTCTGGTGTTAAAAGTTTAGTTTTAACAAATTACTTTGCACCTTGGTATAGTTAACGTTAAAGACTTAGTCGACTATACAAACTTAAGTTTTAATGTTAATGAAAAACGGTAATTTTTCCTCACAATTCATCCAGAGTTTCCTGTATTGCTTTTAAGCTACGATATACTGGTTATGCTGTATTGTTTCACATTAATGCAGGTACCAATTAGCAATTATTTGAACAAATAATTCCTCGAGGGAGTGATTTCCCGCAGATTGCAGTTGCGCGAGACGCGGGACTGCGATCAATCACTCGGAAAGATAAAACGGCCTTCTGCCTGGGCTTGTTCGTGGCTATATCTATATCTGCCCTTTAACCGCGTTAAACGCGGACCCTCTCTATATTCACGTATCAATCGTTATAAGAAACACTGAGATAACTCTACCAAGAGCACAAGGAAACTTAGTAAGGAAAAGTCTCGCCGTTGCTTTCAGCTGGCGACAAATGTCTGCTATTTGCTATTCCATATGTATACAGTATGTATTTACATTATAAATTACATCAAACATAATAATGGTAAAACGCCATCTGATTGGCAAGAGTCTTAATTTTATAAAAGCGCATTTGGTAAATGTGTTAATGTTTTTATACTATAAATCAAAGTATTGAATAAATCTATTTTTTGATTGATTTTTTATATTAAAATCCATTCTAGAGAGAAGTTCGTTTCGCACTTAAAACGGGTGTGCGTAAGTGTACTATGATTGTATTCAAAACATTTTTTGTCACACAATAGACGTATTAATTAAGTATGTCGAAATACGTTTGTGTATTATTGTAAACCGATCTTGTGTTTATTTATTAGATCTCATTGATATTTTAAATACGATGACTTAACACGATGAAATCTGCGTAAGCAATTGTGAATACGTATTGCCTAACATTCAACAATTTTTCAACAGTCAAATTTAGCAGTTTATTTTAAATTGCATTGTTTTCAGATGTTTTGTTCTCGACTAGACGTCACGATAAAACACAGTACACTGTAAACATAATAAAGTATTGAATAATACGCCAATATTTTTAGGAGGGTATACGTTAATTTCCTTTTTATTTCATTAACAATCTTTGTGTGTGGTTAACTAATTCAGGGGCCTTACCATAACGTCTTAATGCGATTTAATTCCAATTCAGTTTAAAGTCGCTCGCTGTCAAATCCGTACTAAACATGACAGCTAAAACCCTGGTCTAGTAAAATATTAATAATAAAATTACACATTCGTATCGTAAACTATCCTCAATTTCCCTATCCTAAGTTGGATACTATCTCCACAACAGTATAGCGGATTAAGCGGAAAGATTCAGGCATCAGGTAAAGTTCCAATCAACATCGCAGAACATTTGATAACAACGCTTGTTATTGGGACCCGAGAGGGCGCGGCTGCCAAAGATGATACTTCAATAATAAGGACTCGCAGATTAGGTTAAAGCTGTGAACGGAATCTAATCTAATCAAGCGGTAATTCAACGAAGCGGTAGAAAATAATTAGCCGAAGTCGCTGGAGAGATATAACGAGATTTATTAATAACGGATTTGGTGTAGGTATTCTTCGTTTATTAGAAGACTGATAATTAGCAGATATTTTATTAAACTATCGATACAAGTTGCCTAAAATACATGTTCGCCATTCATCTTAGTTATGTTTGTGAGAAACGTTGCTGACAAACTATTAGTGTATTTATGTAAATATAAAGCATTAGCATAGACAGACATGAGACATGACATTTTGTGTTTCGAATGATAATGTGCGTCAGAATTGTCGCCAAGTTTCTTTTGGGGATTTATGTACCTAAGTGTATTATATCATGGGATAACTAACGCTACATTTGACGTTAAATATTAAAGTGAGCTTGCCTACCTTTACACTACTTTTTGCGAAACATCTTAGCCGATAAAATATCGATATGAATTTACGAAACATCCGAAAATATTTTGCTCTTTACGACCGACGTCTTAGGTAATATTATGAGGGAATGGTCGAAACAATCTGGAACCAGGTGGGCCAGGGAAATAAAACGTTCGGCCTTCGACGCATATTTATTTGTGGCAGGGCTACTCTCTGCGATTGATCGAAAGTTATACTGTTTACATAATTTTGCAGACGCCTAAAATGTTATGATGTAGATAAAAATCTAGGTTTTGAAAATGGTTAGTAATAGTAAAATTCACGCTTATGCTAATGTTAAGGTTTGAATTATTTCCATCAGTCAATAAATTTACTATAATCCTGTGTACGTAGGTAACTATAATTGAAATAAAAGTAGTACACATTATTCCTATTCAAGTCATAATAAAAAATAATGATCATGTCACCATTAACTTCTCCCGAATAGCCCACAGGAGCGATTGGGAAATAAAAACGCTCGGCCTTCGCGATTTATTTACGTTTAAAAGTGACTGCTCGTCTGGTAGTGACGCGACCTCACCTGTTCTCAAAGAGGCAATTTCAAGACGTATTACCCTTTGTTCGCGGGACCCAGCGCGAGGTGCTTACGACGGCGTTTATTGCGAATCTAATGTGCCTGCAAATGAAAAGGCAGATTGTTTCGACTTTAATGCTTGCTAAATATGAGATGGAATTTAAACTTGATTAACTTTTTTGGGCGTTCCTGTTACTGAAATTAGAAGTTGCGCCGTCGAGTAGAAAGTTGCCCGTTACAGTGGGCCGGAGTTTCTCCGGTCCGCGCTCGTGTCGCCGCTGTAGCTGTATTGCAACACGTGGATCGTTTAGTTCCGTGCTAAACAAACGCAGCGCTACTTTCGACACGGGTGCAGTTAGCGGCCCTTCATATGGAGATGCAGGCGCCCTCTGCCTAACAACTAACAACACTTCACACGATTTCCACGACATTCTTCTCTAAACAAATTGCTTGGTTTATTTGAGGTCTTTGTTATACCGACCCGCGTCTTGTACAACTCTGCAAATAACGCCTTTGAAATATGAACATAATACTGATTTGTACTTCTATAAAGACGGAATTTAGCGCAGGCATTCTGAGGCCCTAAGTAGGATAGGTACACAAGTTGTCTACAGTTCGCAAACAATTACTGAACACGAAAATGTATTCATATTATCTATACAATAGCACGAATTAGGAAGCAGAATAATCTACCATTAATTTAAATTTGAAGTAAAATAGTGAAATCTTACACAATCTTACTTCTTATTTATCTGTAAAATACTTAAATTGCAAAATCTCTTGTTTCAAAGTCTGTTTAGTATGCTTTAAACGTTGTTCTTCGAATGTTGTTGTTTTCGTAAGGTAATTTCCTATAATAAATTTCGCTTTGTACTGACATACGTGTATGTGACTTGTAATACGTTAAACAGCGAGCAAATGCGGTTAAATTCAAATAACCCGTTCGCCTGACGCTGCGTGTGCCCTAGGTCGTAATAGACTCGGACCCGGCCTCGACCTATTTCTATGCGACAATAACTCATTTATTAGGATCATTCAATATTGTAATAAATTAAGACAGAAAACACATGAATGATGCACAATTGCCTAATTTTTCTTAATAAACTAAAGATACTGACGTGAATGATCAATCAAAAGCCAAATATACGAGTACATAAACATAAACAACGCTGTTTTACAGCATGACATGTCACTACAGTAGGGCGTACTTATGAAATATTTGTAACTTAATTGGCTTGTTGCATTTTTCTTAGAATTGAGTAGGAAATAGCATTGTTTTATTTATTATTTATTAGTAATTGCATTTTATTACCCGGACTTCCCACGTTTTCCACAAGAATAGAATATATACCGCTGTGCATTGCTACCGCATGTTCTCTAAGTAACTATTGATTAAATAATTATGTAATGAAACCCCGCATTTTTCTCACTTTTTGACCTTGTCAGTAATTCCATGAAGTATAAAGCGAACTTACATCTTCCTTTACATTTACTGTAAGCCATTATTGTTTCACAATATTTCCTAGAAATAACATTAGTTTATGATTCATTTGCATCGGATGTAAAATGTACGAATAAATTATAATTTACAAATTACCGTTGTAGTTCACGTCCTTAAAAGTGCACGTACACCAGTAAATCATTTCAACGCATATATCTTTCTTGAATTCATATTTAAAAGTTCATTTTTTTTAAATGAACTCCGTCTAGTTCGACGTGGAAAGCAAAGATATCTAAGTACCACAATCGAAATCGTTAGAGCCATGTCCGAGAGACCAATTTCCAATTAGGTACATAATTAAATATGTACATACATACATATATCACGTCTTTATCCCTTACGGGGTAGACAGCTAGAGCCTAAGGTAACAAAACCCTGAGGCCATGTTTAACATGATTAAGGGCGTATAGGTGGAAAGGGAAATCAAAATAGTGACGGGTTGCTAGCCGCATCGCCTATAACATGATTCCTAAGACTTTCGCCTAACCATTTTCGCTTTAAATATGTACCAACTATAAAGAAATTGCTTGTTTAATAAAGGATTAGAAATTTATAATATGCACAAATTCCAATTAGATAACGACGCGTTCTTAAATGAATATTTAATTATTATTTCTTCTTTCCGATAAATCATTAACATTTCGATAAAAAAAACTGCACGTTTCAAAAGTTGACTGCTGAAGGACAGCGTCTTGTCATGTTGGAATGGTACTGATTTATTGTTTCTACGCATTGGTATGTACGATGCCAGACACATTAGTCTGATCTGTCGACGTCTCGTTTTAATAATTTTGTGAAATATAGATTTTGCTGAATGTTTATGGTAGCATAAAACGAAATATAGACATATTTTCGCAGATTCTTGTCTTGAATGACCTCGCTGGGCCAGCATGCACGTTGTATCATCAGAACTCTCCGACATAATGCTCCTATGACCCTGTTTCTTAGCCTTCGTTCCAGTAGCTCGCGGCTGCAGGCGTGCCTTCTAAAGTGTAAACATGACCCACCCACTTCATTGTGCTCTAAGTGATGTCAATGCGCAGTACGTAATCATAACAAAATGACCGGCGCGGATAAAATAAACCAGCCAAGTAATTAATGACTTCAGTGTAGACAAATGACGCGTTTCATTATTATAATGGTAAGTCATTTGCCACATGGTCGTGCGCCGCTTGGGCGCTAATACAATAATAGGATTACTATAATGATAACGCATTTCAATTTACAGCATCATTGAGTCGATGCGCATGCACGTAGCCGTCATTAACCCAGATGCTAGGACTTGTCGTCTGCGTGTTTATTTTATTCATTCAAGCCATGTGTCAACGTGTGTGAAAAACAATCTGTAGCGATATTTTTTGCAGAAATATTAAATGTTGTGTGAAAATTCTGTACGTGTATTAGATATCAATCAATAAATCATTAAATGGATATGGTCTTAAGAAACGGTGGCTATTCTATCAAATAAAAAAATATTCTCATGTTCGTTCGAGCGATCGTTTTGATTACAGGAATTGCGCTGCGTTGCGATCTCGTTATCGCGTTATCTATGCACCGGTGACTCGATGACACACTGAGTGCTGCATGCCTCTCTTATCGAGCTCAAACAACGCCCAAGGTCGCCCGACAAATACCTTTTGGCTAGCCTAAAACATGAACGCGAAGATTTACTACAACCTTTACGATAGCTTAACTTTATAACAAACTACCTTACGGAAGAAAAGTAAAAGTTGAAAAGATTGTTCTCCCAAAATTGTTCGGACGGCTATATTTTAGAGGTAGAGCGTCCTTTTCTTACCTACGTATATTTACTTGGTGTAGAACTTTGTTTAGTTGACTTTTGTCTTAATTTTGTAATAACACTTTTTGCTGAATGTCTGCTGAGGTTGAACGAAATATTGAAATTACAATATCAATTCATTCAACATTTTAATAAGTTACGAAACATAGAAAAAGCTTACTCTAAGATGTTTGATATATTCACCGACCCCGCCCATGCTTATATCCGCAGCTATTATTAAATTCTTGATAAGGCTTTCTATCCAATAGTAGCCAGTTGAGATGGAACGTCAATTATGCTTGTGGTGCGCCCGTGGATGGCCCACATCGCTAACCACGGTGATTAGCTCGGCTCAATCACGCGGCCGCGCTCTCGCTTCTAAACCAGAAGCCGCTGATGAATCCCGAACCTGAGATACATAAACATTACAGTTTCCGCAACTTTATTACCATAACAATGATAGTAGAAAGATAAGATTAAATTTATCGCCCTTATACTATGTAGGCTGCACATAAAAGGTTCACTGGTTTGGTAAGCGGTATTTCACATTGAATAAACCATAAAATTGTCGCTTCCGAGTCCGACAGTCGTCGAATTGTTGCGAGTTATTCCTCGGGTGGGAGCGTCGTTCTGTAGTGCATCTTTAAAACGCAAGTAGGTGTGGCTACCTCTCAAAATTTATGTGCTCAAGTGTTTGGAAATAAACCACATACTGTAGGACAGGTATCCGGCGTATTAAGGCACAGACAGATACATTAAAGACACTTAAAAGACTAGGATGCGTGCGGCATAAAATTCGCATTTATTACAAGGGACGTGTTGCAAGACTATTTTAAGTTATAAGCGATAAACAATAATTGGCAAGCTTTTTTAAAATTCATGCCTAGGGGCTTTCTGATGAACTGAATTAAATTACCTACCTGTTTTCTGCATTCTTTACATATATACATTAATCCAACTTATCATGCTATGAAGATAATAATTTGCTCTGGTGACAGATGTTTTATCTTTAATGTCCGTGCGTGCACTTAACGAAGGTGCTTATTGTAGGTTATTTTTGCTACGTAGACAGAAAAACAAATAAGAAAAGACCATGAACATTCTTCTGAAGTTTACAATTTATTTGTTTGTTTTATTATGCTTATTCTTAATCTGCGCAAACGTAATAAAATGTTTGGTATGTATTTATGTATACTTGAAGGATTGTACTCATCTGTTTGAATAAAAGACGACTTAACACATATATGGATTTTGGGTCCAAAGTCCACTTAAACGAAATGTCTATAAACATAATATAACATGTCTACGTTTGCAAGCGAATCTTTTATCATGTTACTGTTTGATCCAATACATATACGACTCAATAATATTTCCGGGGTTCCTAATAACAATAACCAATTATCTACTTACACAACGTTATTTATTTCTAGAGCATAGATTTTCGAGATAAAATGGCAAAATTTTACTCTACATACTAAAATACCGAAACCTTCCATAATTTATACTCTTATACGAAAAAAGCGATGAATGAAGACATGATTATGCTGTAGGTACTTAAATATATGGGCAGAAAAGAAAATCTACTGAGAGTACTTCGCATTGAACAAAATAACAGGTATTAACACTAACAATTTACTCTCTCATACAATCATATGTGCATACAATCAGGTCACTGTGTTTAGCCAAAACAATATACACTAGTTAGGAGGTATACATACATTAAGGCATCCAAACCAGTCCTGGCTGAACGCGGTATGTTTAGTCCGGCCAAAAAACGGGTTAGGTTAGGTCAGGACAAAAATAACGTATGGATATCCATTCTAAGGTCTCACGTATCATTAGTTGTGGTGCCCGTAATAAAAAAAACTGTCATCAACTTTTACGCGATTACAAAAGCTTAATAACAACATAGTTGTTTTATTATACAAGAGGTAGGCTTGTAATACGAGGCAGTATTCCCAAATTAATTTTAACAAAAGGCCATCATCAAAATTCATCAAAATGCACCGCTCATCAATTCAAATGCTAACTGGTAGAGATCCCTTGTAGGGATATTTTAGCCTTTTTACGTGTATCGTAATATTTGTCAATTGTCTTCGTTTCTTTATTTTTCACAAAATTAAGTATTTCCTTACTCATAAAAAATGTACATAATAAACGATCACTATAAAACCACATATGCAACTTTCAATGTTTATTTAGATCAAATGTAATTAAGAAAGTCCGTCATGGTCATTTTATTAGGCTTAATTGGAGAAACCCCTTAACAGTTTCAGTTACTTACTTGTTTGTCGTTCCCCGTAGCCAATTGAATGATTTGCTTAACGAGAATGCGGGGAATCAACCTTTTTAAAGAGTTAAGTCATTGTTTGAACATTGCATTCTTTATCTCGTCATCCAACACTTGAGATTAATTGAAACTTCTCGGCTAAACCGTTTTAGAAAGTTTTGGAAGCAAGCCAGCAGCTGTTCTGCATCAAATACTTATAAGGAGATTCGGAGTATTCGGACTGACGCGGTCAAGGTTACCAATAAAGGCAATCAGTTGACTTGTAACTTAATCTGTGTAATACGATTAACATTTAATTTTTCAATTAATATGTTATTGATATCTACGCCGCGTATTAATAGAAATTGCGAAATAAATTACGTCATACGTTAATAATTAATCCACATAAATATGCAAAATATCAATTCTACATTTTATAAGTAGGTGTTAGCGGAATGGGTACATTCTTAGTAAAATATGTAGTGCATGACCATATTAATGTATTAGATTATTTTATGAATACCCAGAAACCTCTGCGGCGAGACTTGATTGTTTTGGCCAGAGGGGAATTCCTCATTCAGCTTATAATTAATAACCAGATTTATTACAATTGATGATCACGCAATCGTTTTAAACTGGTCGAGTTTCCCCATGGATAAATCTCTCCCGGCTTTCCGGTGAGCATACAAAAATGACTCGACAACTGTTATCATGTTATGTTCTTTTGATTAATTGGAATTTAACAGTTAGTAGAAAACGGAAGAGTATTAATTCAAGCTATTTTGCTGGTCCAGGTTTAAAGCGTTTGACTTGTTGAAGAGGCAGTAAAAGTGTTCACTGCTACCGAAATGCCCTCGTAAATGATCGATGGAATAGAATAGGGCAGCCCCATCTACGTATTTCGCATAATGTTAGATAATAAATCTGCCATAGCGCAAACTCTGGCCATTATCCAATGGTTTACTATTGCTTAATGATTAATAATATCATAAGTACACCGAAACGATGTGTCTTAGCGGTCTAAATGCATCTGTGCTATGTTTTTGGTGAACACATACTTCCGAAATGCAATCTGGTGATTTATCACGCAATATTTCCAGTTAGTAAACATGTTCCATTGAATTACTTTCATCTTTATAAATAGAGGGGCAGCAATACGCGCACGTACTAACATTGTGTTACAATTACAATGCAGTAATTGTGCTATAACTGTGCTCTAGTGAAGTGGTAAAGTTGTTATACCATCACTTCGCATTTAGCATTTTAATTAACGCAGTGTGAGGTAAAGAATGGAGAATCGGATTTTTATCGCGAATTTATTGAGTACTGTTTGACCTTGGCCGACTTCAAGCCTGGAACGTGTTATTCACACGTTCTGCTCACGGCGCTTCAGGATGTTTACGTAGAAAATAATTTTGAATGGAAGGAGTGGAAACTAGGTGATTACTCTGACGTTTTACGGCCTCGTAAAACTGTTCCGATTTTGCAAAAACAACAAGAGGCGCTTAGAACAATATACATGGCCAAAACTTTCCTTGTTTATTTGAGCATTAGATAACAGTGGCCGGTTCACTGCAGTGTTTCTCGTGATATGATTGGCCTTGACAACGGCAATGAATATGGCGGTGATAAAGTAAATATCTAACGACGCCAGCAGCATCTCTTCAAGTGATTACGTCATACGACTCTTGTCAACAAAGTAGCCACAGAGACAACTGACTCTGTGAGCGGAGACTACCAAATAATTCATCCGATTAGTTTTGTTCCTGGGATAGCCACTTTTATACCACTCTCGTGGAACGTAATTTAAAGAAACGGTTTCTTTTCACAGTTATTTCGGAAAATTAAACGAAGCTAAAACTATTGGATTGCATTGTTGTGTAATGCGTCCTTCTCGGAGCCGTCATCAGGCAGGTTATTTTGGGAGTCGCAAACATTACGATCATTCCGCTGCAATGGGGGTCGTTTAACAACGAACGTTGGAACGTATGTGCAATGTGCATCTACTGGCTAGCTAGACACGCTTGCCTCTCTTTCTCGTTACTGTAAGCTACGACCTGAGTGTCGAGTGGGAAAATGGTAAGCATGCTAGCTGTCAAGCTATAGCATGCTGGTTTATCATATACTCGCGACAAGTCGAATTGTCAACTTCACGGCATTCATTAGTATATGTGTCTAACTATTTAACGCATGCCATATTATAGACGCGATGTGTTTAGATAGTATTTATTTTTTCACGCTTGTTTATTTCATGAAATTGGTACACTGGTCGAAACCATCGCTGAAACTATCTCTACGATAGTCTACACCGGGTCCACACCATTTCTACATACATCATTTGTAACAAATATTAAATATATAAATTATAACATTATAATCTGGATTAACACAAACGATACTTTTGTCCCGAGAAATTACATAGTTCCCACGGGATAGCGTTAATAGAAGAATTCGAAGGCAACGGGATAACTAAACAAAATTACAGTTATGAGACAACGGATAAACATACGCACAGTATAAAAATACGTACATACCTACACACAATTAGGGCTACATCCATGACTTTGAGTACTTACAAACAATTGTATTTATCATACGAGAACCTGCCCTTAGCGGGAAAATTCGATATTATGTAAGTACTAATTGAAAATATAACATCCCGACCTTGATGTAAGAATCAAGACATAAATTTTTGATTATACATGATTACGGAGTCTGCACGGGTTTAAAAAAAGTAATTGGCGTCGAGAGTTAATTTATAAAAACCGGAATATTGCATTATAGTTTTATACATATTAGTAATAACGACGGTCAGTTTAATGGCAATATGAGAAATTGAAAGTTAAAGTTATTTTTAATCTGGGTTCCTCTTTGAGAGTGTGCCCGCAACATCGTCCACGTAAAGCGGGAATGTCGAACTTTCTCGTGTTACTAATAGTAGCCTATGATAGTCAGGAATAGTGTATCTTTGAATTTTTAGAATCTGGAATTCCAGATGTTTACTCCTAAATGCAAACAAAGCACATTACTTAAACATAATGAAGTTTATCTTATAACAAGCTTTTATAACCTGCACTATTCGTATGTAAGTAACTAAGTTAAAAATTTGCTTTAAAGTTTACAAACCACTGATTGAGGTGTAGGCACATATGGAGATTGAATGCAAGACGAGTATCGTCAATAAAAAGTACAGTCAGCTTTCACTTATTTAAAATAGATTTTTGGCAAAAATGTAACATGATAATGATAGATGACTGATGACGTGTTGGTGATACAAATAATTGACCCTCCACAAACTCATGATTCAATAAATTGTCTTCTTTTCTTTCAATAAATTCTATTCGTCAACTTTACCATTGTGTTACAAAAAAAAGATTGATAGGTAGGTATCATATACCTACTATCCACGGACACTTTTCTGTATTAGAAAAACAGGCGGTTGTAACCATTGATCGTAAGGTTCTAGTCGTGAGTAATGATACTTTATGGAATCCATTTATCAGAAGCCGGTAGCGTCCACATAATGTCAATAAATAAATCTCTGGATATTGTTAGCAACGCGTGTCAGGAAAATTAATAAAGTCCTATCTCATGAAAACACGAGATTTATTCTAGTTTTCTACCGGTGTCACCAGATATTTTACCCCGATTTTAATAAAAAAAATTGCAGATGTGTTACAAGAACAAATATACAAAAATAAATATATATGTCTGACAAGCAAGTGCTAAAGTGACAGAAAAATACAAACAAATGTTAAGTTAACTGAAGGGTAACAAGCATTTGAATATGGTGGTTAATCATCTCGTAAGCAATCAGAAAATGTTTTGTTTGTTTAAATAATCTTCGCGGTTTCACTTAGCGTCTAGGTAGTTATTTGATTATGACAAAAAGATTTTGATGAACTGGTAACCTTCTCCTTTTTTAAAGTCGTTTAAAAAAATGGAAGTTGAAATTTATTGTGCAGTCAAAACCTACGAAAACTAAACTTTAATTTGTTGATTGTAAACAAATTGAATTTAAAATACATGGAATTAAAAATGCAATTTTGAGAATACACTTTACAGCACCAGTCCTCGAGCAGCGCTGTCGAATGGAATCCTAGCTAATATTTAATTCCAGATTCTTATTTAGTAAAATAATATTTGGTGTGATTTTTGTCATCACCAGAGAAAGCCTTTGCTTTGAAAATGCTTACGAGTACTAGTTTAGTTATTTATCAAATTCTCTTTTAAAGTTGATAATTTATTACAGAAAATATGCACGCTAGAAAATAAAACGTGAATGTATTTGAAGGTGAGCGATAAAAGTTCACGTTTGTTATGATAAGGCCAGTTGTTTCGAGTTGTGCGTTTTATTGCCCCGAATTTATTGTGATTACGCCACCGACGCGGACTGTCGCCGTGAACGGATTCCCTGACGGTTTCATTAGCGTGTTTGTAACGTTTTTTTGTAGATTCGCTCATAATTTACTCTTTCCATTATCTTTCATTAGGCGGATGAAAAGATTTCGTTCTGAGTGGATTGACGATGGTTTAAAATAAACATGGGAAGTGGTTGGCGATTCGTTTGGTAATTTATACCAAGAAGCGCATTGACGAACGTTATTATGTAGGCGCCGAAATGCCGCGCGCGGCTTGCGTACCCGGCGTATCTTGCGGGTGGCAGCTTGCAGCCCGTCATACCTGTATGCATCGGGTTGATTACAATTATATTTAGATTCCATAAACACTATGGTTACTTTATGCACGCAGTCTCTAACAAACCACGCAGAACTCTTTGATAAAAATATACCTTCAAATGGGAAAAACAGAATAGTCCTGTCGGTCGAGATTCTAAAAAATTCCTCGCTCCTTTATAGATGTTAGATCCTGCCCCATACTTCAGTAAATTGCATTATAGGTAGGTACTTCTGTTGCATTCAACTTGCATCTGGAGTAAAACGCCGCCGTAAGCGATAACCTCGTCCGTTGCAGCGACACACATTGGTGGCATAAACCGAACACAATTTTATGTTTTTCTAATACTGTTTTCTGTGTTGTAGGCTGTAGAATGCGACGGATGCAATTTTTGTTTACAACTTACTTCAATATACCACCTCAAAAGTGTCTTGGAATCAACCCCTTATAAATTCTCGTACTCAGTTGATCCACATTTTGGACAGTATACGTGTATATCTAATAACAAATAGACAATCTGATTTAATGCCTGATCTATCCACCTCGATATCATGGAATAAAACAGATCTAAATTTAACCAATCAAATAAAATGAAATTTATTCATGAACAATACAATAAAAATTACATAAATGAAATTAATACAAATTAAACTATTAAATTAAAAACTAAACTAAAACTAATCTTAAAATAAAATAATTATAAAAGAAGGGGCCCCCGTGGCATAGTTCCACAGACACTGGCAGCATTCCCCCTTTGGACAGCGATACTAATACGCTGTCCAAGAAAGCTGCCAGCTCTGCGGTCACCCGTAGCGTCTATTAGCCTCTTCGAAATATCTTTGAAGAGGCTAATAGCGCTAGGACCCCACGGACCAAGGGTCTCAACACCGAAAGGGACAAAGTTGTATTCGGTGCTGAGACCTCTATATTTATTTAACTTGCCTGATTCGGCCGCTTCTGCAGCCGCGCCTGCTCTACTCGTGGTTCCGCGAAGGTGAGACGAGGCTAATGTGTCTACGCACGTTGCATCCCACACCAGCACACGCCCCACACTCCACGGAATCATAGACATACCGTCCGGTCTCTTGCCGTCGTCCCTAGCGATGCCCGTTGGTTCCAACAAAGCAGGGACATTGGCAGAGGCAAGTGACCGGCGGATGATGTCGTTCAGCGCGGCGTGCCTCGAGAAGCGGCCAGCGCTCTTTAGGCAAGACAATCCGTGGTGTCCTAAGGGGTCTACATCCTTGCCACAATCAAATTATCGATATCGGCATTGCGCTTTGACCTTGATCGAATTGAAGATAATTCTGGCCTATGACTTCATTACCACAAGTGCAATTATACGATACATACGCTGTTAAAACTTATGTTAGGCGTTCAGGTGATCCTGATTGTGAGGAGCGCATCGGGAACTCTGGAGTGAGCTTAAGCCAGGCATCTCGTATTACCGTTAGCAACGACGCGGCGCTACTAAGTATACTAGTAGATAGTCATACGCCTCGATTATGATGGTATCTTTCTTATAATGTCACATATAATCCGATCCCGCAGTTGGCGGATCAGAAGTCTTTGGGATCATGTTACATCCTGATTAATCAGTGCACGGAGTATAAAACGTCGGGTCTAGTTGCTGTCGGCTGTGCAATTAAATTCACCGTTTGAATTGCTATGTGTAGAATTTATTTATAAGGCTGTGTGTTGGTGGTCAACAATTTTGTTCCCACTGTATGTAATGTTGGGTCAAACAATTGTTTTAATGTTTCAAAAAACCTAGTCTAAACTGACTAAGTAGCTTAACTGTGCGACATGGTCGTGAGCCAGGTTCACACTAGATTCGAGTTTTTAGTCACTGTACCATGCAACAGCTACGATTAAATACAGCCGACAGATAATTACCCGGTTGAAAATATTTTCGGTTTTTAGGTACTTGAGAAATTAAATTAAATACTACCTACATTAGAACCTAAAAGAAACGCTCCTTAATTATAAGCATCATATGACTTGTTGTTCTTGGTCCACGATGTAACTAACACAGATCTGAAAGCGTAATGTCAAGATATCTATTAAAATTAACATAGGTATGTATGTACCTACGAGTAAGTAGATACACGATTGAAGTTCAAAATGTTGTCAATACAATTTAGCAAAAAATGTTGACGCCAAAAATGTATTAGTACAAAGTTTACTTTACCAAACTGGGGTGTTTTATTATGGGTGGGACAGCTATCCATCATAATAACGAAGATTCGTCGAACTTCGATTTTGCGAAATAGGTTTTCCCCTACGTGATGAAACTTTTACAATAAACCTTAATAGTACTGTAACATATATGTCATGACAGCTAACCAATCTTAGCAAAAGATTTTTCGTGAAGAATATTATGGGCCCTCGACCAATTTTCTCTAGAAAATGGCTGAAATAATTTCATGCGTGCGATTGTAGTAATATTGGATTTATGATAAGAGAAGCTTTTGAAATTTATGGTCACAGTAGAATCAAGTCATTTGCCATCTTTCGACACTAAATTACCCAAACATACAGCAAACTTTGGCACTGAAATCACAAGGTTAATTATAACATTAGTTTATAAACTGGAAACCACATGGGCATGGGCACGACATAATAACATTCAATGCTGGAGGATTTGCCGGCGCCTCACGTACGTCTAATAATATTATAAATCCCAGCCCACGTGGGCGGACACAATTGTCGGTTTCTTCTGATAAGGCGGGATGACCGCGCGTTATCGTGAGAAAGCTCTACGTAGGCATAGTTCACGATCAAAACGTTACTTTTAAGCTCGTAAAAGAGTTGTTAATACAGCCTCAAAGAGATTATTAGAAATAGCTGGTTTATTTACGGTTTGATTAATTTGACGCTTCTTATAAGCTTTTATTGACTGATTAATATGTATCTAAACATGATGAATTTTTTTGAGTGAAAAAGACTACGTGACCAGCTAGGTGGAGTGATGATTTATGACGAATAGTGGGAGAAACTGGATGCGAGCAGCCGAAGACAATGTAAAAAAGCGCGTTTTTGGAGAGACTTATGCGCAGCAGTGGCCTGCTGATGGATAATGGTAATGAAACATTAAACAATTTAAAACGTACGATATTTTCTTAAATAAGTTCTGGTACGTGAAACTACATTTCAAGATTAACTCATAATGGAGATAATGTTTAAAAAATAAGTAATAAACAAGGAAGAAAGTTTCGAAACGCTGGAAATTAGTTTCGAACAACATTTCATTTTGTTTTTGAAACACGACGTAACAAATGCAATTAGATGTCAATATTAAGTTTCGTAATGACAGATTTGTGCTAGATGCTAAAATGGTGCGCGTCCCAGTTCTGTTGAGCTACTACCTAATGTTATGTATACCGAGTAATAAACACCAGTTAGCACGAGTTGTAAAGTAATAAGTGGCTGATAGACCCGACGACAGTCAGCTGATAATTGCATTGACTTCACAGCCACGGAAATAGAAAGATCATGAATACGCTACAGAGTCAACATCACAAGTTCAACACCACGACTATAAAGGTGTCTGTGTAGGCGTTTTAGCTGGAAATGAAACTAGTGATGAAAGGCAACAAACGCTTTTGTCACCTGCACTCAATAGATGGACTCATTGTTTTCATTCCAGCGATGTAACGCGAGCTCTGCGGTTCACTTGCGGCTTGTCGCGTGGCTAGCTAGCTCAGAGTTCGCCCGCTCTTCGGTATTTCCTCTACTGCATAGACCAAACCGATTATATTACACCGGCCTACCATTATTATCTAAGGAATGGGGATTTAAAACATGCTGCTTAATTTAACACTTTGGTTGCCACGTTTGGCGTTTCCGGCTCACTTTATTCGATTCCCCGTATTTATGACGCTGAACTCGATCGATATTGTACCGCGGCCCGCAGCTTTGAATTAAGATAACGGTTTTATTAGCTTCTAATTCAATTTGTGGAATATGTTTCTTATCTTTTCCATTATGAATCTTCTCCTATATGAATGCGACTTTCACAATAATTAGGAGTTAAACGGGTACTACCTATGCATGGAAAGCTTTGAATCAGCGGTCGTAGTTAATTTTAAACGTGAAAGCATATTAACTTTATGCATTCGCATTTTGCTATCCCGGTACTACGCACTAGGTCATCGACAAGTGTTTTATCCCCCAGAGACAATTAAATAAAAGCATTGTAATTATAATTGTAATCTACCGTATAGTTCTAGTACTAACAATTGCCATTATCTATTCTATTTAGATAAGATTCATAGACTGCGATAGTGGTGTCTTCCTGGAGTATTATTGATATGGTGCAATGCAATTGCATGTGTCAATTGCAATTGCTACGATGTATACTGACCTTGTTAATAATTACTCAGGATGCCCCATTTGCAACGATAGCTGGTTCGTTACCCAAATAAATTACAATTTAAATTTCTTGGCTACGAAGGTTCAATCAAAACAACGTGTCGTTTTCGTCATAAATAGCCAGTAATAGGTAAGCCAGTGTTGATACCTATCTCCATTCGTGATTACCCTCTTCCGTGAGTCGGGTCAACTCGCGGGGGTCAGGGTTTGACACTAGACCTTCGTTCAAAGGAGGAATATTTTCTAGCTGTAATATATCCTACTTCAATACCTGGTAATTAATTTCAGAAAGATAAAGACGTGCCAACGTTATGTGTCCCCGAAGATTTGTGGTGTGAACCGAATAAGTTGGCCGCAGGAAAAGTTTGTCTACTGTGATAAAAAGTTTTTGTCTGATTTCGGGATAAAAAAGCCATTGTTGTAATTTATTTAGAATCAGTTTATGTATTTTGTTATTAATATACGTAGCAATAGCCAGTTCTGTCACTGAGTAGCTGGTTTTAATAGCCTCATTTAAACATAAAATGTAAGCGAAATTTATACTCGAATACAACTAGCTTCTGCCCGCGACTTCGTCCGCGTAGAATTATACTTACATTAGGCAGCTACAACCTTCGACATGTTTATCGCTAGCCCGCGGGAACTATGCAAAGTAGCCTATTATGTGTTAGTCTAGAGTACCAGCAGCTATCTCCGTTCTAAATTTTATTCAAATCCGTCAAGTCGATTCAGCGTGAAGAATGAACAAACATACACACTCACATCGTCACATCCATCCATTCAACCTCACAAACTTTTGCATTTATAATATTAGTAGGATTAGAGTACGTGACTAAACCCTATTAAGGTAATAGATAATATTAGATAGGTTGTAACAAAGAGTTAAAGATTACTTTCACTGAACTCGAGTCTAACTCACGAGACTCGCACCTTTTTCCGATTTTCGATACTCGACGGAAAACCTATTAGCCAAACGTAAGGTTAGGAATCGGGATGTGAGCGATCCCTTCCACATTCTTTCAACAAAGTCTTACCAAAGTTACAACAGAAGGACAAAAAAATAGTGACGATAATTCTCAGCCCTTCGAAGTGCCCAAAGAGACATGTATACATTTTTTGTGTCGATTTTTCTTCAAGTACTTTCTTCTTCGATTTTATTTTTTGGTTCTCAGGAAATGGCTTCAGGAATAGTCCAGGCATATTTCTGATCTACTGGTAGGAATTCTAATTCTTATTTCAGTTTCAATTGTTGCCTACTAAAAATCGATTCATGCAGTCATTCATTCTACGTGTAGCGTGTAGAATAGAAGCATTATCAGAAAGAACTTGCTATCAGGACGCGCAGACAACCCGTTCGCTCAAACTGGCCATTATGTAATAAAGTGATCTGATTAATCAATAGAGCAGAGTGGGTCCAGCCGCCACTCCGTACCGCTAATGACGAACATCCTTCACTACAAAGCATCCTGGTTTTAGCACCCTGTCACATTGTAAGCTTGCAATTGAATCCACATTATTAATAGCCACAACGCATTCTAATAATAGAGCTTCTCACGCTCATTAATTCGTCGTAATATACAAATGTAAAACATTGTCGGCGAGTCTGTTTATTGTTGGAGGGATCGACGCAGCAAGCACGAAACTCCAAGAATCGCAGCGGGTAAACAAATGTCTCGAAGAAATGCTGTATACTGAGTGAATTGAGTCCCAGCAACAATCACTTTATTACTCTTGTATCAAAGAGAAATATGAAAATTTATGTACACCCAAATTAAAACTTGATTTAGGATTTTTTTGAACCTCCGATGCCAATTTTGTACGAATCGTATTTTCCTGAATTAAGTACTTTATAATTGTTTTGATAACAATCCGGATTGTGAAAAAATTTATAAGAGGTTTTACGTAATTTGGATAAGTTGAGCAAGGTAAGATTCACGGAATTAATAACTTTCTTTTGTCATGCTGAAACGTTAAACCCCCGCTGATTTATGATACAAATCTGCACGAGGGGGATATGACTATTCGGGTAAAGAAGAGAATCAAACTTGTCTAAAGTTTTAATGGAGATTGTTTATTGCATTAAACAAACCCTACTTCAAAGATTCATCGTCGTAATTTAAAGATGAAATGAAAGTATTTGCTCCGACTTGCTTCTATTGCAACAGTATTGACTAGTGAGCTCTACGAGCGAGTAGGTGCGCTAACCAAATGGACGATGTTTACAAAATGTGTCACGTTTGCTTCTCAAGCAATATGTAACATCGGCATAAGTCGGCAAACTAAGCAGATTCGATTAGTAAAGCAATCTCTGTACGTTTTCAAGAGATTAAAATTTAACACAATATGGTTTTCCCTTTAAGATCTGTGCCAACTTTCGCCTCCATAAACATTGTATAATTAGTAATTGTTTGCACAGCGTTTGTATCTATATGTTAGTTATCATCAATTGTGCAAGTGTCTGAGTCAGAGAAGTGCACCTTACTGCGCTCAATTTAGTATGAGAGAATACCTACCTCAAAGTTAATAAAGACGCATTTCCATGTAGATGCCTGTACAGTCAACTTTGTAAGTAACTATTAATTTCAAACCTAAAATTAACATACTATTAGCGCATACATTTAGTAATTGATTAGTAAATAAAATCCAAAATATCAAAGTAAACAAATGCACCTGAGCAGTTTCAATTTCAGCTCTACGGAAAACTCATCCAAGGCGAGGTCACTATCACTGCTAGTAAATCACTGTCAATCTTAACTTTCCCAGTCTGATTGTTTGAAGTTAGCAATATATAATTTATCGTGTATGCTCTCGCGCACGCCGGCTTCGTGTTGATATCGACACGCGCTCCCCGTAGCGGACAATCAGTAACTGAACGTTTCGTTGGGCCGGACCAGTTATTATGCGCCCACCGATGCCATCAATATACACTAACACGTGGGTACGGCTGATATCACGTCGCACACGCAGAACCGCGGCTTATCGCTGCATCGCCGGTAAAAGCTCGTGATTCATCAGAATTAGGTTTCGCGTGTGACATCATCAGGGCATGCAGCAAATGTAAACATTAGACACCATGCAGCAAGCATCAGCGGCGCAAGTCCCTCTGATCAAACAAACAGGGCTTACGTGACGTGTTTCTTGCATGGATAAAATCAAAACTCATAGTCTAAATATTTGCATTTTACTCTACATACTTTCCAAGAAAAGCGCTTACTTAGAAACATGGATTTACACAGAAACACTTCTGAATAAGTAAAGTTATTTGTTCAACACGAATTTTGCATTCAAAGCGAAATTCATTTATTTAAAATTGGTACGTCTTAAGTTGCTTTAGTTCTTGAACTGTTTCATTTAAACATTAAACAGTAAAAATTCTCTTGGTTTAAAAAATTCCATTTTAAAAGTCAGCATTTAGCGTCCAACTCAAGTCAACAGTAGCTATTTACTTTATAACATCGCTCGATTGAAGTCTGAAAAACTTTGCACAAACATGCCATGGCACTTGGCAGTACGCACTAAAATGGTTGCGATTGTCAGACTGGGCAGACATATTTTAAAGCCAAGAGGTGCTTTTACTTATTTTGTGAAATCGTGACACACGAAATAACAGTTTAGTAGCTTTATTTGTCAATGGAAGAGGCATGATACATGGAACAGCTACTTTTCCCTAATACTTAAAGATAAATTGAACAATCCTTCCTCATATTGATCGCTGAGGTTTAAAAATGTAACTTAGCTTTTTGTATCATATTTATCAAAACGCCACCCGAAACTGTTGTGTCAAATTTATTTCTTAGATCAAGAAACGTCGTTCTACAACAACGAAAAATATGTACCTATATCATTGTATTTAGTTCGCATAATAAATAACCTTTTTGCTTCAAAATTAGCGTTAGCTTACGTTGCATTTAATTTTTTTAATATAAGTTAGGTAGCTAGCTAGGTTTTAAGAGAAAATGTTTTAAGAAATTCCCGTTGAACATACTTAAATCTACATCGTAATTTGGACTTTCACGCTCCTTATGCATCGTTTTATCAAAGTGCCGCGTACACGCTTAGATGTCTTTTATCAAAGTGGGTCGAGTCTCGCATAAGGCGAACGGTTGCGATATTTCCTTACTGGCTACCACCTTCTTTGTCAGTGTTCTTTGTTTTATCCAACAGGAACATAACTCAATCGAATCGAATTTTTAAACGTTGCACAGCAGGTATTATTTCACAATTCCACATTCACATCGATGTTGAGTTTTGGGATGTTATTCTCTTTGAAGCTTGTTTTGGCACTGTTTTGGTACAAATTGATATAAACAGAAAGTGCTTTCATAATGGAGAGTTGAGTGAGAAATTATACAGAATTTTATCGTTTAAAGCGACAAAAAATTAAAACTGTCAATTTCCATTAGTAAATGAAGCAGAACGATAAAATAAATGAATAATATAACCCACATGTAAAATGTTGAAAATATACACAATTTAACAATTTTTTCATGGAAACTGAAAGGAAGCTCAGGTTTAATAACTGGCAAGTAGTAATTTCTTCGTCGCGTGTAACAATAACAATGTTACGTAATTGATCAAATCTGCGTTGTTATGTAATCCAAAACAGATATGAATCAGAGTGTTAAACCATTTTTTATTGACGGCGTCTAATCGATTAGTTCTTCATTATTATGAGTTAGTTATGTGGTTATCGGTAGAGGCGTGAGGTGCATCGCCGAGTTAATTCAGTCGGTGAACACATTCTTGACATTGGTAAGGTCAATTGTAACGCTAATGCGAGCACGGTACTTAAATTCAACACCGTTGCTATGTGTTTTACCACATTTATTGAATCATTGTTATTTGTTTCCAGTCCGTGGAGTTATACAAACAAAAGTCTTTGAAGCGTACTTAATAAACAAACACGAACAAAACTACTTGTTTTTTTTTTAGAAAGGAGTAGACACTTTATATAATAATCCTGGTACAGTACCCAACCTGTGCGTACCCAAAAAACCAACTGCGGAATGGGACTTTATCTGTTTATATTCTTCTTGCTTGCCAATTTTCCCAATCCAAAGGCCGCAGGTACAATAATACCGGATTATAAATACATAAATAGACTATACGACTGTTAAGATCACGATAGCTACCGTTCAGGCAAGTTTCTCACCATTTATAATTTAACTATTTTATCCGAATGAAACTCAGGAATGAAACCATCGGTTGTTTGACGAGATATTGTTTGTCTGATAATACACAACTACTTCAGTCCTATTTTTGAAGTAGGTAGGTACTATGCATACAAAATACCATAACTATTACTTAATTTAATAATCCTATTCGTAATGATTTATATAAAGACAATGACGCACTTTATCCAACAAGAGGCAGGGCAGGTGTCTATATAATATAGAACAACAGTCATTAAGGTGATGTCTACTTTGTCATTTCAGGCGTTACAATAGGTATAGGTTGTAATAAATATTATAAATAGACTTCAAATACGCAATGCTCAATGCATTTGTGTACCAAGTAAGTACCAATCGCGAGCGCAAAGATAACATCAAAGGCGGTAACGGTAGTGATAAATGACAATTGTCTCGTCCTTTAACTATAATAAATACTCCATTCAGGCAGTATGATATTATTTCTCGCCTGCTTATAATCATTAAGAGCTATTGTCAGCAACTTGTTACGATATTTGAATTGAATGCCTCCATAGTCTCCGAGACGTTATCTGCTAGATCGATCAGCAGATAGCTTATGGTTAAAGAGCAAATCATGTGGTCTGTACGACCGCGGCGCCAACCCAACTTAATGGCCTGCGTCTCCTAGAAAAGGAACAAGTCATATGGAAAAACCACCATCAAATTCGCAGGATCGACACCACTAAGCCTTGTCAACATCTCCGTAAATCTTGCGGCCGCGACCGGACGTGAGCAAAAAGACAACAATGCTCAATCACACTAACACTACATCAATACATAACAGGCGACACACCATCTTTGGTAATATACACGAGCCGAGTTTGTTTTGCTGGAGTTGTTATGCGTCATCAGAAGTGAGACGCGGGAAGTGTACCTTGCAGAGCAAAACACTTGATGCGGCACCGCCCACGACGACGCCTCCAGCGACGCGCCGCGCCGCCAAACTGCGCCCGAGTACATCAGGAAACCGCTGCTTTGTACTCCTTGACGTGCCTATCTCATGAGTCCTTCGCATGACGCTGTTGCACTTCCTAAACGGAGAAAGTTATTAGGCAGCATAATATTATTCTAAACAGAGTTCATTGTGACGTTCCGAATAGGTCATCCTTAAGAGTACATTATCGGAACAAAGCAATATTTGTAAACATGGTCTAACTGTGATAACACAGAAGATGTTCCTGACTTCCTGACATCTTCACGTCGTAATTGTGTTGTTAAGACATAATTGTCTTGCTATAGGCTGATGTTCATAAGCTTAAATGCTATACATATTTAACTGAAGGATTTGTTTATAGATCTATGTGTTTTTCATACATCCAAAACTTTGTCATTAGTAGGCCAATTTTTTCATTATAATGTAGTTCGAATACAATTTTTAACAGTGTTACCCAGGAGCTGACAATGCGTCAATTATCTATACATAGATACCAACGTGAATGGTATTTTGTACGATAACTCCCATCTTTACAGCCCCGTACCGATTATGTACCTTAGGTACAGTACCTACATGTGTAAGCATTCGTTTTGTCAACATTACAACAAATAAACACATCATATTTCACGTTTGAATAATTATTTTATAAATAAACAAACGACCTTCAATGTTACGATATCGTTTCCAGACTCATTCGGTGTGCGTGTGAACTGAGGGCCCACTTTTTTTTAAAGGTTTAAAAGTTTTGAAAGTAAGTGTAATATTTAGTAGTAGTAGCGAATTAGTTTGTAAACAAATCCTGGAATTTGTAAAGAATTCACTAAAAAGTTATACAGCCAAAGGTGTGGTCCCTCAGTTCACACACTGAACCTTCCACTTCTGGGCAAGTGTTTGATATGCTGGCTTATTTTGATGTTACAGATTTAGTAAAAACATGTTTAAACGCATTCGTAATGACCGAAACGTAATTTGGCAATGATTATACACTAAAACAGTCTTCCTTCTGTGGTCCCTGAGGGACCACCTAAAATACCTAATAAATCGGTACATTTTGTACACAAAAAATGCATTTTGCTTTGCAAACATTAGTAAAAATCGCAAGGAACATTGTAAAAGTTAAACGAAAGCACAACTATTAACCAATTGCGACAAATTTATATTTGTTTGTGGTCCCTCAGTTCACACACTATGAATTAATAAAATATTTAAAATATCCTAAAATATAAACATTATGGAAAGGTTTGTCGTACTGGGGTTTAGTAGAAAAGTTCTACTACATATATATATATTTTTTAAGTGGATTGATGGCGTATAATATAAGATAAATCGCTTTTAATATTTTCCTAGCAGAGTGTTTAGTCACCCTAATAAATCTGCGCTGGCTTAATCCGGCACTGATTGTGTGGACACCCTAATAAACACTCTGCTAGGAAAATATTAAAAGCGATTTATCTTATATTATACGCCATCAATCCACTTAAAAAATATATATATATGTAGTAGAACTTTTCTACTAAACCCCAGTACGACAAACCTTTCCATAATGTTTATATTTTAGGATATTTTAAATATTTTATTAATTCATAGTGTGTGAACTGAGGGACCACAAACAAATATAAATTTGTCGCAATTGGTTAATAGTTGTGCTTTCGTTTAACTTTTACAATGTTCCTTGCGATTTTTACTAATGTTTGCAAAGCAAAATGCATTTTTTTGTGTACAAAATGTACCGATTTATTAGGTATTTTAGGTGGTCCCTCAGGGACCACAGAAGGAAGACTGCTTTAGTGTATAATCATTGCCAAATTACGTTTCGGTCATTACGAATGCGTTTAAACATGTTTTTACTAAATCTGTAACATCAAAATAAGCCAGCATATCAAACACTTGCCCAGAAGTGGAAGGTTCAGTGTGTGAACTGAGGGACCACACCTTTGGCTGTATAACTTTTTAGTGAATTCTTTACAAATTCCAGGATTTGTTTACAAACTAATTCGCTACTACTACTAAATATTACACTTACTTTCAAAACCTTTAAACCTTTAAAAAAAAGTGGTCCCTCAGTTCACACGCACACCTCATTCGCAATACCTCTATTATCGATAGGTTATTTTTATTTATGGAGTGTCAATACTACAGAATTAGAAAATGAATTCAGTCATTGAGAACGTGCCAATATCCATCTGATCGAATTAAAGACGTTATCGCATTTCGCGGGAATAGAAGTAGTGGGTGATTATTAAAACTATTTAGTCACGAATTGTGAATCACTCAAAGAACGTTACTCAATTAAAGCCTACAAATGGAATAATCCGCGTAGCGTGTTAGTAACGGTACCTATGAGAAGAATTGCAAATCCAATCTAATTCATAAAAACAGTTCCAAGAATACTTCACTTGTTGTTGATTCTTGGAAGTAATAAGTTTTAGATAAAGAAAACCGTAAAAAGTTGTGATCCGACAGGGAAACGACGGAACTGATAAAAAAGCGGGGTAGGAAGTCATCAAGATAAATGCGTTTCGTATTAAGTATCGTTATAATTGACCTGGTAATTATGCATATATGTATTTGTAGCACATAATGTAAATATAAAGTTGCCGACGTGTATAAAACAGGCCAATACAAGTCGGAATTGCAAACGAAAGATAGGAGTACCAACAGTACCAGACATCTTACACTTGCCATTAAGTACTAAAATCGAGCAAAAATTTAGAAATAAACATAAGTTTCCCTTTTCCTTTAAGGGGTTGTCTAACCCTCTTAATTTTTTGTTTATTTATTTTGAAAGCAGTGAATATTTTAAAATCTTTTGGGTAGGTACGGAAACCTAAAAATAGATTATTTTCCGGAATGCCCTAGGTTAGTAGTTACTATCCTCATTAATGCACTTTAGTACTGCTGAGACAACTAGAGTAGGTTTCCTAACTGTTTAATGCTTGGCACAGGCGCGCTTCGATCAAGTTGCTGATCGTTATACGGGACTGGGCTGATCTAAAAAAACGAATAATAAATACTACCATCGTTCTATCACATCCCTATTAAGTTACCTCGATTTCTTCATCTTCAACGCTCTGTGCTTCCATTAAATAAGTGACATTTAGCTTATGAGAGTTACGATATATGAAAGGGTCTTAAGGCCCCAGAGCGGCCGACTAAACCAAAACCACAATTTCATGCCCGTTGGCAATTAAGATCCGTATCGGCGCCACAAAATTAACTGAAGGAACTAAATAACATACAGTTTACGCGTCCACGTGTGATTTACTCGTAACAGGCGTGTGATTAAAACATACGGTTTGCACAAAGCTCCTTATCAAACAACTGTTTCCTTAGTTTCGGGAGCCATTAATATTCAAACAATTTCGTAATTAAAGTAAGCTACCGTAGAAACCATTATTCATTACTGTATACCAGTACAAAGTTAAATAAACATCAGGGTACACATTTCAAAACTCGAAAGTCCCATTTGGAAGTGGTACAACAAAATCTGTTTTAGTAAAAATCTATGATTGCTGGAAAACTAAAGCTCCAATGAAATTTTCGACTAGGGAACCAGATTAATCACAACTATATTTATCTGCTACTCTTCTCACATTTCAAATTCAGCACAATTTTTTTTCACTTTGAAATGGTACTTTCGAGTGGTTATCTTTCAAAAATCAGCCTCCAGTATTTACCTACCTGAATTACGAATAGCTTAACGAAATTAAACACCTACCTACCTACTAAGTTAAATAACTACATTAGCAAGGAACAAATCCATTCCGAATAAGCTGTAAATACTCTACAGAGATTTAGGTAGTAATTTCAGTTAAATAAATGGAATAAGACAGTCGCTCTACCCTTAACTCGGGGTTATTTTGTCTAACGCGCCATTGTTACCTTTTCTCAAACGATATAAGAGGAGGGTAGAAATAAAGATATGCTGAATACGATTGCGAGCGTCCGCGCATTCAACTGTTTGTCCTGACTATGATTCTACCTGTACAGAAACGCGGCATTCTCTCTCATATTCGGAGATAAAGACATTACAATAATGATCTTCCTATTGTTAAAGGTAACGGCTCCGAAGTTCCCAGTCGTGATTAAGATAGGTCACGCGCACAGCGGCGTGGCCAAGGTGAAAGTGGACTCTTTGGCCGACTTCCAGGTAACACCCTATTCCGGACTACCACCTATAAATATGTTAATCTGCTTAATCGCAACACGGCCCCGATTACGGAACTCACTGGATTAGGTATAACAGTAATAAACGTTGTAGGCGTCCTGTTGAACATTTTGAACATGATTAATTTGTATTGTCGTCGAGATTTATCCTTATCCACGAGATTGAGTATGTGTGGTGAATCCGCATCCGACCGTGAGCGATTGACCATTTTATGAGCTTTCAGATTTTAATCAATGTTTCCTTTAATCCTCCTAACTCATTTAATGAGTTGATCATATACATTTAATATGTATAATTAAAATTGTTGTAATATATATTTTTATACGTTTCAGGACATAGCTGGAGTGGTGGCAATGGTAGGCAGCTACTGCACTGTCGAACCATATATAGACGCCAAATACGACATCCATATACAGAGAATCGGCACGAACTATAAGGCGTTCATGTAAGTTGAATTCAATAGTATAGTAATTGATACATCCCTACAATACGTTACAATACCTACAGGATTCATTATTGGACACCACAAAACAATATGACAATACAGTGAGCTTACACATCAACAATTCAGGACACACAATAGACGCAATAGGCCCTATAACAGAATGAATCCTTATCTTAAATGTCCTATAAAACGCATGGGAATTATTGTGTATAATAAGAATTGTGATCATTTCTCCAACATAAAGTGTGGGAGGTAAAATAATAATAACGCACTTACCTACGCCTACAGGAAATATGGAAACCAGTTTCATCCAAACGTTAGAATGATATAAAATTGGCTAGGCGTTCTCATTACTCTGTACGTGGTATATTTTTTTACTGCTGTACTACAGTATACTAGGTACTTCATAGATACCTCAATTTGACCTCGCATAAACAGATCACTCACTAATACAAAACCGAGCATTACTGGATTTAATACAATATCAACTTGTATCTATAGGTATATATCGTAATTACAAAAATGCTGGCGATGTACGTTACAATAAAACTGATTCTCGTGGACATGCTATAACTACTTAATTTATATACTTTATTTTCTATGTTTATTTTTAGGCGCAAATCTATATCAGGCAACTGGAAAACGAACCAAGGATCAGCCATGCTGGAGGCTATCGGCATGAACGATCGATACAAGATGTGGATCGATGAGGTAACTATGCTGACGAGCAAAAATAACTGGTTGATTGGCAAGGAAATCCCATACAAAGTGACCCGTTATTTTTGTTCGATGTTTTCTAAATACGGTTCAGAGCCCAGAATAAAAGAGTAGTAAATACGGGTTTTAAACGTATGCCTAATATATATACACGTCCATAAATCACGCCTTTATCTCTTACGGGGTAGACAGAACAGAGCCTAAGGTAACAAAACCTAATATATTTTTAGCATTTATCATTTTGCTATATTTTTTCCTTTTTCCCCAACATGAAACAAAGGCAATCCTAGTTATAAATTTTATTTCATAAACACGACGAAACATTCTACGTGACTTAACATTGACTCCCGATATCTACAATCGGGAGCAAAAAATACCGGGTCACTTTTCATACAACTTTCTACGGGAAGTGACCCGGTTTTCTTGCTCCCCTGTATATATCTGTTTTCCCAAATATATCACCGTGCTTAACGCTGGGCTGCTCAATCGAAGTACAGTAGGCTTATTATCTAACTCGCTCGCAATCGCCATCGTGTTCATTTTAACAGTTCATGTATGGGCTGACAATTGGCATCGGAATCAGCTAGCTGTCACATTCATACAAGAACTGTCAAAGTAAACACGATGGCGATTGCGAGCGAGTTAGGTAAGAAGCCTACTGGTGTCCTTATCATTACCGCTCTATTGGTTGGTGCATAAACCTTACCATAATTTAAGTGCCCTAATGTAAATAATAATAATAATAATAATATCTTGGGACAATTGACACCAATTGACCTAGCCCCAAACTAAGCAAAGCTTGTAATATGGGCACTAGACAACGGATAAACCTACTTATATAGATAAATACATACTTAAATACATATTAAACATCCAAGACTCGAGTACAAACATTCGTATTTTTCATACAAATATCTGCCCCGACCGGGGATCGAACCCGGGACCTCAAGCTTCATAGTCAGGTTCTCTAACCACTGGGCCATCAGGTCGTCAAATCGTGTGATATTTCTACCTCTTGTGCAGGTGAGCGAGATCTTTGGTGGCCTGGAGGTGTGCGCGTTGGAGCTGGTCGTGGGCAAGGACGGACGCGAGCACATCATCGAACTCAACGACTCTGCCACCTCTTTCATGGGCGACTCGCAGGAGGAAGACCGACGCCATCTTGCCGAACTCGTCTTGCAGCGCATGCAGGTGCGTACGCATTAATTGACTTTGAATAGGAGGTTCTCAATTCAACTTTTAAGATTTTAGTGATCCAAGTTCTTTTCGAAATTTGATCCGATATTTTTGCCACCGGTGAAGTGATCTCTTGTGAATGTTTTTTTTTTTTACTAGAAACTGACCAGTGATTGACCTCTATATCTCACTTGGTGGAAGGTGCATATGAGGCCAAAGGTGTAACTCACTGGTTCAGTAATAGCATTGAACCATGATCCGATATTTTTGCCGCCGGTGAAGTGATCTCTTGTGAATGTTTTTTTTTTTTTACTAGAAACTGACCAGTGATTGACCTCTATATCTCACTTGGTGGAAGGTGCATATGAGGCCAAAGGTGTAACTCACTGGTTCAGTAATAGCATTGAACCAATTATTTTTTTTCATACGATTACAAAGTCACTCAGTGAGGTATAGAGAGGGCTATGCTCGGGGTTTCTCTGCGGGTTACAATCATAAATGATGATATCCGCAGTAGAACTAAGGTTACCGACTTAGCCCGAAGAATTGCGAAACTGAAGTGGTAGTAGGCGGGGCACATTGCTCGCAGGACTGATGGCCGATGGGGTCAAACGGTTCTCGAATGGCGTCCACGGACCGGGAGACAAGCTGTCGGTAGGCCTTTAACAAGATGGAGCGACGACCTGATTAAGATCGCGGGATCGCGGTGGATGCGGGAAGCACGAGACCGGCCTGAGTGGAGAGCATTGGGGGAGGCCTATGTCCAACAGTGGACGTCCGACATGTCTTTCGGCTGACATGACGATGATGAGTTACTAAGTCAAGTTTTATCAAAATGGTTCACGAATTATAATTATATGAGCATTTAATGGTGATTAAAGTTTCTTATGAAAAAAAGTTATTTACATTTCATAGTAGGAAAGGCGCGAACTTGCGGATTCGTTTTCATCTGTTACCTACTATTTTTCACTCGCCAACCCTCCCGCTAAGCAATACTCATAAAAGACACGGTGCTGTGTGCTCATGAATATAAAGTTCCTTAATTTAGTTCAGATTAAGCCTTACGTCGCCCTGACATGACACCTTCCAGAGTCTAGACGCTGTATCAATTTCTGTGGAAATCAAGCGGCAAATGATATTGTAATAGTGACACCTTAATGTTCTTGTAATGCATGGAAGAACATCGCGCATTTGACTTTTAGTTAAAAAAGCGATATCCTTTATGATTCATGGAAACCAGTTTCTTCCTGTATGAGAAATACTTCTGTTAATTTATCAGCCGCAGAGTTATTAAAAAGTCCTGTTTAAACGCATCTTTGACGACCGGATAGCCTCGTGGTTTACAGAACCTGTCTATGAACCTTCGGGTTCGATCCCCGGCCGGGGCAGGTATTATATAAAAATACGAAAGTTCAAGTCCTGGATGGTTAAAATATATTTTAGTATAGTAGAATGTTTATCCGTTGCCTAGTACTCAAATATTTCGGAGCAGCATTAAATTTCAATTAACTCAATACATTAGATAAGTTAATAACATTGTTATAAATATGTACAAGAGCAGCGACTCTTCAATAAATTCGCAACGTTCAATGAGGTCAAAATATCAGGAAGCACAGATCGTCAAAGGTATCGATGCTGTCATCATAAAGATCTACTATCTAGATTTGATGGCGACTGTACCCATATTACAAGCCTTGTTTAGTTTGGGACTAGTACGGTTAGCAGGAGAGAGCGCGAGAGCGGAGTTGCACGTGAGATAGAATAGACTACTCACTTATTTCTAGAACGAACAGCAAGAAAATAGAATATATATATTAGGTAAAAATTCACACAAACTGACCTAATCCCTAAGTAAACGCCAGTAAAGCTTGTGTTATAGGAACTAGACATACATACATAATAGAGAAATACATAGGTACTTAAATAGATAGAAACATCCATGACGCAGGAACAAATATTCGTGCTCATCACACCAATATAAATGCCCTTACCAGGATTCGAACCTGGAACGCTTGCTTCGCAGGCAAGGTCAACCAACTAGGTCAAACGCCTCGAAATTCGCGCGGAAAAAGACAGGCAGTCCATCTCGCGCGCGACACAGCTCTCGCGCTCACTTGTGCTAACCGCGCAGCTATTTATTTATTCACTTATATAAAACTGTTCGTGTAACGCACCATTCTTATTTAATTTCAGGCCGTATGCCGCCCGGGTATAACCAAAACGGCGTCCCGTAGCTCTGTGTCGGGTAGCTCGGCGCCGTCGCCCGAAGAGCGCGCGCCGCCGCTGCCGGGCGCCGGGCCGCCGTCCGCGCCGCCGCCCGCGCCACTCGCCGCCGCCGCCAGCATCGACCGCCCGCTGCCGCCCATCCCCGCCGAGCCTAGCCAGCCGCCGCCGCCGCCGCTCACACGCCGAGACTCGCAAGGCAAGTCACATTCAACATAACCCCCACAACATTTTTTTGACGGAGTAGATCATTTACGAAGACCCTCTGTTCCTGGATATGTAGGACTCTCAACCTCGAGCTCTCATCTAAGGGATACGGGAAGGGGGAGCGTACAATCAAACATAACTCCTGTGCAGCAACCTACACACTGTTTCTGCTCTGCTCATCGCGCTTATGCGATGTGCGGTCAAGCTGCTACACACTAGTCTCTCGCTCAACTCGCTGGTCATTATGAGAGAGACAGAGAAAGAGAAAGCCGTGGGCATGATGAGTAGCATGACGATAAACACTGTTGCTTTTTTAACGTGCCACATGATAGCAAATAATGGAAGAACAGTGCCGTCTGTAGAGCTGCTTTATGGTAACATGGCTAGGACAATTTGTCTGTTTCTTTTTTCTTTCTTTATTTTCTGGATAGTCTACATGACCACAAAAACAGTGTAGGCTTAGAGTTTTTTCACCTTTTAATCTCATTTGTAACAGTATTTTGCTTTCTCAACCAGCTTCCCAATCATCGACGGTTTCATCAGCGTCGGCGGCCCCGAGCGCGGGGGGCGCGGCGGCGGGCGGCGCGGCCACGGGCTCCGCGGGGGGCCGCGGCGGCTTTGCCCGCCAGGGCTCGCTCAGCGCCACGCTCACTGAGGACGCCGAGGACACCATGAAGAACTTGCGGAAAACATTCGCCGGCATCTTCGGCGACATGTAAAACTAGCGGCGGTTCGGGCAATAGACGATGGACAACACTCGATGCTCGGTTAGTGGCTGAGTCGCTCGGTTACTGGGAAAATTACTCCATAGCATTTACGCATAGGTCCGTGGTATTATAAACAAACTCAGTCCCCAACTGAGCACGATGCGACCAGAAACGAGACCCGTAGTAATCATTACAACCACGTTTATTGGCCGACATTTTGAGGTAATATTGTTATTTGCATAATTGATTGTACCTTTATTACAGACGTTACATAATTGTTACAAATTTAGGACGATAAAACTGGTTCCGGTATTGTTTACTATGAATACTCATATCGTTTGCATTGATTGAAGCGGTGACAACCCTTTCCGCACTAGTTCGTAGGGACCACCCTTGAACGGAGTGAACGCGGTCGCGTAAAAACCAGAAGCTAAGCATAGTGTTAATATAAAATAACTATAGATTTTTTACAATAAGTTTATTATAAAATAATGAAAATACGAATCAACTGAGCTGCATTGTGATCGAACCCGTTCGGCACACGCGGCGCTCTCGCGCGCGTTGTCAGTAGTGTCTGTCTCCAGCCTTCCTTCTACCTCACCTTCGTAGGAGAGCGACGCAAACGACACACACTTCGCAAATAGATGCATTATATCATCGACGACAAATAAAATACTTGGCAATAAGTAGAGCTGAGGCGGTTTAAGGTTTTGATGTCTTGTTTCCATAACTTCCCTTTAGCGTTAACCGAAACTATTGTATAGAGGCACCTGTCTATCGCTTCTGAAGTAACTGTGTGGAAAATATGGATGAACATTTGAAATCGGAAAAATTCGATTACCAACTTATGGACGACTTAGGTACCTAACGTTTCGTATCGAGATCGAATTAAAAGAAATAAATTTCGCATGTGTGGTCCTATTAGACCTAAATTGTTGGGATGTGAGCAATGCTATTGAAGACAATATTGTTAAATGCAAGATTTGATTCACATTTTATATACCTTATTACTAGTTGTATCGCATAGTTTTAAGAAAATCTTGTTGACACGGTTTCATGTGGTAATTATTTTCATGCTTAGATATCCATTATTATTATTAATAATTTTGACTTAAAGTGACAAGACGTAGGTACTTAAAATTGTATTTGTGTTACCAAAATATTATGTTACCATCCAGTACCAAAAGCTTGTAATTCGTTTATGAAGAAAGCAAATTGGAATGCAGAAAGCAACGTTTATTAACGCTTCTAATTAATACGTAATTTTGTTTAATTATTACTGATCTTGGGGAGCTAAGGGTTGTACGGAACGAAGTCTGATGGTGTCATATCAGAGAAGAGAGAGGAACAGATCAACGAGGAGCCAGGAAGGATTGAAAATCCCATGTGCATTTGTCACGACTGCTTGCAAGTTTTAAATTCCATAAATCTCTATATAAATATAGCAACCATGTATTGCCTATCTATTCTTTAGCTAATGTAACTCAAAAGTAGACATTTGAAATAATGTAAGTAGATGAATTTTAAACCAAAAATATTTGCGGTTCCCGCATGTAAGGGTACCCAGTCATCTGAAGCCCAACACGTTTAGTCGACCATTTGTTATTGTAGATTTTACAACGAAAATAGCTAACTATACGTATACAATACAAGTAAGTTATATATGTTATCAATTGCAAATATATACGGCAGGATTATTTTGTTGACTTAGTGCTCAAAGTTTCATACATTTCTATTATATGTAACAATGTTTAGTGGGTGTAATTTATTTCATAAGAAACAGTCGAAAATTGTTTATTGTTGGGGCCTTGGTGCTGTGCCATACCTGCGCAGAGGCATGCCCGCCAGACGAGTAGGTATGTTTAGTGTAATTTTTATATGCACTTGTAGCTAGTTTTGACACAAGATTGTTTAGCCGTATCCACCGTGTAACTACGTGTAAGTATCTATAAAATGCGCAATTAGGTACCTTAATATGAAGAATTTTATAATAATCACATTTATAACATAATTTAATAACTTAATTTATGTTACTAGTAGGTACAGTTAAAAGACAGTGTAATTATTGTATATTTGAACTACAAGTGATTTAGTTTAATTTTTTGAATGTTTAATGTTATAATTAGTTTATTAGATATCAATATATAAATAACATTAATATAAATGCTGTTGTTGTTGTTGCTAACAAGTTATACGATGTGTACTCATACGGATGGCATGGTGAGCTCAAAGATGGGTCACGATAAATGCTACCGAGCAGCGCGGAGGCAAGACTAATTAGTCGTGTGACGGGAGCCGCTTCCGTTGCGCCGCTGTCATTTGTCGTGACGATCTTGTTGATCTAGAGAAAGGGCCGTGGAATGTCACAACAATAAATAACCCACCTACCTTAATGGATCCAGCGTGAAATACTCGAATGATCTACGAAATGCCGCGTCCTAAGGCGGGGTGACATCCATGTGTCTTGAATGTAATAAAAACGTATATTGGAATTTGAATGCATGTTTATCTATATAATATAATAAATAAATACCTCTTTTGGTAAGTACCGAGAAAGTTGTTTTTAATTTATTATTCTGCCTCATCTTTAACATTAAATTATTGAGTTAATTACTTAATATTTTTTTTTTTCATGAGAAATGACAAAATAAATTATATTCTAAAAATATTTTATTTAAGTCAAACATCGTATAAAACATTTGGATAAATTAGTTATAGTTAAACAGCCTCTACGTATCTTAGAAATTTCAAATTTCAATAAACAATTTCTTACCAAATTGTGTAAAACACTAGACTAAATACTTCGACATAAAATAATTGACGAGAATAACAATAGGTACACAAAATATTAATGCCATTATTGAGTTATTATTACCAAATACTGTAAAATACTAAGCACAAAATACTTGAATATAAATACTTGTCAAGAGTAGCCAACTGGGTCCATGCCGGTGTTGAGGCTGTAGTTGCGGTACATTCCAGCAGCAGAGAGGCGGTTCGTGAACGTCTGCCCGGCCGGGAAAAACACGGATGGCACCGAGTGAATGCCTGCAATAACACAAGTATTTGCTGGAACATGTATATTTAAAGGGAATTCTTGAACCAGATATTTATACTTGTTACTTTGTGGACAATCACGTGTACAAGACTCGAAGTACCTACTGTGCATAGTATGCATAAAGGAAAAAGCGAAAATAGTGGTTAGTTTGTATTATTAATGTGCGTTGTGCAGTTTATATGTAACTAGCGACCCGCCCCGGCTTCGCACGGTATATTATGCATGTATTATACATACAAACCTTCCTCTTGAATCACTCTATCTATTAAAAAAAACCGCATCAAAATCCGTTGTGTAGTTTTGAAGATATAAGCATACATACGGACACGGGGACAGAAAAAGCGACTTTATTTTATACTATGTAGTGATAGTGATAGTGAAGTGAAGTGATGATGTGTTAGATTTTTTATATCACAGCTTTAATTTTATTTACATAAACAACGCCGCTGGAAACCAATTATGTACATAGTAATTACCAATCTCTCTTTATTTATCTAGCATATTGCAAAGTTTGAAAAGAACTGATTCATTCGTCATCTTTGCCATACTAAAGATAAAGACAGACCTGACCCTGCCTCGTCTGAAATAGAGAAATTTTATATGTAGGTATAGGGCTATTCATAAATTACGTTCCGCCAATGTTGAAGCTTAGGACCCACCTTCCTCTTGGAACACTGTTTAGGCAAAATGAAAATCTGTAATTATAGTTTAATTAGTTTTTAATTCCCTTTATGTATTTTTTTTTCATTAATAAATCAGATTTGACAGAGTAATTAATTGCAGTCAGTAAGCTAATAAAACAACGACATTGATTAACCATTTTACATAAAGCATTTTACAGGAAAACCTCCATAACATCACATTTAAAATTAAATACATTTCAAAATAACCTAAAATTATTTTTTTAAACTTAAACAATATTACTTTCATTAGATAATAAAACTTAGATAACAATTCATTTGATAATAAAACTTAAATAAGCACTCGACAACTTACACAGAAAATCTCTTAACCATAAAAAACCCAAGTAACGACGAACTAAATCAAAAATATCTGAAGGCCGCGTGGTTAACCTCACGTTAAAATAAATTTAAATTTCACGGTTATTGAGGCTCATTTATGGGGTGGGGGGTCCATGGCAGTATTGAGAGAGTAGTTGCGATACATCCCTGCCTGCGCCAGAGAGCTGGAGAATTGCTGACTCTTCGGGTAGAACACCAGCGGTACGGAGAAATATCCTACACAATGAAAAACCAGTTACCTATATGTATTTTATTCGTGGTTTTTAAGCAGTGAAGTACTTATTGAACAGAACATAATTTTGAACGAACTGAGGGGCGGTTACAATTTTTGGCGCACGGAGAAAATGCACAGAATGATTTAAATATCAATCAGTTGTGAATTGAAAAGGTAAGTTATTCTCTGCCGAGTCTGACTCTAGTGACTATTTACTTGTTGATAAAATTAATATAAAAAAAGACAAAAACGTTTAAATTTACTAAGTAGCTGTTAAAACGAACTATAGAAATTTAATAATATAAACAACTCACTCGGTTATGTATTGCTTGGCCTCATTTGAATAAATATAGAAAAATACAATTATTTAAGTGAACGAACGCCTTGTGGATTTGATCAAAGAAAATGCTTGAAACACTTCGCGGACAACGTCGTATCAAATCGGCACTAAACCTCATTCAAATACTAAATCAAAAGTAGTGATCTTTCTTAATTACCTCACTTTTTTACCCGACTTACGCAAAACCAAATGATGGCCATATGATTTCAGCTCAGCAGTAGCATATATGTTTTATATTTAGGTCAGTTCGATCGTAGCGTCGAATATTTTCGTTTGATTTTTATGAATGAGGTGTTTTTGTTAGTATTCGATTAGTATCACAGTATGGCAGGTTGATTTAGGGTAGATAGGTATTTAGTATTGTGGTTGTGTATGAGAGGCATATAAAAGTCTTCAAAAAATACTAAGAGGTTTCTTGTTAATGTGAATATTTGAACTCCGAATGTCGTCAAAATGATTTGTCTCAAACTTTTTTAGAACATACGAATAGCGAACGAGTTGAACTACATATATTTTATGTTTGAAAATGTCAACCGACCTGGTGGGTACCACCCGTATTCACTGGCAGAAGTGCGGTAAAATGGATGCTGCTTGTTCGTCTGGCTACCATACCCGTTAAACCAATCTGAAACAAATTACAGGCATGGATAAAAAGTAAAAAAAAAGGAATTATGTTATCGTATTTTGTGCCAGGAATTCATTAATAACACTAACATAGGATAAGTATTAACTAACACATTTGTAGTAGGTGTTTATAGGTGGTGGTGGCTTGTAATTGTAATTGTGTCTTTTGTCTTTTGTCTTATGAAATAAATGATTCGTCTTAGTCGTGCGAGTGACACTGGGTACAAGGTTTTTTTTTAATAATTAATATACTTGTTTGATTCCCTTTTCGACCTATACACCCACAATAAAATTATGCTAAACCGTCGCCCTTAGATACCCATAACATAGAAGGGTGCGTTCCTGGCCCTTGTAAAGAGTAGTCTCGTTTTTGAAAATCTCTAAATTGTACCATGCATTACATGTTAGTATTATTCCTACTTAAATGGTTGAAAAACCTACCGCCACTCAAATACGGTTCACGCTGATGTATATCGGGGAAACCCGCATATCGCAGTACAGTAGATGATACAGTATAGCATGTTATGTTTCAGTAAAGATCAATGACACCTGGATGACAACACATTCCATACGTCATTGTTAATATAAACTTTATGACGCAAGTTTCAAGAGCTTATTATCGTAATATATTCAAACTGTCGTTAAGTAAACTACTGAATTACCACCATTTGAATCTAGAGTGCAGAGTATTAAGAATGTAGCTAGTAGGAAACTAAACCTAACTAGAAGATATAATTACAACCTACATCGATGAGCCTGATAAATCGGATCAAACAATCTTCTGGCTAGGTAAGTGCTATTCAGACTTCTTTAAACTTAGCTTAACTTGGCGATCAAAGGGTTAAAGCCTAAAATTCGATGTAGTCTGAGAGCAAATGAACTTCGAGTTCCTAATTTCCCGAAAAAACATTAATAGAATTAATTGTGATTGGATTGGCCAATTAGGATGTGGAAAAATTCTAACATCTTTGGCATATTATATCCTATTTAAAACCAGAAACTCCCACATAAGACAATATAAAGCGGAAAAAAGAGGAACTTAATATTTCCACATAAAAATTGTTGCCGTATTCAAGCACAGTACAAGTCATCCAAACGAAACCCTAGGCCACTGTAGAACTTTTTCACAATAACGTCCGAGTACTTTGACACTGACAGACACAAATAACAAGCCGATCACTTATTGCCGTAATAAGGACATTAACTTGGGATTCCATTTGGTTGATCGTACGTTGAATAACATCAGTACCTATCTTAGAAAAATGGGAAGATACTATTTCACTTTTACAGTCGTTAATTAAATATACTTATTTCCAGGACAGATGGCAACAAAATATGACTGATTACACTCACGTGGATGTTCAAATCTTTTAGGTAAGTTGCAAGTGACGAAATAGTCTGATGTTTTGAGTTCTGGCTTCTTAATTTCATTACGAAGGCTCTCGCGGTCCACGCAAGTTGCAGAGCAAAATCCCGCCTGCATCTCCTTCTGCGGAGCTGGCTTCGCTGGCTCATTCATTGTAAAACGAAACGAAAATAATAATAAAACGAGCAAAAACAGCAAACGACCACTAGCCGATGACAAATCAATGTGGAAAATTAAACACCGTAGTTGCCGAGGCAACCGTTGCTCCCTAGCTCTCTAGGGTTGCTATGTACCTAAATATAAAGTACTCTGTGGCTATGTGAGGCCCTAATGCCGGCTCACAGGCTTGGCAAACATCGTCAAACAGACATGACGCAATACTATGAAAGAATAAGACAGGAACATCTCTGCTTGCGTGTTGGTCGAATGATGTTTTCCAAATGTGCAAAGCTGGAGCTGTCAAAGTTACACCTACTCGTAACTACATAGAATGCACCCTTTGGGCGGGGGTTACAAAATTCCGAATTTTGGTTCAATTCAGCCTCGTCTACTTTCTAATTTTGCCAGGCACTTATTGTTTAGTTAGTATATTTTGAGATAAGTAATACATTTTCATGCGATTTTTAATAAATGAAAAATGCTCTCCAATGTTTCTAAGTCTATTTAATAAGACCACAGCTTACCTATTTATTATTCATCTCCTTCACGGTGGTCTCGGTAATAGCTGCCTTCTTGTGATAGCAATAGAATTAAAATATATAGTACGAATAGCGGCTAACGCCACTCGCTGGAAAAGTATGCTCGCGCTCTGCAGGAGATCTGTTGCAAATCGGCATAAACAAACATAAAATATAAATGCATTAAATTACGTGCAATTGGACGTTTCCATTTTCCTTCTATAGTATAGTCGAATTACGGAAAAGTATGGAAGTAATTCGTGTAGTCGTGTTTTTTTGTGGAATCGTTAGAGGGCATGACTAGATGGTTTCCCTCGGTTTGCACCTTTCTATCATGTACGGAACACTTTAAAATATTAGGTATAAACTTCAAATGCCGTTATTTTGGAGTATGATAAAAGGTATTAGGCGCAAGTTTAGCCACGTGAAGGGTCCCCTTTGGTACATAATGTATGTTAATTAAAAAGGTGTACGATGTATAGAATCTTGGTAAAATATTTTTTTCTGATTGCGGCTCGAGGATAATTCAGACGGTTGGTGCAAACTTAGATTAAGTTTTTCAAAGTATTATAAACACCCAGGTAACTTTGCACCCCCGTGCAAAGTATGGAACATGTTTTTTTTCATTCTTTTGTAGATTGTACTTCGGGGGAAATTAAGATAGTCGTGAAAATTTATAAATACACATATTTAAAAGATACTACATTCGCACTCAATAAAAAAAAGAAAATTTTAACCGGAAGTTTGGTAAACATAGTTCTATCTAAACGCAAGGAATAGCAGCGAACGCTAGGTAGCGGGTAGTATTACAGAACCGCATGTTCCGTGTAGAAATGTCAATTTTTTATGGGGTGCGAATGTAAATCAAACCAAGTTAAGACGATTGTGACGATTTTTATTAATTCCAAAATTTCCCCCGAAGTACAAAGACAGTAAAACATAGAAAACTACTTTCCGGGTGTCGCACCCTGGTGCAAATTTGGTATTGTGTTTTGATATATATTCTCATCATTTCCTCAATTTGCACCGCGTTCTGTATTTTTCCCGGGGCCGCAATGCCAAAAAGTATATTTTTAGTTATATGATTTTTTTTTTGTATGTTCCGTAGCTTGAATTGAGCTAAATAACGGGTGCAAATATAGATTAAGATGTAATAAAACGTATGGCAAATTGCACAGACTACACCTATTTTTTCTTCTTAGTTATTACTATTACACCATTTTCAACCAATTCCACCCCTTTCCGGGGGGGTGAATATATCAAGTGATGTATTAAATTCCATTTCTAACCCATACAAATCAAAAACAATTGTTTTTATCAGTTCTTAGAATTATTTCCTGACTTAAGGGAAATTTCACGTATTTTGCCTCCACTACTAGGGCAAACCTTATTAATGTATAGGTTCGGGCGCCACCTCTCATAGAAAGTTTCGTTAAATTATTAGAAACTCGCTTTTGCCTGCAACTTCGTCTGGTCGTCTGTCAACGTTGTCTGAATACTTAATATTTTTGTTTGCCCGTTTCTACAAGCCTATTTTTTTTAATATGCATGAAATAGCTAGATAACTCTAATCTGTTTCTTTTTCTAAACAATATCGCTAATGATAATGGTTGGTAACTGGCAGTCAATATTAATTATTAAGCTCAATTAAGCAGCAATATTTTTGCTTTTCAATGAGTTTTCCCGTATTTTCTGTAGCTATTTTGACTTCATATCGCATCGCAATAATGAAGTCAGCGAAACGAGTTTTTTTATCTAAGTTGGGTACTTCAAGAACAAAGATCAACGCATACATCAACATGAAAAATATATTTTACCTAAAAAATATATTACGAACTTTAAATCTTTCCACCCCGATGGTTGACGTTTGGTTGTCAAAGGCGACGGTTGCCAAATTTCTTCATTTTCGATTTTAATTCAGTAAATTTTATTTTAGGGTCCGTTTTCTTAATATAATGAGTGAAACGAGTATTGGGTCTTGTGACCCGGGTGAAGGTATCAGTGGTGTAACTTCTGTGGAGATTGAGTGCGGGCAGCGGGCTATGTCACCGCCCGTGGACAATGCGCCCATGTTGAGCTTGACGCAGATGGCTCGAATTGATGCCGTTTTTGATGATGATACCATGTCGGACGTGCGGGCTGCATCGGAGAAGAAGTTTGGTGGTACCAGCGATGATAGTTATGCATCGGATGCAAGTTTTATTACCGTGGGAAGGAGATCCAAACGCCTGCGAGTTTCTACGGTTGTCGATCCAGTGTCTAATGTTGGGAGGGATACTGATGATTACGTCGAGGTGTGCTTAGTTTCAAGGACGGGTCTTCCTAAGCAGATAGGTTTGGCCAAATTGTTGCAAGCAAAGGGCATTAAAGGAATTCTCAAAATTAAGTTCTTGGGCCCCTGTAAGGTGCGCATTCAACTTAGCACTAAGGAAGAAGCAGAAAAGCTTTTATCAGCAGCTGATTTTAATAATGATGATAAACAAGTATATTTGTCGGGCCAACCTAATTGCACTTTTGGAATTATTAAAAATGTGGAAGTGGAAGTGGATGAGGAAGAGTTTATGAAGAGTATGGATAATGCAGATCACATTATATCGGTAAAGAGGCTGAACCGTTTGGCTGACGATGGTCGTTGGGTGAAGTCGGAAGTCATCCGTCTGGGCTTTAAAGGCACTTGTTTACCCCCTTATGTTTTTGCGTATGGGTGTCGATTCAAGGTGAGCTTGTATAACTCTCCGGTTGTCCAGTGCTCCAAATGTTGGAAGTTTGGTCATCTGATGAGATTTTGTCCATCAGGTAAGATTATCTGTCCTAAGTGTGGAGGAGCACACGCCAATTGCGAGACATCTCATTTTAAATGTTTGAACTGTAAAGGTCCTCACATGGCTTTAAATAAGTCTTGCCCGGTATTCCTGAAGGAAAAGAAGATAAGAGCAATCATGGCTTCCGAAGGTTGTGTTTATAAGAGAGCTTTGTGGATTTATTTGCAAGAGGGTAAAAGTCATCTGGACACGTCTTCGTCATTGAATCAGCCTTTACTAGATAAATCACCTCCTGTTATTGAGAAGGTGAGTTGTGGCAAGTCATACAGGGATGCCGTTGTATCCACCCCAGTGAGCGAACGCTGTGAAGAGTCTGCGAGTGTCATCCATCAGCCCGTTTCGCAGAAACCTCGGCATCAAGGTGGAGCGGAATCTGGAAGTCAGCAGGAGGTACGAAAAAGGAAAAGGCCTAAGAGAGTTCCTGAGCTAATTGAGGTTGAAGATCCAGCAGATTCAGCAGAGCAGCCCCGATTTGCGTTTACTGAGGAGAAAAATAAGAAGAGCAAGAGGAGAATTAGTTGGTTTAAGAGTTTTATTGAAAGGGTAAAGGATATTTTATTATCAAATGTTAGCTGGCAAGAGAAATTTGGGTGTATATGTAAATTTATTGTTGATGATTGTTGGGATTTATGTAAGGGTTTTTTTAAGGAGTTTGAGTTATTTAATTTTTTTTTCAGTAGTGTAAATGGCTAGCCATAATTTGGTATCAAAATTGAATATAATACAGTGGAATTCTCAAAGTATTAGGCCTAAGACATCGGAGTTTGAACTTTTTTTAAATAAAGAAAAAGTTCACATTGCTTTGATTAGTGAAACTTGGTTAGATAGTATTTGTATGTTTCGTATAAGTTCGTATAATGTTTTTAGGAAAGATAGATCAGATTCCTATGGAGGTGTGGCTATTATTGTTCATGATTCTGTAAAGGCTCAGGTATTGCATGTTGCTTTGAACAACCTCGATATTGAAATTATTTGTGTTCAAATTTTAAATTGTGTTTCTTTGGAATATGTTGTGTCTTTATATTGTCCTTCTTCAGTTCGGACGTCACAATATGATTGGGATTCCATTTTTTCCTTGTTTTCGAATAAAGTTTTAGTGGCGGGCGATTTTAATGCTCATCATACCAATTGGTCTTATAAGTGTGACTCTAGAGGTAGTCAGTTATTTGATTCGTCGCTCGATCACGGATTTGTAGCTCTTAATAACGGGAGGCCAACGAGGGTTAAGCTCGTGGGTGGATCGCTTCAAGAAAGTTCTCCTGATGTTAGTTTTTGTTCGTCGGATATTGCTGTTGATTTTTCTTGGGACGTATTTAATGAGCATTTGGGTAGTGATCATCTAATTATTAAATTGGGTTTAAATTATAAGGACTGTCGGCATTTCTTTGAAAAATTTAATTTTAAAAATGCAGACTGGCTTGGTTATCGCGATTCCTTGGGCGAGTTGTTTAAAGATTCTTCTTCTTTTGTGCATGACGATGTTCAGGTATCGTATGACGTTTTTGAAGTTCGTGTTAAGGAAGCCTTATCTATAAATGTTCCGATAGTTAAAATGTGTACAGATCCAGCTCGCGATTTTAAGCCCAAGAGATATTGGAGTCCTTTGCTATCCAAAGTTGTTGCTGAAAGGCGGCGTTTGCTGGGTCAGTTCAGGCGAAATCCAACTCCTGATAATTTAGTTCTAATGCAGAAAAAGGTTGCGGAGGCTCAGCGTCTAATTCGTAATGCCAAGTCTCGAAGTTGGCAGGAGTTTTGTCAAAGTATTGATGATACTACGTCTGCTTCGGATATGTGGAATCGTATGAGGTGGATGAAGGGTTACTCTCGGTCTAAAGTAATTGCTTCTAACGAAAGTAAGATGGAGTTGTTGTGCTCTCTTACGCCTGATTTTGTACGTTCAAAAATTCCTATTTTTAGCTCTGTAAATCCTTATCTCGAAGTTGATTTTTCTTTGGAAGAATTAAATAGTAGTTTAAAAAAAAGTGTTCAGCGCCAGGTGTTGATGGGATAACGTATGAAGTGGTTTTTAACTTGCCTTCTGTTGCCAAGTTGTTTCTGCTAAAGTTGTATAATTTGATCTTTAAGTCCGGTGTCGTGCCTTGGCAGTGGCGGGACATTCAGGTTGTACCTATTCCGAAGTCCAGTCAAGGTCAGGATCAGGTGGCGAAGTTAAGACCCATTTCTTTAATGTCTTGTGTGTGCAAAATTTTCCATGCAATGTTAGCGAAACGTTTAGAGTGGTTTATAGAAAAGAATGAGGTTTTATCCCAGGGTACGGTAGGGTTTAGGAAAGGTCAATCTTGTATGGATTGTTTAGTTCGCCTTGTGTCTTACGTGCAAGTGGGGTTTTCAAAGAATATGTCTACCTTAGCTTGTTTCTTAGATATTGAGGGTGCATACAACAATGTTTCGGTTGGAAAAGTTGTTGATATATTAGATTGTTTAGGAGTTGGAGCAAATTTCTGTAGGTATTTATGGTCTTTCCTGAGTGAGAGACATCTCATTTTACGTGATCCAATAACTAACTTTTCTGTTACACGATGGACTGACAGAGGTTTAGCCCAAGGGGATCCGTTGTCTCCTCTATTGTTTAATATTGTTACATATCAGATTTGTCATGAGATCGATAAAGTCTTTATTTCTCAATATGCGGATGATTTTGTCCTGTATATTGGGTGCAGGTCATTGCAAGATAGTGTTTTTAGGATGCAAGATTCTTTGAGTACAATGATACATGTGTTAGATAGTTTAGGACTACAGGTGTCTGCTAGTAAGTCAAAATTTTGTGTATTTAGTAAGGGTCATAAGGTCCAACATGTTAGTCTTGTTATACGTGGTCAGCAGTTGTGCTCTGACTCTACAATCAAGTATTTAGGAATGTGGTTAGATAGGTCGCTGCGTTGGGGAAAACATATTGGTTACGTTGTTGAAAAAACTCAAAGATTCCTTAGTATTTTAAAAACTTTGGCTGGTTCTTCTTGGGGTGTTCACCCTAAACATTTACGTAGATTATACATATCTTTGATTCGTAGTAGGTTGGATTACGCATGTTTTTTGTATAGTAACAGTGCCAAGTCACATGTGTATAGGCTTGAAAAAGTTCAAAATCAGGCTCTAAGGGTGGTTGGGGGTTTTATTAGATCATCACCTATTCACGTCATGGAGAGTGAACTTTGTTTAGTTCCTTTACATGTCAGAAGGCGTTATCTAGCAGTAAGGTTTTGTTTGAAAGCTTTGGCTTATTCAAATAATGTTTCTGTTGACATGATTCATGAGTTGAGCGATGTATGCCAAAGCGGTTATTGGAATGGTAGGAGGAAGCCATTGTTAGCTGATGTATTTGTGGAGGTCTCTAATGAACGTATATCTTCGTCTCGTCCGCTGCCTATGTTTGGGTTGGATGTGTGGGTTTCAGGCCTTCGGTTGTCTGAGGTTTTATTCTGCAATCTGGATTGCATTAGAGGAGCTAAACGTGGATATAACGTTCACGTTGTTCGTTTAGAAGTGATCTCAGAGCTGGAACGAAGGTATCCAAGATTTCACAAAATTTTCACTGATGGTTCAAAGTGTGGTGAGAGGATAGGAGCCGCGTTTTTTGACCCTTTTAATAGTAAAAAGGCACAATTTAAAATTCCTAGTGGTCTGTCGATAATGTCTGCGGAGCTCTGTGCCATTGCTGAGGCCTTGTCATATGTGCAGGTGCAAGATTATTCTGATGTAGTAATTTTAACTGATAGCAAAAGTTCGGTTCAACATTTAGCTCGTTGTTCTTCGGGCAAGCGTTGCTTCTCTGTAGCTTATAGAATTATGGAATTAATTTTATCTTTTCAAAATTCTGGTAGATGTGTTAAGATTCAGTGGATTCCGTCGCATATTGGTTTGGCGGGTAACGAGGAGGCTGACCGGCTGGCCTCGTCTGCTGCTTTTGAAGGGAGTGAGACCATGATTGCTCCTGAATTTTCGGAGGTCATAGTGGGGTTCAAGAGCAAGTGTCACGATCTCTGGAAGGAGTATTTTGATTTTCGCTCTCGTGACAAAGGCATCTGGTATAGGACTATTCAGTCTGAACCTCCTCGTATTCCCTGGTTTGATTGTGTTAAGCTTTCTAGGGCTCAAATTGTTAGCGCGCTTAGGCTACGGTCTGGTCACGTTCCATTAAATAGATTTGCACATTTGATGAAGAAGGTTGAGTCGCCTAATTGTGATGAGTGCGGAATAGTTGAGGATGTGCAACACTTTTTAATGGAATGTGTTAAGACACGAGCCAAGAGGGAGGAGTTGTGTAGAGTTTGGGGATTTAATATTTTGGATGTGGGTGTTTTTCACACAATATTGACAAAACCTTTTTCTGAACCGGCTAAATTTGTATACAGTTTTTTTTTATAAATATTTATGTAATTCTGTCGTTTTTAAGTTACTTTGTGGTTGTTGTGTTCTTTTTTGTATAATAGGCATTTGGAGCTGACATGATCATTCTGATATGATCCAAGCTTATTAATAAAGATTTAAAAAAAAAAAAAAAACTTTCCACCCCAAATATATATAATAAGCGTCTATCCTTTTGCCATTTCTTTTTAAAACAGAGATTTGACTTTATAACAGATAATAAAAAACAATTATAATTTTCATAATATCTACTATAATGCGTAAAACTAATAGAGTCAATGAATAAAACTGCTTATTCCCGGAGTATTCGGTTTGCAGAAGGTTTACTGTTACTCTACTCGACAGAAATCAACAGTTCTTTCTGACAGTAGAAGGGCAGCAGTGATTGATCAAATTAATGCTTGGCAAGACCTATTCGCTATTGTTATTTTATTATAATCTTGACTATTTTGGCCATAAGTGTAAAAGTTTCATATTTCCAGACACTCAAAGGTTTACCAAAAGAGATTTGTAAATTACTGTAATTCTTAATGTTGGCTATTTACGATATAAGTATTATTACATCAGAAATATTTTCTACGAGATATATTTGACGGAGTCGCGGGCAACAGCTAGTAGTCATATATGTACTATAACGTACCTAATTAACCGTGAATCACTTAATACCCTTTAATACGAGTTTATTACATCCAACGACAAATTCGTGACACGAAGGGGCAAAACACGCATACATATAAATTACGTCTTTATCCCTTACGGGGTAGACAGAAACTAAGGTGACAAGACCTAAAGGCCACGTTTAGCATGGTTTTGTGCGTATAGGTGGAAAGGGGAATCAAAATAGTGATGGGTTGCTAGCCGCATCGCTTATAACATTATTCCTATGCCTATATTCCCTCGATAGGCTTTTACCATCAGCGCGGTAAGAGAAGCAACTGGTACATTCTGTTTTTTCTTTACTCCCAGACCAGCATGGAACCATGGATAGAAGGTCTTTAACGTTTAGCTAAAAAATGGTTCTTAAAAAAAAAAAAAAATTGACGTCGCTATTATATTCCACAGCACGGTGCCCTTAAACTCATTGGGCATGCATTCAGTTGAATATATTAGTCCTTATCAGCGGTATCGGGACGCCGGCAACAACCGAGTGGGTGCGTATCGCCTCCCGCGCCGCGGCACAGTTGCCACCTATCGATCTCGCGCACATCACAATTAAAATTAAAAGCTCATTTAATTTAAAATAAAATAGCCATTAATAAAAAAGTACATTTTTATCCAGTGATTGCATGTCTAAAAAATAACCTCAAACTTGACCATTAAATTCCACAGTTTGGCAACTTATTTAATTATTTCAAGATGACGTTGGCAGTATTCTGACAACGCAATGACAACAAAATCAAAATAAAGAAACAGCCAAGCGACGTTTACAATTTTTTATATTTAGTGGTTTACATAAATCAAGATGAAGACTATTAGTGTACAGCAACCGATAAATTTAAAAGTAGTGCCCCTAGAATTGGATTTCAGGATGCTAGTTTCAGAAACACCGAGGCAGGAGAAGAAACTTAAAGAAATTAAGATTCCTAAGATAAATTTTGGTAGAAGAACTTCGGTTGTGCCGGCGCCTCCTCCCATCAGAAATTATTCTCATCAGGTAATACGGAACAAAATATATTATAATTATTATTTAAGCACCAACTTGCGCTGTTGTTATTCAAATCACGCAATAAAATTACTCGGAAAATGTATACTTTCAGTAATGAAAAATACTAAACTTATAGATGCCAAATTGAGTTATAAAAAATGGTATAATTAGGGTAGGTATCAAAAGAGGTAGTGGATATTTAGATGAATATCGAAGAGAGAATTTGGACCATCTCCAAGTGAAAGCTAGACGCCCCTCAATGATTAGGACACCGTGGCGACAGAGCCCGCCTTCGAGGTCATCCTTTGTTCCAGATTGAAAATAAAACTGTGGTTTGCTGCCTATATCTAAAACGACTTTGTTTATCAGTGCGGACGTTCAGATTCTAACACTAGTACCTACGGTCGCCATCACATACGTCTGAGCTGTTTAAGTGCTTAAAAATATCTGAATACGATCGTCTTGTTAATCGCTATGCATCTACGTGTTCAGATTCTCAGACGGTGGTGAATGGCAACAGAATTCGGATTAAGCAATAATAACAGTAATAATAATCGAATTAAGTAGTTAAGCAACGCCATCGAAACTAGTATGGAACTCTGAATACTTACTTAATACTTGGGGTTACCTTATATACATTGAGCTACGTTATTCATAGCATCCTTGTCACTTACGCAAATCTGATTCCGAATAGTAAGCCAATACTTTTCCGAAACTACGTATGTCCGTGTTCTTTTGAATACGATTTCATGAATATTAAAATATTGTTGATTTGATGCACAGAAGCGAGACGTAAAGGATTTAGTAGAAGAGTTGTTGGATGAACTCTATGCGGACCAACGTGATTGGAGCTCCACTAGCGGCGTCGAGTACAGCCATGGGTAAGGCTTATCAGTTCGCAATTTATCACACTCTATTGCTTTATTTTATGGAATTATATACTTCATTTTGTGATTATTTACTTACTAATTGAAGATCCATCATCATCATTATCATTATATCAGACAGAAGACGTGCAACGCTGCACATAGCCCTTCCGTGATGATCTCCACGACCATAGGCTTTGTGCTATCCACAACCAATAGCTTTCCGCGTTCTTTACCAACTCGTTCGATTGCAGGAAAAATACTTGCTACTGGGTATAGATTGCAATAACATTAGATAAGCTCCCGATATGTCAATGCAGTTTGTATGCATCATGATGATCTCATGAAAGGTAGTCGCGGTCTATATCCCGTAGAAAACATGTTTAATGATGAATGAATGTCATTAACTGTGAATAATTAAAAACTGTTAATAATAGCGCGATTGTGTGTAAATTGTAGTAGTAGTAGAATTATCGTAGATAAACAACAGCATTAGGTACGGCAGATGTCCTTTACACCCTTATATCCTTACTACCTATATTGCAAGCAACTTTTAAATGAGAGCGTTCAAAGGCGTAATGTTAAAATGCTTTTTTTCAATAATAAATAAATGAATATCACTTTATAGAGACATGCTAAAACAATCGAACATTCATGTTCATTTAAGTGCATGCTTGCCACTGCGGGGATTCGAACCTGGGACCCTAGCTTCATAATCAGGGTCACTGACCACTAGGCTATCCGGTCGCCTAGTTTTACATGATACACCTTCTCCTTAATCTTTAACGATCAAGCTGAACATGTATGTACGTACATAGAATCTTTTATGTGGATTATATTCAAGTCCAGTAAGTTTAGGTACTTGTAGGATTAAGTCCTATAAATATTGTATTCAATCTGAAAGCCATTTGAACAGTCATTTGAGCGATAAAAAGCTTATTTCCCGATGGACGTATATTGCGACAGGAAAGGGTCTTACCTCAACATATCCTGTATATGTAGGTATTATTATATTCCAAGTTGTCAGTGAAACGTGAGATATGGAGGTTTGAGCGTATATCAATACCGTGGTACCTATGTAGGTAGCTCAGGTGAATGTCTGAAATACTGCGGATATTAATAAAATGGCGGCATTGACATTGCGTCTACCTTTTGTATGTATGTTTAACTCTTCGTCCTACTTCCTACTAATATTATAAACGCGAAAGTTTGTACGTATGGATGGATGGATGGATGGATGTTTGTTACACTTTCACGCCAGAACGGCTGGACAGATCTGGATGAAATTTGGATCATAGATAGATTATAGTCTGGAATAACACATAAGCTACTTTTTATCCCGGAAAATTGGGTAATTCCTGCGGCATAGCGGTAAACGAATTCTATACAGACGAAGTTGCGGGCAACAGCTAGTTGTACATAAAACACAAGAAAAAAATTAATACAAGACAACATAAATGCACAAAGGCGAACTTTTCCCTAAAAGGCATCTCTTACAATTAACCTTTGAACGATTGACAGGACATAAGTATAATAAGTATAATATTAACCGAAATATCTTAAGTCTCTAGGATCTACAGATATAAATTGTGAATTATGTAGGTATATGCAATTTTGATAGTGTACATTTCTTCGTCAATGTGGTTAACAACAGATCAAACAAATTAGTAGATATCATAATTGAGCAGTGTTTGCAGAGTTAATGTGATAATTTATGGACTAATATCGCTTATAAGCTAAAAAGATTTTTTTACATTGTCCACAATTTCCATCTGTATAGACTTTACAATCGCATGACTCGTCTCTTTTTATTTTAGATCAACATCAGCCGCATCTCTGGTGTCGTCGCAGTCGATATGCAACGATCAGAATGATGCGATCGAGCGCAGTTTCTTGGAAGGCTTAGGTATGCTATGTTTGTGGGGTCCTTTACTTCGAAAGGAAAAAAGGGGCGTTTATTTATGGGATCATTCGTGTGTCTATCTGTTTCTCACAGCCAATTTGATCAACCAAACTGATCAAGTTGAAATTTGGTCTTTATTTACAATGTTACTGAAAAAAAAAACGAAAATATTTCGTCTACAATTTTGAAAAATTAGAGACAATTTTATTGTTCTCTTCTCTAGTTAATGATTACAGAATAGGAATACAGGAAAAGTATGTCCTGATAAAAAACTTATAGGTTTGAAAACTATTTGTTAAAGATATTTTGGAGCTTCGGAAGCAAGCTTTCGAGTGGGAAGTCAGGCTGCGAGTGGCGGGCGAGCGGTTGGCGCGATGTGTTCGGGCGCGGGACCGCATGCGGCGCCAACAGAAGAGGCTTTGTTCCGCCTTCACTGTACTGCTTCGACACATCAGTAATTATTAGCTAACTCATATTTTCTTTACATCATAACATACCAAGCACTGAAAATGAGAACTTCTCAAAAACCAAAATTTGGCGCCCAAAATGCTGTATTTAAATCGCCTGTAACCATTCTAAATCTAAAGGTACCGATAAAGTCAAGCTCCTTATAAGTAGAGTAACAGTTGCCACTACGAATTCATTCATGAGAGCTTAAAATAGCATTACGCACTTCAAAAGCAGTCTAGGATCTGTGCTTCACGCCTCTCATCAAACACTGACGTACACAGGCAGAATCGCGAAATCGATACACAACGCACACAAACACGCTGCGTATCTTCACGGCGCATGCCCGACCCCGGTACCACGAAACGCTCACCAAGTATCCTTGTCATAGTGGAAGCCTTCTGAAGTGCATTTGTATCCTGTGATCGGATCGGTTAAGCCCGTACTATGGTACAGGGTGAGCGGTCCCGTCGCTTTATTTCGCGACTTTCCCAGTAAACATCGCATCAGCTGGTCGAATACGCAGTCTCAAATGCTTTCGAGATATGGCTGATAATTATTCACAGTTTCGGACTCTGGCACTGTGTGTATCGGGTATTGAGGTCCGGGACAGTGTGTTGTCGGCTCGCACGAGGATGGGCAGCGAGCGCTCCGCAGCGACACTGCATCGAGCCAGCTTGGGTCGCTGACTTGGTGCTTTGTGCAATTGTTAGCGTATGCGTGTATTATCAAATGAGTGCCTCGTGTAACACAGATGAGTGCCATCCTAAACTCCCTCCGGAACTTGGCTGGCTCGTCGAGGGCCGGCACAGGTAAGCTGAACAAATTTAATTACGAGGAAATCCTTTACCCTTTGAAGCCTTTCAAGTTTTTTATATGATGCATGTTCGCGTTAAGATACCTATACAAAATGTTAAATATTGTGTTTATTCGCTTTGAAAACGATATTGTATAAGTAGGTACTTTGAAAACACGCGGTAATTTAGGATTATTTGCATTTTGAGATTAAGGTCGTTTTTAAGCCGATAAAAAAGAGATACCTACTTATCAATTCACTCGATTTCAGATTTTTAAATGATATTCGTTAATTTATCCGGCTGAGACGCGATTTTGTTGTTGATTTTTTCGATGTTTGTTTAGGTCCATAATGTCTCAAAATTCTCCTATATAAATCTTATTTTCATCACTTCAGAAAATATTATTTAATTCACCTTTGAAGTAGGTACGTTAATGGCTCTGTTTTAGGAACGAAATGTATTTTTTGGGCTATTGTCTAGTTTGTCTTCCAGAATACTATATGCTATTTGCTTATAATCCTAAGATTTATAAAGAAATTCCTAATTAATGATTGCAACCATGAAATGACGTGAGGGTAGGTATATAGATTGTCTCCAGTCTGTCATCTCGTTTTCATCAACATTTGTCTTTTAGATTGATACTACAATACATGAAAAGCAAAGTTGTATTCCTCACAAACGCTTTTTAAACGTCACCAATATTTTTGTTTTAAAAAAACATTTTGAATACAAACTATTTTGCTGATTGTAGGTACTTTTTGTTAATTGTACTTGCGTTGTCATCCATCTTACGTATGTATACCAAATTTCAAGTCAATTCGATCACAACAAGTGGGTCATATTTGACTTCCAAGCTTTGACCCACACATTTAACCTACATACTGTACATACGTACATACTTGCACGGCAAGTTAATTAATCTCAATTTAAAGCTTGTAAAATTTAACTGGATTCAAATACTTTTAATGGGTACCTACGTATTAAAATACATAAAGTTTAAAATGTATAATGGGTTAAAATACATAATGGTTTATAATATATAATGAGATTTTCTCGAAGTTACAAATTAACAGGATTGTTATAAAACAAACCTAACCTAACCTAAACCAATCTATAGATTACGATATCAAAAAAGTTCATTTGGCTAATAGTTTTACAGAAAATTGCGTTATATATTTTGAACCATTATGTATTTTAACCCATTATACATTTTAAACTTTATGTATTCTGATCCGCTCCCACTTTTAATAATACCAAGTCTGGTTCTGTAACATTATGTCCTTCCGTCTGTATGTCATGGCCGCTTTTCTCAGACTATTGGGGTTGTGAGATGTTTGCACAATTTGTGTGCTGATTTATTTCTTACGTCTCCCAAGATGAGGCTAGCATTTTTATGTCTTTAAGGAAGATATTTTCTTGTAAAGTATCAACGTTTTTACGGCTTCCCCTGTGTCCTGGAATTCTTGGTAATGTTGAGTAGATACGTGTCTTTTTAAAGGACAACAGAAACTCTGTGTAACGGTTTTTTTATTTAAAAAAACTGGAATTTACTTATACTTATTAAGTATTTATTATTGACGTAGAAACTATGAAAACACAGACACAAATACTAAAAATTACGGAAGCAGGAAATAGCTAGGAGAATAAACACAGCAGAAACAATGAGAGACACGTTAGAAGAGCCTAGTTACTTTTCCAATTTTATTAGACAGGTTCAAGAGGAATATGTCACTATCCATCTATCTTTTAGCCGTCGTCCCGTTTAGCTTGACCATTTTTTTGTTTGGTTTCCGTCAAACCTAGTTAAGTACTTATACATGATATGACATAATAGAAGACGTGATATTTCAATCTAAACTCTTAATTAGCTAATGGACGCTGTGGAAACATGCGCCTGGTTTGATCCAGTCACTTGAGCATTTTCATTTTAAAATAAATTATAATCGCGGCCTATGACGTAACATTCTCTACTTTTCACAATGCGTAATATGTTAATATTTATTAGCTATGTTCTGTCGAGGAAACAAAATAGCATATTTCACTTTCCATTTCTTGTGTCCTTAATTTATGACCGAACGGATGGTTTCTGAAAGGATGTACCTACCTATACTTTATGACCGCTATAAATGCGAGTGTACTAAGCCCTCAGAACAGCTAGCACAATATTAAGAGTCCCTTTGAATTGCCCTTCCTATCTTAAATAGTAGCTAAACGCTAGCGACAATCATGAATGGCAGATGTGCTATCTGCTCAGATTACATCGTGTACGTGCTTTGATACATATATACATATCCGTAGGGTCAATGCGGGAACAAGGGTTTGGGCAGGTACAAGCGGATCATCGATGTTTATGGTAAAACGCGAAAAAATATCCATTTTCGTTATCGCACAGTGAGAGATTCAGTCGGATACCACTGTACAAAAGTATCACCACTGTACTCGTACCTGCTTCAGCTGCTCTTACCTTGACACTTTTAATTTTCATCTGTTGAGTTGTCGACCGGATAACCTGGTGGTTAGAGAACCTGACTATGAAGCTTGAGGTCCCGTGTTCAATCCCAGGTCGGGGCAAATGTATGAAAAATACGAATGTTTGGTCTCGAGTCTTGGATGTTTAATTTAATATGTATTTAAGTATGTATTTATCTACGTAACTATGTTTATCGTTGTCTACTGTCTAGTAACCATATTACAAGCTTTGCTTAGTTTGGAACTAGGTCAACTGGTGTCAATTGCCCCGAGATATTTATTTATCCCTACTGCCCTACTAATATTATAAATGCGAAAGTAACTCTGCCTGTCTTTCTGTTACGCTATTACGTCTAACCCACTGAACCGATTTTATTGAAACTGGGTAGGTACAGAAATAGTTTCAATCCCGGGAAAGGACATTGGATATTTTTTATCCCGGAAAATCGCATCGCTTCCGCGGGATAGCGATAAGCGAATTCTGCGTTGATGGAGTCGCGAGCAACCGCTAATATATTTATTTATTTTATCTGTAGTTGTCCTGTGCTTGATGGTTCTGTTGGTTTGGTAGCTGGCGACGCCGGCGCGCGGTTCGGCGTGGCGCCGGCGGGCGAGGGCGCGGGCGAAGGCGGCTACGCGGAGTGGTTACACGCTATGCGGCTTGTGGCCCGCCTGCCCGCCGGCGTACCACATCATTTTCGCAAAAAGGTAACACCAATACTACTAAATAAGATATCTTATCACAATCAGGTGTCTACTTCTGGACACAAGCCTCAAAGGATTTATACAGCGTTCGCTTTTGAACTATATCCACCTGATTCTATCAAGGTTCTCTGGGTTCTCATCATTTCTGAGTTTGGCATCTTTCTCTTCTGAGGCACCTTTCTCGGATATGATGGTTTTTCCAAAAGCGCTAATAGAACCGAAAAAATACCTACGTAGGTACGAGTACAAAAGCCCTTTTCATCCTGTTAACAAAATAAATATTTTGAGTTTGATTGTGAATGCCTTCAAATGTTACCAGATCGATGGTTTATCCTCAGCTTTTAGCCTTCTGGTGCACTTCATCAGAACAATGATTAGTTTGATTAATAATAGGTAATGGATGAAGCTACTAATCCCTTAAGGTCCATCCTCGATCGCGGAAAACCCGACTTTCTTCATAACTTTGACATAATATTTGAAACGTAGCTACTCTTGTAATGTGATAACGTGATTGGCTTATTTCACACTTCTCGACTCCGCTCTGACTGATAGAAAGCCCAACCTTAGAATTTGTTGTAAGGGTCTATTAATCATGTTTAAAATTAATTCCTAAAGCGTTCATATGAGCCTAACTAAGGGAACTCTATCAGGAGAAACACTAGGTATCGTTCTCGGCCTTGTTTTCCTTTTGTGTATCGCGAGGGTTGCGTGGTCTAAGCCCGATAGTTCAAGCCACTTTTGTAGGAATTTAAAATGTCAGGCATTACTTTGCGGAGGATTTATTTTATTTTAAAGGTTTCCTTAGAGGTAGTGTGTTTTTTAACCTTTGACCCCGCTATACCCTCGATCATATGTCCCCCAATTTCTTTAAGTACTATAAGTATTTTATCTATACAGTAATTTGACAGGCGTAGTGTACTACACTTCACTTTATTGGGACAAGGGTTGTAAAAGTGGTTTCTTTGAAACTGAAGAGGACGGTCGAGCCCAAATTAGAGTCAGCCCGTACCTACTTGAACAAACAACCAATTCAAAGAGGTTCTTAGGTTAAACGACATGAACTGAATGTGTTATGTAATCTAGGTTGAAATCGTGATATATGGCTGTATGCAACAATCAGGGTGATTTGGCTGGGTTACAAGTTCATTTAAGTGTTTGTCAGGCACTTATACATGTTTTAGGGTATCAGACCTTAAAAAGAATAGTGGAACCCTTATAGGGTCACTCCATTTTCTGTCTGTCTGATTAACTTCAAATTTGGTACATTCATTGTCCATAACCCAAATACGTAATAAACTTGATAGGTTAAGTTGATTAGGTAGGTGCAAAACTCTCAGTCTTATTGCGATTCAATTGTGAACCAAAGTTGGATCGCTCGCTGTCAGATCAGAAGTGTCAAAAATGACAGCTAAAACGTAAAATTGAATCGAAATTGAATCGCATCAAAACTTCTTGGTAAGGGCCCAGATGGTCGTTGGGGCCGAAAGGTTCTCGATAGGAGACCGCGGATCGGCAAGCGCAGCCAGCGTAGGATGTCCACCAACGAGATGGCCGGATGACCTGGTTAAAGTCGCGGGTTCACGGTGGATGCTAGCCGCTTCCAACCGAGGCAACCGGAGATCTATGGGAGAGGCCTATGTTCAACAGTGGACGTCCTGCGGCTGATATGATGTTGATGACTCCATATATACGCTACCTATCCAAAGTATGTAAATGAATAAATTTATGTAAAGACTCAGATATAAATTGTACATTCAGATTGCGCCTACGTAATGGCGTGGATTACGTTATCTGAGTTTTATATTGGATTTACATTAGGGATTTACAGATCACAAACTTTGCGCATCAGTGCCGCGAACGCCTGGCATTTGATCTTTTTTCAGAATTATGTCCGCCTAAATACAAGCCAAAGGTTTCAGAAACTCAATTGGAGTTTAGGCTTTTATTTATTCACCGAACAACATTACTTCAAAATATTTTATTAAATAAAAGTAGGTACCATAGTAGTTATTTATGAACCATTTTTATCAAAGAATGACGAACAAAAGGGAAAGGTCAATAAGTGGGTAGGTATGCTATTAATCAATGTTTTCTCTTGCTGTTGACGTCTGACATTTCCAGAATCCTATTGTACCTATTTCTATACGACAATATACAAATAATTAAATCAGTTTCAAAGCCTTGATGTACCTAAATAAGTTTAGTTCGACATCAAATGAAAGTTCGAATAAAGGTCGCCAAGCAAAACTTTTTCTTGACGGAATATGAATATTTTTTTAATTTAACCGTGATTATTTATAACTGAAGCCTGTGCGTAACAGATCTTGAAATATGTCGTTTGTTTAAGAAAGATGATAAAGTACGTTTATTTTCCTACCTACTTAATATAATTTTCATAAGCCGTCCTTCATAAATAATAGATGACGTTTTACCTAAGCCTTTATGAGATATTGCAGAAGACAAAGCGATTTAGTAAACAGTTTGTTATTGAATATCAAAGAGTTAAACTGTACCTATGTTAAAAGAAAAAATATTCTTGAAAATTAATTAATACAAAGCAACCGTTGCACTTTCCGATTGGGTAGCGACATTTATGATATAAAAAAATGTGTCCTTTCTAAAGTGGTCCGTGATTACTGGAAATGTTAATTCATTTTAAATTTATGGACGTGGATGATGCGGAAAAGTTATGTCAGGATCGTAGCAAGTGGAACAAAGTAGTTTTTGCGTACCCCTATGGGAAAGAGGCATGCAGGTACATTTCAGCAGGTGGTCATATTAGTCTGACTAAATAGCCCTATAGGTAACTAAGTAAATAGGTTTTTCAGGATTTTTTAATAATTATTACAAAATGTTTGACATTGATCAATGTTCAACGTGAGCCGCATCAAGGGCGAGGCTAGACGAATTAAAGATTTAAATGAAAAAAATACTACGGAAAAATTCTGACAGACCTTGTACTCGTAATGATTTGATTGGTTTGTGGTAATTTAAGTAAATGCTTTATTAAAAAAATAGATGTATGCACGGGGACCAGTAACCTTGAATAGATGAGACGAGATAAAGAATGAGCTTGAAATCACAGATAGTGAAAGCCGCAATATAGCGTACATCTTTAAATACAATACATTGTAATGAACAAAAAATTTTTACCTTGCTACTCCGCTAATTCCCGCTCCGCTAATTTACTCCGCTATTGGCTTGGTTATTTTGCACGTGAGTAGCGGAGTAGCAAGGTAAAAATTTTTTGTTCATTGAAATGGACCTCCGCAAAGTAACGCCTGATTCAATAAAACAATACATTGTGTTAAATATTTTGTAGCTATGGATAACTCTGGCGGACCGGCACCTGAGCGCGCGCGGCATCGACTGGCCGGTGGCGGAGGGCGCGTGCTTCCGCGGCACGGCGCAGCCCGACGACACCGAACTCGGGGCACAGATTATAAAGGTACTGTAAAGACTCCTTCTTTACTCTGTATCGAATTCGAATCTTAAATTTAAAACATTAAAAAATAAACTAGAAAGCAGCAGTTTTGTTGAATGTAATCTAAAAAGTTAAATAAAATACTGAACCTATATTCAAAGTTTGATTAATTAGGTTTGAGAGCCATCTGAGCTACATCATCCCGTCGTAGAGTCAGTACCTCATCAAGGCAGCTCTACAGTACTATACTATACCGTAAAACGGATACAGTCCGTGAGCTCTTAGAATGCCTTGCTGTCTCTCTCAATCGGCTGATTCAAGTATCAAACCCATGAGACCAATCTTATGAGTTTGATGATGAGACAGCAAGACAAAGCCGAATGGCACTCTAAGAGTTCACGGACAATTTATCATTTAATAAGAATAAAAAAATAGTACAATGCAAACCAAATCGACAGCGCAGACTTCGTCAAAAACCGCAACACAGGTTGACTTCGAAGTGCCAGAAGGTCTATTTATGTAATTGCTCCATAATTATTCATATTTGCTACTCGAAGCCAAACAGGCAGACCACTACTTTAAACAATCGATGGGCATATGAGAGTGGCCACAACAGTCATCTCTCTCCAGGCAGGTGTTGATTGTTTTTCCCGTTTCTAAAATGTAAAAAAAACTCCTTTTACCAGTTTTAAGACTGGCAAAGTAAAGTTGGCCACATTGAAAATGGTAGAATCTAGAACTTAGAGCAAGGTTCTTACCAAGCAGTAGTGCTTACACTGCTGTGTTCCAGCGAGGAGAGCAAGACAACCGGTGAAATTACTATTCCGTCTTAGCCCTCTAGCCTGGCAACGTAACTGCGATCTTTTGGTGTTGCGGGTTTGTGGCCATGGGTCACCACCCATGGCCACAAACCCGCAACCATCAGATCACCCACTTGCTCGTTTGTTACCATGAATAATAGAAAATATTATAGCTGCCCCGTTTTTTACAAAAAGAAAGTCCACAAAATCCCGAGCCTCTGCTTGGAACTGTTATCAAAATGGTACCTTCATTTTCTTACAATTACTGACTAGGTAGTATGAGTATGAAACAATCTTTCCATGCAAGCGGAGTGTAAAGCTCTATCTCATTCATGATGATAAAGTATTAAAGAATGCTCGAATCATTTATATTCCGTGACGTAAAAGCTTACGACTAGCGTCGACCCCAAGCAGGACGTTTTCATGCAAATCGTCAATGAGAGTAAAACACGGACGAGCTCACTCAGTGAAGCAAAACATTATGTCCTACGTAGGTACGTTTCAATTAGAAAACTTACATAAAACAGGTCAAGTAATTCTTAACGCTACTCAGGGTTTATTGTAGGGCAATTAACTCTTTACTTACACTACCATGTTTCTTTTGATAAAAAGAATATGATGCTTTCATAGAGAAAATGAACTGAACGGTTCCGACAGACATAGGTACTTAATTATTCGACGCCAAAGATCGTTATTGCAATAAAGAAATGCAGTGATACCGAAGTACCTTAATCAGTTACTCTGTGAATTACAGGTTCTATATTCAACGATATCCAAAAATATTACTGTAACTAGGCAGGAAAAAACGAACCTACACCAATTCCACTGTGGCACCAAATTAAGTTCACCAAACGCCGCAGTAAATAGTGCGATAAAAACTGTCGTAAAACCGTTTATTTGTCAAGGCATGACAATTTGCTCGGAAAGTGCACTAGAACGTTTACGGCTCCATCAATATATTTAAATACAACCTTAACGTTGTTTGCCAAGGGAGGGAAACCCAATAAAGTTCCATTTGTTTTGTAGGATTTACATCGGACGGGGTGCTCTCTATTCTGCGGTACCGAAGGCCGAGAAAATCAAGCCATGCTTCGTCGAGTTCTTTTAGCATACGCCAGGTAGCTTTCATTATAATATTTTAAATGTGTTTCTCGTAGTAATGCTATGTCTACATTAATAGTACATAAATGATTTGATTGTTTACAGATGGAACAAAGACGTTGGTTACTGCCAAGGTTTCAATATGATAGCTGCAATCATTTTGGAAGTTATGGATAAATCTGAATCAGATTCTTTAAAGGTTAGGTTATTTTTATCTTTCAATACCCAAGTGTAATCCCTTTTTAAGTTGGAACCCTTCATTTACACTATATCCTCGCTCAGGTGATGATATATCTGGTGGAGGCGGTTCTGCCTGAAGGCTACTTTGCCGACGACCTTCGAGGTCTATCGGCGGACATGGCGGCCTTTCGAGACTTGCTGAGACTGCGTTTGCCGCGTTTAGCCAACCACATGGACCACTTGCAAAGGATATCAGACGGTTTGTAAAATGTAATAACTAACCTAAGTTTATAGCAATTGCCTTTAAGTATCAATCTTCTCTATGGTATTATCGGACAGAAAAAAAGGAGAAAGTTCTCAACCAAAATTGATTCTACCAAAATTGGTTCACCATTACAGTTATATTCACACTTAATCCTTACTAATCCTTACTAATATTATAAATGCGAAAGTAACTCTGCTTGTCTGTCTGTCTGTCTGTCTGTTACCTTTTCACGCTTAAACCGCTGGGCCGATTTAGTTGAAATATGGTATACAGATAGTTTGAGTCCCGGGAAAGGACATAGGATAGTTTTTATCCCGGAAAATTGCATAGTTCCCGCGGAATAGCACAGCCCAAACCACTGGAATTTTTCAAATTTAAGGCGGAACAAAGTTCGCCGTGTCAACTAGACGTCGGCAGCATTTCCTCTCTGTATCGCAATACTGATACGTGCGAGGAGGCTGCCAGCTCTTATGACACCATCTCCAGTAGTCAGTTAATAATTTTGTATTGACGAATGTTATTTTATAGTACCTATAATAAAACCAAATTGTTTTCCAGGTGGAGGTGTGGAACCTCCTCTGCCTGATGTATTTACAATGCAGTGGTTCCTCACTCTGTACGCTACCTGGCTTCCCCGGGAATCTCTTCTAAGAATATGGGATCTTATCTTGCTTGACGGGAATGAAGTTCTACTGTTAACTGCCCTTGCTATTTGGGACATGCTTCAAGAGTAAGTACCACTACATTAAAACAATTCTTAACAAAACTCTTTCCGGGTACGGCTCACTTTGAATTTTAGCTATTGTTTTCGTGAATCAAAAATGGAGCATATCATACCGTTTGAAAGGTTATTTGGTCAGCCTATAGGTACTTAATTTTATTGGGATCCCCTTGTTTTATCGACAAACTTTTTATCGAATTTCATTTCATCGAAAATGATTCATGGAATATTTAGTTCTCGTGTTTTCTTTTCAAGTAATATGGTTTTATTGACTATTACCAAATTTTACAGTTATTAGGACAACTATCCAAGGATTGTTATTTGCTTGAAAATAGATTTCATTGAATATTCAAGAAACCGAGTATAACATAATAAACAATTTACTATGTTATGTTTAAAAATCGATGACTTAATAGTCACTACATAGTATAAAACAAAGTCACTTTCCGCTGTCTGTCCGTCCCTATGTATGCTTAGATCTATAAAACTACGCAACGGATTTTGATGCGGTTTTTTTAAATAGATAGAGTGATTCGAGAGGAAGGTTTATATGTATGTATAATTCTACGCAGACGAAGTCGCGGGCAGAAGCTACTACTTGATATAATCGTTCGACGTAATGAATTGTCGATGAAATGAAATTACGTGAAACGTTGACTTTGAACCTATATTCGATGAAAAGTTTGTCGACATTTCAAGGGTAAATCAATTTTATTATTTTTAAAACACTTTGCGACATCGTTTCGCATCGGTGTGGTTCAGGTGCAACTGCGCTGAAAATGAGTTTGAAATACGTGTTAAAAGCAAAATTAAATACAGGAACAAGACAAACATTGCATCCACATCCACAATTTTCCCTTACATAGTCTTTACACTGGTCATAATAAAATAGTGGTTACACGTTTACCTCTGTTTTTTCAGCCGCATCCTGTCAGCTCGATCAGCCGATGAGTTTTACAGCTGCATGGGTGGTGGAGTCGGTGCCGTGTGGGCGGCTGGGGAATCTTTGGTGGCAAGAGTAGTGGCCTTCGGTTCGGTCCCCGAGTTGCCGCGATTGCGAAGCTTACACAGATACAGAGTTACGCCGCCAGCGCCACCCATTACTGCTCCTGTTTGCCAGCCCCCACTTCATTCTGCGGTACGTATAATCTCCATTCCATCATTTGCTGGGTGTGAGTTTTGAATTGTCAATGATGACGATGAATATGGGAATGTAAAATTAACTTTAAATTTATATTGTAGATGCAATCGATGACAAAGAAAGGATTACGCCTGTTTTACTCAGAAGATGAAGGTGATTCGAGCGATGATGGGAATAAAATGGCATTAGCAACGGTATGAATAAAGATACTTACTTATTTCAATTACCGTAACTGAACAACAAAATACTCTTAAACTATTGTTTCTTAGGTTATTCCAAGACGTGAAGATCGTTTGGGAGCCGGTGATAGATTGTCGCTAGATATTGGTGCGCTTAAGCGGCAATACGCGCGACTGCGGGAGCGCCAAAGACAAGCGCATGTTATCCTAGCAGCTGCTTGTGCCAGACATGCTGCAGGTAAATTGCGAAGTTCTATGTCAATAAATAATATTCTGTCTTCAATATTTGATTGGACTTGGTTTCAGTGTCGTATCGATCATTTACAGTTGGCGTCCCGACTTCACCTACATCGCTTACAGTTAACAACCTTCTGCTTGGTAAAAGTGCTATCGTAAGTTCACGAGGGCGAAGACTCGGCCCGCCACCCGGCGCGGTCCCGCCGTCACGCCAATCTACCGCAGTAAGGGAAAAGCCTACATCTCCACGAACACACTCGAACGAAACCATCAGTTGGAACGAAGAAAAAAGTCGTAAGACGCTAAGCAGGCGCAACTCCGTTAAATGGAAAGATATTAAAAAAGATAAGCCTGCAGAAAAAAATCAAACAAGAAAGGCATCTATTGATTTGGATGAAGTTGGCGATGGAACAATTGTTTCTGAGCGAGAAGCAGATGAGATGATTGCGTCATTGCGATCACGAAGCTCCAGTGAGAGCTCTACATATTCATCACATTCAGCGTCTAGTACTGACACTAGTCTGTGCGATGACAATGAGCGCGGAAGTGATTCTGAGCCAGAAATATCAACTGATAATAAGGGAAAAGGTAAAACTAGTTCAAAGGAGTCAAAAAATTCCTCTGCTTCTCTTATAAGCGGCACAAATTTATCTCACTCATCAATCATAAAAGAAACTAAAATTTCACCTTGTTCCTTTCCAAAAGATGTAAAATATCCTCGCTCACCTAGTATAAATGAATCAAATATTTCTCCTGTTATACTGACAAAAGAAACTTCGCTACATCTTTCACCTGTAATGAAAGAATCCAAAATTTCACCTTTCACAAGCACTACAAATTATCTTAATTCACCTACTTTAAGAGACACCAAAATTAGTCCCGTAACACAAGACGACAAGTATATTCATTCGCCAGTTATTAGAGAATCTAAGATTACATCATCTATTGAACATGATCAAATAATGCCAGCTGATGTTACTGTTAAAAATATTTCCGATTATCTAGATTCAGCAGCTGGTGAGCCACTTAGAACCTATATAGATGGTTTTGAAAGTAAATTGAAAGACAATATATTTACTTGTACTGAATTAGACAGCTATAAACCGATAAGTCCCTTTAAAAATAACTCTCCATACTCAGATATAGCTTCTGAGAAGGGAGAAGTCCTAATGAGACTAAAGTCTGAAGAATATTCGAGAAGTTCTGAGTCAGTCCGATCTACAAAACCACCAAAGAATCTTACGGACCTTAGTCCCATCGACTTGTCTCCGTGTAATTTTGACGTCGGTTATAAGTCTCCCTATAACTATGATTTTGAATCTAATTTTAAGCGCCCCTCTACTTCTAAATTAGATGTAAGTACTAGGCCACCCGATATTATTGATAGTTTGACGATGTATCCAAATTTTGTGCCTGATATAGATTTATCGGAAAAAAATGTATCAGACATTGATAGCCCACAGAGAAGTCCTGGTGCAGAGAGCATAGTTATTAGCGAAGATGAACCTCCTATACCACTGAGAATCGATAAGTATTTTGAGCACAGTCCGGAATTTTTTGGAGCTCGTGTTACAGATCCCAATAATTCTGATATACCCAATCGGAGAGCTACCAAGAGACTGTTACGAATCGCAAAAAAACCCGACTCCTTAACATTACAGAGCAGCCACAATGATAAAATTGCAAAAAGTGAGTTGGAAAGAGCATCATCGCTACCACAAAGTCATAGTTTTTCGAAGATGATTAGCTTAAGCCCCGAACTTGACAAAGAGCAAACACTTGATCGCATCGAAAGATTATATGAAAAACGAAGTGAGACTCGAACAACGAAAACAGAGTCGTTGGAGAAAACCCCTGAGAGTAAAATGTTTTCACCCAAAGAGTATGTCCTTCGATCTGGTCGCAAGAATAGCGAAAGAGCTCTACAGATTATTCAAGAAAATTCAAAAATATTAAGCAGAATTCTGACAAAACAAAATATTCCTACCGCAATTACCAATACCCAAGAAACAAAGAGTTCGGAAAACTTAATTGACACTGTCAAACCTTCTACAAGTGGGTCTATTTACGAAAAACCAGACGAAGCAAATTTTACTGATTGCTCATTTCTCAAGGAGTCTACCTCTGACTCATTAATTATTCATAGAAAAAAAACTATCAACAATGACACAAACGACAAAAATCATTTTGTAAGGATCAGACCAATTTCAATAGACGATCCTTTTTCACTCGAAATACGTGATGGGATGTCACGCAATTCAGAATTCACAATGAAATATATTAAATCCCCCAGCAGCGAATGTTTAGGTAACAAAACTGATTTATACGGCTGGGAAAATAAAGGATTCTTTGCAAAATGCGACTCAAAAAGTATAAATAAACCAGACAAATATGAATTTCCATATACAAGCAATGAAAATATCAAGATAACTCCAGAATCAGCAATACAAAAAGATGCTTCGAATAATGATCCAAAACCAACGTCGATTTCTGACTGGGGTATAAACTCTGCTCCCGGTGAATCAAAAGCCTCTATTACGCTACCGTCATCATCAGAACTAAAAGACACCTCGACTTATGAACGTCGATTTACATCTGACGACTACAATTATCCACTTTCCAGCAAATACAACGACTTTGTTTTGTCCAAAGCTAGTGATATTTGCAGCAAAACGGTAGGCCAAGGGCCAAAAATTTGCGATAGTTTATTAAAGACTGACAACAGCCAAGTTAGCGAGTTTGCTCATATAGTAACTTCCTCTATTAGTTTCACCTATGAACCTTCAGCTGAGGACGATTCCCCTATAGGAGGAAAGAGTAATTCGAGCGATACATTGTGTCAAATCACGTCACTGGATCAGGTTTCTACTCCAATATCGCCGAAAATATTTCCAACAAGAGAAACACCTTCGTTACCAAAAGACTATTTAGAAAAGAGTGATAAATTAAAATTGGAATCGGACGACACGTGTAGTGCGATAACGTCCCTCTACGAGACCGACACTCTGTCTTCATTGTCGTATCCTCGCAGCCCTTCAACCGGCTCTTACCACCCGTTTCCAACCCGCCCAGCGATGCGTATGCCTAAAGAACTCGGGGTCAGACTAGGAATGTATCCCAAGGACACTGTTAATTCACCCCCAAAGTAAGTATGCTTAACAAATTTGAAGTACATAAGTAACACTATAAATCTGTAAAAATATATTTATAAGTGGTTCCATTGTTTCAACTTAATTTTGTACTGACATTTGAGATCAATGTTAAGTTTTGAATGATTTTTTGATCTTTGAATGATCCATTTTAGATTATGTACGATTTAAATGATTCTACCTACTAAATAAATTAAGAACGTTGAAATGTTTTCTCATTGTTTTATATTTTTGTTTTAATGATTAATATAGTAACGAATAACTTGTGAGTAAAGTTGGACTAATTAAAAAATGTTCCGATCGTTTCGGAGTTTTCCGTGTAATGTTTCGAATAAGTTTCCTCAACCCTGCACGTAGAACCCCAGCTCCTCTGGTCTATTATTAAGCCAGGAACTGATTATTTGCCAGTAAATAATAAGAGCACTTAATACTTCACTAGTGAAATTAAATACGAATGGCTTCGCTTGTGTGTAAATACATATAAGCGTCAAACATCTGTTCTAAAACATAGATTATAGCAATAAACCGTTCACGTATTTATTGAGCTAGAAACAAAACAAACACGTTGCCTTGAACCTATTTTAATGTTACGTATAATAATCCTTTGCAATATTAAATTGTATAATAATAAGATAGATAGATTACATGTTTGAAGTCAATGGAATTTATGGCAATTACACATGCAGTTGTTTATACCGCATAGACTATAGAGTGGAGTCCTATCAATGCAGAATAAGAAATGTTTTGTTGTTAGAGGAAAATATTTATTCTATGACAATATTGACAAAATATACATTATGCGACCGCTAGTCATTTGTTTTAATCTTACATATACATTACAGATGAAATTTAAAAATCATCTAGCACAGGTGGGCAAGTGCAAACGAGATGTTTGTCGCCGTACATATCGTCGATGCGGCCGACTGTTGGCCAGATCTTAGTCTCTCCCTTCACGAATGGCTGAAAACATAAATATGATCACTTGTACACTCTGCTATGGAATAATTTAGAGGACCAGGGGCCTTACCAGGACGTCTTAATGCGGTTCAATTCCGACTCAGTTCAGGTTTTACCTGTCATGTTTAGTATGGATCTGATAGCGAGCGAACCTAAACTGAATCGTATTTATTAATCGTCATGGTAAGTCCCCAGAATATGATATACTTACGGCTGGGAAGGCAGCTTGAGCGCGACTGTATGGCCTACTCCAGTCTTCAGATATGACTTCCTCTTGCGTGTGGGGTGCCATCTAAAATTAAAAATAACATTTTAGAGAAAAAAAAATCTAAATCAATTTTACTGTAAGTGCTCGCATACAAACCTTCAACGGGTTCAGCCTTTTATCCATGAGCCCATCTTCAATGTCTTTTATTTCCTTTCTAATGAAAATCAGTGCATCGCAGAATCGGTCCATCTCCTGAAGGTCCTCCGACTCAGTGGGTTCTATCATAAGAGTCCCAGCAACAGGCCAAGACATTGTAGGGGCATGGAATCCTACAAAATTCAAGATTGATGGGAATTCATTTATGAAGCGTTTGGCAACCGAGATTTGCATGAGTGAGTGAGTTGGAGAGATGCATAGTCTAAAGTTTCTTGATCCTAATTTCTCGTAATTAACACTTACCAAAGTCCATAAGCCGTTTAGCAATGTCAACGGGTTCAACATTAGCGGTTTTCTTGAGATCACGCACGTCTATAATGAATTCATGCGCCACCAGCCCCCTTTCGCCCTTGTACAAAGTTTTGTAATGGCCGTCAAGTCGCCGAGACATGTAGTTGGCATTAAGAATGGCAACTTGCGTCGCACGTTTTAATCCCTTTGGTCCCATCATCTAGAAAGGGTTTCACAACATTTCAAGGCAAAATAGAAAGTAAAAATATAATGTACAACGTCAAGGATCTAAGTAATGTTATTCGTGATCTGGAGCAAGTAATTGTTATTGTTACCACTGCGTCATCTGGTTTTTGCATTTTGTAAAATGATTGAATATATTTCAAACTTACTTTGATATAGGCCCATGATATAGGAAGGATAGCTGAGGATCCAAACGGTGCAGCGCTCACTGAACCAAAGCTATGCGCTGCGTCGCCTAAGTCCGCTAACGGGTCGACAACGGGGTGAGACGGCAGAAATGGGGCCAGGTGAGCTTTTCTAAAAATAAATGAGAATTTGAGAAGGTTCTTAGTAAGTTTAGTATTAAGTTACTTACCTACTTATAAATTCACGCGAAGCTGCTTGCACGCTACAGTATAATAATAGTTTGTCGTATATTTTGATTTTTGGGTATACTGCGTGTTTGATAGTCAGTTAATTTTATATCCAAACTTAAAAATATAAGATTGCCTTACACTCCAATAGGACCCATGCCCGGTCCACCGCCTCCGTGAGGAATACAGAATGTCTTGTGTAAGTTCAGATGCGACACATCGCTGCCGTAGTCGCCCGGTCGACATAGACCAACCTAAAATTAAAATAAAACCAATTGATTTAGATATGTGCGTGTCCTTTGTTTTCACAAGTTTAGAAATATCATGCGAATTGAGATTGATCGACATGAAAAACGTGCACATTACAGTCCATGTGTGTCTGAAGTTCCCCATCCTCACTGGGCCCGCGTGGGAACTATACCTGCAGTGGGACGAATATAGGCTCGAGATGTGATGAAATCTAAGAAACACGAAAACTGAGTCTACTAGTAATGCGGGAGCCCTTGCAATCGTATACACTATTTCTTACAACCCTCATAATTTCGAGCGCTTTAGGCATCCTCTGGTATGATTAACCTTTTCGACGCTGACGACACGTATATCAGCACCGCAGGTTCAACGCCAACGACCTATACTTTAATGCAAAAGCAACCTTCGTTCAATTAGGTTTAGGTTCAATTTAAGGCATTGCAATAAAGAAGTTTGGCATATGGGTGACGTCTTTTGTATTTAACGTGGCGGCGAAAAGGTTAAAATACGAACCTGAGCGTTCATATTAGCTCCGTCCAGGTACACTTGCCCGCCGTGCTTGTGGACTAAAGCGCATACATCTGCCGCTCGTTCCTCGAACACGCCGAACGTACTAGGATACGTCAACATCAGGCACGACAGCTTGCTACTGTGTTCTTCCACCTGAAATTACAAGGATACAACTTTTGATCACTTCTGTAATCATTTACGCGCCTACATCGTGCCATGAGACGTAATTACGTATTTTTAACATACTGACAGAAATGACACAACTACAACATAAGACTTCAAGACAACAGTTGTTGCCCACGTGGCATTTAAAAATTACAGGTCTTGAACGTATGATGTCACAGACTCACCTTGTCCTTAAGGTGTTCCATGTCAATGTCGCCAGATGGTGTCACGCGTATTGCACATACAAGCATGCCTGCCATATGCGCAGACGCTGGGTTCGTTCCGTGCGCGCTCACGGGAATCAGGCAGATGTTGCGACCCGTGTCACCTCGGTACTCGTGGTAGCGTTTTATTGTTCTTAAGCCGGCGTATTCTCCTTGAGCTCCACTGAAAACAAATCAATAAAGCTGATGAAAAGCAAAAACTCACAGCATCGAAGTTAATTATTTCAAGTAAAATCGTACAGTCACAACTGTGAGGCATCCACAATCAGTGTAAAGACAAAGACTATTTCTGTACTGCTTCCACTGGAAAAGAACAACTTAGTTACTGCTGTATTGGACCTACCTGTTTGGTTGGAAGGAAACTCTGTCGTAACCAGTGATCGCGCATAGATCGCTGGCCAACTCCTCGAATAATGTGTGATAGCCCTGGCACTGGTCGAGTGGCGCAAATGGGTGGATGTCAGTAAAGTGCTTGAAGGAGCACGGCATCATTTCAGTTGTAGAATTCAGTTTCATAGTGCAGGACCCCTATAAGACAGTATAAACAGTCACTGATTCAAAATGTCCATTATGTAATAAATACGATAGGAGTAGCATTACAAGTTTTAATAACTTACCAATGGTATCATCGAATGCACTAAAGAAATGTCTTTATTTTCTAAACGTTTCATGTATCGCACCAGCCTAGTTTCCGAGTGATGCATATTGAAAACAGGATGCGTCAGGTACGGAGACGTTCTTCTGAATGGACCCTTCAGCACACTGCGACTCCTTACAACCTCGCTACTTTGCATTACCTATAGTATTTATGATACACAGTAGAAATTTGTTAGTAACTTTAACACTTACGAGTATGTATTCTAGGAATATGTTTCTGTCAATTCTCACCTCGTTAACTTCTTGGCAATCAAAAATCCATAATAAATCATCAACATCTTGCATGGTTGTAGTCTCATCTAATGCAACACCTACGGCACCGTCATCGAAGTACCGAAGATTTATCTTCTTTTTTTCAGCTCGCACTTTGATGGCACCCGCATCATGAGCGGACAGAGGGACAACGTGAAGCGTATCAAAGTATACGTCATTCGATTGCTTATGACCTCGTTGTTTGATCCCTGAATAGTAAACGCAAAGTCAGTTTAGTTATGGACTAAATTAAACGGCAGGAATATTAAACAAAGACATCAAGTAATTTACCAACCTTGCTCAAGGACGAGCGTGGCATTGTGAACGCGAGTTGCAATATCCCTCAAGCCCTGGGGTCCATGGTATACTGCATACATAGCAGAGATGTTTGCAAGAAGCGCCTGGGCAGTGCAAATATTTGACGTTGCTTTGTCTCGCCGAATGTGTTGCTCTCTGGTTTGGAGTGCTAACCTAGACATCAAAAGAAAACGTTCAAAATCGTTAGCCCTTTTTTCACTGCAGTTGTTTTAGAAAATACTGTCGTCCGCTAAGGATTTACGTTTATAAACTTACCTGTAAGCGTCTCTTCCTGCGGCATCTCTGGTTACACCCACCATACGACCAGGCATGAGGCGTACCAGTGCGTGTTCGGCTGCGAAAAAGCCAGCGTGAGGACCGCCATATCCGAGCGGAACACCTAAACGTTGAGACGTGCCAACAGCTAGGGCAGCGCCGCATTCCGCTGGAGGCCTAAGCAGTGCCATAGCTAGCAGATCCGTTGCCACTACGACTAATGTCTATAAGCAAAAATTATCCAAATAAATTGTAGAGTAAAGTCCACTAAGAAAAACTTCAAAATAAACTATACTTACTCCATGCTCTTGGGCAGCAGCAGCTAATCCAGAATAATCATAAACTAAGCCCCTAGTATCAGGGCATTGCAACAGAACAGCAGAAATGTCCCTCTGCGCGAAGTCAACCTGGCGTACGTCCGGAACAACAATAACTTCCAAGCCTAAGGCATCCAGGCGCGTTTGCACTACTGCCAAAGTTTGGGGATGCAAACGTTCAGACACTACGAACTTGTTTCTTTTATTGTGCCTGTGGATTCCAAAAAAGTCAGTAAGTTAAAATTGTTAGTTACCAATTTACATTATTAGACACCTTATGGTAATTAGTGTATACGAACCTGTGGCACAGAGATAATGCCTCGGCCGCTGCTGTACCTTCGTCAAGCAAAGACGCGTTGGCGACGTCCAGCCCAGTCAGATCACTGACCATGGTTTGGTAGTTGAGGAGTCCTTCTAATCTACCTTGTGCTATTTCAGGCTGATAGGGAGTGTATTGGGTGGTCCTGAAATTTCAAAAACCGAAGTGGTGTTGATAATGAATACGAACTGCATTTAGCAAATTGTTTTTTCTTTGTCAATTAGTTATTCTCACCAGCCAGGGTTTTCGAACATATTCCTCATGATGGTATGCGGGACACAGCAGTTATGGTAGCCCATGCCAATGTAGGAACGCCAGATTTGATTGTTTTCTGCTATTTTACTTGCTCTTTTAATCAAATCGTATTCGCCTGCAAAGTATTATTAATATACACGCTATTAAAATATTCGCCAAGGAGACAAATATAGGAAATGGAGACAATTGGGAACTTACTCATAGGCTCGGATATGTCCATAAGGCCTTTCATCTGGATTTGTTTAGGTACAGCATCGTTCGTCAGCTGGTCTAGACTCTAAAGTCAAAATTAATTAGGTATCTAAGCTAAATTTCTAGGTAAACAATTTTAACACGAAAACTTGTGGGTCTACCTATGTACTTGATTAGAAAGTATCCTAATACGTCCTAGTAGGTACAGTTACGGCTGACATGTTTATTTTTTAAATGAAAGGGACTAACAAGAGTCGGATCACCTGATTAAAAGCAATCGCCGCCTCTCATGAACAGTTATGATTAGGTACGGGTGAAAATATGGATACGTTGCCAACCCATTTAAACTCCCACACAAAATAATATAAAATGGATGAAAAATAAACTAAGTGAGTAAGTATTTTCATACAGAATTGGCCAGTTACGTAGGATGAAGTACATGTCAAAGTATAGAAAAGAGTAGGCACATTTTTTGGAGATTTATGTGCATCAAAACAAAAAAACAATGCATCAAACCTTGTACCCCAACAAATCCAGCATGGTTACAACATCCTGTCCTCTAGGCCCTATGTGCCTGCTCGGGAAATCAACCCGCTCCGGGAACAAAGTGTCAGCCTTCGCATCCTGGGTCGTTAAACAGCGAATCCCCTTCCTTATATTTGGCAATTTATAACCGTTTAAAGGCTTCCCAGTGATCACTCCGCGTGTCAGTAATCTGTACATTTTTATTTTTTATAATTCAAAATGTCTTATTCATGTTGTCCGTCTTAGCAAAGTGACTGTAGCACACTGATAGAAAGGTCAAAGCGCTTCGTGCAATTGATAAGATGGACAAAAATATGTAAACATCGTTTAATAATGTGTTGTTATTTAATCATTTGTTTTAACAAATAAATTTTATCATTGTATTGTTGTACCATTAAGCAATTAAGTGTGTAGCTAACTGCAGAATGTAAGTACCTACTGTGATGGGGATACCTGCTTATTGCATTTGAGACAGCATCCAAAATCCTAATACGCCTCCCAACTCTCTTCCTTCGGACTTCGGTCCCCAGGTAACATCTGCCTGGAGAGAGATCTCTCTGTTGTGACACTCTCTACTCTCTTTTTATTCTATCGGTGTTTTCGGAAAGACCGCCATTGCCAAGAGGAATTAAAGAAACTTGGAAACATGTAATTTTCCCCAAAAATAAAACACCTTTTTCTTAACTAGTAAAAATAGGTGGCATCCTTGGCATCTTTGGTAGTAGTACGTTATCTAATGACATACATTCACACCAACTCCTGAAGTTTACAAATCCGTTGCCAACTTGGAGGGCAAGACAAAATACCCGATGTGCCAGTAATTTCACCGGCCGTCATATTCTCCATGCGGGGACACAGCAGTGTAACCACCGTTGCTTGGCGGTAGGATTAGCGATTAAGATGGTGATATCTACCCGGACGTACCTTGCATAAGGTTCTACTACCTGCAAATTATCTAGCGCATTCGATAACGAAATCATCCATAGCTTTTGAGCCCTTTTATATTTCGCTGAGCATGAACAGTGCTCATTGAGCACAGGGCAACTCTCACAGCTCAATAGAGAAGCGTAACTTTTGAGTTTGAGTTTTTTTATGCGAAACCGTTTTTATATGATCGTGCAATTTGTGCAGCACAAACTTAATAATACCGAAGAATAAGGGCCAAATCGTGCATTATTCTTCGGTGCATTTTGTGCGAAGTTTCTCCGCTGTTGTAAACGGGGTAGGTATGCAATAAACAGCGAAATATAAAAAAGGTCCGAGGTGTCAGTTCCGTTCCGGTCCATGCTGTCGTGGATTACGCAAAGCGTAAAAATAAGGAGCGCGCCAGGGAAATCCCCTTGAAGGCGGTTTACCTTTCGTACGTTCCGTTTTCCTCTCAGTGAAGTTTTTTGATTGTGTGATAATTAAAAAAAATTAAACGTAATAATAACAAATAGCTTGTAGTTGCTTTGATTATTAATGATTATTCATCTAAATAGTGGTACTAATGTTATTCACATTAACAAATAACGATTTTGCTGCAAATTTTACATCTGCTCCCACAAACTAAAATGTGCGGAACGGAACTTAGCGTAAATTGACATTGACAACTTGTCAATTGCGACGACTGCGAGCGAGACGTGATAGAATAAAAAATCTAAAGTTTAGTACGTAATAGTGATTATATTCTCTTTGGTACGTAATGAAATGAATTCCGAGTAGATTCAATTAATTGTTCTTTGCGGACTAGTGTTTGTGTTGAGTAATTAGTGTAGTATTATATGTAGACAAATCTTTTTATTTGCATGAAATTTATGAATAGTTAAAAATCTTTATACTAGATTTTCTCGAGGGAGAATGGTGCGTATCCTTTATCACCCTTCGTGTACAATGGCAACGCCCGAGTATATGAAGCTCAAAGATTTGTTCACGCTGAAGATTGGTATGAGCGACGTGCACAGCCAAATAATATCAGCAACGAAATTATTATACCAAAAAGATATCAATTCTGTTAGAAAATTTGAACAAATTGAAACTGTTGGTCAGCTATTAAAGGTATTGGAAAAGAGAGATGAATTATCTGAAGAAAAAATACTACCGTTGAAATTGTTGGCTCAACAGGTTCCCAGCAATACTGATTTGTTTAAAGCTATTGCAGAGTATGAGGCAAGTTTTGTGCCTGGACAGCATATCAATCAGTATGGTAAGTTGCTTGTGCAGTGATGTTCGGGTATCAATTAAATTGACCAAGTACTCTTAAGACACTAAATTAAAGGCAAAATGTAATCAATTTTTCCTAAGCACTTATGTTGACTCTCAAACATGCCCCCAGCACTGTTAGTAGGTAAAGTCTTAAATGCTATAGCTTGTATTAATTCAAATCCTGTGTCTACAGTGGTGTTACTATAGGGTGACTAAGGAAATGCTATCGGCCCCTAGTCCACAGGGCTCCTAACCGACTGAGCCTTAAGCACAGAAGGGATTATGATGCACATAATATATACTGAGGAAGGACCCCCACCTGATGAATTTGCCTCAAGTCCGACATTCAAAATAGTTATGCCACTTTGTGTCTATTTATACTTGGGTGACAACTGTACAATATAATAAGTATATTATGATATTGTAATATTACAAATTGGTTAAGAAAGAGACTCAAACATAAACTCACTCATAGCATGCTACCAACATAAGAGTATGAGTGCAAATGACATGTGTGTCACTGGCATAGTACCAAACATGTTAAATAGTTTGAATCCACAAAACAATTACAAGTCAAATCACTTCTAGTTGCAATGGATTCCAATAAAACTTTATTTTATATTTCAGCTGCCCGGAAAGAACAAAATGTTACACAACGCGAAGAAACGCCTCCACCAATCAATGTGGGGAAATACAGCTCATTCCAGGATGGCTTAAGTGATGCCAAAAGGGATAGGATAATAATCACTGTTACTGAGGAATTAGGCCCATATTGGCGAAATCTAGCCAGGTATCTAGGCATCCATGAATATAAGATAGATGAAATACAGTGTCTGAGTATAAAACAGTCTGAGAAGGCAATGCAAATAATGGAAATATACAATGAGAAAGCTGACCGTCAAAAATGGTTTTTTGATCTAATGGATGCATTAGAAAAAGCTCACAGACGAGACTTGAGTGACGGGATCAAGAAAATAGCTACAATGAACATGTAATGTTTTATTAGTTGATAGTCTTTAATATGAGCTATGTGTAATCTTTCCTTAACCTTTTTGCCGCCAACGACACATCAGCACCGCAGGTTCAACGCAAAAGCAACTTTCGATCAATTGGGTTTGCAATAAAGAAGGCCTGGGTGACGTTTCTTGTATTTAACGTGGCGGCGAAAAGGTTAGGGCTTGGTTCTTTATTTTAGTGTAAATTATAGGTCATGGGTGGTAAAATTTTAAATAAAATTAACATGTCAATGATTTTGTTTATTAAAAAAAACATTTGATAACAAAATATACTTCATAACTCATAAGGCACTTGAAAAATCTAAGTAATACTTAACCTTAGTAAATATTCTCATTTTCAACCTTTACTTAGGAATGTTCATAATGGCATAATAAAAAACGTATAGCTAGTTTCAATGTGAACTCAAACAGATCTTTGTAGTCACTACTTTTTAAATTGTTTGGTTTTTTATTGTTTTATACAATGAAGTGTTCACATACATGCATACATAATTTATTTCAAAATAATTCAGATATATATGTTATCATTATCAGCCTTCTGCCTGTTATGTCAAGTCTTTAAAAAAATTGCCCTATAAAGAATGAACGGATTTCTCTACTCCAACAACATCATACCACACCACCAGTGTGGATATAGAAGAGGACACTCTACCAACGAACAGGTGCACAGAGTTGCCAATAAGATAAGAGAGTCTTTGGAAAGTAAAGAATACTGCTCAGCCGTCGTCTTGGACGTCCAACAGGCGTTTGATAAAGTCTGGCATCAGGGATTACCTACTCTTTAAAGCAAAAATGAAATTGCCTCATAATCTCAACATGCTCCTGAAGTCCTATCTAGAAGAAAGAACCTTTAGAGTTAAAATTGACGACGCACGCTCAATGCTTTATAACGTGAAAGCTGGAGTTCCCCAAGGATCCGTGTTGGGACTGGCACTGTACTTACTGTTCACTTCTGACCTACCATCTACAAATAACGTAGTCACTGCAACATTTGCTGATGATACGGCAGCATTTTACAGCGACAAAGATCCTAATAAGGCTTCAGAAGCGCCACAACAACACCTTAACAAGGTAAACGACTGGATAAAAAAGTGGCGCATCAAAGCGAGGTCTAGTAAATTCACCAATGTGACATTTACCCTACGCAGAGACGATTGTGCACCAGTAAAACTTGGAGATGACAAACTGCCACATCGCGACTGAGAGAATTATCTTGGTATGCACCTTGACTGAAAACAGTTATGGAAGGTTTATATAAAGAAAAAAAGGGACGAACTGAATCAACGCCTTAGACAGCTTAATTGGCTGCTCGGCAGACACTCCCAACTATCTTTATGTAACAAACTGCTCATATACAGAACAGTCTTAAAGCCTGTTTAGACATATGGAATAGAACTCTGGGGTTCGGTCAAAAAGTTTAACATAGAAATCATTCCACATTTCCAGAATAAGATACTCAAAACCATAATAAATGCCCCCATAGTTCACCAGGATGACTGAACTAGGTACATGAGTATCTTAAAATCAACACTTCAAGTGGAAGCTGAGCTTAAAACAAGAATCTATAGGAACCGAATCTAAATTCACACCATCAGCTTGGCAAGTTCTTAGCGAACCACTACAGTTAAGAAGACTCAAACGCCTGCATTTATGGGACCTGACCTAATGAAATAAGTGTTAGAAAGAAGCAAATTCCTCGATTGAGGAACAGTCTCCACAAGTCACATTTATCTCAAAATATCTTTTTATGGCTTGAAAGCCGATCGCATGATAAAGTGATAATAAAAAAATATATACATGTTATTCGAGTTTGGTTCAATATTCCTATTATCCTATAACTTAAGTAAGGCACAAGTGGTTTATACAAATACATTATAATTATATGAAATGCCATATCAACACAATTTACATGCATTATAATGACAATGAGTTGATCTCATTACCACCCCGCTCTGGACGGCTAGCACGAGTGCGCGCGAGATAGATTACCCGTGTTTTTACTATTCGTTCTAAAAAGAGACTCGTGCTAGTCGCGCTGAGCCTGAATGGTATTTACATTACAGCCCAACATCACTCTGTGAGGCGTGTACCCAGCAGTGGGACGTATGTAGGCTGAATTGAATGATCCCATTATCGGAATATAAAATACAGATACAAATTCTAAAAAACTACACCATTACTGGATAAAAGATTGTTCTCTTGGAATGAAGTTTGTATAAATGCAAATATTATTATGGCCTTCATTTATGTTAATTGGCAAGAGAGCCGATATTTTGGGTTCCGTACCCAAAAGGTAAAAACGGGACCCTATTACCAGAGTTCGCTGTCCGTCCGTCCGTCTGTCGCCAGGCTTATTTCATGAGCCAGAAGAAATCCAGAATAATTAAGTCTTGATATATATATCAGTGACCAATATAAAGTGACCCCACACTGCGTACATTTTGCTTTGGAGCAGGGCTCTGCTTACACTGGTTTATAGATAATGGTACGGAACCCTTCGTGCGCGAGTCCGACTCGAACTTGACCGGTTTTTTGTTTAGCCCTCTAGCCCTAATCAGTTCCATTGATTTATTTTTGCTAGTATTGGAACTACTGGGACTTTCTATTACATGATTTACACAGATTTTTATAACATTCATGTACTACTTCCACGGATGTGATATCGATAAGCCCTGGCTTACAGGCATTTTCCCAATAGAGGGTTTAGCTTATTAGCATTCATCGCAGACAAAGCAACCCAATGAATAAATTTAAGCGCTATTATATCCTTTTTAACTAACCTGCGTGTGTGTAAGATCACACGCACATTGGGTAGAAACAAACAAAAACTTATAAAAAAAAATTAAAATGTTAGCATTTCCTTTTAACGCGTTCGCACGGGGTAAACTGTTAAAGACGTTGTATTATAACAATATAACTATCTATTGCACGGGTAACGGTGCGCAAAAATATGGTTCTAATGTTCCGAGGCCCAAATATACGCGTTCTGGAAGAGTCTCAGCCACGGGGATGCTTGGCTGGTCGGGTTGGCCGGGCTGGCGGCTGCGGGCGGCGAGGCGGGGCACTGCCACTGCAGCACGCATCGCTCCGGGTGAGGCATCATAGCTACATGCCGGCCGTCGGCGGACCGCACGCCCGCTATACCGTCTGAAAAAAAAAAAAGTTAAGAATGTCTATGGTGTCCAAAGTACTCATGACACTGGCCACTAGCCAGACATAATACGAATATGGAATGCGTGTGTGGTACTGTGGTAAGGTTACCCATACCGCCTTGCTAAGTGGCGCAGTATTTTTTTCTTGTTAGCGCTGTCATTTTGCATATGGGTGTGGCCCTAGTTAGTGCACAGCGGTCGTCGCGGGCGCGGGCGTTACTTACCGCCCTAGGGTTTTATATGGGGCTTACGGCCAAGTTAACCTATATGTTTTGATACCGTTTACGAGCAAGCGTGATGAAATTTTTTTTGAAAAAAATGATGTTACTCACAAGGACTGCCGTTAGGGTTCATAGGGTACGCTTCAGTGGGCAAACTGTCGTCGTCCACGTATTGCATAGCGATCTGCCGATTCTTCTGCAGTTTAGCAAGCACGGAAGTCTCGGAGACTGCGAATCTTCCTTCGCCATGCGCGACCCATACCCCGAGAACACTGCCACCCATCCCGCGGAACCAAACGTCCGTGCCGGCCACGCTTTCTGATATTTTCACTGCGCTCCAGCGGCATTCAAACCTGTTTTAGGATAGAATTTATTACCTATGATATTTTGAGTCACTGGCTAATGAGATGGGAAAATATGTCGGAAGTATATAAGTACCTAGTATTATTAAGGCTTCCGTGAAACACTAGTTGTATTAGGTAACTAAAAAATACTTAGTCGGATCATTCCGGAGATTGGGAACGCGGCTACTTTGCATGCTTCACTATTTCGCGAAGTAGCAAAAGTTTTTCATTTAGTCAAAAGAATTTCTACATCGAAATTAATCACCAGACAGAATTGTTCAACTAGTAAGCAAATAAAAAATAAGTACCTCTCAGATCTATTATGGTCCAGGAATATCTGTGTTTTGTTCAGTGCTCCATTGGTTTTTTCAGGGTCGATCCATCCAAGGAGAGCCATGAGTTGGCAACCATTGCATACACCAAGCGAGAATGTGTCGCTTCGGTTCTTGAAGTTGGTGAATTGTGAGCTCAGAGAGTTCGAGAACAGAATGCCTGCCGCCCAGCCCTTGGCTGAGCCGAGTGTGTCTGGAAGACAAAGACAAATAAATAAATATCGGTAAAAAATACATTTTAAACTTTTTTTCTTAAGTGTACTTCTACGAACTCCTGTTTTTGTTGTAATTAGCTCAAATTTGAGCTCTAAATATGTATTGCTCGTTTATTTGCACGGGCAACACTGCCTTATGGCTACAGACGGCCAGTAAGTAGATAACATTAGGATATTTATATGCTCTTAGAGGGACTGGCTAAGTACAATTTATGCAGCTTGTTGTTAATTAAAGTTTAAAATCTATACACGACTGGTTTGCTCTCAGCGAGATCTCAACGGATGTACTGTACCTGCGTAACTGAATCCTCCCGGGAACACCAATCCCTTGAAAGCATCCAGGGTGATCTTTTTGTTTTGTAAGTCGCTCATGGTCACGTCGTAAACTTCGAAGTTCGCCATCAGCAGCGAAGCGATCATCTCACGGTCGCCGTTCGTGCCTGAAACATCGTATTGTGCTTGATTAAAAACTCATAAGCAATCCAATCAATGCTAGAAAGTGTTTGAAGATATTTGGTTTTTGTAATACACACTGTAATTTTGTTTTTGAATGAACATTGGTTTATTACCTTCTTCACGCAGAACAGCTACCCTGGTAGAGTTGGATTTGATCACTGCGGCGGTAGGGTCGTACGTCACATTATATGTCACTCCCTTGCGATGGTTGAGACCTGAAACATAACATTTGATTAACAATCACAAACAAGTTTAATGCAGGATGGGCCTGGCAAGTTTTAGTAACGATGTTTTTTGCGGGTAAGGACTTTGTGCAGGGTCCGTTCGGATGTCTACCACCATCTTAGTCCTGTCGTCAGGTGCGTGCGCTGCTGTCCGGTGAGGAGAGTAGGATAGCTGGTGAAATTACTGGCGCATGAGGTATTCTATGTTACCCCACGAGGCTGACAACGCCAACTATCCATCAGTTGAACCATAAGCTCGTTTACAACCTTATTTAAAAAAAAAACGTTTTTACTAATATACCAAAGAGGAACTACTAAACTGATTTTAAAAATTAATAAGTAAGGTGCGGCCTCAGTGACGCGCGCAGTTTTGCAAAAAACATGCTGCTTGTTTATTTTGTTGTCTAGTTGATAAATGTGACGTAAGTAAGTAATTAGCCACCTCTGTCTTTTTGTCTTTATGAAGTGCACGCAACCTAATCAACATAAGGCTACTTTTTATACCGTAAAATGGTGAATTAGAAGACTATATTGTTGTTGTTGTAGGTGACGAAGTTGCCGGCAACATTGATTATACAGGAAGATCATAAAATAACAGGTATACCTTCCCATTCTTGTCTTGCGCATTCATAGTTGGCCTGAAGACACTCGAGTTGGTAGCTCGTTTCTTCCCACATTCTGTATACTTCTATCAGCTGGGCACTCAGTACTGCTTCACCATTGACTTTCACAGAAACCTAGAATTCAAATAAGGATTATAATCATTCATATTGGTATTAAATAGTGTTCAATTTTAATTATTATCATAATAATTTTAATGTGACAACGTTCTACAGTGGCTCAATATAGAACGTGAGAGATTATTTCACCCAGAAATAACTGGGTGCAAGGTTGAATATACTTATCACAATTTAAATATGCTTAACACGACTTATCCAATTATATCTGCATATTTTTAATGGCCATTTGCAGTGAACAATGATATCGCATAATAAAATAATCACCTAAATGGAATGTCATATAAAGCAATATTATTATTTAAGCCGATAAGTTCTAATTATGTTCAACCAAAGCAGTGTTATTCGACCCGTGGGTTGCGACTCCCGAGGGCTCGCGAAACCTTTTTAGGGGGTCGCAGTCAGGGCCGTCTTAAACTAGGCTGGGGCCCTTGGGCACACAAGAATTTGGGCCCCTTTTGGAAAGTAAAAAAAGCGAATTATAATAACATTCTTTTACTAAGTATGACCATTTATTATAGAAATTGTCGGTCCTTCGGGGCCCCCTGAGAATGGGGGCCCTGGGCACGGGCCCCATGTGCCCTTATGGTGCAGACGGCATTGGTCGCAGTGCCTTCAAAATACGTTAATTACAATAATATAGGTATTCTCCCACTTACACGCTGTCTTGTTATCCTAGGGCCTAGAGACCCTTTTCTCCGTAAGGATAAAGAAGTGATTAATATGTAGATAGTTATTAGCCTATCGCCTGATTTGAGTCTATTTTATAGCCAATTTCATATAATGATTAAGTACACTATTGTACAATTAAAATATCAAGTAGAAAAGCAGTCAAATTATATCACTCACGTCAGAGTTGATTCCATATTTGCCGGTAACGCCTATTTTCTTCGCCTTCACGCCGCTATCATTATATTGCGAGAGGACATATTGTAAGTTCCCAGGCGCTACTTCAACGACTATGCCCAGTTCCTCGTTGAATAGAGCCTCAATCGCTGACACGTTGGCTTCTACAGAAAGGTCTATGTTCACTCCCCGAACACCGCCAATACCCATTTCAAGGATGCTGGTTATGAAACCTCCTTCGCTTACGTCGTGGCCGGATAGTAGTTTATTTTCTGGAAAAGCGAGTATAGATGTAGTGTGCAATACCATAAAATGTTGGCTACAAATGATGGCCATTGCTGTCTTTACTTTTAGATTTAGACGATTCCAATGAAAAAATGCATAGCATTGAAATCTAATTACACCTTTATTCATAAATGCTTGTAATTCTTAGGTATGTTAAACATCAAAATCATCACTTTGACATTTGCCTATGCCAGACAGACAACACATTGAGTTAAAACAGATCCTCACTTTTTCATGAATGAGCTGTAATTCTATTATTTTTCTCAATAAAACCCTCATGATTTCAAGTGACATATAACTTACCTTTCAATAATTTCTGAGTGACTTTGAACAGTGACTTCAGGACCTCAGGCTCGTCTAGATCCGGTGGGTTGCTGCCCAGCTGCTTATAGCACTGCGCCAGCGCCGATCCCCCCAACCTGTAAGTAATTACACATTACTCTCTGTACTTTCGTTATTAGATATTGTTCATACGAATTGTAAACAATAATTCGCGAACCGTCGCAATCGCATTCATCAACTCTTTAAATAAATAAACAAATAAATAAACTGGCACTGGCGTGCAGTGGGGCGTCGCCAGGGCAGGGCAAATGAGCCCACAGAGCACATAGCCCGTGGGCTGAGTTTACCATAGTCATTTTTCTGTGAGTGACTTGACCCACTTTATCTTTTAGCTGACCACATTTTTTTTGACTGAGTGCATTGTAAAATAAGCCTATTGGAGCCATATAACAATTTAAGTTATCCACTAGGCTCTACATAGGCCTCTAAGACGGGCTCACGTGATCTAGAGTTAACTACGTAACTTCGAGGTAATTGCTGAGCCAAGGTTAAGTAGTGGCAAAATGGATGAAACTGTCAACCCCATTCCAGTTTTTTTTACTTCAGTGCACTAAGACTAGGAATCTAGAATGTGAACTTAGACTGATTTTAAAACATAATGTACAAGTTGTTAACCTGTATTTGCCCGCCGATACCGGGACGTGGACTAATGCCGAGTTTTCTGCCTTCAGAGCGGGTTCTATCTTGACTGTGATGTCGGGACACGGCGCGTAGGTTGACACTACTAAAGTTCCCGGCGATTTCACTGCGTAACAAAAAGTACAAGTGTAATCATACTTAACGTAAGTATGTAGCATTTTTACACCAATTATTATATGAATAAATATGAAAAGAAAGAAAGAGAAACATTTGTTGATGACTTGCAGAAACTGAAAAAAGGGCGTTCTAGTTTCGTTTGTCTCAACTAATATCAGTCATCAATCCGATATGATGATTGAAATATCACTACATATTATAAAACAAACCCCACCGCTGCGTCTGTCTGTTCGTCTCTTCTCAATGAACTCAAAAACTACCGAACGAATTTTCATGCCGTTTTCACCAATAGACAGGATGATTCACGAGGAGTTAGACTTTAGACATTTTATTCGTCAGAATATGCAGAAATTGGTTGAAATGTAACGATTATTTTTGTATGTGTCGGGAAAGGTCAAGCTGCTTGACATACTTTAAATTCTGCACGGACGAAGTCGCGGGTAACAGCTAGTCCTACTAATATTATAAATGTGAAAGTTTGTGAGTTTGGATGTTTGTTACTCTTTCACGCCAGAACGGCTAGACAGATCTGGATGAAATTTGGAACATACACAGATTATCGTCTGGAATAACACATAGGCCACTTTTTATCCCGAAAAATTGCGTAATTCCTGCGGGATAGCGATAAACGAATCCTCTGCAGACGAAGTTGCGGGCAACAGCTAGTAGGTTATAAAATAAACCCACCAGTCTGGCCGGCGACGTGAGCGCACATAGACAGCGAATCCTTCCCGCCATCGACGGCGACTCCTAGCGTCCGCATGGCGCCGCAGACCGCGTCGCAGGCGACCACCAGCGAGGCGCCCTCCGCACCCGTCTTGCCCGCCCACATCCAATTGCCTGAGCATTTCACGTCTTCCAGTTGAGATATACCGGCGAATACCTGGTCAAAGGAAAGCATGAGGCATATTGATAATCATGAAATTGTGACTACCGTCATGAGCCAAAAAAGCTGGTCAAGTGCAAATCGGACTCTAGCACCGAGGGTTTCCACATACGTACATAAATCAAGTCTTACGGGGTAGACAGAGCCTAAGGTAACAAGACCTAAAAGCCACGTTTAGCATGATTGTCGGCGTATAGGTGGAAAAGGGAATCAATATAGTGATGGGTTGCTAGCCGCATCGCCTATAACATGATTAGCGCTCATTCCCTCGATGGGCTTTTACCATCTGCGAGGGAAGAGAAGCAATTGGTACATTCTATGTTGTTGAGAGTTCGGTAGGTACTAATTTTTTTAACGTAAACGTAAAACGCTTATATCATTCCGCTTTGATGTAATTGTTTCTCACTTACCAAATTGGTGAGAGCTTCCCCAAGCGACAAACGCGCTCCTGCCGCTGGGTCCAACAGGCCCTTAATGTTCTGCGTACCAATGGAGGTGGCAGATCCAACGAGCTCGTTGTACGAAAGGGCGATGACAGCGCAGTCGGCCAAGGGCGTATGAAGAGGCCCCACACACTGTTGCTGGGCCACTAGCCCCGTTACACAACGGTCCACCTGAAAATGTTTGATACTGGTCTTAATTTGTGGTCGGTTGCCATGACTACACGACTTTTGGTCAACGACAAACGACAAGGTCCGTCTGGGTAGTTTCTTACTCACTAAAAGTTGACGCACACATAACCGCTCGGCACCGGATTAGCATCAGCACCATCTCAACTCGAGCCGTTCAGTATTCTCTGTATGAACTCCATACTGTGACGCACACTTATCGCAGGCTTCGCCTCGCCTCGGCACAACCTAGCAGTGCGTGGGCAAGTCGCCGTCACCGCGCGGACCTGGGGTGGTCCCCTTGCCTTTTTTTTTTTTTTATATGAATAGGAAGGCAAACGAGCAAGTGGGTCACCTGATGGTAAGTGATCACCACTGCCCATAGACACCCGCAACCCCGGAGGGATCGCAGATGCGTTGCCAACCTAGAGGACTAAGATGAAATGCCTCTTGTGCCCGTAATTTACCCGGCTGTCTTACCCTCCACACCGGAACACAGCAGTGCAAGCACTGCTACTTAGCGGCAGGATTAGCGAGTAAGATGGTGGTAGCGATCCGGACGGACCTTGCACAAGGCCCTACCACCCGCAGGTTGCCGTTGCCTATGCGACATCGCCTACCGTTGATTTGACCGCTAACCACCAACCAGTCGCCGGCTCGCGTTAAGCGCGCTGTAACCGCGTGGACGCCTTGAAGGCACCGAGCCGCTTCCGTTACGATTACGAGCTTACGTATGGTTGACGGCGAGCCGATGAAGCGAGGCGCTCCCGTTCCGATGTCGAGCGGTTGTCTGCGACAACCTCAATCCTAATAGCAGTACTTGACAGTAGTACCCTGGCAACACCAACTGCAGGCCTTTGGTTGTGGCGGGATTAGTCTCACCTTATTAGTTAAGTATCTCTTGCTGGCTACGTTGACAAGCCTCAGAACCCTGTCGAGAGCGCTTTTCACAGTGACGTCCTTCGGCAGTGACAATGGCAATGCGGTTCTATTATCTTGCCTCAAATCGAAAGTCTTCCTTGGCATGTTTCCTACGAAAAAAATGGACATTTATTACACGCCCCAATGACGAACGAAGTCGCAAGAAAGCGAAATGGCGTGACTTCTTAACACCAGAGAGTTGTTAAACACTGTTGAGGCTAGCTCTGTTCTGTACAAGCAAAGGTTTAAAAAAACTGACCGTCGATCTTCTGTACTAAATGGGCATTTGATGAAGATAGACAACTATACGTGCCCCAACAGTTTTAAGAACACATACCTAACACAGCTTCCAAGTGCAAGTCATATGGTAGCTTGGCTTGAATTTCTGGCTTATTTCTTTCGCTTCTGTCGAGGTAGTTGTCACTAACTCCACCCTCTACTAGGCTCATGTAACCGTCGCCTGTCACTTCACCCACGAATGACACCGGGCAGCGTTCGCGGCTACACAGCTCTGAAAAAGAAAATAAGGCAGATATGAAATTCTAGTCACCCAAATGAAATAGATGAAAAGTAGGATTTTTATGCTATCTACATTGGTGGTTAGGAAGGCCATTTCCCACATCAAGGGCTTGAAAATGGCTTAAATTTTGTTAGTCCTAGCTCAATACATTTCTTACACTTGAGCATTCAATTGTAATGAGCATTCTAGCGAATGTTAAATTACAGGTAAAACCTCACAAAATGTCGCAAATGCTCGCTGCATTTTGCATGAAAATCGTGCATGCTCGCTGTTCTGTTCCAAGTGAATGCTCAAGTGCATCAGCACCTTTAGATAATTTGATGTGTTTGATCGTAGTAAGAAACAGTTATCTATTAGAATATTAACGCTGTTGTTTGTTTATCTCAAGAAAAAGCTGCGAGATCATTAGATTAGAAGATATTTAGTTTTCTTCTTCAAAATCTTGGTCCTCACGACGCTCGAGTAAATCCATATTTAGCATAGTGGCCTCCCCTTTCTAAAGTCGCAGGAAAAATCTAGCGTTCTAATATTAACATAACATACCTTCCAAAACAGCTCTATTCTCCTTAGAGCAGAGCAACGCGTCATTTTCCTGGTATTCCGCCCCCCACAGCTCGAGCGTCGTGATGGTCGGGTCGCCGAGTTGGAACTCCTTCGTGAACACTACGGCGCCTTCTGGTTCCACTAGTTCCTTCAACACATTCCCGTTGCCACCAGCACCTTGGTCATGGATTGCTGAAAATGCAAAAAAAGCTATTATAGAAGGCTGTATATGCGCATATTCAACTAAGCATCTAGAATGCTGTCATTACTTGGTTAGATTCTGTAACTGAAGTGTAGCACCAAGTGCTTATTATTAAAAAAAAACTTTTATATACTTATTTCCTACTTTTGGTTACTCATTACCATATACATAATAACCTAAACAGAAATACAGTTGGATATTCTCTCCTTTATATTATAATTAATTGAAATCTTTACGACGGCATTAATACATATAGATACCGGACAAGACCCGAGATCACGCTACATATTTTTTTGATTAAACAATAATTACCCTAAAATGTGTTAGTGAAATGGAAATAAGATTTAAAATTCGGAAACTTAGTATTTATAAAGAAATTTTCGTGATAAACAACGTTATGGATATATTATCTTACCTTTCATTTTATTTAAGAGTTGTTTTAAAACTTACATTCGACAGGATTGACGTCAGCCTCTAAACATCCCCTGACGACTCTGTTCAGTCGGTTTCCCATCTCAGCATCACCTGTTCAAGATGTTTCTTATAAAGCTTTTAATACAACATAAAAATTAGGCTGTTAAATATTCACATCAAACTCCAAGTAACTTTATAGGTAATACGTATACAATTTTTTTAAAGTGGTACCTCTTTGAACAGCTCCAAAATCTAAAGCAGCGTCTCTGGAATCGCCGCCCTGAACCGCGACCGAGGAGGCCGCGCCGCCGCCCACGCCGATGCGGTACACGGGACCACCAATTTTCACTAACAACATGCCTGCAAACAAGGTTTTATGAAAAACTTCATTTTCATGGGTTCCAAGACATGCACGCCACTGAGTGTGATAGGAGTCAATCACTGGTCAGTCTTATGTAAAAAGCTTACAACAGAAAACGGTTAATCTCACCTTTATCGGGTTTATTCTTCTTGATCATTGAATGGGGCATGTATCCGATACCGCCGCTGAACATGATAGGTTTTACGAATTCCTCTCTTACATTGTCGCCGTTTTTCAAACCGTACGATTGAACGAATCCTGTGAAATTAAAGCTTGTTAACTTTTGTTATTAACAGCAACTAGAATTTTAAGTAGCAATGAAAGATCGGATTCCAAATTGACGTAACACTAAGCATTAAGCCTAGTTTACACATGAGCAAAATTCGACAAGTTGCATAACATAGCGGGGTCGTAACGGTTCTCATGTCCGAGAGCCACTATGTATGTAACTTGCTCGGATTTTCTGAAATGTTGAAACTGGGTTTAGGCTGTGCAAATACCAGCGAAATAATGCACCCACGTGCATAATCATATTGAGAGAAACATGAAGTAAATATTTTTTCAATAGGTTTTGATAGGAGTACACTAGCATGATAGTGTTCATATAAAAAGGTGTTGTTACCTGTTATAACAGGTTCGCCAAATTTGTTTCCATAGTCCGAAGCTCCGTTGCTAGCATCAATGATGATTTGCAGGGGACTAGCGAAGTTACTGGGGTACTCCCAAGTTTTCTCTTCCCATGGTAAATCATATCCTGGTGAATAAATTAAATTAGTGACGCTTTTTTGTACATAGTATGCACAGTCTGCACATGTAGATAAACAGCTTTACACCCGACTCTATCGCCCAAGATCAAGTCATTGAACTTTTGAGCTTCTTTTTGAGCTCTTCCGCTCTTTAATGGTTTAGGCTGCGCGTTGTCTGTCAGTCAGTCACCGGTCAGTTACTTTACTCGTCCATAGATATAATATAAATGTGCAATGTACTATGACGACATTATGCATTTTATTTACCTACACTCAGCAACAAAAGAATGCAATACGTTACGCTAAAACCTTCATAGCGCGTTTGTGATAAGAAAGTCATAGTTTTCAAGCCTTTAAACTAAAATCAATGCTGAATTCAGGCCTCGTGTCACAGTGAGAGGATTTGGCTGTAGTTCCTAATCGTTGTTCAATCTATACTATAGCGTTGGGCTGACAACGGCTTTTGCCGACTACCGCACTTGCCGGTTCCAAACAGTCGGCATATGTACTATAGTAAAATCACGAGGTGAACAAAAACATAGTTTGTGTCTTTGTTTGCATGCCAGATACATCATGTAGTCTAGGAAGCTGCTCCGCTGAACGACGCCAATAGTATAGTCGAATTACCGAAAAGTATGGAAGTAATTCGTGTAGTCGTGTTTTTTTGTGGAATCGTTAGAGGGCACGAATAGATGGTTTCCCTCGGTTTGCACCTTTCTATCATGTACGGAACACTTTAAAATATTAGGTATAAACTTCAAATGCCGTTATTTTGGAGTATGATAAAAGGTATTAGGCGCAAGTTTAGCCACGTGAAGGGTCCCCTTTGGTACATAATGTATGTTAATTAAAAAGGTGTACGATGTATAGAATCTTGGTAAAATATTTTTTTCTGATTGCGGCTCGAGGATAATTCAGACGGTTGGTGCAAACTTAGAATAAGCTTTTCAAAGTATTATAAACACCCAGGTAACTTTGCACCCCCGTGCAAAGTATGGAACATGTTTTTTTTCACTCTTTTGTAGATTGTACTTAGGGGGAAATTAAGATAGTCGTGAAAATTTATAAATAACACATATTTAAAAGATACTACATTCGCACTCAATAAAAAAAAGAAAATTTTAACCGGAAGTTTGGTAAACATAGTTCTATCTAAACGCAAGGAATAGCAGCGAACGCTAGGTAGCGGGTAGTATTACAGAACCGCATGTTCCGTGTAGAAATGTCAATTTTTTATGGGGTGCGAATGTAAATCAAACCAAGTTAAGACGATTGTGACGATTTTTATTAATTCCAAAATTTCCCCCGAAGTACAAAGACAGTAAAACATAGAAAACTACTTTCCGGGTGTCGCACCCTGGTGCAAATTTGGTATTGTGTTTTGATATATATTCTCATCATTTCCTCAATTTGCACCGCGTTCTGTATTTTTCCCGGGGCCGCAATGCCAAAAAGTATATTTTTAGTTATATGATTTTTTTTTTGTATGTTCCGTAGCTTGAATTGAGCTAAATAACGGGTGCAAATATAGATTAAGATGTAATAAAACGTATGGCAAATTGCACAGACTACACCTATTTTTTCTTCTTAGTTATTACTATTACACCATTTTCAACCAATTCCACCCCTTTCCGGGGGGGTGAATATATCAAGTGATGTATTAAATTCAATTTCTAACCCATACAAATCAAAAACAATTGTTTTTATCAGTTCTTAGAATTATTTCCTGACTTAAGGGAAATTTCACGTATTTTGCCTCCACTACAAGGCAATCGGCAACTAATGCGACCCAGCCGTGACTATTAAATCACTAGTCCGCGTAGAATTAAACATATAAACTAATTTCTAAACGACACTGAAAATTAGAACACAGAAAAATCCGAAAAGTAAAGCTATGGCCGGGAATCGAACCCGGAACCTCATCATTCTGTGACGCGTGCTATACCCCTACATCACCCTAGTAGGTTTTAATATTATAAATAATATCTACGAAATGAAATCAGCACCATCTTGACATGACTTTTTTTTTTTATTAAACTTGAAGTAACAGAAAGAACCACAAACAAACATAAGTCTATGGATAGAATAATCTAACACTCCTCCTCGATTATAAATGTGATGATTGTAATCAGAACATTTACAATCGCACTATAATGTATGCAAAATATAAACAATAACTGAATAGCGCTAGCTTAAGCAATAAAACAATAAAAGAAATAGTGTCTATCATTAACACATTAATCATACTAGCTCCTCCTGAATTTTGTAACACATTCTTATAAAAGTATTAGAAATAACGTTACATTAGTATACTGACAACAAATTTCTATTATGAGTAAATTTATCTACAGACAGTATCTTAGTAAACATATCAGCAGCATTATTGTATGAGTCGACATGATACAAAGCAATGGTTTTACTTCTAGTCAAATCTTTCACGAAATGAAATTTTATATCAATGTGCTTTGCACGTTTGCTATTTTCATAGCTATTTGACATGGCAATAGCTCCCATGTTATCTACATAGACTATAGGAATCAAACATTCACCAAAGTCTCTCGCTAGTCCTTTGATATTTATTACCTCACTGCACGTAGTAGCCAGGGCTATATATTCTGCCTCGGCTGTAGAAAGCGCGACGCAATTCTGCTTCCTTGAAAACCATCCGATGACATTTCCACAATACATTAACACACTTCCACTCATGCTTTTCCTGTCTATCTTCTGACCTGCCCAATCGGCATCCGAGTAGGCCTCTATAGTGCAACTATCATCATTCGCCTTCTTGTAGTTCAGTCCATATTCTTTGGTTTGTTTCATATATCTCACAATCCTTTTCGCTTGCTTCCAGCATTGAATATCTGGTTTATCTAAAAATTGACTTAAGTAGGAAACTGCATAACTAATATCTGGCCTTGTCACTGTTGCCAGGAACATTAGGCTCCCAATTATTTCTCTGTACGGTACATCTATTACATCATTAGTTCCTCTTTTTTGTGTATCCTTTTCCATTGGTGTTTTCACTCCATTGCACTCTGTCATCTTAAATTTCTCCAACATTTTTTCGATCTGTGTCTTTTGATTTATTTTCATGCCATTTTCACTTCTTGTGATTTCCATTCCAAGAAATTTGTTAATTGTCCCCAAATCCTTGGCATTAAATTCTTTAAATAACATCATCTTTACTTTCTTTATCTCTTCCTCTTCTCCTGTCAGCAATATATCATCGACAAACACCAAAAACCAAACTTTGCTGTTGTAATACAAGCAAAAATCATGTTGAGATCGTTTTAGTCCTACTTTATTTATTAAAAATTCATTAAGCCTTTCATTCCAGCATTTAGGACTTTCTTTCAATCCATATAAGCTTCTTTTCAACTTTAGTACTTTGTTTTTCTCAACTTTGACTCCTTTTGGTACTTTTATATATATTTCATTTTCCAATATTCCGTTCAAAAAGGCTGTGGGTATATCTAATTGATATATACCATAATTCTTTCTTACTGCATGTGCAAACAGCATCCTTATCGTATTCATCCTTGCTACCGGTGAGTAATAGTTTCCAAAATAACTCTCTTTTTGCTGAAACCCTTTTGCTACCAATCTAGCCTTCTTTAAACCGTTCTCTTTGGTATTAAAGACCCATTTTGTATCAATTGGCTTTTTACCTTTAGCTTCTACAACTTCCCAGGTTTGTAATTTTTCTAGTGAGTTAATTTCCTTTTCAATTGCTTTTTCCCATTCTTTATCTTTAATAGCTTCTTCGTAATCTACAGGGTCTTCTGAGCTCATTAAACAGTACGCCATATATAATTCATAGTCATTTAGAAATTTTGGTTTATTTATTTGTCTTCCTGATCTTGTATTTTCACTAAGATCATTTGAACAGAAATGAAATGTGTCATTCTCTGTTGCATCATTTGCATCATTTTCATCATTTTCTTCCTCGTTGTGTCTACTTATATTTTCGTTGTTAGTCTCGGTTTCAACTTTTTCATTTTCTTTCTTATGTACTGTTGTGTTTTCACTATCTAATTGTATTTCTTCTTCTTCATCATTATTCACATAAGGTAAGAACTTAGTATGTTTTTCTTCTGTTTTTTCATATTTGTATACAATCTCGTTTTCATTAAATTTCACATCTGTAGATATTATGACTTTATTCGCCGTTGGGTCAAAAAGTCTGTATCCAGAGCCAGAGTAGCCAACCATTATTAATTTTTTGGCTCTTGGCTCTAATTTTCTTGGTTTAGGTAATGTTACAGCCCATGCTTGGCTGCCGAAAACTCTCAGTTTTGACAAGTTATTATGACCATACCATAACATTAATGGTGTTTTACCATTTAGTGCTGCAGTCGGACTTCTATTTATCTCATATGCAGATGTCATCACTGCTTCACTCCATAGTTCTTTCGGTAATTTGGTCTCTATAAATTTTGTTCTCACTTTATTTAATATTGTACGGTTCATTCTCTCTGAAGTTCCATTTTGTTGTGGCGTATATGGTGTTGTATATTCTATTAGTATTCCCTTATTTGTACAGAAATTTTTAAAGTTGTTTGAACTGAATTCGCCACCATTATCTAGTCTTAAACGTTTTGTTTTCAAACCAAATTGTGTTTTTATATGCTTTATGAAGTTTATTATATTGCTTTCAGCTTCATCTTTTGTTTTTAATAATCGTACTACAAGGTAGTGTGAATAATCATCAATAAGTACTTGAAAGTATTTAAAGCCATAGATGCTAGTGGGCTCTACTGGTCCACATAAGTCTGAATGTATTAAATCTCCAATTTGTTTACTATTACTTTTCTGATAATAGAAGCTTCTCCTCGTGCTTTTTCCTTCAATACAAGTGTCACAGATCATGTCTGGTACAGGTAAGTTTAATAGTTTTAAATCATTGTAGTTTATATGACCAAGTCTTTTGTGCCATATGTCACTGTTGTTGTTTGCAACATGAGCTTCCTCAATATTCAAGTCCAGTTTCAGTATGTACAAGTTGTTACATTTATTACCCATAATACATGTGTTGTCTTTCCGTATCATAACATTATTGTCAGTAAATGTGACGTTGAAGCCTTTTTCTGTTAACTTATTAATGGATAATAAATTATGTCGCAATCCTTCTACCAATAATACTTCAATTTCAATTTGTAATGGTCGTGAACATTGATAATCAACCATTAAGATGCCTTTTCTTCGAGCAATTAAAACCTGTCCATTTGCTATTTGGATTTTTATTGGTGTTGATAGATCTGTTATATTTGTAACATATTTTTCGCATTCTTTCTTTACCATATGGTTTGTTGCTCCAGAATCTAATATGAATTTATCTGTATTTTCAATTGCGGCCATTGCTATAAATGATACTTTGTCTTTCGAAGTGTGTGGGCTCTGACTTTGACCTCTAAAGGTACCCCTATATGCTCTTCCTCGGTATGTATTGCGGTACGGATAGTATTGCAACTGCTTTGGATGATAAAAACAAAGTAGCGGGTATTTTCTGTGACCTATCAAAGGCGTTTGACGTAATTAACCACAAGCTACTGCTAGAAAAGATACGACACTATGGTGTTAAAAATAATATCTTAAAATTGTTCAAATCTTTTCTTGAAGGCAGACAACAGACGGTTGCAGTCGAAATTAACGGAAGGAGGGTTAAGTCGGGGGCAGGTGATGTAAATGTCGGTATTCCACAGGGATCGGCCTTGGGAAATACCCTGTTCTTATTATTTATTAATGATCTTGCTGCATCTGTCCCTGATGGTCAAGTGGTGTTGTTCGCGGATGATACCACAGTTGTGGTGAAAGCGTGTGCGTACGATCAGCTTGAGCACAGGATACGTGGCGTGTGCAATCAGCTGCATGAATGGTTTTCAGCAAATGGGTTGATCCTGAACGTCACGAAGTCAAATGTGATGTTGTTTTCAGCTAGGAACCACTCTGATAACCCACAAGTACAGAGTCCATTGCCGCTATGCAAAACAAGCAAATTCTTGGGTTTTGTGATGGATGCTGGGCTAACCTGGAAACAGCATGTGGAAAAACTTTGCGAAAGACTATGCAGTGCCGTTTTCGCACTGCGAAAGCTCAAACCACTCATTTCCGGGAAAGCTCTAGTCCAAATCTACCATGCTCATTTCCATTCGCTCATGTCGTACGGCGTTATTTTGTGGGGAAACTCAACAAATTCTGACAAAGTATTCAAAATACAAAAGAGAGCTCTGCGCACGTTGGCAGGTGTCAAACCACGAGATTCGTGTAGGGATTTATTTAAAAGATTTGGCATTATGACGCACTATTCCCAATATGTCTATGATATTTTATTGTTAACTCGCCGTAATATTGATTCCTTTAAAAGGGTTAATATTCCGGGCAGAATAATCCGGCAGACCGGGCGATTGCAAGCGGTGCCACGGCGGTTGGCGCTGCTCGACAAGAACCCGCGTGTCATCGGGCCTAGACTGTATGAGAAACTACCCACTGAGCTGAAAAATGAATGTTCGGATGAGACATTTGGGCGCCGACTAAAGAAACTTCTTTTGGACAAATCATTGTACTCTGTAAAAGAGTATAGTGAAATGTTTATTTCCTGACATTGAATGATTCATTTGTACTTTGTACCATATTGTTTTAATTTAATTTTAATTTTTTATTTTATATTAATTTTATTTTATTATTTGACATTTGTTTCTTGATTATTATTTATTTCTGATTTCTAGTTTTTATATGAATTAAGAAAGAAAGAAGAAAGAAAGAAGACATTTATTATTATTATTTATTATTTTAATGTACCTTATTGTTTTTATTTTATTTACAATTGACGATCTTTTTGTGACTTTGTTATGTTTTGACATAAAAATATAATGTAAATTACAAATGGAAATAAATCTAATCTAATCTAATCTAATCTATGAGCTTCGGCCTCTATTCGAGTTTTGACCTCTATACATAGTTCGTCCTCTTAGTGGGTTATAATTGTTGTAGTTGTTACTAAAGCAATCAGTTGCTTTGTGGCCTCTTTTGCCACACTTAAAGCAGGCCATGAATGTCACCTCAGGCATTGTTTCTTTGCCACTATTTTTAAGTTCTGCATCTAATAGTCGGGCCTTTACAAAGTCTTCACTTAATTCTCTTTCTACACTCATAGTCTCGAGAGTAGTAATAACAGTTTCATATGAATCGGGTAAAGTCAGTAGTAAATGAGCTACCTTGTCGCTTTCATCTAATTTACAGCCCGCGGCTTCCATCTCATTAAGGATCGAGTCAAATTTCAAGAAATGATCTTGTAAGTTACCTGTACATTTCAGTGACAGTAGTTTCTTTTTTAGATGTAATTTATTAAATACGCTTTTCCTTTCAAATATTTCTTCGAGTTTAGAAATCATTTCTTTGCTCGTGTTGGCCTTCTTAATAATATCGAGATATTTGTCTGATACATACTGGACGATCGTGGATCTTGCTTTCGCATCTTTAATTGCAAATGATTCAATTTTTTCTTTTTCTTGTGGTGGATTTTCTAATAAAACTTTTGCAACACCTTTTTCCTCTAGTAAAACTCTAATCCTGAACTTCCAATTCGAAAAATTTTGCTTTTCGTCGAGTTGAGGCATCACCATGGAAGCCATATTCGTTTGTTTTATATCGTTACAATTTTTTTACCAGAAAGTTATAAAATGTTCCAACTATTTTCCTGTACCATCTCGCTGACTGGTTTTAGTATATTATTTCGTAGTACGTTTACTATTAAATGAATCCCATAACCTTTTAATATTATAAATAATATCTACGAAATGAAATCAGCACCATCTTGACATGACTTTTTTTTTTATTAAACTTGAAGTAACAGAAAGAACCACAAACAAACATAAGTCTATGGATAGAATAATCTAACAGTAGGTTAATAAGAACTAATGCTGATAGTATATTCTGAACTATGCAATTTTCCGGAATTAAAAGCAGCGTTTTAATCTATGTTACCAGCTATCTCTGTTCCAAATTTGATCCAAATCCGTTCAGTCGATTAAGCGTGAAGAAGGAACAAACATAAACACGCATCCACATCCTCACTCACAAACTTTCGCATTTATAATATTAGTAGGATACATGCATATCACTTACCAGGTATATTGAGATTGCCAACGCTGTATCCGGCGGTGCCGGCGACCGTGTGGCCGCCCCTCCCGACGCCCTGCACGTCCCGAATGCGGCCCCCGGTGCCGGTGGTCGCTCCGCTGAACGGCGCCACGGCTGTCGGCATGTTGTGCGTCTCAGCCGTGAATATTATGTCCGACTCCGTCTCTTCTTGGACTACCTCGGACGGCGCTCGGACGCTACGGGGCCTGAGCTTCGTATGTTTGAATCCTTTGATAGCACTAAAAATTAATAAAGGTAATTTGTAAGAAATAGGAGACCCGAACAGAGGGATTGCGGCCGTTGCCAATTCAGAGGTTAAGCTGATGTTCTTTTCGTTAGTTCATTGCTACAAACTTGTATTTAATGTTTGCGGTACAATCGAGGGCATAAATATCGATAAAGCGATCATCTCTATAATTCACCGACCGTATCGTTTGTGGCATTAAGGTGTAGAGAGATGTTTTGATGTCTTGGTGACGTACATAATATATTTATGCCCTTGACTGTACTTTTGAGCGTAAGAGGGAAGTAGGTCAATAAGTCCGATATCCGTATTTTTTTAGGGACTTCATCGCAAATGATAAGAACAGGTAGATAAGTACAGTCAGCATCCGAAGTTGATAAACAGACGAAGAGCTCCAAATGATCTACACACCCTTTTATTACCTTGGCAATTGAGTCATGTGAGCTTAATAAAGACATTAAATATGTTACCTGCTGTTGTCTCCAAACTTAATAACATTATTGTCGTTTGAAGTAGATTGCGTGGAAGCAACCATATCAATCAGCGATTCATCAATCTCTTTGCCATCCAAAATAATTTTGCCCTTGAAATAAAATCTCACTTTAATAACCTATTCCAACGTCCATAAAAAACTTGTTACTTTAAATATTATGTCACCTTGAAGAACCAATGACGCGAATGCTCGCTGTTGCTCTGAGCGAGATCAAATAACTCCACGCTTGTCGGGTCTCGTTTCAGTTTATTCACAAACAAATCCATGTAAAAGTCCATATCCCATGCATCAAAAGCCAAACCTAAATATAGAAAAAAATTACGATTTACTGTTAGAATTAAAACAATCATGCAATAAGATGTAGCAGATTAGAGTAATAAAGTAGAAAAACTTCGTAATCACAGATTTTCCACCTTCATTTCAAATTTTCCAGTCAAGTGGTTTGCATTTGCATGCACAATCATCACAAGGATATACCTATAGACATCCCTTTCTAACGTCGACGTCAGAACGAGACCTTGGCATCTTTGAAGACTACTCTAGCATGCTATATGGGCTATTAGTTTAAATACACCAGCTGTTCCAATTCTAATTTAAACTGCAAATCACAAATCATATACAAATCACGTCTTTATCCCTTACGGGGTAGACAGAGCCTAAGGTAACAAGACCTACAAGCCATGTTTAGCAAGACACTGTGGGTGTATAGGTAGAAAGTGGAATCAAAATTGTGATGGGTTGCTAGCCGCATTGCGTATTAACATGATTCCTATGATTTTCGCCGATTCCCTCGATGGGTTTTTACCATCTGCGCGGGAAGACAAGCAACTGGTACATTCTATGTTTCTTCTTAGCTCCCAGACCAGCATGGAAGTGCAACTCCTTGTACTGAATTTATTTTTACGGCGATCTAAGATTAGGTACCGTTTTAAGACTCCCTTTGGAAAGTCCCGAGAAATTAAATGTTTACAGAAATATGTGAATGTTTTACCAAGTTTCTGGTTGACCCGTTCCATGGCTGGCCGGCCTTCTTTCAGAAGTGGCACAACAAACCACGGCTCCAAGTCCTTCGGTAGTCCCTCATTGAAACTCTTCCTAGGGAGGTTCTCTGACGTATAAATGCATTGCGTCATCCTATCATGTAGTACGGCGGCCAAATCTTCGAACTGTTTCTTATTGACATTCTTTGCTGCGTTGAAAGTGACGAGATGTCTAGTAGACACTTCAAGGCGGACCACATCGCGCAACCCAACGCTCTCACAAATCTGTACAGAGTTACTCGAGTCTGCCGTTGAGAAATTGAACCTAAAACAAAAACAAAATAAAAACAATTGAAAAGCTAAAAGACTTATGCGCGCTACGCGAAGAAAATTAGATAAATAATTTAACACACAGTGCCAAACTTTACTTGATATCTTGCATTATCATTATCAAAGACGATTTTATTTCTTAGAGTGACCTCTTCCAGTTAACTTTTGAATGATTGACATAACATCAGAAACAAGAGTAAACCAGACAAACAAATCACAATAATACCAAAATTGGAAATTAGGAACCATATAAACCAATAAAATAATAACTATAGACATGTAAGCTAGCAAAAGTAGGAATTCTGATATTCATAAAAATTAAGCAACAACTATACATACATACATACATACATAAATCACGTCTTTATCCCTTATGGGGTAGACAGGGCCTGAGGTAACAAGACCTATAGACCATGTTTAACATGATTGCAACAATTATAATAATAATATTATAGAATACCTATGTGAGAAAATAATTAAACATTGTGATTAAAATTCAAACAAAAACCTACACTACAATCCTTAAAGTTTAGAGACGAAAATAGAGTCATGCTGGTAGAAACATTATCAAAAGAATTATTATAAATTTATTACCTCGGTCCAATTTCGATGATTATCTGATTGTTCCTCACATTAGTATAGCAGGTGTTATTTCTCAAAGCCTGAGGATGAAGTGGGGAGCTGAGCAGCCATTGCAGAATCTTTATCTGATTAATGTTCAGGTATTCACAACCTTCAGCAAGTTCCACATGATAACAAAGTTCAGTAGATAACTCCAACACATCCGTGTCAACGACTTTTAGTTTCTGTAGAATTTCTTTTGTTTTATGCACACTAAATGCTTCGCACGAAAAAAATCTTATTATGCACATATTGGAATTAATATTGAAGCAGCGGAGTCTCACACTATACTGTCTGTAGAATTGATGTCATGGGCTCATCAATTACTGTCTTACATCAATGGCAAAGTTCAATCATGGAGTTATCTGTAACAGATAGAGACAAACAAAAGCTTATGCAATGTGAATGTGGTGATGACAACAACTTTATTAAGTGAGAAAAACATTTTTGTTCATTTATTTCTAGTTGATCTATTGACCTCTCGAGGTCATATGGAAATTTACTATACAATACATTTATTTACTCCAACTAGGAAGACAAGTAAACAATGTTAATCAATTCAATGAAGTAAAATATAAAAATATGATGGGTGATTTATAGTATAAGTTTTGAAGACCAAGAAACTAATTTCATTAGCAATTGTTAAACTTGAAAATTTTAAAACATAATGCAATAAATAAATAAAAGTATGCACAGAACAGTAAAAAAAAGGTTTAAATTGTTGAATCACTGCATTTCTACTACAATTATTATATACTAGTGATTAAACTATTTTTACAATTATGGAACTAAAAATACTTATAAACTTTATGTGTAATTACTTAAATATAAAAATATAAATGTATTACAAGACGAATTAATTAAACTAAAACTAAAATAAATCTAAAACATACTCCTATGCGGCATTGAGCCAAAGATGCTAGCAGCATTTCCCCGCTGTATTGCAATACTAATTCGCTGTACGAGGAAGCTTTCTTTGTTATTTATTAAAAGTTATTCCAATATAAATTGTTGAATCAAAAGAAGTCCATAAAAGGAACAAAAACATTTGCCTTGCTACTCCGCTACCACATAGCAGGTTAAAAATACTAGATTGGCTTCAGTTTGACTTACCCTCATCAATTACAACATATTTAAACAATGTTACAATATGTTGGAGTTTTCAATCGCGTGTCCATCTCAGCTGCAGTGCATACTAACATTTTCTGTATTTTTTTTATTAATACTTTATTCAACCACTTAATCAATGTCTATTAATAATAATTATTATTATTCTGGAATATTTCAACAGGTGGATGGATTATATCAACTGAACACTCCTACAAATATTTTTCATTTAAAACGCCTGATTTTGAATATTGATCAATGTATATATTTGTCAACTATGGATTTAAAAGTCCTGAAAAACGTTTACATAGCTATTTTAACTGGTAGTATACATTACATTAATGGTATTTTGGGTTACATTATTTTATGTATATGTCAAAATTTGTCCATAAAATTTATTAGCCACAGTCAGTGAGTGCAGACTATTTTATTCAACTTTGAACTTGACTAATAGATGTTTTTGTTTTATGAAAAAATACATTATTTAACCTACGAAACGGTTGGAATACAACAAACACTGTTATTTATTGTCACTCAATGCAATCCACAATATATGAATGGATTAATAGTCAACAGAATCAACTTCATTAAATACAAATGTAGCTAGGAAAAAGTTTCATACACAAATAAAGAGTGAAATCAAACCATTATTATGGTTAAGTTACTATACCATTTAAAAATATTAATCAATAAAATTTAAAATATTTTTAAGACATGGTATTTCACTGCCCATTGCCCAAGCCCTCTCATTCTGAGAGGAGGGCTGTGCGCAGCAGTGGGAAGTATATAGGCTGGAGATGATGATGATGACGGTATTTCACTAGGTAGGTATAACACTATGCACGATTGTTAGATAAAAACTTACTTAACTTTGAAATAGTTCATACCTACAAGGACCAATTTATTAACCTGATTAAAAAAATTGTGGCTTCAACTAGCACCACGTTTTCACCAATTTAACTTATTTCTTAACCTTAACTTTCGTACTTCACTTAGAACTTTTGGAGTCCTTTTAAAATATACTTTAAATTTCAACCATCATAATTCATAACAAAAAAAATGATGTGTAATATTTGACAACATTGTTTGCTACAAAGAAACAATATCTTGTAAAGAACGGTTCAAATAAAATCTGTTTTAAATAAAAAAATTGAATTTACTTTACGTAGTTTGCGTAGCAAGACGTCGAGTTGCAATCCGTCCACAGACAGACTATATAACTTTTAAGACTAATACTAATATAACTTTAATTTAACCTATGAATTGTATTTGATTTGTATCTGTCATCTGTCATTGTCATCCATCTGTCAGTCATTAATTAGGCAAGGCAAAGTCGATCGATAGATGACGTAATAGTACATTAAACCCCGAGGGCGGTGAAAAAAGAATGTCTCAGACAGATCTCAGGAACTGGTCGCACGAGCCAAAGGCGAGGACGATAAGCATGCGACCTGAGGCTTCCTTTACCACCGTCTTCCCCTGGCCAAAAAGTGGACATTTTCGCTTGTTTACAGGGCGATAAATTGCTACTTACGGTTTGGGGTGACTTAAACTAACCAGACGTTAGAAAAATCGATATTGCGAGAGAGAGCATGGCTATACCTGTATGCTAGAGATAAATTTAAATAGACGAAACGCTTTCAGTAAAATAATTTAAATCGGAACGGTGAATCCAACTCAGTCGGACGCTGACCGTGTCGGAGGTAATTTATCATGAAACTGCGATTCAAATTTGTGCGCCGCGACTCTTCATAGTCTTCGTTAATCAATGCAGACGCAGTGTCATAGTCATCGTCAAGTCTAGTGTTGGTCTAGTGAACGCTAGCCTTTAAGATCAATGGCTCGTTCGCGTACTATTCGCGTTCATATGCAATGTTGCCAAATAGTAGAAAAAAAACGAATTGTAGTGTAGGGGATCAGAAGTCAATTGAGAATTTATTGGGAACTATCTGTTTCCCATGACTCTGTCTGCGCAGACTTTGCCACTATCTCGCGGGAATTTCTTATCAGGGCTGTATCTATACCAAAATGTCAACTGAATTGGTTCAGCAGTTCAAGCGAGAAGAAGTAACAAAAAGACACACGCTTTCAGTATGGAATCCATACTATGGATTGGCATTATGTGAGAGATAAATCTGAACTAAGAAATACGTAATTTCGTACGTAATGCAATATCAAAAGGTGTGAGTATTAAATAAGATCGTTTGCTCTGGCAGTTCACTATTTTTATCTTTTCAATTACAAATTCACAAAAATTTACATGCATAATTTATAAAAGTAAAAATTTACTGGTCTTAAACTATTTCATTTTAATGACAAAACATTGGCATTATTTTGGTGTCTAATAGAGAATTATTCATGATTTTTTTCATATAGCTATTTATGTAATAAACAATGCAAAATAGTTTTTCAAATACCGAACTATAAAAACAACCGAGATATTATTATAAGTCATCACAGGTTTGTTTCTAAAAAAACTGAATTTGAAAATAGTGTTTATATGAGCATTGTGACAAATGACGTCATATGACATATCGGATCTCTCTTTCTAATCGGTTCCTAATAAGTAGTTTAAAACTCATGTATTGTAAATCTATATTTGTCATCTATTTTTACGATATTTTCAGATTTTATTAAGAAATGTTATATATTTTTTAATGCATATTCCCTACTATGATGACGAGTTTGGGATAGTTTTTATTTTAGCGTTTCAGTTCGTGTAGGACTGTAGTTATTTTCAAATAAAAGTATTTAAATTAAGATCTCTTATCTACCTGATACTGCCGCTTTCAAATGCATTAGTCTATTTTTTTTATCGCTATCCAATTTCGGTGTTATTTAAAAAAATTAGAACACGTTTTCGAAATGTATAAAATAGTTTAAATATTTTTTTCCCGAAATAATTAGTTAATCTTAGACAAGCATTTGGTTTGGAAACAGATTTAATACTATTTATCAAGACAAATTACAAATCATGTTATTAGTGCGTTACGAGGCTAACTGTCAAAATATAGTTCGCAGAACGCCGCCTGAGGGCGCTGCGTTTCCATGCACGCAGACTACGTTCTAACATCTTCCTTTTTTTACAAAAACAGCTGTTATTCGCATTTTCTGCAGGCACTGAAAATATTCTTACAGCCTGTAATTAAAAGCACTAACACTCACATACTACCTACACACAACACGCACACACACACACACACACACACACACACACACACACACACACACACACACACACACATACACACGCACACAAATTTTTTTTGATTTGTATGTTAAGCCCTTATTGTTATAACTGTCTCTAGTCTCCGCGACACAGGCCCTGAGTCTAGTGCGGAGGCTGCCGAACAAACATGTTGTAACCTTTTGCATATTATAAATAAAGACTTTTTTACTTTTTTTTTACTTTTTACATTCTAGTCACTATTTGCCAGCAAAAATGTTGAGGGACGGGGTTAAATTGTGTTTTGCTTAACTTAGGATCACATTCTCATCATCTCACACAAAAGCAAAAGTCTTGTATTTTGATGATTTTTAACCCGTGCAAGTCTAAAAAAAGGTGTAACTGTACAATTAAAGGTGTAATTGTACAGTTATATAAACACCATCTAGCGTGAAGTAGCTAAAAGATAATAGTCTGAAAATGTCAGTTGTTTAAATAATACAATCTACTCGCAATTTTCCGGATATAGGTGGTACACGTTTCTCGTTCACAAACCACTTCTACTATATCTTTTTTTTCTATGGTTTGGACCATGTTTGGATTTAAAAATATTGGGAATCTGGGAATTCGAAAAATTTGCACTGGCAACCCTTCTCGTACGCCGCGCCGTGCCAGCCCACTCTACTAAACTAAAACGCCGCATGGAAGCCATCTTGTTTTCAAAATGGCGCACGTTTGTGAGCTTCGGACGCAATCGTAGTCATTTTTTTCTTGTGATAGCTGTGTTAATTCTATAAAGAACAATATGAAGTTGATTTAGCAAGGGCTGTTAGCTTTAGTTCAGTTTGACATAAATATTTGTTAACTAAAGAAGAAAAAAAGCGAAAGTTTGGTCGTCTAGCGTGTTCGCTGGGTCGGCCCTAGATTTCTTTCCGAAATTATTGATTTTTAAAAACAATGCTGATGTACACGGTAAGATTACTATAAAAACTATTTGTGTACTAGTTTTAATTTCTGTAGGTACAGCTCTGAGCCACATAGCCGTAAGTGGTTGTTTGTTTTAACTGTGGTATTAAACTGTAGTGTAGGCGTTATCGTACTCGGCCGGCTTGTCTGGAATACAATGTACTTCGCGGAAACATCCATCCATACTAGAGTAATGTACTGTTATGTGCAATATTTATTTTAAATATTAAGTACTATTGAGCAGTCGCTGCGTGGTATGCAAAAAACCATTTAGTTAAGAGTGGAGAAACCTGTTTAAGTCATGTCTATCTAACATTAACAATTAACCTAACATTAATTATATTGCGTAAATCGGCGCCCAAGGCTACGATAAGTGCACCATATTCTAGTAAAAGTAATTGGTGTTATTAGAACTTGACAATTTGACATGTTTCAAGCACAATATTGAAAACTTTAATTACATGAATTAGCTGTACCTACTGAAACTGTACTTTTCCCTGACAGAAAAAGACAAGACAAGATTGTTAACCCTTTCTGAATTCTGAGAAATATGAAGTACAGTATTTATTATATTACAAGCTTTTGTATTCATTCTACTTAGGATATATTTAAAGGTAAAAAATTGGGTATTAAATTATTTTCATCAAATTTTTAGCAAACACTTGTTTTGATTGTTAAAGGGAACAAGTACAGAGCAGGATACACGCTTCAGCGACAAGGAGAAGAAGCTTATGAAGCAAATGAAGTTCGGTGATTGTTTGACCCAGCAGGTATTTATTTAGTCATATAATATAACTAATTTTGTATTGTGTATTGAGATCTGCACATTAAACAAGATAAAATGCATTGGTTTTATTAGATATGTATTATAATGTTAGAACTTTTGCATCTGTATGTGGCCCAAAATCACGAAGGTGGCAAATTCGTGTTCGCGTGATTTAAATAATTGAATTTATTTATTTTAATTAAAATAAAGCTTCATAGATTATACTAATCAACTTATTTAATCGGCACATCAAAACGTTTTTTCTTAATTTATTGATTAAATATGTTTTTTTTCACAAAATACCCCCTCAAAATCATTCCGGGAACGTGTCCGTATTCGTTATCTGCTGACAACAACAGCTAAAATACACATTAAAAAAATTATTTAATGCTTTAAAGAGTACTTTTTAACTTAGTTTATATTATAATTAAACGATATTTAGAAGTCTCTTCGGTGCAACAATATTATTTTTTCTGAAAATTTAACTTGAAGTTTGTCCGACAGTTTGTGCGTCATTTCGGGAACGCACACATTTTTTTTAAATATCCACTTTCAGCGAAATGCAATAGATAGTGCTTCTGGGTAATTATATAGAGCACTCAAATGCAAATGAATGTCTGAGGTATTTTTTATTAAAATGTGAAAACTTAAAGAGGTAAGTACAGTTTTGTTTGAAATTTTAGCACCGTACATGTATTCAGCGTCATTCCGGGAACGCTAACAATTGCAAGAAAAAAAAAGTAAATGGCTTTTAATACACTACTTTGTAAAGATTATTATGGCCTATTTCTATATTAACCTCAAAAAATCCTGTTTTTGTGACAATTGTTTATTTTTTACGTATTTTTATGAAGAAACGTCATTCCGGGGACGGTCATTCCGGGAACGATTCAGGATATTACGTGCGTTCCCGGAAAATGACGTTTGTTTAATTCATTACAGTTTTTTGTTTGTAAATGCATTATTTTTAAATATTTATTTTTGTTACAGTATTACTTTATAAAAAACAATGGAAAGCCAATCAATTTCTCAAGATAAATAACAAAACAAAGAAATAATATATTGAAACTGTCTATACTTAAGAAGAGATGACCTTAAATGTTAATTTGTTATGTAAAACATTAAAACAAGAGAAATAGACGAGTTTAATAAATATTTAAAGGATTAATTATGACGTTATTTATGAAAGTCATAGGATTTTAGACAAAACCGTCATTCCGGGAACACTAAATCCTTTTCGGGAACACCACTATTATTTGTTTTTTATTAGTAATGTAAAATATTTTTAAACGGATAAATTCTTACATACGAAGAGAATAAAGTTCTAGTCATGATCCTAACCAAGTTTAGTTTTCTTGTCATTCCTATTCTTTAGTATAGTAACTTTAATGCTTGAAATTTGGAACTTTATGATCATGTTGACTTTAATTATTATTTTTTTGAAATAATGGTCACATTTGTACATAAATTTCTTTTGCACTTAGTATAATATAATAAAACACTGTAAGTAGTAATAATTAAGTAATGTTTTAATGAGAGTTTTTATTTAAAATGAAATAAAAACTATCGTTCCCGATATGACGAATTTTACTGCCGAGTTTGCTTAAAATCGCTATAATAAAAAATAAAGTTAACTCTGTGCGCGCTCCTTTTAAATCTATTAAGAACAATAACGTAGCAATTATTTTATGTCTTTAATTTTGATATTCCTTTTAAGATTTTACGTGCAAATTACCAAATCGGAATTCGCCACCTTCGTGATTTTGGGCCATGTGGTTTATGGTAATTTAAGCTTAACTGTCATATTGGTTAAGTGAATACTATTCAGTAATAAAATCTTGTTCAGGCTTATGCACAGAAAAACTTATTTGAATAAAGAAGTTGATTATTAAATAGGATAAGGAAGTCCTATATTTAACTGAATACCTTCCAGTTTTTACCCACAAAATGGCTGTCTTGTCTGTTACCAAGCTAGGAGGAATTCTGAATAAATCGAATGTTATGTTTAGGTGGACATGTCCAAGGTGAAGCTGGATGTCCTGAAGCCATGGATTACCCAGAAGATCACGGAGATCCTGAAAATGGAAGACGACGTGGTCATCGACTATGTCAACAACCAGCTGGAGGAAAAGGTGGCTCATATATTCCTTATTTTCATAAAACACATTTATAACAAAATGTAATCATTGCAGTTTCTTTCATTTGCTATTCTAATAACAAAACAATATAGAATTGATTTGAAACCAAGCAATGTTTATAAAGGAACTGCAATCGAAGTATGGTGTCATATGTATATTGATTGCGTATGGATATTTTTATGGTCCCCTCCGGTTAGCGCGCCGCCGCTGCCGCCGCCTGCTGCCGCCCGCCGCCGCGCCGCCGGCCGCTCTTACGGAGGCCACTTAGCATACTAAATCGGTATTTACGGGGAAATCAAGTACTTAACAATGCTAACTCAACATAAGAGAATACGCAATGTGGAACTCCCTTGCTTGCGAAGCATAATTCGAGAGTCGTAACTTGTGAAAGTCGTTAAGAGCTCGATCTGACTCGGGGTAGGGAAGGTCCGTTTAGGCTTTGCGTTCAGCATAATGTGGTTGTGTTCGCAACACCCTTACAGATGCAAGAGTTGAAGAAAGAATAAAGAAGACATCGCGGCGTCTCGCTCGGTCCGGCGCTGCAGAGCATCGCGCGGCGCGTCTCGCCGGCGCGGCGCGGCGTCGGCGCGGCCTCCGCTAGTCCGCTCGCCCGCAGCACCTAACCATTTCACATAATGTACACGGCATTCACTTCCCTACCAGAGTCATTTCTGTGCTACATTCAACATCTATTACGTTCTGATCAAAGTGGCGCTCTTAACGACTTTGTCAATTGTTTTTTTATCATTTTGTTTTTCTCCTTTTTAACTACAAAAATGTCATTCAACAAAAACATCATCAATAACGAACATGTGACCTGATAGGGTGTTTTTTGATTATTTGGTTGACTTAGTGATCTAATTATGTATTTTTTTCTTTCCCGATCCATTCCGGCTCCTAGTTCCCTTGTCCTAAAAAGATGCAGATAAACCTGACGGGTTTTCTGAACGGCAAGAACGCCCGGCTGTTCATGGGGGAGCTGTGGGAACTGCTGCTGAGCGCGCAGGCCAGCGACAACGGCATCCCAGAGTCCTTCACGCAGCAGAAGAAAGAAGAGATCAAAAAGAGAATGGTATGTTCTTTCAACTCTTTCCATATCGTTCTATCTTGATTGCTATAAGTTAAGGCTTACATAAGCTTCTGATATTGTTACTATTACAATTATCTTCTTGCAGGAAGAACAGCAAAAGGACAAGGATAAGGACAAGGATCGCCGGCGGTCCCGTTCGCGGTCGAGGACGCGCGAGCGCGAACGCCGCCGCTCCCGGGAGCGACGCAGGTCGCGTTCAAGGTCGCCAGATCGTTCTTCTGACAGGAAGTAAGTTCACGGAATGGTCTTTCGATGTTCATTCGCTAAAACACTTTTTATAGGAGTATCATAAATGGTTTCACGCGCCTTCTCTGCTGCGATAAAATACTGCGTCTTTCGCATACGTGTGACAGTTTTGTTTTGAGTTTGGAAGTAGTAGAAATGTATGTAAAGTGGCATAAAATATTGTTTTGCCGAAATCTAACTAAAGTGAGTCGTTTTGTATAGGCATCGCAACGGAGGCAGCCCCAGGCGTTCGAGGAGGCGCAGTCGCGACAAGAGCAGCCAGGCGAAGACATCTCACGCTGATGAAGTCAAGGTCACTGAACCGAAAGGTAGGTGTGCTACTTATTATGTAAAGAACTATAGCAGTTATGGTTTCGTTCCATTTATGATATGCATTTTGTATCCATCTTATATCCACATCATCAATTTTGCTGACAATATTAGTTCGTGCCTAGTTTTGAAAAGCTTGCGTTTAAATACTAACATAAATGGTATTTAATGCAGAAAACGGCAAGTCTCCTGAGAAGAAAGAAGACACAGAAGCCAAAAAGGAAGAAGAAAACCACAACACCACCGCTGAAGCAGGCACGGAAGAGAACATGGACACCAGCGTCAAGGAGGTGAAAGCGGAAGAGGAAGGTCACAAATCCAGATCCGCATCACCTGCTAAGTAAGATTGTTTTACTGACCATTGACAGTCTAACAGTAAACAGTAGAAAACTTAAACAAGGAACTTCCAAATTTCATGCAAAGAAATTTCAGGCATTTTACATAAAAAATGTGACAGTTATGTTCGAAGCAGGGGTGTCATTTAATTTCTACCCTTTATTGTTGCAATCTAAACAATACAGACGATTAATCCTCTGCCTACATGTTAGCAATAGTAGGGTTTCCAAACTAGTTCTTAACGAACCAATCAGCTGTCCCGAGTTGTCAGTTAATACAGATTTCTCAAGGAGAGGTATTCATGTTTGCCAACGCGTACTACTGCGCCTGCTGCACTGCCTCTGAAAACTAGTCTTTAAAACATTTGTGTAACTGACATACAACTGTAAACACATGACTTTTCTTGGTGAGTTACATTGTTCACATTCACTATGTTAATGAGTGAATCTGTTTTATAGATCTACTGGCGTTAAAGTTGCAGAGGAAAAAAAGGAAGAGAAAGCCCCCCGCTCGTCAAGTGATAGGCGCTCCTCGTCGGCTTCATCCCGTGAGTACTTATTTTTAAGGTTGTTGCCCATGCCGTCATACATACATTAACATATGAAAAGCGAAATGTCTAGTCTAAGGGCCTGTCTCACCACTGTAAAGTTGCGGCTATCTTAAGTGTCAGATTTCTATAATTCCCCTTTTATTTTTTACTACAAAACAGACAGAGACGACATCATAGATAACCGAGATTTAAAAAATCAGGGTCTCAACTGAGAGTGGTGAAACAGGCCCTAAATCTATCATAATTTAATTATTTACTACATGTTACTTAATTCTATCTTATGCTTTATTTGTAAAGGTGGGAGTGCTAAGAAGCGTGCATCGCATAAGAAGCGCCAGTACCGCTCCAACAGAGACTCGTCCGGCAGTGCTAGTCCTCGGCGCAGCTCTCGTAGAGAAAGGTATGTTGAAACAGCAATTGAAGACTGCAACCGCTTTTATTCATTAAAACAATTGTGCCGATATTTCCAAAATTTCATAAACGATAACTAAACCTTTATTAAATGAATACTAAGGCCCGGAATTTTGCGTGCGATTACTAACGCTGTAAGGGAGAGAGCTCTGCGTTTTATCGATATATCAGTTGTTCATTCAAGCTTTGAGATTAATTTATCTAAATTACATAACATTTGCAGCGTTCGAATTGTGTTGTATTGGAGTGTATCTAAAACTATTGAAAAAAATTGAAGATGTTTAAGCGAAAACCCAGATCCCGAAATTATTCATAATTACACTCATCTCAATAAAGCAAATGAAACTGATTAAACTCTACGATATTTGGGACTTTTTTCATCATAGACTGTTGATACATTCGTATCATCGGAAAGTTTGAGGTACTATTTTATAAAGACACAAACTAAAAACTCGATTTATCAGTACCATCGATAAACATTTATGTTCGTTCCTTAGACTTGTCAAAAGCCGTGCCCAACATTCCGGGCCCTAATGATTACTGATGATATTTAAATTATTTCATAATTTGAGCACAGTTTTTATGCGCGACTTATTATGAGAGGCTCTTAATTTAAAGACATATTTTTCCCATATCAGAAGTAAGTCTCGTCACCGCAGCAGTCGCCGGCTGTCCGTGGACCGTCGCGACAGAGAGCGCGAACGCGAGCGCGAGAGAGACCGCGAGAGGGAGCGACGGCGCCGAGAGCGCGAAAGGAGGGAGAGGTAAACTTTATTCCCTAGTCTGGACTTTACAAGCCCGGTTAACGAACATACTCTACAGACTGCGGATAATTTTAATAACTACGTAAGGTTGTGAAGCGTTTTAACCGCTGTGTATTTTGCTTCATTACCAAAATTAACGAATATTCCATCAACCACAACCATTTTAATTACCTTCTACTCCGCGTCTAAGAAGCGAAGTCATTAGTTTTAATTCAAGGATATATTCGTTATCGTAATGTATAAAATTCGGCGGTTCAAACGCTTTTAAATAAATAAAATAAACTGATTATTTTCAATTCAATGATATGAAATAAAATAATCTTTCATATATCTAAAGTATATTGACCTGACTCAAAATTACAAATTCCGCTAATTAAGAGTATAGAAAGAAGAGATAGAAAGAAAGAAATACATTTATGGCTGTGGGTCATACTTCTGCTTCTAATATGATGAATAAGGTGATGCAGCACTGTGCGGAATTAGATTTATCTACATCCATATCATAACTTCCCTACAATATGTTCAGGAACGATTAGCAAATGGCCTACGTTTAGAAACCTGTATCTGTTGTCTGTCTAGAATGTTTACTTATCAGAGTATCAATATCGATACTCTAATGTGTGGTTGTACGGGTTGTATTATAATGTTTACATTAGAGTATCAATATCGATACTCTTAATTACATTCAAACGGATCAGGCTTGGTCAGTACCTTTCCTAACATGTCTGCTTCTTAAAATAATCTTCTTCCTACATTGTCAGTTTCCTATGATGTCTACTTCTGGAAGTGTCTGCTTCTCAAAATGGCCTCCTTCCCACATTGCCGCTTTATATAATGTCTACTTCTCATACTGTCTATTTCCTAAAATGTCTGCTTCTTAAAATGGTCTTCTTCCAACATTGTCAGTTTCCTTAGTGTCGGTTTCTTAATTCGGATATATTTTTATGTATGTATAAATATGTCAATGTGATTTTTTTTTATTCGAATGTTCGTTCTTTATCTACATGCATTTCCCTCAATAATACATTCAAAAACCATTAGTATTGACCTGCTTTTCAATACTGGCAAATTACTTTATCATACGTAATATTGATTCGTTAGGAAATTTCATACAACTTTACGGTACACGTGTCGGGAACAAAAAGAAAACATTGTGAGAAGCAGACATTTTAGGAAACGGGTTTGTAGAACACAAATAGTGGTCGTTACAGACAATTTGACATCATAATAAGCGGATATTATTGGAAGCAGGGCAATTTTCGGAACGGACATAATAGGAAACGATCATCGGACACAGTGACATCATAGGAAATCATTTGCTCACATTACAGGAAAGAGTCATTTTTTGGAAGAACACCGGTTTGAGAAGCAGACATGCTAGGAAACGGACTGAACGAGCCTAAGCCATTCAAACTTCGAACATATTAAATATCAAAATATCTGTCTATTGTTTTAGAATTTGAGAAAAAAATATAAATGTCAGTACTTTCATCTGTCTCGCACTTCCGAAGAACAGAAAGAAAATAATGTTACCTGTGTATTTTGATGTGGAAACGTTTACTGTAGAAAACTTTATGATATGAATGTAGATAAAGTTATGTATGCGACTGTACATAATTAGGCATTTAAAACACACGTGCAATCTTTACGAAACTCGGCTTAACACTACTCGTGTTTTGATGCTTCTCATTATGCACCAGCCACATAAATAACTATAGATCACGGATAGCAGTATGAGGAGGTGTGTTAGATCATATTCTACAACTAGAACATCTAGAACAAAACTTGTTTATTTTTCGCCAAATAATTGTACATTCTCAGTGTGGGGTTAAATTGACAAACTGTCAATTGATGATTTAAATAAAGCCTTATTCACCTTTATATACACGATTTCTTTAAAACTTTTGATCCTTAGTTTCTATTTTACACTCAATTCATTTAACAGTTTTGATTCAGTATCAGGCATATTAAGAATTCTGCTTTTAAAGGTCGCGAGAACGTCGCCGATCGCTTGAAAGGCGCAGGCGTACGCGTTCACGCTCTCGACGACGTTCAAGGGACAGGTAATTTGTTTCACAGGTCTTATGTTGCGCTTGCGGCATTCGTTTCTATCATTCTGTCGTACGCATGCATGATTGATTATGTTACCATGTTTCATTTATTTTCCGTATTTCTCTTCCTGCTTTCTGTTATGACTTTTGCCTTTGTTGACGCCGAACCATTTGTAATAAAAATTATTGTTTTACTGTGTCACTGTTGGAGATTTTCGATTTAAGGAAACCATAATTTCTTATTTTTAGCCAATGTGATTAAAATTTCAGGCAGCTAGTAGCGAAGTTAAATGTTTGTATTCAAAAAATTTGAATACAATTAAAATTTACTGCAAAAGATTGTTATCACGGTATAATCAAATAAAGAATCAATAAGAACTTTATTCCTTTTTTAATTGCCTGTGATGGCGTCCACAGTGAACGAACTGCTTATGTCAGTCTCTAGGACTGCTAGAAACTAGTGTTATACATGAGCAGTTTTTGATCATTTTAAATGAAGCATTTTCAAGGGAGCTTTTGATTAGCTTGACAAGTAAACTGGGACAGAGGATTGTGATCTTAGATGTCATAGTTAGTTAATTGGTCTGTAGGTCTCGCGATCGCGGTCGGCGCTCTCGTTCGCGGCGCCGGTCCCGTTCCCGCCGCCGCTCGGGTCGCGCCTCGCGCGAACGCCGGTCGAGGGACCGCCGCTCCAGAGATCGCCGCTCGCCTAGACGCTCTAGGGAACGGTCCAGGTAAGACGCTGCCCGACTAGAAGGATACTGCCTGCATGAATTGTGCAGAAAGTGGCTGTTTCGCGAGGCGATTCTCTTAAGTTTGTATCCGCCTATTCCAATTTCATAATATTGGGTTTTGGGTAATTTCCGAACAAAGTTTCATATTTTTGATGCCCGTGATTGAACAATAAGATCAGATCCAACACAATTGATTTTCACGCATATTTTGAGTCATATATGTTTGAGTAGTATTTTAATTGATGAATGATGCCAATGAATGTAGTGTGAGCTTTATTTTAATATCATTATTATTTTGCTTTCTCTCGTAGGGACAAGAAGTCCAGAGATCGTATACCGAAGGACCGAAGATCCAGAGACAGGAAGTCGCGTGAGAGAAGGTCCAGCGACATCATCAAGGAGCGTTTGGAGAAGTCCGTTTCTATACCGAGAAAAGGTAATTAATAAAATGGTTCCTCATCATCGTGAAATATAAAAGCGTCCCTATTCTATTCCTGTGGATGCACTAAATGATATTCTTTTTTGATTACAGAAAATCTCGAATTGAAGTTGCTCAAGAAGTCCTCTGAACGCATTTCTATTCCGCGAGAGCGCTCCAAGGAAAGGGTTATATCTAGTTCTAGCAGGGAGTCCTCAGTCGCTAACGACAAGTCTGCTACACAAAATGACTCTCAGGTTAAACCAGTCAATTCCTCAGATGAAGAAGACAGGGAGGACTTTATTCCTATTCCTACTTTACGTGAATACTCTAGGAGCCTGTCCAGAACACCGTCACCTTTCTTAAGAAAGCATGAGATTGAGACCGCCAAGAAATCTGAAAGATCCGGAGATGACGCGTCTGGCAAAGAACAGGTTGAAGAGGAATCGAAGCCCCAAGAAACAAAGAAGCTTAAGAAAAAAACCCACCAGTCCGAGTCTGAAAGTGAAAGCAGTGAGGAAGTAGCCAAATCTAAGAATAAAGCTAAAGCTAAGAGGAAGGAAAAACCAAGTTCTAAACGATCCAAGAAGTCCAAAAAGGAGACATCGTCTAGTGACAGTGACTCTGAAGAGTCATCTTCGAGTGATTCTGAGGAAGACCGAAAAAAGAAAAGCAAAAAGACCTCCAAAAAGAAGTTGGCTAAGAAATCCAGAAAGAAGAGGAGTCGCTCCTCAAGCTCTGAGTCCAGTTCTGAGGAAGAAGTAAAACATAAGAGCTCTAAATCCAAGCAGAAGAACATTCCAGAGGACTCTGATGCTGATAAAAAGTCTGGTAAGAAGCGTAAGGATAGCATTGAGCGTCCGAAGGCAGATAAAGCTGAAACAAAAGTGAAGCCGAAAAAACTTGACAATTCAGAAGAATCTCGGGATGACTCATCTGATAGTGACGCTAAGTCTAACAAAAAGAAGGCTGCTAAACGCGATTCGTCAAGCTCACCTGATAAGGACGTGCGTCGCAGTAAGAAGATAGAGCCAGCCAAAGAGAAGGCTACTTCTCCTGAGGTTGCCAAGGCTAAGAAACCTGACGACAAACAGTCTAAATCCAAACATGTCGAAGAATCTAAAACTAAATCACGTGATGACGAAAAGAAGGCCAAGAAACGCGAAAAGGAAGAATCATCATCTGACAGTGATCAAGTTTCAAAGAAAAAAGCTAGAAAGAAGGTCTCAGAGTCTGAATCTGACTCTGACAGTGATGAGCCAAAAAAGTCTAAGAGAGCCAAGAAACACAAGAAGCATTCTAAGAAACATAAGAAACACAAAAAACATAAGAAATCGTCTAAAAAGAAGGATGACTCCTCAGACAGCGAAGAAGCGGAAGAGGAGGAGGAGGAAGGGAAGGTTAACAACGAGGACCTAGAGAAGAAACTTCGCGAAAGAGCGTTAAAGTCAATGAAGAAACAAACAAGTGCGTCGGGTTCAGATTAACTTGTTACATTGTGTGCACTGGACTCATTCAGTACCTAAACTCGTCGCAAAATAAAAGGCCCGTTTTGACAGTTCACGCCTATGAAGTTCTCTATTTTTTACCGAACGAAATGTTCTGAAGGTAATTATATTTTTCATTGATGGGTACCGCCCACTCGGCTAAGTGCTGTGTATAACGATTTTTTCATATTGTCCACAGACTAATAATAATCGGTTAAAGAAAAAAATAAATCGATCAAGATATTTTTTTAAGGCCGACTCGCACTTGGCCGGTTTTATTTAATTAAATACTAGTGTTCATCAATCAATTAATTACTGACTTTCACCAGCTGTGTAGTGATCTTTACTGAAAATTATGAGCTTGTAACATTGTATCATTTCAAAATCTACAACATCAGTGTAAGTTAAATTTTCTAAACAGAACTTTAATCCAATGCACTTTACAATATATATTCAAATCGATCAAGTACTCATGCAAACTTGAATCGATTTATCGTGAGTATCGAGTACCGAGTCGTATGGTTACATCACTAGTTACGTCGCGAAGACAAATGTCAAAACGGGCCTTTTATTTTGCGACGACTTTAGTTAAAGTATTTTGAATGTAATAAATAATGAAGTAACTTAATTATTAAGCTTACATTGTATGTATGTCACATTGTTAGTAATAAAGTTTTAAAAATTACCAATATCTTTTATTGTTTCATTTGAACTCAGATTATAACATTGTTTTTTTAAATATAAACATTTTACAATAACTTTGGAATTAATACTTTGGTGAACTTATATACAACTTACAATATTAAATAAATTATCTAGTGTAGCCTCTATAACCGGTGACCAAACTGGGGGTGATCCCGCTGCTGTAAATGTTCCCGTATCCAGGCCTTTTGTTATAGTAACCATATCCAAGATGGTACGCTCCTTGATTGTAGGGGTTATTATAACCATAATACGAAGTAAGACCTCCGTTGCCACCGTAGCCACCGTAGCCGCCATTGCCGCTGGAACCACCATAACCGCCATATCCTCCATTCCCGAGGCCTGTGGCACCGTATCCGTAACCTTTATTCAAACCAGAGTAGTCGTTGTAACCAGGGTAGCCACTATAGCCGTTATATCCGAAAGAGTTGTCGTATCCTCCGACGCCTCCTTGATAGTTATTGTAGTTGTATTTGTTGTCAAGTAAACCGTAGCCGGTGACGCCTGAGCCATGTCCACTATAGCCTTGGTTGGCGCCCCAATCCGAGAAGCGATTAACATCTGCAAAAATAAGTAATAAATATTAATAATTTAACTATCAACCAATCCAACGCCGGGTTACTCCACTTTGGGCTACGTTCCCCGACGAATGACAACCGAACAAAAGCAGAAGTGCGCCGGTGCAGAGCTGAATAGAGGCCCTGATTAACAAAGTCCAGGTAATTTCAATGTTAGTGTGATGAACTAATGAAATAAATAGATTCGGTTCTCATTTTTTATTTGATACAGTTATAATTATGTAAATCCATGAAGACGCGTAGATATATCAAAATTATCAAAATTAACATTTAATAACAGCATAGTAATAAGAACCACGGTGGGCATCATCAGCGTTAGTAATAATAAAATTTTGCGTCAATGGCACAGTTGGGTTGGAGCTGAGCTATGCTATTTCGTTAGCTATCATAAAGTAAAGCTTGATCTACTACGGGAAATAAGTACCTACGATTTTAATAAAAAAAACTTTGTGCTCTGTAATTTCATTGCATTATGATGTGCAAAATCAAGATATAGGTAACCTCTGATAGGATGGCAGGGGTGGCAAAATGCCAGGGGCCCCTAGCTCTAGGGTCCCCGAACTGGCTTGGTTTAGACTCTAAACTTTAGAGCACAGAAGGGACGCTGATGCACTTCTTTATATTGAGGAAGGAGCCCCATCTGACGAATTTGCCACGGGCCCCAGACGTTATAGTTACGCCATTGCTCTGATAACTATAGGCTAAACTGCTAAACAGTTCAAATACTCACAGGAGTTACTGGCAGCAGCGTTAAGGTCATCCTTCGAGTCTGCAGCCTGCGCGACGGCTGGCACAGCCTTAGCATCTATTTGGGCGTCACTTGCGGGCGCCGACAACGCACTCGCGACGACGACCGACAAAAAAGTCAGAGCTAGTAACTCCATCTGCAATAAAAATATAAAATATGTAAGAAATAACCGAGCACATTGATAGGCTGATTACTTAATCCAATAACCTAAGTTTTATCTCTCCTCTCGTCTTTTTAATTTTATTATTGTAAGATACTCCTTACATTTTGGTGCCGTTGACGTAAAAGTGACTTATTTTCAGGTACAGGATGTTATTTTTAACACTTTCGAGTAATTTAATTTACTGAATCGTTTTTTTTAATTTACCTACTAGGAAGTCGTTCCTATATTATGTTTTGTGTATTACTGAATTTTGGTGTTAAATTTTTACAACTAAAGCAAAACACGTTGCCGCCATTTCCAATTAAAAACGAATATTTTTTACAAAATTCCTCTAAACATGACATTGATAATTATGATTACTTATTTCAATAACACCAAACGTATATCACATTTATTTTAATCGACTTCTCTTCTAAACGACACTGAAAATTAGAACACGTAGAAAAATTCTATGACGCATGCTATAGCAGGTAACCTGCTATGGGTGGTGTAGGGGTAGATATAGCACGCGTCACGGAATGACGAGGATCCGGATTGGATTCCCGGCCATAGCCTTACTTTTCGGATTTTTCTATGTGTTCTAATTTTCAGTGTCGTTTAGAAATTTAATATTATTATGTAACGGTAAAACCGTAAAAGTAAACGTAAAAAATCAAGAAAAGTAAAGTAAGTAAGTTCATTTGAAAGTAAATCACAAGTCCAAAAATATTTTTTCAGTTTTTATATGACTTTTATCTTGATGTACAGTCGCCATCAGATATAACGCCGCGGGACCATCATTTATTTAGGTAGTTTATTCTAACGTGTTTACATCTGGAATTTCTAACATGCGCTAATATGTTCCGAGTACATAATAATTAGACGGAATTAATATTAACCTTGGTCATCGCACGGGGATACAATAGCCTATTCGATCTACCAAATCGAGAAACATCAATCAGTAGGTACTTCAGGAACGCGGGCTGCATGCTTCAGAATAAATTAACTCAAATTTCGTCTTAAAAGCAAACAAGGACTTCATTTTGAATTGGAAGTAGGTAGGTACCGGAAAATGTTGAAAGTATCTGCTTGTTGAGTATCTACTTAGTCGTTAAGCTCCTCGAGTTGTGTCGCCGTTAAAAGAAAACACGTTAAGTAAATAGCTAATGTGGCTAACGTTGTGGATATGTAAGTACCTACCTAGTTTTGAGTTTCTCGCGATCAGACAGAGCACACAATAGACACCCAGATGCGACATATTTAACTATTTATAATGTGTTAAACACCACTGGGTTTCACAGAATTCCACTCTTCAAAGTCTGCTCGTTTTGTATATAACCCATAATTTTGACCCTCAAAACAATAATCGCATGTTTGTTGTTTCTCACGCTGGTAATGCGCTGACCTACAACTGTTATGCATGCATAGTACGGCCATTCATTACCAGAGTTCATTAACAGACACGACATTTTCCGCTTCTGGTTAATTATCAACATCTATCTTTTAAGATTTACGAGTATTGCGGTTTGAGATTTAAAGTTACAATGTCATTTTTTTGACAATGTTTGATTATTGGATTGTACCTAGTAAGAGCATAATATTTGTACCAAACTTCTGTTCTCATCCAAATCCGTTGTTTTAGCGCGTAAAGTAACGAACTCGCCCAAACATACCAACTATCAATTTCAGTGATCCGTTTTTAGTACAGGTGTCGTAAATTAAGGCATAATTAATATATTATGTGCATACATGTATAAGCAATTCCGTTTTTCATGTAGGTATGTGAGTAATGTGATTTCATGGATGGACTCAGCTATAGGTAGGTAGGTATGTTTTTTTTCCACAAATTGTACCTACGAGTTCTAGGTAATTAGTTTAAACCTTACAGGTCGAGTTACTTATCGCAGGTAAAAACTACAAAATATGAAATTCGTAGTAGATCTTAATTTAGGATTAAATATTTGCCCATCATAATGCTCCATCTTCGTGCGACAGAGCCAAGCTTTTTTACTTATTTTTCCACAGGAATTAATGCTTCGTAGATTGTGAAGCTGGATTAATACTTGGAAGGCTCTCATTGGCACAATAATAAACCTAAACCAAGGATCGTTTGCCTTTTGTGTGCGATTTAGGTCGGTATATAATGCCTTAAAACCCTTCTTAAAGTATTACTTTTCTGAATGTGGTACAGATACACGATCAGCGCGAATGTTTGAAATTGTTTCTGAGAAATCGATTGTATACTAGCTAAAAAAATTGAATTATTGTTTTTCTATTCCGAAGGAAATGTACCTACAATTTTGCGGAATAAAAAGTTAAGATACTTATTTCAATGCTCAAACTATCTTTTAGCATTGTTGCAAACATCAATCATCGCGGCAAAGAAAAAATAATTCCAAATAAATAACAATTGCGGTGAAATGCGTTTAGGGTAAAATATTACACGGAAAATATGACTACAAATTTTAAATATACTTACTTACGTGAACGTGAGATTTTGTTCTGCTGTGACAAAATGCGACTATGTGTAACGCTACAAGGAATTTTGCTTTTGTGATACATCACTAACAAACGAGCAATTTTGCTGTAGGTATCTACAGTTTCGCGTTCATAACGTAATACCTATTTATAATCGTGTGTAAATCCTAAAATCACTAAACCAATAAAAAATAACTGATAAGAAAGCTACACTATACTTATCTCTGTTTTACATTTTATTCGTTTCATTTATTTTATGTTTTATTCCGAGAAAATGCGAAGTTTCAGCGAGATGCCGGCAAAGTTGTGGGCAATAGCATAATTATCTTAAATATAGGTACGAATATAAAATCGCGTCATGGAAAGTCGATCCTAGGAGGCGTTAATTACTTCACTCTAAAGTTAACTACTCGAACTTATCTTACTTTATAAAAGTTCTTGTTCCTTAGGGGTACCTAGTTAGTGTTCGAAGGCATCACGTTGTTATCGTGATTTACATTGTCACTCTTAAACTACTTCTACCATTAAAAAGCAACCATATTTCAAATATGCCTGCTTAAACTTACTGTAACTTGTGAAAAATGCAAAAATATAAATGTAACTAATGAATACACTGAAAATATCAAAAAAATCATTAGGTACCTAGAAGGTTTGCAGGGTTGTTTAGACTGACCATATTGATGAGGTGATAAGTATGAGACATATTATATTGTTAATGATTTTTATGTCACCCGGTACTTTACAAAAATAATAATTATACTTACATTGAACACAAAAGGACGATTGAACTTGCTATGCACCTTAGCGATTGTTCACTAGCACTACTAGGCACAGGTGGTGTGTTAAGAGCGGAGATGCGCTCTGCGTGTGCACGCGTGCTAGCAGACCTTTATAAACCGTGGGAGTTTTTGTCTTTTAATTGACAATGGTCACTGGGGAGGTAATAAGTCTGTTTGTAAGCAGCCCATCCTTCCACAGAGGCAGTATGACGCAGCCCAACCTAAGCGCCGAGCATTGTCACCCTACACATAATAACATCTCTGGAGGTCTTGATCCATAACTGTTGCAATTTTCCTTGTACGAATAAAGAATATTCCATTGTTATTTTTTAATAGAACCGCATATTTAGTTTATGCAACGCCTATTGAGACTGATTAAATGTGTGTCAATAGTTTTTTTTAATCAGGAAATAGTAATAATTAGTATTGCTTCAGGCAATGCTCGCAGGCTAAACTCGTATGGTATTCGGTTTTGAGCTGTGTTACGTTAAAATCAATGAATCTAATTGTTACATTTAGGCTACGATTTGCATAGCTCCGAATTCCCAAGAACATTAGTTTGAAGTTTGCTTTACTTCAAAATTAATTTCTGGATTCTCTTCAATGTACCTACATTATGTTATTTAGGGATGATGGGCCTCTTGACCTTCAGCTTAAATATCAGGAAACGACAATAACGATATCGCTTAAGTGCCTAACTTTGCACGGTTGTTTCGATGTAATGATATTCATCTAACGAATTGTTTTATAAATGGCAACGGTGGCCAAATTATGGTCACCTTGGTTTCACGAGACGGAAGTATGTGAGGTATGACAAATTATCGGTGAAATGATTGCAGTGACGTCTTGAATTGCTCGCATGGTTCGCTGGGGCAAGAGGTCGAGTCTTCAAGGTTGCTTTTCATTCTCAGTTCCCAAGTTTAGGACATACATTATGGCACTGCAGTAGAACAAACAGGTAAGGCGCCTATTACAGGTTGCGTTTAAAATATCATGTTGCCGTAATAAAGAAGTATACATTTTTTTATTTGCTGATGAATTGTTTTAAGATAACGTCGTTAGTTGGTAATTGGATTGAAGTCATTTGTGATTTGTACAAATTCAAATTATATTTTGTTACACCATGTAGAGGGGGTGTAGGAATTAAGTGACACACAAACAATGTGATGGATACATTAATATTAATGCCCTTTTAGAAACAATTGTAATGTCGTTTTTTAAATTGCTAATTAGGACGCGAGACTGCTTTTGTTATTTCAAAATATTGAATTTTAATGCAAGCAATTCTATAAGCGTATTACCGATAACATGGCACCCGTGTATCAATGTCCAAAATGCAGACTAATTGTTTTGTGTTCCTGTAAATGACAATTCATTTTAGTAAATTATATTTGAATTTGGTACTTATTATTAATCAATTATAAGTAAAAAATAGAACAGTTTTACCCTTAGTTACGCATTCGTTACAATAGGTAGATGGCTAGATAGACCTTTTATCTTACTCATAAACGTTTGTTAAGCTTCTGTTAGTTAACATTCGTTTAACTTAATTTGTCAGTTGCCAGACAAAGACAAAACAATTTCCTTGAAACAGGTGTGCTTTTTTTGATATGAAAGAGTTTTTTTATCAAGCTCCATGCTCTCCTCTTAAAATTATCGGATATTTTTGATCCTAATCGCATTTATAGTCCCTTGAATTAAACGACCCTGAAAAACTAAAATTGCTTTACAGGTATTTCACGTCAAAACCATACTATTCAATGATTATGGGTATAGGTAGGGCCCTTAGGTCGAATTCGAGCACTGGAGACATTTTTCTTTTTCAATAAATAAACAAATTCACTTCAACTTAATTGAACATTAAGTACATCTTTGGTGGAGACTACCTTTAATTCACTAAACTTAATCGTGTATTTTTGCGAAGATTTTCGATTTTAGCTCGCAATTGTAACCCTATTGTTTTCTTTACATTAAACACCCCATTATATTGCTAAAATAACCAGAGAACCTCTAAACCTTTGTTCCTTCCCGAACAAACATTGTAATTTAATTTGTCGATACGTCTGATGTACTTACCTCGTTTCTAAATTAGTAGATGAAGGGCCTCTTTCACCCCATAAGGAATTAATTAATTGCTTTGTTCTGAAGTACAGCATGAGTAGTAGGGTAGGCTTCAAGCTTCATTCGGCTTGCATTTATTTTTATAACCATTCTGCCTTCCGCGTATATTACACAGTATTTCGTATAATTTCTATATAGGTTACATACTTACTGAAAACATGTTAACAGAGTAGTCATCGCTCGTATTTTTTACTTATATAATATAACTTATTTTTATCAGTAAGTAGAGATTGAAAGATGACCACTGCAAAACTAAACTTTCAACCAAGCTTCCCTACGAAGGATGGTCTTTGTTTGCTCTTTCTCCCTATCCAATTTTCTCTTTATACAATTATTTCCCATGATTTTTATTAGATCAATAGTCCACCTTAAGACTGATTTACCCCTTCTGAAACGCGATCACTACTTGCCTTACTACCCCAACTAAATACCATCACTACCATCAGTTTTTAGAGCCCAAGCGCCGCGAAGTTTTTCGAAAATGTAGAGTTCTGAGTGCGAGACTAATAAATAGGTCAAATGATATTTTGAATCCGGGTGCTGTTATTTTGCTGAGCAAGCGATTTCTAGTTTTTTGAGTTCTTCTAGTTCGATTCCAAGGCAAAGAGGGGATGCTCATGTTTGCTTGTTTGTTTAGGGGATATACATCTCTTGTTTGAACATCAGGATTAAAGTTAACTTTGGGGTTGCAAATAATGAAATGAAACCACAAGGTACTTATTTCAAGACTGGTGCAACGAGGATGAAGAATGAAGGAGGAAGACAGCGTTTGACGTTATTTTGTAGCTAATTGTATTCTAGTGTTGCGTCAAGTTAAGTAGATAATCTTGCTATGCGCCATTGCGTAGGCTTCCAGTAAATGTGATGACTAAACCGTGTTGTTGTTAACTTGCGTTTGTTGTTATCGGCAACAAGTGCTATAGAATCAACATGAAAAATACCGATATTTCGCACCCTTCGTGGAAGAAAGACGTAAGTCCCATGGTAAGTCAATAGGACTTACGTCTTTCTTCCACGAAGGGTGCGATTTAGCTACCGCTTTAGAATCGGTGAAATTTGTTACCGTTTTTAATATTACGGATCACTAGGCGTGAACTATCTCATAATTTACCTACTTACATTATTTTGTACTTACTTCCCCAGGTCTGTTCTTGTTCAAGTTTATGATGGGAAAACACCAATGTCACACTTGACATATAACTCACGCTTTGCTCGGGTGCCTAAATATCACGCATGAAGTTGTTTTTTTAAGGGTTCATTAAACAGCCGTCACGCGTGAGCTTTTATTTCTTCTATTACAATCGGTTACAGGTTAAATAATAATTTCGGGAAATCAATTGATCCAAAACATACCATTGCCTAATTCTAGTTAGCAAAATCAAAAATTATTCCAAAACAACGCACTCACGAACTGAGATGAAGAAAATGTAATTTTATCTTTAAACCTGGAAATATTATAATTTAGGTTGGAACCTGCACTTTTGATTTATTTAAAACATACCATTAAACACATATTTAGTTTGATGATGTTTTTGTTCGTTTATTTTAGCAGGTACTATAATTTAAATGTTTTTGTATTAGTACGTACCCATAGAGATTAAAATATGATTATTCATATTTATCTCCAGAATTAGACTATAACTCATGAAAGACACTTAGGCAACTAACTCGGCGTTTAACGTACTTGTACCTACGTCACAAGATAAGGCTCGGATGGGGCGATACTAAACTTTATGACATGCTGCGAAATGGTTACAAATTACAAGGGAAGCAGTAATTGCGAAACATAATTGTTTGTTGCATATTGAATAAAGGCAAGTACCCAAGTACCTACCTACTTATCGATCGAAAAACTGTTTCATAAAACATGAAAGTAAAGTAAAAATCATTTTCCAAAAGAGAATGTACCTACTTACATCAGAAAATTCAATGACCACTGTAGGCATTTTCAGTATCGTAGCAGCCAAAATATTTAAATTTTGGCACCAATGACGTAAACTACACCAATGTAATGGTCAGATTGGTAAGAATAGTAGATTGTGCACCAAGGGACTAAAACAAGCCATACTGACACGAGGTGTTTAGCCACCCGAGCTCATGGAGCGAGGGTGGCTATAGTTAGAGTGTCATTATGGTTGTTTAGTCTCGCGTTAAACACTCTACTTTTCATTTTAAATGCGAGGAAAGAAACGACATTCTATACAATATTATAATATTTAATTATAACAAAGTTTCTTACATTTATGTGATAAGAATCGTTCGTACAATACCTATATAATTCACTGTATGATGATGGTGATATTTTTGGTCCATAATTTATAAAGTTGCACAATTACGCTCAATACGAGTAATGGATATAATATTTGTATGATAAAACCTTCGATGGACGAGTAGTCTGCAATCAATCCAGAGCCACAAACCTTGAGGAAGCCGGCTTCGACCAACGCTTTTTGTTATTTACACTTATTAATTTACACTAAACACTATTATAATTATAATAATTAATTTCGCAACAGGTACATAAATAAGTTCCGAATAAAAACATAAATAGCCGTGCACCAATAATTTTGGAGAATAACTGACGGCAATGGACTAGCGCCAGTCAGCCACCAACAGCCAAAAAGATTGAAACTAAAAAAATATTGGTATCCAAAATACTTGTACGATATTCAAATGGCAAAAAATTGATCTGCGGTTTTTTTTGTAAAGTGAAGCTTTGAATTCTTACACATTTAGCCAACAGATTCAAACTTGATAACTATTTTAAAACTAATTAGACCACGCATAATTAAATGAATTTATCCTTAATATAATTAAAGCATATTCGTAATCATTAATCGTTTCAAGAAATGAAATCGTTAGGTATTTTTTAATATTTTTGCACAGTTGTCATTTTGAGGTTATTTCCACGCCCTAAAATTTGTCGACTTACACAATCACCAAACATCATGGCTGGGGCTGTTCAGGGGTTTCCAAAATAAATAAAAGAAATACTTTATTCCCAAACAAAAAGGAGCTTTAATCACGATATCCAGAGACTAAAGTAACATTTTTTAAGAGCATGAGAAGTGAAAAATATATTTGTAATACTGTGATATACCAAACTCCATTTTTGTCACACGTATCATTTTACTTTTAGAATAGTCCCCCGTTTACGGTGATGTAATGATGTTTCTGCAAGGAAATCGACTATTAAGTTAACCCCTAGTTAAGGAGTAAGTTGGAATACATACCCTGGTTTACCAGAATGACTACACAGTGGCAATTGGGTCAAACAAAGAGGAAAGGGGATATTGTAATGGTACAACTGTTTTCTCCTTATTTGGGAATGATGACCTAATTATCTAGACTAATACTGCACATTACTGAATACTGGCTTTCTTGAAGTTGTTGGCCCCTACGACCGGCCTCAGAATTAGCCGAATACATTAGTACTTTGTCTTTGTACGCAATAACCAATTGTGTGGTTAAATTTGAAATGTGACACATTGAAAATGACAAGCAACTGAAGTGTTCTGAGCTGAGACAGACTGTGCCTGCGTACGCAAAGATTTCTGAATAAATACCTACCTCCACATAGTTTTGTCTCAGAGTTTTTTGCAAGCAGCCAAAATCATGTCAAAATCAATTGAAGGCTTAAAGATATCAGATCAAATAAAAAGGCGAAGGCGAAGTGAGGCCGAGTTAAACTACGTCTGCGGACAGAATGCACACATACAAGAACAATTAACATTTTTCTAGGAATCTGGTTAAGTCACGCACACGACAAAAATAAAAGATTTAGGCCTTGAAAACAACAAGTAGTTTACTAAATATAAAATAAAAAAAAGTTGTTAAGTATAAAATATGGGCTGTTCTCTTTTTAATAAGCATGACAGGAAAAATCCTTACAAAAACTGTAAATTATTTCGCTTTCTCCCATCTGTTGCTTTTATAAAATTGAGGTCAGTGCACGTAGAAACACGAGGGCTGCGCCTCAGATAAATGTATTAAAAATTATAGATGGAATTCTGCGAACAAGTATAATAGTAGGTACTTACCCTACTACTTAGTTTGTATCCATTTAATACTTACCTTGTGTATTTTATCAAAATCAATTTCCATTTACTAATTAGGTTAATTGTAATAAGTAGGTCTATTTTCCTGCTCACTCTTCCATACCGCTAAACCTAGTTATTGAGGTTTAATATTGTAGTACTTAATCATATTTAACGTGACGGACTTTGGTATTAAGGTTCACGCAATGCTTTTGTGCAGACAACGCGTGCATTTAAAAAAAAATAAAAAATAAACAGATTGTTTCTGTCCAACGCGTGCTTTTCTGTCTGCCAAAGTCCGTGACGACCTTAGTCATGATTATCATTACGTTTCGGATTTATATAGGAACAATACGATTTCATGTTAGTATACGTAATGCTACCCCTTCGCATCTAGCGAAAATTATAATGTATTATTATTTGCAAAAAATATGTTTTTATGAACATAAATTCATTCATTCAGGTAGTGTTGTGTGTAGATAAGATAAGCTACTGTGAGAACGGACATGGGTGGGGTGTGTAAGTGGATAGATGCAAGAAGCATGCCAAAGAAAACGCTCCGGTTTAGTATAAAGCCCAAAAGAAGGATCACTTATTTTCCTTCGCCTAGCGTTCGTCGCAACCTACGCCCAAGGGAGAGTTTTCGTACAGTAATCAATCAATGTTTTTTTTACGCTTCATGAACACCAGGATTTCCTTTATGTGAATATGTGAGAGTCTATAATTTATGTTTATTTTTTGATCCAACAAATTTTTCACCAATGCATCCGGGATAACGTTGCGGCACTTGCGGCCTTAACATAGAAGGTTGTGTCTTTGTGGAACGCAACAAACAGGCCAAGTCTTCAAAGGATTGTTATGCAAATTTTAAAACATACCAAGTTCGTTTTTCTTTGTCTCAGTATTGTAATACATACTAATCTTATGATTAGCGGGTTATACTTGTCTCGTGTTATGATTCGCCATGTTAGGTACTGACGCTTAATAGTAAGTTCTAATTCTAACCCAGCAGAAGTTACGTAGATACGAAAATATAAATTTTGGCCAGAGTTTACCATAAGACCTCGGTTTGTTAGGCGTTTCTGGAAATATTCCTGAGGGAAATTTGGAACATAGCTGACGTGCCAAGTCTTGCGACGCTCACAAAGATATTGACAAAGAGCTTAATTTTACGCTTATGCCTACCTGTGACGTTCAAACCATAGAAATAGCTACTAAAGTTTACGCGTAAAATTGAAAAAATTTACTACTTACCGAAGTGTTCTTGACAGTTTTTTCTTAGTTTAACGTGGGAACGGCCATCGCTCGTAATACATTGTGTCGCTTAGTTGATTATTGACCTACACTTCCGTTGAATAGCCTACATGCATCTTAGGGGAGACCTTAAACTACGTAAACGCTGATTACGGCAACCATGTTTAGGATGAATTATCGAAACGTATCTAAAAATAATGGTAGGTTACCCCACTTGTCACTACATAGTATAAAACAAAGTCGCTTTCCGCTGTCTGTCTGTCTATCTCTCTCTATGTATGCTTATATATCTTTACGTTACCCTAAGCCGTAATAGGGATATTACGTCCGCTTCGCGGGCAGAAAATCTCACTTCCTGGCCAAGGCAAGACGTAAAACTTTATACAAACCACGGGCGGTTATTAGTAAAGCCCCAGATCGCATATTTATGGCCCTCACCTTCAGTTCGGGCCACCAACACCTGCACTCTGGGACAATTACAAGTTCACCGCCCTAAGTCTGTAATGTGCTATTACGTCGCCCTGAGCCGTACGTAGCAATTTACCGCCCGCTTTGCGCGCGGAAAGTTCCACCTCCTGGCAAGAGGAAGACGTAAAATTCTGTACACACCTCGGGCGGTGACAAAGAAAGTTGGCCAGTGCGACATGATCTCGCGATTTGAGAAAACTTGTAAGATCTCGTTTTCTTCGCTTTTCCAATGTTTGCAGATTCTCTGTCTGAAACATTCTTTGTAAGATTTACTGTTTAAAGTACCAACCATTTTAGTATTCACAGAGTTATCGCAAAACGGGCTGGTCATGTTCGATTAGCGATACACGAACTGTGTACCGTTCAGTGCACATTGCAGTGCTAGCTCAATGCAAGAGGACACTATATCAATCACTCACTGCTACAAATTATTGTGTCGGTCTGATTTAACTACAGTGAGCAAGCTCCGGTGAACTTCGACGCCTACATTACGTCACTGTACTCTAGGTTAATTACGTTCAATAACAGTGCAGCGTAAATCATTCAGTCCTTGCGTAGCGTAATCATGCTAAATATGAGGTTCGTTTGAGATCCTGTAAACAGTTCCGGCACGTTCCAACGTGATTCAATTTTGAAGATGTTTAAAAGACCTCCATTACAATTCCAGGACAATTAAACACTTATTTTAATTTTTTCTAGCCTTTTATTTTAGTTTCCTTGTCGCTGTATCTCTGCAATATAACCGAAACGTTGATATATCTAGATATTCATAAAATATTAGATTTTTTGTGCGTATGTCACAATATCCCTGGTTAAACGGTAAAGCATCTTGGAAGTGAAAGGCCGATTCTGGTTTATAAATGAAATGAAAAACATAAATACATAAACATAGCTTTTTCTCTCCGGCCCTTACCACGGTCGTTTACAATACTGTCGTAGAGCGCCGCAGTGACCCGTAACCGCGCATTTGAGTCACGGTCAAGCTATAGCAACTGACTAACGGATTGGCCGCGACCACGCGTGAATGGCAACTCCAACATTTTCCAATACATTGCGGGTGTTGCCATTTAACTACTTTGCGGTCAGCAACTCGAGCGTGCAATGAACTGCCAATTTCCTTGGTACGCCGCCAGTCGCATCTTTCTGGCCAGCCGTAGGGTACTTAGTCACGGCACAGATAAGATGAACATGTACCCACTTATTATGTGACAAAAGAAGTTACCGGCATAAAATGATTGTTAATTTCATTGATGGTCAAATCGGCCTTGTTTGATGTGTTTATCATTACTTCTTATGAGCAGTTTGCTCTATGACTTACACCAAAAGCATTTTTTATTGATCATTAAGCTCTTTATAATGCTTTCCCATAATTACCTTTCATATAATAATATTCTCCAATTACAATCTAACAAATAATAATAATAATGTGCAGTTGATAGAGAACCTCCACCTTTTTTAAAGGTTGCTCAAAATGACGACGATTCTAACCCAATTTATCAAATGAAAATAACACAGAACGCTTTAGCTTAGGTACCTACTAAATCAGTTGACGTGATATTAAAATTCATAGCGCACACTCCTCTCAACTCGAAGCATAAAATAAGTAGGCAGCGTTCCCAAATGGGCTAAGTCTAATGCAGGGTCACTCAACAACTATGCATTGTTTATTAAGCACTTATACTCGTTTGCTTGCACGCATTATTAACAGTTTTATAACCAGGAACTAGGATAAATGTTTTGTAATAAAAAGTCTAACCTAACGATCTTACATGGTCACGGGTAAATAAATCAATCCAATTAATAGTAAGAAATATTTATTTATATTCCCTTAATTAGCAATATAACTAAAATGGCAGCGCAATTTTCACTTTATAAAATCAATCGTGTCTACAAACATTAAAAATATTTAATTTATGCAATGTGTAGATAACTACATTGTAAATATTACATACAAAACGCGCATGTCACTTTTTTCGAAAATTTATTTTTATTCATCATTACGTTACGTGTAATAAATATCCTATGACATAATTCGCAATAAATATGAAACTTACAAAATTTTGAGAGCGTCCAAGAACTGAAGTTTATCGGACAGTCCCAAAATTATACAAATAACCAATGCTCTTCAATCCTGTTATTCGATTGTAACGAATTTTTTACATGTAAGACATTTTATTGCGTCAATGTGTTCTAATTCGATGAATCATCGAGTATTTTGGGGTGAGCTGCTATCCGCGGAAGACTTTTCTTCAACGGTTTGATTTGTTTCTTAATGAGATTTTCTAGCTCCCCAATCGATTTGATTTCCTTGAAATCGGTAAGAGCACTGCGAGCTCCACCCATTCTTCCGAAGTATCGGTAGAGATTTTGATTAGCCTGGCACTGCCCGCAATTGTAAGGGACGGGTACAGCGTTAGGGAAGTTCTGTTGAGCTGAGTTCATATCGGAGTTATTTCCGGGACAGAATGGCACGAATACTACGGGAACGAAGCCGATAATGCCGTACGGAGCATAATAACCTTGGTTGGAAGGTTGAGGCTGAGCCGGTTGTGAAACAGCTGTTGAATTGTTCTTGCCAGGGTTCACGAGATAGCAGGGGCACGATGCAGGGCTTGGGACGATCGGCAACGGGTATGGGTAGACGTAGATAGGGAAAGGTGGCATTTGAGCGCCTGGTGGGGGCTGAGAAGGAGGCTGTACACCAGTCCCGGTCGGTTGACCAACCGAATCTAAAATTAAAAACACAAATAAGTGATTATGTTGATTATTATAAGCTATTCATTTAAAAAAAAACAGCTATAATCCGTAAACTCTTAACTCATTTTTTTAGTCATTATTCCGTTAAGCACTGTTAACTGCCTGTCTATTATGACAAAAATTACCTGGAGGGTTTTCGTTCGGCTGTCCCGGTTGACCGGATTGACCAGGTTGTCCTGGTTGTCCGGGCTGTCCCGGGTATCCTGGTTGGCCTGGTTCACCCGGTTGTCCTGGAGATCCTGGCTGACCTGGCTGCCCTGGATATCCTGGTTGACCAGGTTGTCCTGAAAACGAAAAGTCTTGATTGAACACAATCACTCATTAAATACATCCTAAGCTTTGAAATTAAGAGTTTTAGTTAGTAGTTTTACCTGGGCCTCCTGGCTGTCCGGGTTGGCCAGGTTGTCCTGGGGTGCCTGGCTGTCCGGGTTGTCCTGGGTATCCTGGTTGACCTGGCTGACCGGGTTGACCGGGTTGTCCTGGGTATCCTGGCTGACCGGGCTGACCTGGCTGTCCTTGTTGGTCAGGGCCTCCTGGCTGTCCGGGTTGTCCTGGGTATCCTGGTTGACCTGGCTGTCCAGGTTGACCGGGTTGTCCCGGAGTGCCTGGTTGTCCGGGTTGTCCTGGGTATCCTGGCTGATCGGGTTGACCTGGCTGTCCTTGTTGGTCAGGGCCTCCGGGTTGTCCGGGTTGTCCTGGGTATCCTGGTTGACCTGGCTGTCCAGGTTGACCGGGTTGTCCTGGAGTGCCTGGTTGTCCAGGTTGTCCTGGGTATCCTGGTTGACCTGGCTGTCCAGGTTGACCTGGGTATCCTGGCTCACCAGGTTGATCTGGCTGTCCTCCAGGTTGTCCGGATTGTCCTGGGTATCCTGGTTGACCTGGCTGTCCGGGTTGTCCAGGATATCCTGGCTGCCCTGGTTGTCCGGGTTGTCCTGGGTATCCTGGCTGACCTGGCTGTCCGGGATGACCGGGTTGTCCTGGGGTGCCTGGCTGTCCGGGTTGTCCAGGGTATCCTGGCTGTCCGGGGCCACCTGGTTGTCCGGGTTGTCCTGGGTATCCTGGCTGACCTGGCTGTCCGGGATGACCGGGTTGTCCTGGGGTGCCTGGCTGTCCGGGTTGCCCTGGGTATCCTGGCTGACCGGGTTGCCCAGGCTCTCCTGGCGTTCCTGGTTGTCCCGGTTGGCCTGCACAAATTAAAATAAAGAAAATAATGTTCTCGTCTATTTGTTGAAAATAAATCTGTTATATTGTATCAAAATTTTGACATTTTAAAACGCAATAAGAATTTCATAACCTGATCAGAAAAATGTTGGGAGTAACTTCAGAGCTACTGGCTAGACTCGAATGTATTGGAGTTAATGCGTAGTTAAAGTTATGATTGGTCTGACATGATTTAAATTAGTGCATTTGTCTTAATACTATTGTTCCAGCGATCTAGTTTGAAAAATGTCGCACAAAATTCGGGTAAACATACAAAATTATACACTACTACGTAACGCACCTGGGTATCCCGGTTCACCTGGGCCTCCTGGCTCACCAGGTTGTCCCGGCTGTCCTGGCGTTCCTGGCTGTCCTGGTTGCCCTGGGTATCCTGGTTGACCTGGCTGGCCTTGCTGTCCTGGGCCTCCTGGCTGTCCGGGTTGTCCCGGCTGTCCTGGTGTTCCTGGCTCTCCTGGTTGCCCTGGGTATCCTGGTTGTCCTGGCTGTCCTGGGTAGCCTGGTTGACTGGGTTGTCCAGGGTATCCTGGCTGTCCTGGTTTACCGGGCTGTCCTGGGCCTCCTGGCTGTCCGGGCTGACCTGGTTGACCTGGGTAGCCGGGCTGACCGGGTTGTCCCGGCTGTCCTGGTGTGCCTGGCTGTCCTGGTTGTCCTGGGTATCCTGGTTGACCAGGCTGGCCTTGTTGTCCTGGGCCTCCTGGTTGACCTGGGTATCCGGGCTGTCCTGGACCTCCTGACTGACCAGGTTGTCCTGGCTGTCCTGGGTAGCCTGGTTGACCGGGTTGTCCCGGCTGTCCTGGTGTTCCTGGCTGTCCTGATTGTCCTGGGTATCCTGGTTGACCAGGCTGGCCTTGCTGTCCTGGGCCTCCTGGTTGACCAGGCTGGCCTTGTTGTCCTGGGCCTCCTGGTTGACCAGGTTGTGCTGGGTATCCGGGCTGACCTGGTTTACCGGGCTGTCCTGGGCCTCCTGGCTGGCCAGGTTGTCCTGGCTGTCCTGGGTAGCCTGGTTGACCAGGTTGTCCCGGCTGTCCTGGTGTTCCTGGCTGTCCTGGTTGTCCTGGGTATCCTGGTTGACCAGGCTGGCCTTGTTGTCCTGGGCCTCCTGGTTGACCAGGTTGTCCTGGGTATCCGGGCTGACCTGGTTTACCGGGCTGTCCTGGGCCTCCTGGTTGACCAGGTTGTCCTGGCTGTCCTGGGTAGCCTGGTTGACCGGGTTGTCCTGGGTGTCCTGGTTGTCCTGGGTATCCGGGCTGACCTGGTTTACCGGGCTGTCCTGGGCCTCCTGGCTGACCAGGTTGCCCTGGTTGTCCTGGGTAGCCTGGTTGACCGGGTTGTCCCGGCTGTCCTGGTGTTCCAGGTTGTCCTGGGTATCCTGGCTGACCAGGTTGTCCTGGCTGACCTGGGTAGCCTGGTTGACCGGGTTGTCCTGGTTGTCCTGGGTATCCGGGCTGACCTGGTTTACCGGGCTGTCCTGGACCTCCTGGCTGGCCAGGTTGTCCTGGCTGTCCTGGGTAGCCTGGTTGACCAGGTTGTCCCGGCTGTCCTGGTGTTCCTGGCTGTCCTGGTTGTCCTGGGTATCCTGGTTGACCAGGCTGGCCTTGTTGTCCTGGGCCTCCTGGTTGACCAGGTTGTCCTGGGTATCCGGGCTGACCTGGTTTACCGGGCTGTCCTGGGCCTCCTGGTTGACCTGGTTGACCAGGTTGTCCTGGGTATCCGGGCTGACCTGGTTTACCGGGCTGCCCTGGGCCTCCTGGTTGACCTGGTTGACCAGGTTGTCCTGGGTATCCGGGCTGACCTGGTTTACCGGGCTGTCCTGGGCCTCCTGGCTGACCAGGTTGCCCTGGCTGTCCTGGGTATCCTGGTTGACCAGGCTGGCCTTGTTGTCCTGGGCCTCCTGGTTGACCAGGTTGTCCTGGGTATCCGGGCTGACCTGGTTTACCGGGCTGTCCTGGGCCTCCTGGTTGGCCAGGTTGTCCTGGCTGTCCTGGGTAGCCTGGCTGTCCCGGTTGTCCTGGGTATCCCGGTTGACCAGGCTGGCCTTGTTGTCCTGGGCCTCCTGGTTGACCAGGTTGTCCTGGGTATCCGGGCTGACCTGGTTTACCGGGCTGTCCTGGGCCTCCTGGCTGGCCAGGTTGTCCTGGCTGTCCTGGGTAGCCTGGCTGTCCCGGTTGTCCTGGGTATCCTGGTTGACCAGGCTGGCCTTGTTGTCCTGGGCCTCCTGGTTGACCAGGTTGTCCTGGGTATCCGGGCTGACCTGGTTTACCGGGCTGTCCTGGGCCTCCTGGCTGGCCAGGTTGTCCTGGCTGTCCTGGGTAGCCTGGTTGACCAGGTTGTCCCGGCTGTCCTGGTGTTCCTGGCTGTCCTGGTTGTCCTGGGTATCCTGGTTGACCAGGCTGGCCTTGCTGTCCTGGGCCTCCTGGTTGACCTGGTTGCCCTGGCTGCCCTGGGTATCCTGGTTGACCTGGTTTGCCGGGCTGTCCTGGGCCTCCTGGCTGTCCGGGCTGTCCCGGTTGTCCTGGGTATCCTGGTTGACCTGGCTGGCCTTGTTGTCCTGGGCCTCCTGGTTGACCAGGTTGTCCTGGGTATCCGGGCTGACCTGGTTTACCGGGCTGTCCTGGGCCTCCTGGCTGGCCAGGTTGTCCTGGCTGTCCTGGGTAGCCTGGCTGTCCCGGTTGTCCTGGGTATCCTGGTTGACCAGGCTGGCCTTGTTGTCCTGGGCCTCCTGGTTGACCAGGTTGTCCTGGGTATCCGGGCTGACCTGGTTTACCGGGCTGTCCTGGGCCTCCTGGCTGACCAGGTTGCCCTGGTTGTCCTGGGTAGCCTGGTTGACCGGGTTGTCCTGGTTGTCCTGGGTATCCGGGCTGACCTGGTTTACCGGGCTGTCCTGGGTATCCTGGTTGACCAGGCTGGCCTTGTTGTCCTGGGCCTCCTGGTTGACCAGGTTGTCCTGGGTATCCGGGCTGACCTGGTTTACCGGGCTGTCCTGGGCCTCCTGGCTGACCAGGTTGTCCTGGCTGTCCTGGGTAGCCTGGTTGGGGTTGTCCTTGCTGTCCTGGTTGGCCAGGTTTACCGGGCTGTCCTGGATAAGCAGGTCCTCCCGGGCCACCTATTGGTGAAAAATAAGATTGACGTACAAACTATCGTCTTGTTTATAGACAATTATTAATTTACATAACTAAAAGCTGTCATTAAAAAAAACTTTACTCTACTAGGTATAACTTGTGCACGACTGCATCAAATTGGTTTTCCATTTTTTTGTGCCGTTATCGTTAGGACAAGGTATGCATAAAATACAATTTTGAAAATAAATCTGAAACGGGGGAGAAGCTGGGGGCGAAGTTGTAAATGAATCGTTTAATGCAGTCGCATTTTATCTCATTACACTTGTTATTTACTTTAGCCAGGTCAGTAAATTCCAATCCTTCTTTCATAATATAATTATAGCCTCTCATTGAGTTAACTCATTAAGACATGATGTATAATTTGCTTGAAAAATAAAATTAGTCCTTACCTGGTCCACCTGGGCCTCCTGGTCCGCCTGGTGAGCCCGGGGTGCCTGGTGATCCCGGGCTGCCTGGGGATCCTGGGTAGTATCCGCCCGATGGGGGGCGACTGGGTCCACCAGGGCCCGAAGGACCGGCTATAAACATTAACAATGTTTAGGCCAATGTTACCAACCAAACTATGAACTTAAGCTTGCCCTATGTAGGTACAGCTTATGGCTTTTGGTCTTTACTTTAGGAAGATGATGATAATATTTGTAAATGATGAAGTAGTTTTAGTACGCCTCAGTTTATAAGGAGACGAATTTCCTGCACATTCCCGTAGAATTCACTCAGCATAAAAGACTATAAAATTGCGGAATACATCTTAGATGCAGGGCTAGCCCTGCATACCGTAACGTACGCTTGTAACAGTATCATCATCTCTCACTCTCACTGCTGGTTGTATGCTTTCCTCGAGATGATATACATAATGATTGGTTTTGTGTTTTCCGCAGCTGAAAGCCTCACACAATCTGTACGAGATTTCTGTCCAGCTCATAGCGTTTCGGTACACGATCGTCATTCCAGAACTTTACCTTAGAACAGTAATAAAAAAATAATTAAGAAAGTTACCTGGTCCGCCAGGTCCACCTGGGCCTCCTGGTCCACCGGGTGTGCCTGGAGATCCGGGAGTACCGGGGCTGCCTGGTGCGCCGGGCTGTCCAGGGTAGTAGCCGCTTCCGCCGGGACCGTTAGGGCCAGATGGTCCTCCTGGGCCTCCTGGGCCGCCAGGTCCACCGGGTGTGCCAGGGGATCCAGGAGTGCCGGGGCTACCTGGGGCTCCGGGTTGCCCAGGGTAGTAGCCGCCTCCGCCTGGGCCGTTAGGACCTGTTGGTCCTCCAGGTCCTCCTGGTCCGCCTGGGCCACCAGGTCCACCGGGTGTGCCTGGAGATCCGGGAGTGCCAGGGCTACCTGGTGCACCGGGTTGTCCGGGATAGTAGCCGCCTCCGCCAGGGCCGTTAGGGCCAGACGGTCCTCCTGGTCCTCCTGGGCCGCCAGGTCCACCGGGTGTGCCAGGGGATCCAGGAGTGCCGGGGCTACCTGGAGCGCCGGGTTGTCCAGGGTAGTAGCCGCCTCCGCCTGGGCCGTTAGGACCGGTTGGTCCTCCAGGTCCTCCTGGTCCGCCTGGGCCACCAGGTCCACCAGGTGTGCCTGGAGAGCCGGGAGTGCCAGGGCTGCCTGGTGCACCGGGTTGTCCGGGATAGTAGCCGCCTCCGCCTGGGCCGTTAGGACCGGTTGGTCCTCCAGGTCCTCCTGGTCCGCCAGGTCCACCGGGTGTGCCAGGGGATCCAGGAGTGCCGGGGCTACCTGGGGCGCCGGGTTGTCCAGGGTAGTAGCCGCCTCCGCCTGGTCCGTTAGGGCCGCCTGGTCCGTTAGGGCCGCCTGGTCCGTTAGGACCACCTGGTCCTCCTGCAATTTTTTATTTTTATTTTAAATACATATCAATAAAGCCTGCTTAAATATTTCGACAAAGCGATTCTCTAGCCGCCAGTTTATCATATGGATTTGCTACTAAGCAATCGGCAATGAATAATGATGATGCAATGTTTACCTGGGCCGCCTGGGCCTCCTGGTCCGCCGGGTCCACCGGGACTGCCAGGGGTACCGGGGGCGCCGGGTGCGCCGGGGGTACCGGGTTGACCTGGATAATAACCAGAGCCAGGGGGCCCGGATGGACCGCCTGGACCACCTGGACCACCTTGAAAAGAACCAAAATTTGGTATTTAATAGTCAGTCCTAAAGTTGTTATTTATTTCACAAAATAAAATACTTAAACATTTTGATTTTTTTAATTCCCCATTTCTCTGTTGGGTGGGTACCTATTTAAGATATGAAAGTTAATAAAAATATATATTTATATTCCGATATACATAATTAAAAATAAACAAACACGGACACAAATCTAGTTCAAAATGCCATAACGTATTTAAAAGAAGATGTCGCAGTGAATTTATTAATTTAAGTATTTATGTTACGAATAAATAAATCGGACTTAGCGACAAGAAACCTAACCTAAGTAAGTGTTACTTAAGCGGAATAAAAGGCGATTTATATACTTTTTATTAATTAATCATCGGTAGCGATCCAGTTACTAACTGCCCCACTAGGGAAGAAAATGTTTGTATTTTATCCACCGCATAATTATTTCAGTCTGTTATTGTATTTCATTTGCTTTGATAAATCATTAGAAAAACAAGGTAATACGTAACTAATATAACAATAGCATCGAAATATCTAAATAATAATTATTATTATAGACGTTGTAATTAGCGTTGAGTTCCGTCGATTCTTGGAAAGTAAATCAAATAGGATTGGTGGACATTTTATTTTTTTGCCCCTCCTAATTGTATAACATACATATTTCTCTTAGTGTCAGTAACTTCTTTAGGTCCCTCTGTACCTTCAACGATTGAGTCGCTAGACTCTTTGTGACTAAAGAGAGTGAATATCAATTCACCACAATGACAAGTATTTTTAACTACTGCCACAAACGGAGCTACATGACATTAGTTTAGTATGGAAACAAACCTGGTCCACCAGGGTATCCGGGTGTTCCTGGAGTACCGGGTGTGCCGGGTGATCCGGGGGTGCCAGGAGAGCCAGGACTTCCAGGAGTACCGGGGTAGTAACCTACAAATAAACAAATGCTTACAGTCAATGAAAATGATAATTTATTTTTGCAAATTGGCCGCCAAGGGCTCTTTTACATGTCTTTTTGAAGCTACCAGCACATTCGGAAAGACCATCATTGCCAAGAAGAATGCGCCGCAAGAAACTTGGCAGAAAGTCAATCGTCTGACATATAACGAAAATTTCTAAAATGTCAGTGAAAATTAGAGCACATAGAAAAATCCGAAAAGTAAAGCTATGGCCGGGAATCGAACCCGGATCCCGGATGACATATAACGATTAGAAATGAGAAAATTACGCGGAACTAGACAACACTAAAAAATAGATCATTAGTGCGTGGAGTTAGAAGATTTGGCTAACGGACTAATTTGACTAAACGTCGCTCGTAATTTAGTTCTTTGATATTCAATTCCTCTTACCAGGTTTGTGGTTGCTAGCGCCGCCTGAACTATCAGTGGGCGGCCTGGGCGGTGGACGAGGAGCCACAGGTATCGGCTTGGCCGGCACCCCACCAGGAGTCTTTCCACATCCCTTAGGGAAGTACAGCTTGTCGTATGGCACTATCTGGCCGGGGATCGGCTTGTTATCCACTGAGCTAAAACGTAATAAAAAATTAAATTAAGTTAAACCAATATCTTGTGCGTCTTGTTAGGTACTGGTGTAGAAATAAAGCGTAAGTCATTTCCAGAACAAAGCTCCTAAAGTACATAAAAGATTTAGAGAACCTCCGATAAGCGTTTCTGCAGACATGCTAACTTAATAAGAATGAGCCTCGCTTGGTTCTTTTGTATTTGGATAATAAAAGGCTTCGAATTGAAAAGGAATCCATCTAGACGGATAGATTCCTTTGGTAGCCTGGAAAATGAAGAATTACGCGGATGCAGTGAATATTCGGTATATCTATATAGAGTTTGTATTTAGGTACTTAGGTAGTTTGTCAGTAAATTTTAGGCAACAAACATTATTTTAATCAAGTTAAGAAATTTAACCCCACATATACACCCACAATCACGCTAAGCGTGGCCTTTGGGTCTTGTTACCTAAGGTTCTGTCTATCCCGTGAGGGATAAAGACGTGAATTATGTATGTATGTATGTAAGAAATTTTAGGCTTCGCTACAGAAAGAGACATATCTAATCTATATTTAGTATTAAAATGTACGGAACTGTCAAATTTAAACCCGGTTCCATCTCCTTCAAAAACCATTAGACAAAAACCAGTTTCAGAAAAATGTATAATACTTATGTGTCTGTCTGACAAAGTTAAGTGTCAAAGTAATATAAAAAGACAAATTGATTTAAAGTTAACATAAGTTTGGCGCTTATTAAAACGGATTTTAGTTGTGACATTATTTTCGCCTAGGATGCAAATAGTAAAGTGTGTTCCAGTAAAATAATTCAACACTTAGCTAGTTCAATACTAAATCTTTTCGGATATGCCACGACGTAAAAGCTCATTAATTAAATTCTGGATGCTCATCCTAAACAGTGAAAAAAAAACAGTAACTTACTTCTCGTCATACTCGTGTTTCTCGTCGGGGAACACCTCGACGGGTTTTCCGGGCTCAATGACGCGGTAGCCGTGGGAGTCAGCAACGTAGTGTGTAGCCCTCAGCAGACCATCGGGGTCGACGTAGCCATAGCAACCGTACGTGACGCCGTCCGGACCTCGGTTCTCGTGGTGGAACTGGCCACCTGGACCCACGTCGTACCCGAAACCATATGCACCTGGAAAAGAAAATAACATTAAATCAAAAATTGAAACTCCCGACGTATTAATCTAGTAACCACACGTAAATAAAAAAAAAACAATTTTATGCCAAAAATGCCTTATGAGTCGTTTTCAAAAGAATGTTAACATACACAAATACACACACATTTATCACGTCTTTATCCCTTACGGGTTAAACAGAGGCTACGTTTAACATGATTAAATGTTAACTTTTTTTTAAATTAAAGTCCTTAACTATGTAGGTACATTTTTTTGATAACGACTCATAATTATATCAAACTAACTTCTGTCCGTGACTTCGTCTGCGTAGAATTATACATAAAAATCTTCCTCTTGAATCACTCTATCTATTAAAAAAAACCGCATCAAAATCCGTCGTGTAGTTTTAAAGATATAATCATACATAGGGACATAGAGGACATGGGGACAGAGAAAGCGACTTTATTTTATACTATGTAGTGATGATTGCAAAAGAGCTGACACTCTTCATACTGCTGGACAAATTTTTACCAAACATAACTATGAACCACTGGAAAAACCTGGCTTTCTAATGAATAAATCGCCTCGAAATTTTTTAGCCCTTACGATGGTAGGCATTGTTGCTCTACCTTTTAACCAGGAGTTCCTCGTCTGCAATGTGTGGTTGCTCACGGTTAATTCACGCATTTACTTTGCCAATTATAAATAATTATAATATAAACAGGACCTAGAAATTAGTCAATTAGTAGGTGTACGTCTGTTTCTGATTAGACCGGTCAAAACGCTACGGGTGATATTTTGTACCTAGACTTCTAAAACTTCGAAATCTTAGGTACCTACTTACGAATTTACCGAAAATTCATCAAGAGTACCTACAAAAGACCCAAGCTTTTTCCTTAATTACAACTGTTTTAGTTCCCTAAAACTTTAGTGCGTCTGACTTTATAGTTTGTTTGAACTTTATATACTTTCGGTCTTTGTGTCAAGAAAAATAGGTTAGCAACTCTCTTGGTCTTAACGCCCTCAAATATACGGAAACATAAAATACCTACACATAGTTAAGTGTTCACGTTGAAATATCGACCAAATTTTTAGAAAAGTGAAGTTTTTGTTTACAAACTATCAACAAAATTTATATTCACAAATGGGAGGAGGCAACCGAGAAAATAAAGCGGGAAAAAGCACAAAAAACTCACGATAAAACATTTTAACGTCATTTGGAAGGACCCAGTCGGTATATTTGGCCTAAAACCACTTGGAACTAAATAACCACTCTTAGTAAAAGGCCGCAGACTAAACATACCTATTCCGACTTTTCCGGACATTTTACCCGCGCTAAGAAATTGCCCAGAACGGCCAGATTTCCCTCGGATGTGACAATTGAAAGATCTCATTTTATTTACGCAACGTGCCTAAGTAGAACTATCCGTATGGTACTATAAATTCTAGTTAAGACAAGATTGCTTGATTTCTTGATCCAGTAAGCCAGAATTATTAATTCTACAAAGTTCAATCTCCAAAATTTGAAATTGAGAATCGACATCATGGATACGTTAAGGATTATCTTCTAGTAAATTATCCTAAAAGGGGATTACGTTATCATAGACCGAGTTCATTAGGCATTCTATCGGGGTTGCAAATACGTGGGCACTATACACACTGGAAAGTTGCTTCCAGTGCGGGACCATAATGGCGCAATGATGAACCTCTAATTTGCGTAGGGTCTGCGCTAATCAGCGAAGGTCAGCTATATAAACAAGCAAAACCGCTTATATAATCTTAATACTTTTATGTATATGCAAATGTGATACAAGATTTATGCAATAAACATAAAGAATTAGATTAACACATTACCAACGAAGGTGAGGTTCAATATCACGCGCCTTTGTTTAAGATGGGGCCAAAGTCTCATGCGCACGAGCCACCAATCCAAGAGGCCATGGGATTTGATTAACGATGGGTTATTCAATGTGTTTATTCACTTAAACTCTGTTAATTTTATGTCATTACCAATTTATGACCTTTTGTGAACAGTCAGAATGGTCGCTACGTACAAGAGCAAATTGTTTTCTGATTTTGTAAGACTTGTCTATTTGTTATTAGTCATCAGCTTATAGGTGAGTAAGCTGACACTTAAAACGCTTAATTACTTAAGTATTTATAAATTTTATAACTTCCATTGTTACATGCCTGCCCGTAATGCCTGTAGTTTCGTCATGCGTGACACTACTTGGGAGAAGATTTCATGAACGTTCCTACCCACAAGTAAGAATGTTTGAGTACCTACCAACTTGTTCAAAAATTTTCCAAATTAATATTGCTATATTTATAAATTGTGTTTAATCTTACAATTTCATGAAGTTATGTGGATAAGACGATTGTGCAGCTTACTATGTCCATGTTATCCTGTCATGTAGTTATATCGTTGAAATTGTTCCTTTCTGTGTAGGTATGCAGCTTAAGATTAACGGCTGTCACGTTAAGTGCAAATTTCAGGACACTTACATTTTAATTGCTCATCGTATAAAATGTAAGAACCCGTTACAGGGAAATATAGCCCAGTTAATGTTTTATACTTACTGGTGTCATAATTGGTTTCATAGTATTGGGACTTCTCGTCGTCTTCGATGTCGACCACCACTTCGTTGTCCCCTCGGTCTATGGGTCCATAGTATTGACGGCCTTTGCGTCCATTCGATGAGGAGGTCTTCTCACTGGAAACCGGAACTTCTGGGTTTGCCTGCAGCACTTCTGGTGTCGCAGCCACTTCTTTCGTATCGGTCGTTGGCACTTCTTCGCTAGCTAACGTTAATGCTAGCGTTGCCTGTAAACAAAAATAAAACAAATTTGAGTGTTTTCCTAAGTATTCTTGAGTCACGCGTTTTTATCTCCACCATTCAACACTTGTACCTCACGGACTAAAGAAGCGACGAAATAAGAAAATTACATTAAGGAAACATTTTATTCCATAAGGCGTTTCATTGTCGGATCCTTTTGCTAAATTATGGATGTAGGCGTTTGAGATTTTTACGAGCGTTGCCTCATCTTTGTGCGGACGGCGCAGTAAATCTTTCTGTGGCTTGTACTTAATTTAGTACCTTTTATTTTTGAAGGATCAACACCATTAGTTTGAGATATAGAAAGCTTACTTAGCAAGTGAAATGTTATTCGACAGGTATGACGCATACTTAGGCAGCACCAAGACTCAGAAATATTTTTTTTTTATTTATTACAACGAAATAATTAAAGTGCTGGAAAGTATTTAAATTAGTCTGGAATAAAAATAATTACTAAGAAATGAGATATTAAGCTATACTCCTTCCATTTATAAATACGGATCAACAATTGGTTCAAAGTATCATAATTATATTTAATATTGAGTAACCCAACTAAAATTTATTTAATTTAATCTGTAAATGTGATTTTTTCAATAATGTCTTTCAGAGTACCAAGAAAACTTTAAAATCAACCAATGATGTTCCGATGTTTGTATGTATTTTAAAACATTTTTAACGAATACTGCTCAAAATCGACAAACTTGTTGTCGTTGGTCCAAGTTATTAAAATCCATCATTGCTATTTTATATAACGTATCACAACGAATGTCGAATATTAATAATACAAAAAGTAAAATATGCACGCACCTACATAACAAAATGTTCATCCAAAGATTTCAATATGCACCAACAGCACACTTGTCATCTCAAATTAATAATATTTGTTGGCCTGTCAACGGTTATGATAAGTTAAAGAATATATTTTTGACCCGGTGACATAAAACAGTTGCATATATTATTGATTCTGTCTCTGTGGGGCTGCCTGATTGCCCAACTTCTATTGGGTTGGGCCTTTACTCAATCGATGTCTAAATATCATTGTTTAGGAGCGTCTTCATGATGTCATTTCAAACTTTCAAGTCCTTCGGCTGCAGGCGCGTATGAAATGATATGAAACACCTGCCAAACGTCAGGCGGTATAAATTACCTAGCAATTGTAAGATTATTAAAATTCAAATCATCAATGATTGTGATATTCTTTGGGAAGAATCTCAAACTAGTATTTACAAGTATGTTACGTATTTTTGAGAAATTCTTGACTATTAATAAAATATTACGCTAGATACATACATACATAAATAAATCACGTCTTTATCTAAGAGCCAAAGGTAACAACACCCAAAGGCCACGTTTAGCATGATTGTGGGCGCATACGTGGAAAGGGGAATCAAAATAGTGATGGGTTGCATCGCCTAAAACATGATTCCTAAGACTTTTGCCCATTCTCTCGATAGGCTTTTACCATCGGCGCGGGTAGATAAGCAACTGGTACATTCTATGTTCTTTCTTTACTCCCAGACCAGCATGGAATATACGTTACGTTAGATACGTGAACTTTTTAGATCATCTGCAAATAATCCTAGGTATCAACAGCTTTTGACACGATTGCTTTAGATCAGCGGTTCTTAACCTCGGGTCGCGACCCAAATTTGGGTCGCGGGCGGTTTTGGGATGGGTCGCGGGTACGGTTCCACACTCTCCTGGAATCTCCCGGCTCCCGGAAGGAGTTTTAAATTCCTAGTAGTGTAGTACTACTAGTAGTCCTATTATTAAAAAAATTTGGGTCGCGGACTTCAAAAATATTTATAATTTGGGTCGCCAGCCAAAAAGGTTAAGAACCGCTGCTTTAGATAATTAATTGCTCCTATACATATAATAAGCTCAAAGGCTTTCTTGAAGATAATATTGGATAACGTAAATCACCTAAGCACTAAAATCTATCTTAGTGTGTAGATAATAAACTTGGTAAAGGACATCATGAGCAGATACTGCACATTCCTGAAAACCAAGTTTATATTGTAGTTCAATATACACTTGGGTCTCGGTTGATCTTATTGTGAAAAACTCCAACTGTGGAATACTTGTATATAAAATAAATAAATAAATATCTTGGGACAAATTACACCAATTAACCCAGCCCCAAACTAAGCAAAGCTTGTGCTATGGGTACCAGGCAACGGATAAACATACTTATATAATGTAGATAAATATATACTTAAATACATACAACATCCATGACTCGGGCACAAACATTCGTATTGCACATATATACATACATATTGGGTAGAGATGAGATCAAAGAGCCTAGTCTAGAGAATAGAGAGATGGTAAGAGAATTACTGTACGTATAAGTTTGATCAATACACGAGTAAGAAGGTGTGATCCATTCGTAAGTTGCCGATACTATTTGAACAGGTTGATGCTTTGGTTGACATTTAAGTAGGTAACTTAGTGACAGAATCGATTGTAGGTTAAGAGATTTGCATGCCGTGACATATTTCGGAACTTGGTTACTCGTCTCTCTGTCTGTTCATCACTAGTCTAAGCTCTCTGGGTGAAATGATGATGCAATTGCGTTAAAGCTATTTTTAGAATTGCAGTGCCATAATGTGTGTACACGCTGCACGCCAATTTAAAACGATGAACAAAAAATACATTCGCACTCAAAGCACATGCATCGGATTTATATTTCTCTTTTTCGTGGATAACATCACCTTGCGCGTGTGACACATGCGAAATGAAACAAAAGTGTGTCAAATTTTCCGTTGTTTTTTTGACTTACTACTTAATTTATTTCGCAGCTTACAAATGTGGTATTCGTTCGTTTGTCTGAAAGGTCGTTTTGTTTAGGCACGTTTACATCACACTATGAAAGTGCTAAGATGATGTTATGTGTCCTTAGTGATTTGACAAGCGCCTGACATTGTATTTTACTTACGAGTCTTGATTTCAGTTGGATACTACCACGTTCAGAAAAGAAATGGTCCGGTTGTTTCAGCGGCAATACTAAAGGTAACGTAAAATATCTTCGTTATAATTTTTGTTGGAAGCCTAAAAAAAATACGCGCTCTGGTTGATGTTAAGATTTTCCAATAAGAACGGTATTGAACATTCCTTTCAGTGTGAAAATAGATAGACTGTTGTCGTTGGAGCGAACCAACCTAACTGCGGTTGAATGTGGGGGTTAAGATGGAAAGATAACTTCTTTTGACCTGGCTGTACGATACAAAGCAGGGTAATGTATTTGACAGTCTACATATGCTTTGATTTGTTTGAATCTTGCGTGTATCACTAAAGATGCAACGATGATCAAAAATTAATATAATAATCATCAAGCACTACATTTTACCTAAGCATTTTCCCATATGTTTTTTTTGAAAATTTATTTTTTTGCGAAACATTAGTAAACTAATAAAAAATCATTGCATAGTAACGCAATCCCTACAATACATATTAAAAATTACTTTTTGTAAAACATCGCAGCGTTCTAATTGAGGAAAACTATGAATCGTGGGGTTTTTTTTGTAACGATAGTACCTAAAGCGGCGGTATTTTATTTCGTCGGAGTGATGGGAAATTGGTTCGTCAAAAGGGTAATAGGTAGACATCTTACCAAAGTAAATAACGTGAACAGGAAAGAAATGAGCAGTTTTTCTGCGGCCGTTGTAGGTTGGAAGAGGAAGTACCTAATTTTCTACAACATTGGCTTTGACCGTCGGGTAAAGCGAGGCATGATTTATTTTGATTATAAACTGATCAAAATGAAGCACATCGTGAATAAGAATCAACTCAGTCTGGATTTCCACTTCTTCTAAAGTCCAATGACGTGGACGAGTAAGTTACTTCGAGTAGCTGATACCTACATCTAATGTGAGACTCCGGAGTTCCACTAGAACCACCTTGTTCAGTGGTGCACATCCACGGGATAAAAAAAGATTTCGACATACCGGTACTTCGTAAGTCCAATCTGACTTGGCGTACAGTTTGAATTTATGGTATCAATAGAAGCAACAGAACAATCTTATTTTTGCACCTCCACCATTTTCTATTCCGCCGACGTTTATAATTTTCTTCGAAAACTCAAAGTTAGTCAAAGCTTGAAGAATAAATAAAATAAACAGAATACTCCAGGGAATGAAATCTTAGTACGCAAATTCTTGGAATCTATATCTTAAGATATCAAATGTTTTCAAGTTTAATGAAAATCACAAAGATTCGTTTGTTTTTGATTTATTCTTGTACATTTCTGGGGAAAATCGTGTTCAGTTCAATAGCTATTTATTTGAACGTTCAGGGCAGTAAATAGTAATTATCTCTTTAGTGAGAACGTGCCCATTGAGTTGGTCATTAATATAGGGTACGTTAAAACATTATGTTATTAAGCATTATCTAGACACGCGGTAGCGTGTCAAGCCAAAGTTCAAGCTAATTACGTTATTAGGATACCTACCTAAAAAGTATTTCATTCCATCACGGATGATATTTAATACAACAACAATAAACCATGTTACATTTCCTCACTTATACTGTAATCAATCAGTAAAATATTGATTTTACTGACAATCCTCGAAAACAATAACATCCTCATTTCACTTCAGACAAAGACAAACTGTGGGATATAAATGATTCAATCTGCTCGGTACCCTTTTTTAATTGGATGTAAATTCAATTATCGGAAATCGAAGACCTCTGTCACAGTATTGAAATGATTCGCGTAGCGTGTGGGCTATAAAAATAGAGCTATAGGATTAGAATGCGAGCCGCGTGGCCGGCGGTCAGCGCGTCCCGCGACTAGCCCGATACCCGTCCGCGGCCACCTCAAACCTCACGTCTCACACAACATCCAAAAGTATTTATTTTCCGAACTGGGCCGCCGACGTGAAATCATTCAAAAGGATCATGTCGCATTTTTTAACGGGCGAATTCGCGAAACAATGGGTTTGGCATAGAAATCCAAACACCTACTTTTAGCGGTCTTTAACACAAAGCTCAGCTGCGGAATATATTATTAACTCCGTACGCGCTCCAATTGACAATGTTGAACTTGAACCTCGCTAAGTGAATGTAAATATAATAAAATTGTCTTTTGGTTACACGCCTTTCCCACTTCCCAGTATCCGGTAGCACATTGACGGAAATAAATCAGTAGCGGAATAATCAATTTTGGCAATTTTACTCATAAACCGGATTGCATCATTATTTTTAATTGAGAATTGCACAATTAATTATTGGTTTGAGCTTTCGGACTGCTAATTGATACGCGCGTAAAAACATTTAATTATTCGAATAAAAAATTAACAAGACATGAATTATTTAATAAGAGCATTTTTAAAGCATATTGAGCATTCACTGTACCAATTCAATTCGACATTAACTTTTATAAAAGTCAAACACTGTTATCAACAGGGCTTATGCTAGAAAAAGTTTGCAATCTATTCGTTGCGTACCAATGAGGAATAGAATCAGCTTTAGGTAATCTAGTCACGGCAGCAGGCTGGAATAAGTTTTCCCTGCGAGCCATGCAGATGCAGACCGCTACGTCATCATAATATTTAAATTATGTATTCTACTAACTTGTCGTATAATCCGCACATCTTTATGATTGCACTTAGTCATACCTATATTTTTACGTGAATGCGGATCTTTTATAGCGCTTGTGCCCTTGCTCATTGCCGTATAATATAGAATTAATTACAAAAAGGAACTCTTGAAGGATACGTTAGTACACTTAACCTGGAAAATAAGTCTATTAATAAATGTCAGCATTGTAACACAAATCTAGCCCAGGCCGACTTGTAATGTGATTTTCTCATTATGAGTATCAGGATTCAGGATTTTAAAATTTACGACTCGTGGTATTTCAGAATTTGCATGTTTATTGCGTTACAAGTTGCGAATTCTCTCCGGCGGCTCACGTAATGGAATATCCAAATGTATCAGACGTAAATAATACATCCAACCTCTTTGCGTGCCGCTGTTTTGATTACCTTTCGAGATGCATTCGATGTTTCGGAATATAACAGGTATGGCCATTTAGCACAAAAAAGGGAGCGCGGGAATCATGTGAATGACTTATGTTTACGTCTGCATTTATATTGTGTCAAGGTGCGGTGGGTGACGCCATCGACTTATGTCACACACTCTCCGAACTTCGAACGCTAATCTAGGCGCTAAGTAGCTAGGCAAACCGACGAAGGTCGCTTGCATCCGGCACGGCGCCTAGAGTGGCCAGCGCTCTTCAGGCACGCTATACGCTAGTGAAAGTGGCTAGGTGGCTCTGCTAACCTTTGCTATTGACCACTTATAATATCAATCGAGCGTTTATGGGTTACTACGCTTAGGTATGTACATAGTACGCACTCCGTACAAGTCAACAATAGATTACGTGCATTGACAACCAGTCATCGCTTGTCGTAATTTTATAGCTTTAAGAAACGTATTTATCGCTTGTTAATGCAAAGTTGAGTATCATATTACATTTACGGAGGTCAGCTTGGGTTAGCCTGTTGTAGAAATCATTGAGCTTTTGTCAGACAACGTTACGCGGATGATATTATGGTACTTTGTATGTATTACTTAGATATGTATTGCACATCTAATTGTTTAAATAACTTCGTAAATGTCAAGTCAAAGTTTACCATGCGAAAATATCATTCGGCCTTATGCGTCGTGTCTGTCATTTTTACGTTAGGAATGAAACGGACCCTCCGGTTGCGATCTGTTTGATAGTCTTTGTGACGCTACTATAAAGTTAACAACGATTGTCTAATTTGCGTAACAAATCATTTCCTAATATTTTGCCATTGGTAATTGGATATCGACCTTGTCAACTCATTAAAATATAGTGGTTCATTAAAACTGCAATTAGAATTTCCAAATATACAAACAGCGGGTACAGTTGTGCCGTGGAAAACGGTGTTGCGAAAGCTGATCACGATAACGTCTGCCGATGGCAAACATACCGGACGCCTGACTGGTCCGATACCACCCAACATTGTAAACCTAACACAATCCGACCTAGTAATGGGTGAATGGGGCAAAGAAATCGAGCGGCGCCCAGCGCCGCGTCGCGTGAGAATAAGAGCAGATGATTGCCTAACAATCACAATTCTTCAAACAAATCTTGAGGTTAGTCTACTTATTCTATTAATCAGCTAACGATATTGGCCATAAAGAACAAAATCGAAAAAAAGGTTTTGAATGTTGCTGTGAGGTCATACTGACCTCGAGAATATAACTACCGATGGTGGCTTCGGAATTCAAACGACAATTTATGCAAATGAGCAAGTTGTTATCTTTCTTTCCATAGCTAAAGCTAACAAAACAAACCTTATTATAAGTAGGTAGTAAATGTTTTGAGCATGTTTTTATTACTAATATTTATTTTAGGTATTTGAAGCCCTTGATCGTGCGCTAGTTCTCTCTAGACGTATTTTATCTAAATAGTTGGTGTATTGGAAAGGCCGCAACCGTCGCATCGTGCATCGAAGTGGACTTACATCATCGTTAGAGTCGTGGCTCGGTTGCCGTCAGTCAGAGGTGAGGTGCAGCGCATCCTCAACCTTTACACCCTACTAAAATGTTCAAGACTAGCATTAAACGATGTTTTATTTAGCCTATCGAAACCGGTATCAACGTTCTACCGTTTAATGTAGAGATGACTCAATATAGGTATATCTACAGCTTAAGTTATAACATCCGTTCGAACCTCGATTTTAATGATAATGAGATCCTTAACTACGCGAAAACGAGTAAGTTGACTGCCCTCCGATCCGTTTAACGATGTTTTTAATTTACATACTACGCAAAGAATTAAGCGACTAAGTGTTATATTATAATAGGTACTTTTCAAATTACATACATACATACATGCATAAATCACGTCTTTATCCCTTACGGGGTAGACAGAGCCTAAGGTAACAATACCTAAAGGCCACGATTAGCATGATTGTGGACGTTTAGGTGGAAAGGGGAATCAAAATAGTGATGGGTTGCCAGCCGCGTCGAATATAACATGATTATTTAGATTTTCGCTCATTTGGTTAAATTTTCAAATTAAATTACATTATATAAATATCAAGTTCTTTAAGGCCACCCACGTTTAAGACATAAGCTAACGAATAACATTAACAAATGACTTTTACAAAATTTTGATTGCAATGCTGATAAAGATCACCCGTTCTCTGATCTTACGGGTGCTTAACATTCGAATAATGCGAATATACGAATTATCAGCCTATTTGGATACAGTAAAAAGGAAATCCTCAACTCTTGGAGTGCCTTCTGTTACTCGCATTTAAATGAAAATGCTAATCGCGATCTCACTGACAATTTCCTTATTGTTGTTTGCAGGGATTTCACGTTGTAATGGGATTTCGGAACACTCTTTATTGAGCTATTCTCAAAGTAAGAACTCTTCTCAAGTTTCAAATCGACAATATGGCCCGAGGGAGTGCTCGAACATTGTCAACTAAACAGTTAAGTAAGTGTTCGTGTCGCTGCCGCCGGGGCGAGCGCTCTTGGAAAAAGGACTTCGAAATAGTCCGAAACATGTCGAGCATCACTCGACTTTTATACGTGAGTTATCCGTTTATGTGTAATTATGATTGAGTCTCACGGGAGTTTCATGTTGAAAGTTTAGTTATCTTGACATTTTGCAGAGTTAGCAGTACTTGGTAGCAAGTCAAGAAGTAGGTAAAGACATTGTAAGGTTGTTGGTTGTTGCAATACTTTGGCCTTAAATGGGGTTTGTTAACAATTATGGTATTAGATTGCGAAAGTGTCAAATTCCTCCTAATAAATGTCGCAAAATGTCTCATATTTTCGTTAATTGATAAAACACGTGTTATTTGCATGTCACCTGTCAATAGTTTTCGTCAAAAACCTTGTAATTGATTATTAATAATTGATTTAAACTAATTACAGATATGTCGCTGATCGTTATCACCTGTGACTTCATTTGAAAAGAATTCGATTATCATTGCGAGGGAATTGTACCTAAAAAAGTGGCCTATTATATTCCGAAATGTTCAAACCATCTTTTTAAATCAAGGTCATTTCTGCAGCTTAGCTGTAAAGGTAGCAAACGGATAAACAGAGAGTTAGAGTCTATGTATTTAAAATATTACTATGGATATGGATGTTGCAGGAGTTATTCGCTAACTCTTTAAAAAAAAAAACTAATTCCCGCTAGCGAAGGAGTTAAAAAAAATTTAAAACTTTGCAATTAATTACCTATTTTGCATATAAGCAAAGTGTTTCCGCGTATGACGAAGTTCTGCAAACAGTTCATAATATTTTATTTACGATACTTATAAATGACAGCTTTTGTTAAATCGATAATAATGATACTAAAATATCAATGACCGTTTTGGCACCGCCTTTTGTCATTCTGGCTTTTAACGGTGATATTGATTTTTGAATGACCATGATATGGATCAATTTTGACAAGGGAGAAGATCTTGTTTGATTCTGTACGTACCGTAATCCAGTCAAAGTATGATTGACAAGACAATAAGCAAAACAGTTTTGACATGGACCAGTAACACTACGCCCCACGTGCGTTCAAGTCAATGCCCGGTCTTACTATAAGCAAAGTCACTATTTAAGCAATAGAAAATATTTGTTTATCCATTGCATTACTCCCGTGCCTTCTTAAGGATAAGAGCGATTTTATCCACAAACCTATTTTCACGCCACCCAACTGTAATACAAGGAGTGTCTCAATGCGCACTTATTTACTATAATTTAAGTACCGCGAGTACGAGAATATTACATTCATACATGGGTAATAATTACAAAATACAATTAGCATAATGCGGTGTCTATTTATTTAAATTATAGATTGTGTTACTAAGTGTTCCTAAGTGTACCTATCGTATGTATGTTATACTATTGTTCTGATGTCCTGTCAATGGTTTAAAGGATAACTGAAAAATACTATTTCAAAGGATAAGTTCGCCTTTGCACATCTATTTTGTACTGTTAATTTAATGCATTCTACGCACAATAAAGTCAAAACGAACCATCACGGCATCGCTTGCAAGTCTAAAAATCGTGATTACCTTTTGCTGTATTACATACCGCATCTAGAAGCTTAGCAAAGCTACTTACGAGTACTTCAGTTTTTCTTAAAACCTTGACCTTAGTTGCCGTTCAGCTCACAGGTGATATTGAACATTATGTTGCGTCTGTGCCGCTAAAATTACTCTGCGCATTGCTGAAGCAATAATTCGCACGTGCGAGTGGCACTTATGCTACCTATCCATTCAAAAATCTCGGAGGTGAGATTGTCATCCCTATCTGATGAAACAAATGGGAAAGAGACAGCGGACTAGCTTCGGCTAGTTTCCACGAGAATGGGGAGTCTCGATACAGTTAACTACAGTATACCATGGCATGCTGAACTGCAATATAACTCGTAACATTACAAATGTTGCGTTCCCATAAAAAGAAAACTAGAGAGAGATACCTATAATAAAATGTGATTTATGCCGTCGCTTGTAAATGTGTTACAATGTAAAATAAAACTCTCGTTGCGCTTCACTTGACCAATTTCTAAGATAGCAACAATGACTAAACTGTCTTTAGAAACGTATTCAATGTTTAGACTAAGCTTTTACTTGTTCCAAAATGCTTCTCATTATCGCCTAATAGCCTAGCGACAGCCTCCAGAGAGTGAACTGTCTCCTGACTCAGTGGCTACGTCACTGCCTACGTAGCAGTCCCATTGATCTTTTAAGCAGTCAACTCAATACCAGCTGTCATACAAACACAGACAGTATTCTTAAAATATAATTTATGAAGGCAAGTTTCAGAGTAAATAATGAAGCGACGAGTTTCTTCTTTTTGTCGGGACTTTAGGTAGTTTTATTTAATATTGATTAGTAAGTATTCTGAAACAATGCTCAAGAGGACTCGGATTTCTATTGGCGCTGTCTGATTTGAGAAAGTTTCTGGGAACCAGCGGTTTGAACTGGCGAGCCTTAACGGAAAGCCTTTGTCACTCTACGCCTCATGCTCCACTATCGAGCCATTTGTTATGTAAACCAAACAATAGGCACAGTGTAACGTTTTCGTTAATGGTGTCTGCCAGGCAATTGACCATTCCGTGAAGCGACCGGCACACTTTTTTTAGCTATTGTCAATAAATGCGTGTACTGAAACTGAAACACTGGTCATATTTCAATCACATCATCTAAAGATAAAAAAAAACAGTCATCGTACAATCCTTTCATTTGGGAGTCTTTCATTTAACCTTGTGTAGATAAGTGTTCCGTGCTTACTATTTATATATTTCCACCATTTTGAACAGCTTGTGGAACCAGTTAATGATAACCGTGGACATATTTAGGCGGTTATGGCTATCTAGAGGTGGATGCCCTTAGAACAACAAGATTAAACAATTAAAGCATGCATGGTCACCAACTGTGGTCTCCAAATAAGGGGATGTGACTTATAAAAACAACCTTCCAACTTTGTGCATAATGTGATGTCACTGTATAAAAAGGTGGACACTGACAAAGGAGGTCATTCAACCTGGACCAGTAGCAGGCTGACTGCAAGATGCCAATGTTAGACAATACTCTGATTGATGATGCTCTAAATATTGTGCCTATTTAGCATAAAGAAAAGGCAAGGAATAATGACGGTAATACTGATGGCTGATACAATTTCATCCATCACGAAACTCAATGTATCAATCATCTGAAACGCGGGAGGCAGATGGTATCAACGAATTAAAATATATTTAGTTTAATTTGAAACTACAATGAGAACTGAATTTCTATTTAACATGGTCCAAGGAATTGGTTAGTAAGTAAAGGATAGAGCCCAAGATTATAACTGGGTAAGACAGTTATTAGGTCAGCTTATTATCGCTTGGATAGAGACACTGAAAACACAATGTAATTCAGTTAGTGGCCCAGGCATTAATTCCCAACGGAACTGAAGTTCGTATTTGCTTCGTGTATGTTCATACTAATTAATCTCTGTTAATTAAGAAAGTCCGACCAAATCTGAAGAGTTTAACGAAATACCATTAAGTACTTTAAGTTTTTTGTGTGTATTCCGGGTTCCAGAACCTAACAAACCTTAGTTGGCACCGGTTGTAGCAAACCGATTTATTTTTCTCTGAGGGAAGTATTGAAGGAAATTTCGGTAGGAAGCACATACCCACTGGGACTAACAATGTCTTATTTACCCTTTAAAGGTCAAGAACTCGCCTAATAGAGGCTGAGACTATATATATTTTTTTTACTGTTACAATTTGGTTCGATGGTCTATTTACAAAAAGCATAAACTAGTTCGAAAGACACAAAGTAGGTACCTAGTCCCCGAAAGTGAAGAGTTGCAAAGTACAAAGGTTGAGTCTATACTTTTGCAGTTGGGTTGGGTTGGCTGTGATGGGAGAAAAAGTGCTCTCTAACATTCCTGGGGATTTATTGTAACCTTAAGTTTTTAAAAAAAAATTAACATGATGACTGGTTTTGTTCTTTTTCCATTTACAAAACAGAAAAGGCCTTAGTGATCCCATAAAAATATTATCAGATGGTAAAATCAGATCATGTCGTCCAGAAAAAGTACTAGAATTTTAAAAGTCAATTTTCATTTTATTTTATTAAATATTAATTTGGGCTGTGGATTTGGTTTGTATTGCATCCTTTTTTTAACGTTTTTGGTTATGTTAATACATTGCCATAAAGATTGGATAACTCATGTAAAATAATTCCTCCATGACGTGCTTTATATCAATTCTTTAAGCATTTCTTCGAGGGTAGGACTTGCTATCGTTTCAGTGTTTTATTGATCTCGTTCGCTCATTGAAATGCGAGAGAGCCTCATTCGACAGACTCCGACGCTTCCGTCCACGTTCGCCCGAGGGTTGAGAAATTGTATTAAAATAAAAGGTTGCGCGTCCTGTAACGCTGATCGACCTAATTCGAAGGTTTCCTGATTTTTCGGCAGCCTCATTAGACCGAGGAAATTTTAATATCTACACAAAATGGAGAGAAGAAGATGTTTTAAATATGGCGTGAACCTACTGCGATTTTTATCTCACTCGAATGGTCTCAGTTTTTTTATAGGTACAGAATTATTACGATTTGGTTGTGGGAGTTGTCATTGTGGTAAAACAAGCCGAACTAACAATAGTATTTTACAATAATCGTTACACTTAATCGTAATTGTGTAAATATTTTACGTAATAAATTCTCGAGCCATATTTGACGTTTTAATTTTCACGCTGAAAGCCCTGTCACCGCCACCCACCTTTGCATTAACGTTGATTACTCACCCTCTGTGACAACCCTAATAAAATCTATGGACATCACGCGAAATAGCACAAACTTTAATCGAAAATACTCGGTTAGAAGTTGGAACTAACTTTTTCAATTTTTTTTCGTCGTAATAATTGTGGCTTTTAAAAGACCTATTATTGATTCGATGATATTGTTGATAAGTTAATGATGTAAGTAGATAAGTTAAAATCACCAACCTTCTCATCTTACAGCAAAAAAGGAATAAAATTTTAAATAAATTCTTGATTCATGACCACACTTTACAATTAAATTATCTAAAATTTTAACTTAACGCGACACTCAGAATTTACAATATAAAATTCACGTGATTTTTTAATAATATATTTACATATTTATATTTTTAACAATGACTAATGTTAATTATATTCGTGATTATAATACGGAGATGTTTTCATCACGCCGGTCCGGTTTGCGCCGACGCAGCGACCGCGATAGGCCGCACTGATTACGTCCCTCGTTAAACCCCCCACACACTGCCCTTTGCTATGAAGTGTTAACTTAAATTTACGGAATTCGTAAAATACGCCACCAAATAAAACCGCCTTAAAAGAACATTTTCTGCGCCGCTACATAAATTTTCAGGAAATAGGACTTCCAAATAAAGAAGTTGGTTTCTATTCGAGGATGGACTGTGATCTGTGATGGCATTTAAAATATAGTTTTGCCCTCTAAATGTAAACAACTATGTTTTAAATTATAGTGTTATTCATCGTTATATTTAAATGCTTTGCAATAAAACAGAAGCAACAAAACTTTTTTATGACTATTAAAAGCGTCTAACTCAACATATTTACAGATATTTACTTAATGTCATAAAATCACGCCGATTCTACTGCCAGCAAATTTACCCTGAAGGTTAAATTTGATACCTACTAATTATGTGCTATTTTTATTTAAAATTTGATTCTTAACAATTCCCAAAGTAAAAGTCAAAAAACGGGACATCTTTTACATAAATTCCCATAATATTCCAAAAAGTTTCTAGTTGATTTAAAATGATTTACCTACTTGTAATTTTTTAACTATACACGTTAGTGGTTTGAACAGTTGCACTATCCAGAAACACTTACCAGTAAATAAAAAATGGGTCCCGGCCCCATGGCCTGGGTGCGGCCTAGCAGGCCTCCGCGGTTCCCGGCTCGTAGTCCGCAACCACAATGCAAAGCCTCGAACGAAGGCTTAATGCTACTAATTCGCCAACAGGACCCGCTCTCCGGCGACCGGCTTTTCAAACTAAATTGTGCAAACTCGAAGATGCGCCTCTTATATTACCTCTTACGTTAACGTCGAATACCGCAACGTATTTGGCATATAGGTGTAGCTTCGTATGTGTAGGTGTTTTCGGCGACGAAGCCTCCTGTCACGCATGTGTGAGTGTCGCGACAATGACACATCTGCCAGTGTGTGTGCGAACCTCTGAATCCTTAAAAGCAGCACGTAAATTGTATATCAGTCCAATTAATATCCGATTTAGCTTTTAAACTTTTAAAGTCCATTAGAGAGTACTAGTGAAGTAATGATGTTGATTATTGACGATTTACGAAAGCATTTCAACCGACCGCCGCGATTACGACTATTAAGAGCCGCGTATTTGATCCCACTTATGTTCATATTTCATTATTCAGAGAGCATACCGTGTAGGTAATGTACGTGATGCGGGTAATATATGTCAGCGGTCTTTATAATATTTTAATAGCTAAGCTATTCTTAATCTCAACTAAATGTAATCCCAAGATAATTCAATATTAATTCAGTAAAGTATATTTGCATAAACGCTAATTATTGTGCTTAACTATCGTTAGGTAGGACAAACTTAAACCGTTATTCCATTTCTTTACTACAGCGTTTAAAAAATATATTCCTCAAGAAAGTATCGTAAATTACTGAAACTCAAATATCTATGAATTAACTTTTTGCATCAATCGAGAGTGCCTATTTCCAGAGGTATTGAAGTATTTTTATTGAATCTTTACTTATTGTTTCCAGTTTCTCAAAAGTTGATTCAGTGGAAGTGGATTTGAATGCCAAAACTTTGGTTTCGAGTAGTTTTCCGAAAGTTACGGACCGAGTGGGTTTTTGTAAAGAAGTAGTAGGAACTTGCTGGCTCCAAATAGAACTTAATTTCCATTAAGTGTACTTTTTAAGAAAGAAAGAAAGAAATAACTGTTTATTTGCTTAGAACACGTAGGTACAAAAAGATGTTAATTCAGCATGCAAAATATTTCAACACGATAATATTATGCTAAAGTTACGTCACAATTTAAAAACTAAAATTAACAAATCATTCTCTATATTACACGTATTATTGTTCGTGCAACCAAATCGTCATTTTTTTCTTAAAATCTAGACCATGTAGAGCTCTCAGTCCAGGAAGATTATAAAAAATTGCAATAGACATATTAAAGGCATTCGTTTTAAAATTTAGTGAAAATTAGCATTTCTAAAATTAGCAACTACTGAAATCGTTTATAAAAACCGTATTTCAGTCTAGTCCAGAAACGTTATCGTGTTAAAACCGGACGTTATAAATTTAACAGTTCTTTTTTTTCAGGGATCCGTGCCGCCATGGCTGACTTTTTTCCTGCCAGCGGCAACATTCACGAGTAATCTAGATTCCAATATCCGAGGAAAAAAATCACATTGAATTTATTACATGAGCTGCAGCCAAGCCCATTAATAAATACAAAAGCAACGATTTATATACAACTATTAGCCGCATAATCTTTTTGCAAGTATTTGCCTCAGAAAATCCGTCTACATATGCGTAGGCAATCAAAACTTCAGGACATTGACCTCTTTCTTATTTCACATTATTATAATAAATAGGTCTATTGAACCTCGATTAAATGGATATTTGTGAAGACCGCTTGTAGATATGAATAAATTAGTTTCCGCGTTTGACATTTTTTGGTGTGTGTGTTTTTTTTTTGCACTCACTTACCGTTATTAAGAGAGATTTATCACTTTGCGTTTGCTTAATTACTAATTAATGTAATAAAGTATTTATTAATAGAAAAATATTTTATCTCGGCATCGAAATAATTGATTTGTATTTAAACTTATTCGTGCTAATGTTATATTATAAATACTTAAGTTGCAGTCTTTACTATTCAAAAAGCCATTGTGTCCACATATGAGTACAATGATAAATAGGTATTGTCTGCTCATGTTCTCTCAATCGTTTCTTTAGACATACACTTACAAAAAAAGCTTAGAACTACATTGAGTTATTAATTCAATTTCTTTGGTCAATCGACTTTTTCTACGAAGTGCCAAAGGAGACCGGATTTCTTCGGGATATAGACCGCGATCATGTTAATAGTTAATGGAAAAATGTTAAACTTAATCTACTGTGAATCATTCATAACACGTGTGTTGATCCTGTGTGTAGTGTCTGTTATAAAATTACACTATTCTATAATATTCATTCAATGTAAAATTAAGTATCGTAGTTCTAACTTTTTCTGTACGAGTACTTTATAGAAGCCTAAAAATAAACAAATCACAGTTTTGTACATATAGAGAAACAATCGTCTCGTATTCCAGTAATGTGATGAGCTCACTTGATGCAGTAGACTATAGTTGTCGTTTGTTTTCCAATAGGGCTCTACCCACAACTTACTAGTAGCATATAAATTTAGAACATCAATATAGATTTGGTGATGATATACGGCAATATATAAAAAGAAAACTATCATTATACTCTGTACCGTGATATCGCTGACTTAGGAGATTTTATCAGTGTTCCATCTGGTTTTTTGCTAGTTACAGCGTTCCTGCTTGTTTTCGTCTACGTGAGGGTTTCGTCCAACCTGCCCGGAATTGGCGAGGCGCACAAAAGACACCTTACAAATATTTTACACCAACACAAATATGATGAGAAATATGAGCATCACTTATTTTTGGGTCAACCTTTTCATGCTCTAGGCTCAGGCTCAACGCTGTGAGACCTGAATGCTTGTAAATAAATACTACTACTTGCTAGATACTAGTGATTAAGTTACGTATTCCAAAATATTTAGTTTTGACTAATTTGGTTCTTAAGTTACGAATCAATGTCGCTTTAATGGCTCGGAATTTGGTAATAAGAGAACATCAATTATGGCCTTATAATGTAAAACCTACCTTTCTTTTATCATCCACTTAACGTGAAGGAGTACTTGTCAATCGAGTAATTTGTTACGGGTATATTATGTTATGTTTATAAGCAAATAGTAACAATTTAAACATTAAGAGATTCTTATGTCCCTCTGGTCTCTGCTGAATAAACAAAAGCCCAGTCTATTCTTTTAACTGATCTGGTTTATTGCAATTAGCTGTCTAGGTCTGCGGGCAACGGTTTCGATTTTGTCAAGTTCTTCGGTATTATTTTTAATAATTTATAAATTAGGTTCACTTTTTCCTAAAGCTACCTAATCAAATCTTGAAATGTCAACTGACGTTTATTGCCTGACTCGCCACTTGGTTTTGCGGATACTATAGGAATAATTTCAACTCATTCATAAACTAGAAAAATGTAAAAACAGACAAGGCCTGATAAAAAAGAACATTATTTTTTTGTTGAAGAGTAAAAAGTATGTTACTTAACTACGCAAATTGGGAAATCAATTAACTATAATTAGCAGTTCCTTTGTGTGAAAACAATTGTTTTATTAGTAGACTTTTGTTGTTTGTTACGCGTAGTAAAGCCTTGCTTGCTTTTAATTCGACTTTCATGCTTGAAATACATGAGTGGGATGCGTTTTCGTAGCATATTTGATTGAACAGTTTTTTAGTCAAGTGTAAGCGCTTATTTTTTTTTATAATGTTAGCTATAACTTGCTTGAATGCTTATCTGCTTGCTTGCTTTCACGTCCGATAGCATGTTTGCTAGCACGCTAGCTTGTACGCTTGACTTCCTTGCTATATATAAAAAAAGATTGACACAGTATAGCAGATAGTTACATCAATTTGCATTTATTCAGACGCTTTTATTTCTCCCAGACAATACGCCATGATTCGTACCTACCTATGTAATAGACGCAAATGCAAGAATTGATTGATTGATTTAATGTATATCTTCGTAGGAATGTAATAATTGATAAGAATAAGCTTAGTCATTCGAAAAGGCAATGCTGCCATCTTTAGCATCATGTTTAGGGGACTCCTTTTAATTTTTATCCCTATAAAGTTTCATGCTGTGTCCTATCAGGTAGCCATACTTAGGAACCCAGCAAGATACGTTTCGTGTGCATTTTTCTGCATATACGGAACAAGGATCGACGCATTATTTGCATTACAATATTTTACGGATTTTGGGGTTCAGAGTGACATAGCGGTATTCTGACAAAATGTAACTTGCGGTACATTTGGGCATTCTGTGAAGGCGCCAGGAGGGCCAGGAACTAACTTATTCGATTTAAATGGAAAGTTTTTTCCTCATAATCGGTGGTTCATCGACCGGCCCAGGCACACCGCTATTCTCTCGAATATGCAGGCTTGTAACGAGACGCCGAATTCGCATGCACCGCAGTAACGCGAGATAAACAAACAAGTTTCGTTATTAAACCCGCTGATAAGTGACAGGCCCTCGAAATATGGCGGGCTTCATTTAATTCTCGTATCGCTTTTAATATTAAACGATGAATAACTTAATAATGCAAAAATTGTTTTGAAAAACTTTACGTCAGTATGTAACTTGACTATAAAAGGATTTTATGAGTGTTCCATTAACTAAGTACTTATATAACCAATCAGTCTTAAAGTACAATACTCATAAAGTGGCTTGACATTTTAGAATAAAGCTTGAATAAAGCATTTGGTTAAAGATTATTTGATACACGTCGTGTTCTCAGCGCGGTAGGCTTGTAAATTTTGGTTAAAATGATCATTGCTGATACACAGCTTCCATCCAAAATTGACATTGCGTGTGTTAACAACAGTAATTTAATTGCAGGTGTACCTACCTAATTATCATAACTACTCCAAACTTACGATGTTGCCTGGCCGTTATTCTTAAAGGAGATGAATTTACCTTTTAAAGCTCACCTCAGATTTAAGAATCTGACCCCCGCAAACTAAGACAGATTCGTCTAGTTTTATGTCGTGACAATAGGAACCAAGCACATGCGCTGTTTCACTTTAATGACGGCTATAAAACTTACCAAAACGGGGCGGACTTTTTTGTTTAATACCTGTTTAGCTTGTTTCCTGCCAGATGCTCTACATTTTCGTGGTGACAATGTGGGTTTTTTGTGCAAAATAACGGTAATCACTGAAAGATAAAATATAAAAGAAATGAACGTAAATGGGGTTATTTTTATTAAATTTTGCAGTACTTGGGCTTGCTCGTGGTCAGAAACGGTCTTCTCAGCGAAGGACTTAACCTTGTGAATACCTACTGCACATTACGAGTTTCGGAATGGGGGCCGTGTAAGACAACCGTTACAAAACAGATTGTTTATTCTGCCTGTACAAACACTACTGCCAGTTTTCGCATTGATATTCTTTTATCTTTTTACGACGCTTTTAACAACTTGTAAATGATAAAAGCTACAGCACGACAGACTTAAGATATAATTATTATTTTTAATAGTTGAAGGATTTTTTAATGGCATCAATGTCATTTCACACGGGATTTAAAAAAAATTGGTTATGTCACAAGAGATCGTGATGTCATTTTATCGGTATAATATGTTTATGACAGAGATATTATGGCTGTAGCGATTAAAACTCTGACTCTGGTCAAAAGGATCCGATGAAACGCGTAACAGCTGAAAATCAGTCGGTTCAAATTTAAGTATGTCCTGATTTTTTCCGCCTTTGACAAAAATCTTATTCCGTTGTTTATGTCAGATCGCTGATGGTAAGTCGCTGCGCGGATTTGCCGCATTGTATTATGTTGTACGTTGTCTCGTGCATTTCGAAACAAAAACCGTTGGCGATATTTTCCGCAATTTGCGCTCATCCTCGAAACTTTATGAGTCACAGATTTGGGGATAAATCGGCACGGAATTTTATCGCAGTGAGCGGTAGTTCGACTTACACTTGCGGGATTCCCACCGTGATCTACGGAGCGGTGTGGTTGCGGTTTATTTTTCGCTATGCCCTAATAACGTACAGCTGTCCGATTTTTTTAAAACACATCAATCGAAGTACCATTCGAAAGTGATGAAAAACTGTGCTGTATATTAAATACGAGTGATGTAGAAGAATACTACAGCTGCATTTATTTTTGTTATCTAATCAAACATTTTATTTGACCACAAGACCTGCAGTTTTACAACAATACATAGTTTTTTAAAACTTTCGAGTGATGTGCTTTAAAAAATTGGGCAAACTGTCAGTTTTGACAAAAAACGTATCGAACGCGCTTGTTAACGACTTAATTATTGCGGGAAAGTAATTGGCAGCCTATTTAGGCATGAAGTGGCTACAAGCCGTTCGCATAGAAATTGTTTGACACTTTAAAGTGTACTTACACGTTCGAAACTTTGTCACGACGAAAAATTTATACAAAGGGCTCTGGAAGATCCACAATTGACCATATAACAGTACACATAGTAGGCTGCAGTATGTCAATGGATTAAATTATGCAGATGTAATTTATATTGGGCTGAATATTTCTTTGTTGTCCTGATTTAACATTTACTCGTATTCATCCGACTATCCGACTAATATTATAAATGTGAAAGTTTGTGAGTTTGGATGTTTGTTACTCTTTCACGCCAGAACGGCTGGACAGATCTGGATGAAATTTGGAACATAGATAGATTATAGTCTGGAATAACACATAGGCTACTTTTTATCCCGGAAAATTGCGTTCCTGCGGGATAGCGATAAACGAATTCTATGCAGACGAAGTTGCGGGCAACAGCTAGTATTATTATAAATTATACAAACGAAGTGATACGTAGGTACTATTACAATCTTTATTGGACAATTGACACGATTTTACCTAGTCCTAAACATAGCAAAGCTTGTACGGTAGATACCAGGCACATAAGGCAAATAAAGCAAGATAAACATACTTAAATACATAATAATATTAAACATTCAAAAGTGCAGTCTTGGATGTTTAACAAACATTTCTATTTTTTCATGCCCCGGCAGGGGATCATACTTAGGACCTCAAGCTTCTAGCCAGGCTCTCTAACCACTAGGCTACCCAGCTTACCAAAATTAACTGAAATTACAAAAAAAATGATATAAAACATCTTAAGATACGTCTTAAGATGGTACGCTAAGACTTGTTTAAATTACCACTGGGATATTTTGGCCCGCTGACTAATTTAGCGTGAACATCTACTACATTAATTGCGAACCCCAATTTGTAACAGAGGGCTTTATAAAGCTGAAACGCTAATTACTGAAAACAATAAGTTATTCGCCTAATCACCTCTGACTTTCATGTTTTGCGTTATACATTCCTTGGTACTGTAATAATACCCCATTAAAGATGTTACTAATACTAATTCCTAATACTTACAGGGTAAAACATTTAAAAGGACAATAGCCCTGTTCCTCAATATATTTTATTAACTATTATAATTATTTGCTAATTAGTAACTACATTAAAATTGTGTGTGTGTTGTTCATCCATACTGGTCTGGGAGTAAAGAAAAAATAGAATTTACCAGTTGCTTCTCTTCCCGCGCAGATGGTAAAACCCCATCGAGGGAATGGCCGATAGTCTTAGGAATCATGTTATAGGCGACGCGGCTAGCAACCCATCACTATTTTGATTTCCCTTTCCAGCTAATCCCTTAATCATACCTACTAAACGCCCTATATTAAATCCCCATGAAATCCCATATTAAAGCCCTTAATCATGCTAAACGTGGCCTTAAGGTTTTGTTACCTTAGGCTCTGTCTACTCCGTAAGCGATAAAGACGTGATATATTTATGTATGTATGTATGTATGTATTAAAATTGTTGTTTTTTAGGGCCCGTTTAAGGTCTCCTGTGTATAGTACCATCTCTATTTACTACTACGAAAAGGAAAATGACTGCATCATAGCTGTCTGACGCTTGACTAGTTTAAATTATTTTAAAACATCTGTTAAAACAAGAATTTAAGTAACATTTATAACAACGTATTTTGTTCTTCAGAGTTTTAGTTACAATAAAAGTTCATCCCTCATAACGAAAAGTCACACCGTTGACCTGTGGAAACCCGCCCGCCCTCCTAAATGTCATCAGCAAAATTATACATAGACTGCATGATTAATGAAAGCGGTGACTTGTTGTTCCGGGGTTTGCTGTTGGCGTGGAAAGGTCACATTGTTGCAGGATTCAAAGGTAACGACGGCCCTTAACTCACAGAAATATGTAAAAAATATCTGTTGATAAAAGGGTACGGTCTGAGAGCATCGCGTGAATTCCGGGTTGAATTTATGGCTGGCAAAAATGCTATAAGATAACATATTTGACTAAGCGATCTTAATTTACCGCGATCCCTGATATCTTAATGGGACCTTGATCAAGTAAGATTTTTCAACTTTTTTACAACTTTTAAACTTGTAATTATTTCATAAAGCTGTAATTAATCAATTTATAATTTTATATAATTATTTTTTTATATTTTTTGCAATGATTTAACCTTATTAACGTATTACACCTAATTTGAATTCTTTGACATTCCTACTGTTACTGTCTGCATTATTTATATTTGTTATTATTTTTTGTGTATGCTTTAGTTTTAAAAATAAGTGATACATTTGCATGTTGATTCGTCGACTGAATACTGGTTCACAATAGGTAGATATTATATTAAGATCATTATGTACGTATTCTGAGCAAATAAACATTTTCTTTCTTTCTTTCTTTCTTTCAATTGCATACTTCACGAGTAGATACAGTCAGCGTCACGTAGTATAAAACATCCAAGGTAGCCAAAAAATTCGGCACGCCTTGCTATTTCTATGGAGTGACGAACTATTTGACCGACTTGGATGCTTCAAACTATATAACGCTAACTGTATGGTACCGATGCAATTGAAACTCGAGCCCACGCGCACAATTAAATAACAATAATTCGAATTATTTATTTACATAGGTATATTATTTTTTAGTTACGATATCTTAGTCTAGTGTTAATAGATACAGATAATGAATGTCATTGTCGTTATATTCATAATAAAATTAATTATTTAAAGGTATTTATTATTATGCTCCTTGTAACGGTTACCCACTATATTTAGCTTAGGACTATTTTTTTTACTTAATTAAAATCGTTTCTTGATCAGATAAGGATTTTAACTTTGCTGCAAGACAAGTAATTCCGATTGTTTGTTGTGAATCTCATCCAATTTCCTTTCTCGCGTCGTGCTAATGGAATTTGAGTTTACAGGGTAATTTTTAAAATGAGATGGAAATTCGAACTGCCTGTGGCATCGTTTCTATATGAAAGTATACTGAAAATATATTTTAGAGTATCTTATGAGAAAAGCTTTTTTTCAATTTACTTTTGAGCGTATTTGACAATGAAGTCGGTTAAAAAAACCAGACGCTTTCTGAGAATAATCTAAAGCTAACTAAATTAAACTAGAGGTAATAAAACTGTACCGAATCTCCGTCAATTAGTAGGAGGGTACATTGTGCGCAGAAGGCTGACACATTATCACGTTTAAATTAAGTAAACATTGTTTTAGCTACATAGTAACATTAAGAAATAACTATGTTGTAGCCATTGATTCCCTGGGTTGCGTGCAAATAATTGCTCTGCCAAAGTTTGGTCTTACTATATCTCAGAGTGTAGAGTTATGTCGTAAAACTTAGAATAGAAACGATGTATATTGTGCTAGCGATCCGCCATCCTGGCATCTTTATGTTTCCTAGCGACCCGTATAATATTTATCGTGAGACACGTACGCCCCCTATCTGTAACTCTAGGTAAGCATTATATAGTTACCTTGGCAAAATATATCGATAGTGATTTACTGGACAATCATAGTTACTTTTCTTTAACTACTTTAGAACACAGCGTTTGATAGCAAATAGTCAAAGGTGAAGGTCACTAAACTGTTTATCTACAAAAGTAACGAATGAGCAGACAGGTAGGCAAAGTAGTAATAGCTGCTAAGTCGCGAACGTTAGTATAAGTGATTGAATAAATTAATGTTCCACTATTTCACAAGCGAAACTATTCGGCGAGTCCAATATTAGGGTGAACGACCCAAAACATGTGACAACAAACATAGCTGCGTGTGTCCACCTACATTACCTATTTTGCATTTTAAAATCAGCTTGGAAATTTTTGTTACGTTTGCCTCAATATTTATGGCACCGTCTTGAGCATTAAATTTGAAAACCGCAGCCTCTGGAATGCTAACCGGCCGAATCACTGACGCAGGATAGAAGAGAATACTTAATTTGGAAGGATTAATAAAAATATAGTACTGTTTGCTGTTCTCACCTTTTTACATAAATTAATAAATTGTGTTCATGAGAAGCCTTGTTCTGGAAAACCGGTGCGATTTAATCGCGGTATTTTTTCGGTAGAGTTGCCGCTAAATTTTAAAATGAGAAAATGCTATACAGATTTGCTAAATCTAATTTAATTTAAAGCTTAGTATTTTTGTCAGTACCGAAAAAAGCATTGAGAGGACTCGTTATAATTCGCGGTGCCTTTGAGTCTACGAAAAATCTAGATAAGCCATTGAAGACATGCTTAGAATTTCAGTTATTCTTGGTTTTCCAGAGATTGGACTGAAAGTACTAACTAGACATTACTCTTTATACTTACTTTGTTCTAACGTTTACTAAAAAAAGGGAATAACTGTTCCATAAACACTTTGTGATTTTATTTTACTAATAGTATATAGACATCACAGTTTGTGTGTTGAGTGATTGATATGTTTGCATGTATGATTTATAACCTGGATTAACACATATATGATATCGGTAATATCATCCGTAAGATAGAGAGGCATCAACAGTTAGTTCAGTTTAATAGTGTCAAAATGCAAATTGTTAAACTTCAGATGCTAAACTTAAACCAGGTTTGACAATTCCTTATGCACTGGTGTAAGAAAAGTTATGTTGATCTGTGTTTAGCAAAGACAAATTTAATGTCGAAGGGAAAAATAAAGAGAAACGAACGTATAGTTACTAGAACATTCTTAAGCATTTATGAATGAAGGGGTTAATCTAAATCATTTTTCCAGTAAGGCGGCCTTAAGGTTTTGCTGCAACAAGTGGAGTAATTACTATACTTAAATTACAATTTATTGTAGTAGGTACATTACTGCGCGAAGTAGGGGATTGCTGGCTGGGTAGTTATTGATGGCTGAGTGTTAACGAGGCCACCTAGAGATACGAGGCCGACAATCTCTGTTCGTGGCCAAAGCTTGTATGGTATAGTGCTTTTCTCAAACATGCAATAAAATTAAAATTAAAAATCCAAGTAATTAAACTTTAATTTTTAAAAAACTAAAATAATTGGAAACAAAATAAAACTATAACATTTAAGAAACCTCATTTATTGTTTTTTTAATGAAGGCAGTGACAGATTGTCATAACGCCTGAAAACAAAAATTACTCATAGATTTTTTTTAATGGCTAAATGCCAAGATGCAAATTGAAAAGAGCACATTACCGGCCTAGGCCGGCAATCAAAATGTATCAAATTCCGTTTTATTCACAACTGAAACGTGACTTTGCGGCCTATTATAAGGAACTCAACATAAATATTTCGTTGCATATTTTGTAACAAGATCAGTTCTGAAGGTAGGTACATCAACAAATCAAAATCATTCAGCAGTTCTGCTGGGTGCAATTATATCCCACCAGGAAGTAAGCTAGACATGTTACTAAATGCAAAATAAACTATTGCCTCTTAATAAGGTGTAAATTAGCCACATGATTTGTTATTTCGAGATCAAAAGATGGACTTCCCCCAATTACCTAGACCCAAAACGGAACTACGCCTATGTAATGTTTGTTTATGATTTTTCGTGGCCTTGTCGAAACCGAATCTATGTGTTAATTTGATTCACACATTTTCGCCATTTCCATGATAAAAATATTTCAAGCATATGACAAGTTTCTTATGGCGAGATCAGTTATGGTTGTTAAAATTAGATGCATTGTTTATATGCCGCTATTTTGCTAATTAACACATGTAGTAGGTAGGCATGGGTATAGCTATAGATAAAACTTACATATCATTAGATTAGGATGACAATATATTTCGACTGCAGTACAATGACTGATACAGGTTACCCGTCGACTCAGAATGGGTAATTAAATGAGTATTATTTAGCCATACTTAAAGTAAAATATAAATGCAAGTACGCAAGCAAAAGAATTAAGTAGGTACCATAATATTTGTGAATTTGTAACACACTTCTAAAAGTATTTTGTAACATTCTTTATTATAATAATAAAAATAAAAATATGTCTTTTAAGTCGGTAAACTTGTCTAGTCAAAGAGTGTACAACTTGTTACCTAAAAATTCTGGGATGGAGTCAGTGAAAATGCACAAGGTATTTTTTGCCACAATATCTGCCTGCTGCTTGCTGTTAACCTAAGAATTAAATCCATTGCAACTTTAAATTATCGGGTCGTTTTTTGCAGTTAAAATTCTAACTCCGTGGCGACTTTAATATAAAAGTTGCAATAATACGCGTTTGTATACCACACACGTACATTGGGGTGATATTGCGAATCTGGCTTGCATTTTCCACTGTAGCGGTCCCCAATATCCTCTGCTCATTTATTAAAATGGTGATACATCTTAAACAAGGATCTTAATAGTTAATAAGGTTTCTTATTTATACATAGTTTTAGTGACATTGGTTTTCAAACACGCTTCTTGTAGTTATGCCTAGTTGAAATGCAAGAGAAGGCAATAGTACGTATATTTTATACCAAGAGCCAAAACAGAATCATGATAAATTCGAGTTGGTTAGCCGATTCACCATTAGAGAGGGCTAGAAAGAAAATTCGAGGGGTATTAGTTGCTAAAGTGACTGCCAGAGAATGTAGTTGAGCAAACATTAAACCACAAAAAGCTCTATTTTCTATTTCATCTACCTAAAGAAAATTGACGTGTACATTTTTCCTTTTTTTGTCATGCTCATTTTAACCAAAGAATGTTAATTGAAAATTACTACACTCCGTAACGTAAACTTTCCGCAGTTTTTTTTTAAATTTTAATCTTTTATTTTATTAAAAAAATAAAGATCCAGCAAACGCTATAAAAAGCAATTGTCGAGCTCGCTTTGGGTTCTCTTGTCCGTATTGCGAACGTTTTCAAGCTCTGCGCTGCTTCGTTGAGATGGACCATAATGTCATTGCGCGGAAATATAAACCACATTTAGGAACTTACTTTATTGATCGTCATATTATTCAATTATGCCAATTCAGGATATATTAAGATAGATACTTACCTATAAATCTCGAGTTTTGGAGTTACTTTAACGAAGTGACCGTCTTGAACTTCCGCCTGACCCTTAAGTTAGTTCTAATATGTCGAATTCTGGTTATACACTCAGCAACATCTTCGGATATTTCCGGGGCCCCTAGTTATACGAGTCCCTTGGGGTAAAGGGCAGGAAAGGGTAGGTAGTTACTTACTGGTAGGCAGCATATCCCCATTCTATACACGCTTTCTGCCCTAGTGAGGTTTGTTGAGCAAATGCTGAGGTCACGTTCTTCGTATTAAGGTAACATTGAGACGTTTAGGGTAAAATTAAATAATAATAATATAAAATTTGGATCACAATACAATATAAAAATGGTAGAAGCAGCTGACGCTGGTAGAGGTAGCTAAGTAGGTAGCTAATGATTTAACATATTTACTTAGTAGTTTTTATTAAGGAACTATGCATCCATCTACATACCTTACAACAATGCCGGCAAACCTTCCTCTTTATTCGTAAACGCCCTTTAAGCTTCTGATAATTTAACAATCGTTTCATATATTATCATTCAATCACAGACAAAACAAAACTTTTCTCGTAACAGGATTGTAATTTTTAATGAATAAAATTTGCACTGACACTTAGTTTACATTAACTAAGTGGTAAAAGTTAAATTTAGGTGTTGATTTCATTTATATTGGTCACAGAACGCAATTTTATTAAGCCAGGATAGATGGGAAAACGTGACTTCTAATACCTTAACTAAATAGAAAAATATCTTCAGATTTTGTTTTTAAATCTAGCTTTTATTAAGCTCGTCAGCTCGCAACTGTTCCGAGCACAATTTTATTCTATGACGTTTTGTTTATAACAAGTTCTGCACCGTGTGGCCATTGTATTCAAAAGATGTTATTTAGATAAAAGGTTTAATAACGCATTTGGCTAAAAATGGTTGTCCTGGTTCCAGAACGTATAGAATAAAGTTTACGTTCAAAATAGTTATTTGTGCCACTCGGGAGCAAAATGATGTATTTACGGCGAGGGCGCTATATTGAATCCAGAATGTACCTAGTTAAGTATTCTATTGTAGAATACTGAGCGTAATGAGGATTCAAGTGTTACGCCCAAGATGAAAATAATTTTGCTCCCGAGTGGCTCATAGAACTTTTAACACCGAACATTAAAAAACTTGAAAAACTCTAAATATAATTAAAAAGCTACCAGCATAGAAAATAGCGTGGTTTTACAAAATTATCAACTGCAAAAAAACACTTAGAAAAGCCCTGAACAGAAAAGTTGCACTTTGATCCCTCTCGACAAGGAGCATAGCTTACTTTTTTGAATGAGACGTGCGAAAAGTAATATAAAGATACTTTTGTGTGCAGCGTCTTTTATTTTTATTTGTCTGCACTGCTATGAGGTCTAAACTATTACCTACCTACATAATTTATGTAGCAAAGCGCGTGTGTATGTAGGAACAGAATAGTAGGTAAATTGGTATATGCCGGCTTAAAAAAAAATACTATGTATTACGGTATAAATATGAAGGTTTTACTTAACTTGTTGGAAAACTACCTACTAATTAAAGCGTAAAATATAAAATAAAATTAATAATTCATAGACGTGCTTGTCAGGATTTGAACCCTTGACCCTTGTTACGCTTTTGTCAAGGTAAGGGTCGGGACAAGTCTTCCTAATCCGCTTTATTAAATCGTATTAAACTCTGTTTGTCTTGTTTAATTAGATTCATCATATTATATATGATTTAATATTAGGTATATACCTGCGTTTTATACAAAAAAATTAAGTGAGTACCGCCATAATTGCAGAATTTGGACATGTTTCCGATCTTATCAAGCGATTGTGACTGGAATAATAATTCGGATAGCCATTAAAATGTTCTCGTCCGAAAGATAACTGTTCAGTGGAGTCCGGTCATATGGTACCTAACATATTTTGTGGGAGATAGCGGGGCGTGGGCAAAATGTCATATTCGTGAAATTTATTGAAATGAATCTGGAAAAAAACTACGATAGCGGTATGGTTCTGTTTCTAAGCTGGAATTGTATGTTGTAATTAAGATTCCTTTCTATTATATTTAATAACCTTTTTTTTTCGTGAACAACTGTCAAGTTTCATTTAGATAATGTCATAACACTCCCATATTGACTAGTGTGGGATTGATAGCCGCTCCCCATGATCGTTAAATATTTGTTATGGGTTATAAAATGGTCAGTATTTGGTAATTGGCTTACCGGCGGAACCCGTATAGCGACCGTGAAACTTTAAACATTAATTGAATGATAAAGTTAAGTACCGATTTATTAAGTAGGTGTACCAGATTCATTGAAAATAATAGTGTTTATTTATTTAGTCGGATTTAATGAAATGATAGCAATCTGTTAGCCGTAAAGAGGTCATTGGCTCTTAAGATTTACTCACGCCTCTGGTTTCCAACAAAAGGATGTGAATACTAATGAATTAAATTAAGGAAAAGACCAAACAACATTTTAATCAATGTTTATTAATAATAACAACTTTTAAATAGAGTCTTTTATAATTACATATTTAAATAATGCTGCCAGCGCTCAAACTTATAATTTATAAGGTACTTCAACTTAAAATTTAAAAACTTCTACTTCAGACGAATTGTCGTCGGGAATATCTTCTACATGGATGATTTTTTCCACGTTCTCATTGAACGTAACGACCGATTTCCGTCTGCTCTTTTTTGTTCTCTCTCCGAATTCATCTTCATCTTCCGAAGTTGCATTGTCTTTAAGTTTGTCTATTGATTGTATTACTATGGGTAGAGGGGTGTCAGGCGGTGCCATATTGATTATGGTGTCAAAAGTGTCAGTCGGATCCATTGCTGAAGTAGAAGGTTTGACAGCGGCGTCTTCTACGGGTGCATCCAGCATCTCTTGAAGACGCCTCTCGCTTCTTTTCAACTCCTCTAGGTTAAGTCTCGGCTTCTTGAGACTTTCCACTTTGGGTGGCTCTTCCAATGGTTCATTTCGCGAAGCTACACTATTTACGTCGCTGAATTGTTCGTAGCTACGTGCCCTTCTCCTGATAACAACGATACAAAGACGTGATTTAGTTTGAGTTATGATAATACCAGCAAATAATAGAACAAGAAACGGTACTCTTACCATCTTAGGAAAAACCACACAGCTATAGCAACAATTAGTATGAAGAGCAGAACACTCAGAACTATTGTTGCCACTAATAAGCCTGTATCACGTCCTGAGTTGACGGGTATCTCGCGACCTTCGAGATGATCTTCCAAAGATATTGTGCTGGTAACGTCAATCGCAGCCACATTCTCAGATATATCTCTGAAAAAGGAAAATTAACACAGTTTATGGTACGTATGTTTATTTGGGTAGTGTATCGAATTGATAATTATCTTACGTGCTGAGTTGTTCGACTGCCACCGGTTCGCGTTCAATTAAACCATAAACATAAAGTTGCAGCGACGCCCCTGCGCTTGTCACTCCTGGATTGTTTCTCGCATTCGCAGAACTTGTGTCTGTGTCATCAGATATGACCGCGGAGCTGAGGGCTTTGACCTCATATCCGACAGCAGCAGTCAGATTGCTTAAAATGATGTCCTCGTGGTCTAGGAATGCATTGCGGACGGTAACCACAGCAATATGGCGGACGTCTATTAGTTTTACCTAGAATGAGATAATCAAATATTGACATTGGTTTCCCCGCTGAGAAGCGTTGATGATACATTGTTATGAAAGTAGTAAATTGTTTCCACAAAATTGATGGTGTTATTAGTAACTTATAATGATAAATAAATCTAATCTAATACGGGTTGACTATGTTTCAAAGATTAAGATTAATTTCATACATATTATGAGGCCAATATAGTGGTTCCTTATTGGAAAATGATTTTTGTAATCTAAAAGCAACTGTAAATGAGTCCATAAACAAAAAAGTTGAAGAAGTTTATTGTAAAAGAAAATATGCAGCGCTTCATGTAATCAATACTTCAATTTATTGCTGTTTAATTATTTCCAGCAACATGGCAGTAAATAAAATATTTTTGATAATTGCTTGATACGTTAACGTAAAATTCCAATGAAATTTATTTTTGCTCGATTATTTTAAAGGTATGAGCTTTCAATTAGACATTGCAGTGGCGTGTACATTGTCGGCTCAAACTTTAAGCTGTCACGCCAAAAGTAAAACTAAAGTAAAGTTCCTGATATTTTAGCTCTTACTACGAAACATACAGAGAAGACATCATAGATAACAAAAAACTTGAAATCAGGGCCTTAACTGTAGGCCCTGAAACTTAGCGCCTCACCACTAAGTTGTAAATGTCATACCTAAGACAATGTATCTTAGATTTTACTTGTTATGACCATACCTAGGAAGACATTGAACATTTATTATTAGTTAACTATAGGTACGTATTTATGAGATTGCATCAAAATATTATTCATAGTTAGGTATATGCTAATATGTATGCATCATAGTGGTACGAATATAACCAGTATAAATGTAACGTTAGCTAAGTAGCTAATGCTTTAATGTTTATTGTATGTGTTGTGTGTATATAATTGTAACTAACCCCTTAGTGTAAGTATAGTACTAACAACATATGTGTCACTTAGTTACACGAAATAAATGGATTTTATTTTATTTAGCTAGTTCGTCATGGTTCTGGTTTGATATCTATTGTTTCGTATCTTACCATAATCTGCATGGTGGTAGTGAGACCTTCCTCTCGTCCGTTGAGATCAGTAACGGACACGGTTAAGACTTCTTCGTCAGTCAGGGTGGCTCCATCCCGCACATGCACGGATCCCGTGGAAGGCGCCACGGCCAGCACGGGCTCTGAACTCCAGTACACCAGCTGTGCATTCTCACCGACATCCGCGTCAGTAGCCTACGGAAATTCGATACGCTCATAAAACGTCTGAGCATTCCTCCGGTTGACTTGAGATTGGAGTCACGGCAAGACGCGTGACTTTTTTGCGAGAACATTCTCAACAGCTTAAAACCATTAAGTACCCACGCATTTGGTATGGAAATAAGTTTTCACTCAGCCGTGTTTAAAGGGTAAATTCAAAGCGGAGATTTATTTGCAAGTCGTTTGATACAAAGAATAATAAAAAAGATTATGTAAAACTTCATGTGAGCGAGGCCCGTGCCTAACGGCGAGACACCTCTCAGTGCTAAATATGACTAATTATATTACCTTTTTAAGACTAAGGCCTTTATGTAGGAAAAATTAAATCCCGATTTAGTCGCTTTAGCAGATTTAACTGTTTCAAACATTTTGACATTACTGAATCGGGGTTTAACTTTTTCCAGAATACGGCTTTAAGATTACCTACTACTTACTTTTAATTCAGCCAAAGCTCGTGGAAGCACAACGTCTTCGAGTTCAGGAATGGGATAGCCCGCAACAACAGGTTCGTTGTCATATCCAATAAATATGGGATAGTTGTCATTGATATCGTTCACAATAAAGTTAACGTAGCTCCTTCTAGAGTTGTAGAGGATCGTATCAGTGAGTATCCATCTATTACTTCCGTAGTCGTAGGGGCCAAGCCATTCAAGTGTTGAATTAGAATTTAACGAGCGCTTCACTCGTGTTTGTGTGTCACTGGGACACTCTAAAACAATCTCCACTTGTATCTGAGATAACGCCATGAAAGCTATACGCGGGTCTTCTCTGTCAATGACCCTCGCGTGGAGACCGTTTGCGTCAACGTATAACCAGTCATGCTCAGGCGGCCAGCTATTGGTCAATCTGAACGTGCACCCCGCCTGAGTTGCGCTGTCGAGGACGACCAGGTTCTCGTGCGGCTCCTCTTCATCTCCGTTTAAGATAATAAGAGGAGGGAGATGGTGGTCGTCGTCACCACATGTAGCAGCGACTTCTACTGTTAGTTGAACCTGTTAACAGTATGAATTACATTTCAAGAAACATCGAACAAAGAAAGTGCAAAACATCGACAAAGGTGTGTCTGAATCGAGATAAGAAAAATACTTTACTTAACATTCGAAGCTTTAGGTTATTTTGAAGGAAGTGAGATAATAACGTGTATACTGAGCAAATGGTTAGTTATTTTACGTTAGTTTTTGACTGGGAACTAGGTTTGCTAAAAGGCTTAGTCGATGGTCCTTACCGCGGCTGTGGCTTGTACTTGCGTGATGACAGAAGTTGCGATGACTTCAAAGCTGTATACGCCGGTATTAGTTGACGCTGACAGGTGAATCTCTCCTTCTCCGGTAATCGAAATACGCTCTTGCAGATGCGCTAAAAAAAAGCAGTATTAAAACCTGCTTAATTTATTTAGCATGGCGAAGATATTATTTTAGTGTGACGAATGACAATAATTTATTTACCTCATGAATAACAAAGATAAGGGAATGAAGCAAAAATGACCCAGCCTTTTTTTGAAATAAGTTTCGTACGCGTCAGTTAGCAATGTGTGTGGGAGTTTAAGGTCGATGAAATAACTTTTTTTACGCAATATACCTAATACTTTAATTGTTGGGTAAGTTTTTTAGGAACGATAGCATGAATCAGAATGAAACAGTAATATAATACATTATTTCTCTGCATTGGAGTATCCGGATACGAATTACGAGTAAGCTTACATAGTCTATTTATTTACGCATCCTAAAAGGCGGGCAAGAAATCATTTATAAAGTACATAGGTATAAGAACTAAGTAGGTAGTCAGATTATACGTTTATTTAAAAAATTGAATCAGCCAGCCTATTTTATATAAGAAACTATGTCCTACGCCCACAATCATACTAAACGTGGTCTTTAGGTCTTGTCACCTTAGGCTCTGTACCCCTTAAGGGATAAAGACGTGATTTATGTATGTATGTGGGTATGTATGTAAATATGTATCGCAGCTATGTATTTTTGAATTTTCTAAAGCAAAGGACGGGATCACACCTGATTCTACGGGACTAAGCATTCGACTTTTTGTATTTATTATAAGGCTTTTGAATCTATAAAAAAAACATCTGTAGTTAGTTATTCAAAAAACTTCTTTTAGATAAATTACTTTGGTACGTTTTATGCACAAGAAAATGGAATTTGTAGAAATATGACTAGGTAAGTATGTTTTTCTACTCGTGTGGTATTATCTGTGATTTATGTAATCACGAGCACCACTATAAAAACACTCATAATACTTCTAACACTCATAAGACTTTGGATAAGCTATATTGTCTATTCCCTCTAAAAGCACGTGTTGGCTTATGGCTCTAAAAGTGCTCCATCTGCCAGCCATAGACTGTCAGACTTAGGTAAACCTTTTACACGATCAACATTAAAGTTACGATGAAAATGTATGACTACCAACTTAACAAATTATTTCATTCATAATATAATATGGTTTTTTATAGAACTAAAACTTTCTGAACTAAATGCATAGTTGCCAGCATAACAAACAAGATTTGTTAATAACGTTACTGATTATGAAAGTACTTATATTCGAATGTCAAACTACTTCGGGAATTCTGAAACGAAAGTCAGCACTTGGTAAAATAGGTACAATTCAAGAATCAAGAATTTTACATCGTGATGTTATGTTTACTTTTACGGGTTTACCCGTTATAAATTAAATTTCCAAACGATAATGACAGCTAGAACACACAGAAAAATCCGAATAGTAAAGGTCGGTGTAGCGGTAGGTATAGCACGCATCACGGAATGATGAGGACCCGGGTTCGATTCCCGGCCATAGCTTTACTTTTCCGATTTTTCTATGTGTTCTAAATTTCAGTGTCGTTTAGAAATTTTATATCGCAACAAACCCAGGAAAGCAAATGTTTCCACTGTCACGCCTGAATCACGTAAAACGTCTGCCTGTAAAGTGTGTTTGCTAATGCTTTAAACGAAGGCGCTCAATTTTACTACCTACTAATGACTTTATACAACAACGTGAAGGTGCGCATATTTTAACCCAGCTGTTGACAGCTTATTAATTAATTACAATGCGGGTAATTAATTAACATATTCGATTGCTCATTCATGGATAAGTAGCTACTTATCCTATATGCCATCGATCGCTTACGCGGACTAATCGTTCGGATTTTATGTCTTTCTTGCGATTAAGATATTTATGTCTTCTGATAACTCCTTACGTCCGGTGAGATTAGTTTAATGAGCGGCGAATTTACCCTATAATGCTTTCAGATAATAAAATCCTAAGAAACATATTTCATTCTGGATATACATTAATTTGCAATATTTTCCTGGTTTTCTTGATGACTCTCAGTATTTTTGGAAAGCAATCTTTTCGAGGGACACGGCCCCAATTAATTTGCTCCGGCATGTCGCCAATTGCTTGGATTAGCTTCCTTAATCCTTATCCTTTTATTACGGTTGAGTAGTATAAAGACGAACCATTATTCCTTTACCATACATTGTTAATTCCGTCCGTCCTCGTTTCAGTTTCTCCTAAGTTTTTTTTTTCAATTTGATACTAAACGATCTGAATGTATGAGAAGATCTGTGATCTATCTATGTCATAAAATTAACGATATCACAACAGATGTAAGTAGTACAATAAATTACATCAAAGTAACGTTGGGATTTTTAGATAACCCTATTTTGACGCACGTATTAATTATGTAAGTACCTACCTAACCTATGACCTACTACCTAAGTACCATAACTTACTGACTTATAATTTTGCACGGCTGTTCATCATGCAATGTAAATGAAAACCACGATAAAATACTTGGAAGTTCTTGTAGAGTGGTCGTAAACACTCATTCAACCAACAGATCTAATTGATTCACGCGCGCCCAGTAGCAGCCAAAAGATGAAACGCAGAATGTAACCTTCCGCGAGGACTCATTTAAGCGGTCGTTCTATAACTTTAAGTGTCTAACCTGGTGGAACAATTCAATGGAGCTGCTTACCGTTGTTGATTATCAGTGTGTAGGCGACGCTCTCTCCATTGCTGGCAGCTGCGCTGACGCGTCCGATGAGTCCAGTCTGCGCCATGTCAGCTCGCATGACGTACGAAGGAGAGCCAAAGATGACCGTTGGCAGCTCGGGCGTTTCTGGTAAAAAAAGAACATTGAAGGGGTCGTGACCGTATTGATAATAGATTAAAAATTAATCAAAATGACGGCTAGCCGCTAAAAATTTATCATGTCAAATATCACCGTCACATGCAGTCTTATTTTGAATAGTTCTTGGTAGTTGGTACAATACTGCTCCGTGACGAAAGATCGTAATAAAAGGAAGGATGGTATTTTGGAAATTTGTGACTCTCTTATTTAAATGTTATAGTAATAGATAGTTGAGATTAGGTTGCGATATAAGCTACTGTAGTAGGTCTAATGTATCGTTCTATAGGCATAAGGTTCACGCGAGTAATATTTATCTTTGATTGTGTACCTATACTTATTGTTTATAGTGAGTGCAAAATTAGGACACACCGACCGTGAGTTTATATTTGTATAAATGTATTAATTATGAAATTGTGCCGCAGTTCAATACAAAAGGGCCATATTTATTTGTGTAACACGTGGTTAATATAAGGAACAATAAATCTCAAGGGATAAAGATAACGCCTGTCATTGATTGATCACAAAACCGTAATCAAGTCCGAAAATAATGGAACAAAATACCCTAAAATGGAAGGTAATGGACGATTTGGTTGCACATAAGCGGAGGCTGATAAACTTTATTTGAGATGCTTTCTTTATTACCTTTATTATGGGCTTTACGCGCGTAAAAAATATAGACCAAGCTGAAAATAGCGTAGTTTAGTCAAGATTAAAATTAAATGATCACTAACTACAATAATTATTCGTCAAAAACTTCCGTCAATAAATAGAGTGATTCATGAGGATGATTTCAGTACTTATGTGATTTGTCAAGCTTTTTTTGTAAATTGTTTTTAAATATAGTGAAAATTGTGGCAGCACTGTGTTACTGTCAACGTTGCATGTGTGCGAAGCAGGGGCGGGTCGCTAATGTGTGTATAACGTACAGAAGCACTAATTATTGGCATTAAAGAAAATAAATAAAAGATATTTACTCTCTAAACGTTGCCTTTTAGAATCTAACTAATTAAAATTAAAAAACGAATATTATTCTTCACATTTATTTCACAATTTGGTATCGTCTAATCGGCTTAAATAGGGTGACCTACCTACGTCATTGTAAATGATAGGAATGTACCTAGACATTTCTCTATCACCTAATGAGATTGTGCCTAATGGCTTTTCGGGGATGGCGGATGCGTCTACACTACACGCCTAGACTTCCAAATGATGCTGACATCACTATAATAATATAAATAACAAGCTGTTGCCCGCAACTGCGTCTGCATAGAATTCATTTATCGCTATCCCGCAATTTTCCAGGATAAAAAATAGCCTATTTGTTATTTCAGACTATAATCTATCTATGTTCCAAATTTCATCCAGATCTGCCATACTTACAAACTTTCGCGTTTATAATATTAGTAGGATATGCTAAACGTTGCTCATTTTTAACTGACTTCAAAAAAGGAGGAGGTTTTCAATTCGGTTGTATTTTTTTTAATGTTTTTATAATTCACTTAATGTAACTGTCTAAGTAACTAATTTACGAACAATGTAATCAATCAAATCTTGCAACTCGATTTTTACTTTCCTTTTTTACTTTTCCAAGTTTCAATTACCATGACAATGCAATAGTCAACTAATGTCAACAAAAATGGTCAAAAGTTAATCAAGTTCAGTTAAAACTTTGTAGCGAATTTAAAATATGCTTACCTAACTACATAGGTATCTGAATTGATTGGCTCACGCTGATATTTGTTCACAATTTGTAACTTATAAAATTATGAACATTATATTTATAACAGAAAGACAAACAGACAAAATATACGTTTATGCTAATAACTTTTAAACTAAATCAGCATGTTTTTGATAGTCGGCCTACACCTTAAATAAGGGCAAACTAAACAAAAATATGATGGCACGATGTTGTCAGTCAATCAATAAGTGAAGTACAAGATGATTCCGGAAATTACAATGGACTAGATACAATAAGTGCCGACTGGCGGCACAATACGATTTATCATTAATAACATGCAACAACACAAAGATTCGCGGTGAAGTGGCTTGTTATCTGAAAGTGGATTTGTTCAGAAACAATGCCAACTCAATTGTCAAGATATTATCAAGAATATAATTATATGTTGGCGGAAAGACCTAGCGTAGTGCCCACTCTTGACACATTTTACACGTGGATAGTGACGTGGCGTAAAATGACACAGATAATAACGTGTTGTTATAATTTAACTAGCTGTTGCCCGCGACTCCGTCCGCGCAGAATTCGCTTATCGCCATCCCGCGGGAACTATGCTGTTTTCCTGAATTTTCTTTGCTGTAAACCTCACGGAGCCCGAGACCTTTCCAACGAATGCAAAACCGTGGAAATCGGTTCGTGCGTTCTGGAGTTATAGCGTCAGGAAGGAAAACCCGACTTATTTTTATACAGTAGATTTAACCAGATAGAACAGAAGACTGCGGAGTGACTGTTGCAAGACAGCCAAATGGCAGCTAGGTTAAACATGTATCGTTGATTTTGTCTGCCTCATCTTAAAATTAATATATTCCAAGGGGTTTCCTGCGTTTATAAGGGATTTGGATGTATTTTATTAACACAAATTACATAAAAAGCTCAATACTAACTAGTTGATATCTCTTAAAAGGACAAGTTCGTCTTCGTACATGCCGTTTTAATTTTAATCAATGTGTTTTTTTCTTGTTAAATTATTTGTTTACGTATTTACTTGATACTATGATTTTAAACTTGCTGTCAATAGAGTTCACATTTGATAATTTGGTACATTTGGTTTTTTTTCGAATTAATCATAACGGAGATTTATTGCGAACGAAATATACACCAGTAGGTATAGATATATGACTATGTGACTGACTGAGCTAGTTAATATACATTAATATTTTTCTGTATTTTTCAAAATGTTTTCATTTCAGTCCAATATAGTGGTAAAATACACGAGTGTTTACCAAGCTATTTTTTTCTTTTACGTTTTAAACCTACTTATTATTAAAATAGGATTTAAAATATATATATTCAATGTACAGTCAGCTGCAGAGAAAGTTGACCCTCCCCCTAAATCTCCCGTAATAATGGTAGGTAACCATACTGAGCTGACTGTACGTACCTACGTAGTTATAACCATTTTTAAGTACTTAAAAAACCATTTATAGATCAAAGGCAGACTTATAGAGCCTATTATATAGTAGCTTATGATATTGTATAGATACAGTGACATAAAAAAGATAAGTTATAAAAAAACCGCTAGGACAACAGGAATTGCCCCATACATATCTATTGATTCCGCAGCCATTTGTATGGAAACACCTTTTCTAATGTATCTTTTCACTGCGTTGTATTCAAAATTTAGTTTTTTTACTGTTCCAAGGAAGAGCAGACTTGAGGACCTACTTCTTTTCTTCTTTTTTTTTTAACATGGCCCCATCGATCGATGCGATGATTTCGCCAATGTCAAAGTAATAAATACAGTATTCAAAAATCTTGTGACAAAAATGTCGGCAACGTTGTACGGTAGAACATGGTCCGAGTACCTACTTATTTGATTTAAATGTCAGCTTGATATCGTCACGCGTTCCTAAGAAAAAGCGTTGACGGACGGATAATAAAGTGATCCTTTTGGGATAATGGTTTCAACTTAGAAAATAATACACTTAGAAATGCTATGAACATTTAAAAGTGTCATTTAGACGACCGGATAGCCTAGTGGTTAGTGACCCTGACTATGAAGCTAGAGGTCCTGGGTTCGAATCCCGGTAGGGGCAGACAGTTGTATGATGAATACGAATGTTTGTGCCCGAGTCATGGATGTTGTATGTATTTGAGTATGTATTTATCTACATTATATAAGTATGTTTATCCGTTGCCTGGTACCCATAGCACAAGCTTTGCTTAGTTTGGGGCTGGGTCAATTGGTGTAATTAATTTGTCCCAAGAAGATATTTTTATTCTTAGTCCAGGGGTTCCCAAAGTTGTCTGAGCTGCGACCCATCTAATACAAGTTTACAAACTTGGGACCCACCTCTAAGAAATTCAACCGTTACCAATATGAAGAAAAAAGGACTTTTCAAATATACAACGAAGTGTTAATAAATTTTTTTGATGTGTCGTTCCACAGGCAGGGCCCACTTAATATTCGCTCGTGACCCACCAGTGGGTCGCGACCCATGGTTTGGCAAACCCGGTCTTAGTCCTTACCTGATTGATTGACATCGAGCAGCAGTACAGCCCTGGCGGCGCCCGCCTGCAACTCTATAGGCACGTGGGTGACATCTTCGGGTAGTGCCAAAGTGCCTGATGCTACCACCACCACCGTCCCTTCGTTTATCGAGGCCAAAAATAAGTGTCTGTAATCTGAAGAAAGCAAAACATTAATTATTTAATATTATGCAATATTGAATGTACCAGTTGCTTCTCTCCCCGCGCAGATGGTAAAAGCCCATCGAGGGAATGGGCGCAAATAGGAATCATGTTATAGGCGATGCGGCTAGCAACCCATCACTAATTTAATTCCCCTTTCCACCTATACGCCTACAATCATGCTAAACGTGGCCGTTAGGTCTTGTTACCTTAGGCTCTGTCTACCCCGGAAAGGATAAAGACGTGAGTTATGTAAGTATGAATATTAAGTAGGTATGTGATTTTATTTATTTGGTGCTGAAATTTTGACCAATTTCAATTTTATATCTGTTATGTTTTTAGTGAAGGGATAACATGTTTTACCGAGATAAAAGTAACATATGTGACTCCGCGCCTTAACGGTCTTTGCACTTAGACTGGATCGGAGATGTAAAAGAAAGTCAAATAAATATAAGCACGCACACATCCGCAGTTAGGATTGGAGTTAGAACTAGTAGGACTCATTGCGTTACATAAGCAAGTGATGAATCTAGAACTGATTAGATGTGACTAAATCACGTCTATATCCCTTACGGGATAGACAGAGCCTGATATAGGTGGAGAGGGGAATCAAAATAGTGATGGGTTGCTAGCCGCATCGCTATAACATGATTAAGACTGCATACCTCACGGTTGTGGAGGTCCTGGGCATTTAAGAAGCCACGGCCTCCATTTTTCCGTGGGATGTACAGTCTGATAACAGACGAGCGCGGGTATAGCATGCGATGCGCAATGAGCAATGAACGAACCCTTCGATCCAGGGTATTCAGCTCAGTCTGACTCCACCTTGAGTACTATCAAATGAATCAAGAATTTTTATATCTTACTTTTACGGTTATACCGTTAGAAATAAAATTTCTAAATGTCTCAATTTCTAAATTAGAACACATGAAAAATCCGAAACGTAAAGGTAGGTACGGCCGGGACTCGAACCCGGATCCTCGTCATTCCGTGACACGTGAAGAGCCAGGTTCGATTCCCAGCCATAGCTTTACTTTTCGGATTTTTCTATGTGTGCTAATTTTCACTGACATTTAGAAATCCACCTTGAGTATATGAGCCGGGGCATCACCCTGGCGTTGAAGTCGCACGCCTTGTTGCCTCCCGACAAAAGACTATCGAGTACTTTTGGCAGGCGCCCAAAGAGGGAGCTCACCATCTGTTTGATATCCCTACCTTCACCAAGGACTTTAGCATACCAAGATATCTGTAGATTTCAGTTAATTTAGTATATTGTATTTCGTTGTATTAAGTAAATAAATAACAGATCAATTTCTTACCTCCCAATATCTCGACAGTGTTGCCCGCGTAACCGGTGACAGTAATAGTTTCATGTTGGACAACGTTAAGGTTGATAGTTCCTACATAAAGCAGCTTCTCAAACGACTCCAACTCTGATTCCGATTCTGTGAATATAAATAAAGAAATTAAAATAAAAGTCACTTTTGGTGCGGCTAATCTACATAAAAGTAAACTTATAATTGAGGCCTATTTAAGAACGAAAACCACAATATTATTCTAAAAAATGAAAAAAAATAATCAAATTTCTGAAAATAAGGGGTTGAAACACATCAGGTTTCTAAACAAAGCAAGACATAGACTGATGAGTCTAGAATCATGTTGCAAGAAGATTAATTCAAGCATTCAAATAAGCGTCCAGATAAGATAAACGTAAATAGATATAAAAGATAAAACATTTTCAACATCGATAAAGGAAAAGTTAAGAATGAAATTGTCCGTCATATTCAACAAGAAATATATAAAAATAATACCCCGCATTCGCTATTGATAGCATATCTTCATACCTATCTCCATTGACAGGAAGTGTTCATGATTACCCGGGTATGGCAAAGTCAAAAAAGGGTTATGATTTAGACAGCTATGTATGTATGTATGTTCGTCTGTTCGCTCATAGCTCCTAAACTAGTTATAATTTTACTTATAAAGTAACGAAAGTCAGACGTCTATTTATGAACGAAGGAGTATTGAACCCATTTTTCAAATAATTATTGTACATTCATTAAATATTTTCAATCTTACCGTCGACCAACGCAATAACTATTGTGGCCCTCGCAATGTTGGCGTCAGGCTTCTCGGCGGTGACAACGAAAACTAGTTGCTGATTGTTGGCTAAGACGGCTGGCGGTATTGAGCCTGATGTTGTGAGCGTGACTTGGTTACCCTGAACCACTAGCGTGAACCATTGCGCATGTTCTGTGGATATGAAAAATAACAATTGGCATATTAGCATAGAACTATGATTTAAAATAAATCGACATAAGCCATTGAGAATTTCTGCGTACCTCCATCCAAAGCGAACTGAACGTTTTGATCGTAGCCTTGGTCGAGAGAGATGGTTCCGAACACGAGGCCTCCTGCTTCGCTGTACTGTCCGGTGTAGTAGGGCGAGCTGAACACGAGCTCCTCCACAGTGATGTCTTGTAGAATGACCTCAAACACTACAGCCGTAACTGCCGATACGGCATCCGGAGCAGTCGCTCGTAGCTCGATCAGCAGTATGTGGTTTGCCGGCATGGATTGCTCAGGAATGGGGGTTTGCAGTACGACAGTGACCGATGAACCTTGTTGCACGAAGCTGAAGTAGTTGGCCAAATCTGAAATTGATTTACGATTTGAGAAATCGTTCGGTTGCACGTGGTAGAGCTTTAGTGCAACAGGGTTAATATTTGCGTACCTCCGTGCAGTGCAAATGTTACTGCAGTCGTGTATCCCTCGCTTAGAACGATTGGCTCAATGGTCGCAGCGTTATTTTCGATCGTGCCGAGGTAGCTCGCTCGTTCAAAACCAAGAATCGCTGCGTCAGTCAAATCTGCAAAACGAATTTATTCGCATTTTATGGTCGTAATTTCTTAAAGATTGTTGTGAATGCATGAGTTAATATTTTAAATCTTACCGTCCACCAACGAGATGACTATTGTGGCCCTCGCAATGCTGGCGTCAGGCTTTTCGGCGGTGACAACGAAAACTAGTTGCTGATTGTTGGCTAAGACGGCTGGCGGTATTGCGCCTGATGTTGTGAGCGTGACTTGGTTACCCTGAACCACTAGCGTGAACCATTGCGCATGTTCTGTGGATATGAAAAAAAACAATTGACATATTAGCATAGAACTATGATTTAAAATAAATCGTCATAAGCCATTGAGAATTTCTGCGTACCTCCATCCAAAGCGAACAGAACGTTTTGATCGTAGCCTTGGTCGAGTGAGATGGTTCCGAACACGAGGCCTCCTGCTTCGCTGTACTGTCCGGTGTAGTAGGGCGAGCTGAACACGAGCTCCTCCACAGTGATGTCTTGTAGAATGACCTCAAACACTACAGCCGTAACTGCCGATACGGCATCCGGAGCAGTCGCTCGTAGCTCGATCAGCAGTATGTGGTTTGCCGGCATGGATTGCTCAGGAATGGGGGTTTGCAGTACGACAGTGACCGATGAACCTTGTTGCACGAAGCTGAAGTAGTTGGCCAAATCTGAAATTGATTTACGATTTGAGAAATCGTTCGGTTGCACATGGTAGTGCTTTAGTGCAACAGGGTTAATATTTGCGTACCTCCGTGCAGTGCAAATGTTACTGCAGTCGTGTATCCCTCGCTTAGAACGATTGGCTCAATGGTCGCAGCGTTATTTTCGATCGTGCCGAGGTAGCTCGCTCGTTCAAAACCAAGAATCGCTGCGTCAGTCAAATCTGCAAAATTAATTTATTCGCATTTTATGGTCGTAATTTCTTAAAGATTGTTGTGAATGCATGAGTTAATATTTTAAATCTTACCGTCCACCAACGAGATGACTATTGTGGCCCTCGCAATGCTGGCGTCAGGCTTCTCGGCGGTGACAACGAAAACTAGTTGCTGATTGTTGGCTAAGACGGCTGGCGGTATTGCGCCTGATGTTGTGAGCGTGACTTGGTTACCCTGAACCACTAGCGTGAACCATTGCGCATGTTCTGTGGATATGAAAAATAACAATTGACATATTAGCATAGAACTATGACTTAAAATAAATCGACAGAAGCCATTGGGAATTACTGCGTACCTCCATCCAAAGCGAACTGAACGTTTTGATCGTAGCCTTGGTCGAGAGAGATGGTTCCGAACACGAGGCCTCCTGCTTCGCTGTACTGTCCGGTGTAGTAGGGCGAGCTGAACACGAGCTCCTCTACAGTGATGTCTTGTAGAATGACCTCAAACACTACAGCCGTAACTGCCGATACGGCATCCGGAGCAGTCGCTCGTAGCTCGATCAGCAGTATGTGGTTTGCCGGCATGGATTGCTCAGGAATGGGGGTTTGCAGTACGACAGTGACCGATGAACCTTGTTGCACGAAGCTGAAGTAGTTGGCCAAATCTGAAATTGATTTACGATTTGAGAAATCGTTCGGTTGCACATGGTAGAGCTTTAGTGCAACAGGGTTAATATTTGCGTACCTCCGTGCAGTGCAAATGTTACTGCAGTCGTGTATCCCTCGCTTAGAACGATTGGCTCAATGGTCGCAGCGTTATTTTCGATCGTGCCGAGGTAGCTCGCTCGTTCAAAACCAAGAATCGCTGCGTCAGTCAAATCTGCAAAATGAATTTAGTCGCATTTTATGGTCGTAATTTCTTAAAGATTGTTGTGAATGCATGAGTTAATATTTTAAATCTTACCGTCCACCAACGAGATGACTATTGTGGCCCTCGCAATGCTGGTGTCAGGCTTCTCGGCGGTGACAACGAAAACTAGTTGTTGATTGTTGGCTAAGACGGCTGGCGGTATTGCGCCTGATGTTGTGAGCGTGACTTGGTTACCCTGAACCACTAGCGTGAACCATTGCGCATGTTCTGTGGATATGAAAAATAACAATTGACATATTAGCATAGAACTATGATTTAAAATAAATCGACATAAGCCATTGAGAATTTCTGCGTACCTCCATCCAAAGCGAACAGAACGTTTTGATCGTAGCCTTGGTCGAGTGAGATGGTTCCGAACACGAGGCCTCCTGCTTCGCTGTACTGTCCGGTGTAGTAGGGCGAGCTGAACACGAGCTCCTCCACAGTGATGTCTTGTACAATGACCTCAAACACTACAGCCGTAACTGCCGATACGGCATCCGGAGCAGTCGCTCGTAGCTCGATCAGCAGTATGTGGTTTGCCGGCATGGATTGCTCAGGAATGGGAGTTTGCAGTACGACAGTGACCGATGAACCTTGTTGCACGAAGCTGAAGTAGTTGGCCAAATCTGAAATTGATTTACGATTTGAGAAATCGTTCGGTTGCACATGGTAGTGCTTTAGTGCAACAGGGTTAATATTTGCGTACCTCCTTGCAGTGCAAATGTTACTGCAGTCGTGTATCCCTCGCTTAGAACGATTGGCTCAATGGTCGCAGCGTTATTTTCGATCGTGCCGAGGTAGCTCGCTCGTTCAAAACCAAGAATCGCTGCGTCAGTCAAATCTGCAAAATGAATTTATTCGCATTTTATGGTCGTAATTTCTTAAAGATTGTTGTGAATGCATGAATTAATATTTTAAATCTTACCATCGACCAACGAGATGACTATTGTGGCCCTCGCAATGTTGGCGTCAGGCTTCTCGGCGGTGACAACGAAAACTAGTTGCTGATTGTTGGCTAAGACGGCTGGCGGTATTGCGCCTGATGTTGTGAGCGTGACTTGGTTACCCTGAACCACTAGCGTGAACCATTGCGCATGTTCTGTGGATATGAAAAATAACAATTGGCATATTAGCATAGAACTATGATTTAAAATAAATCGACATAAGCCATTGAGAATTTCTGCGTACCTCCATCCAAAGCGAACTGAACGTTTTGATCGTAGCCTTGGTCGAGAGAGATGGTTCCGAACACGAGGCCTCCTGCTTCGCTGTACTGTCCGGTGTAGTAGGGCGAGCTGAACACGAGCTCCTCCACAGTGATGTCTTGTAGAATGACCTCAAACACTACAGCCGTAACTGCCGATACGGCATCCGGAGCAGTCGCTCGTAGCTCGATCAGCAGTATGTGGTTTGCCGGCATGGATTGCTCAGGAATGGGGGTTTGCAGTACGACAGTGACCGATGAACCTTGTTGCACGAAGCTGAAGTAGTTGGCCAAATCTGAAATTGATTTACGATTTGAGAAATCGTTCGGTTGCACGTGGTAGAGCTTTAGTGCAACAGGGTTAATATTTGCGTACCTCCGTGCAGTGCAAATGTTACTGCAGTCGTGTATCCCTCGCTTAGAACGATTGGCTCAATGGTCGCAGCGTTATTTTCGATCGTGCCGAGGTAGCTCGCTCGTTCAAAACCAAGAATCGCTGCGTCAGTCAAATCTGCAAAACGAATTTATTCGCATTTTATGGTCGTAATTTCTTAAAGATTGTTGTGAATGCATGAGTTAATATTTTAAATCTTACCGTCCACCAACGAGATGACTATTGTGGCCCTCGCAATGCTGGCGTCAGGCTTTTCGGCGGTGACAACGAAAACTAGTTGCTGATTGTTGGCTAAGACGGCTGGCGGTATTGCGCCTGATGTTGTGAGCGTGACTTGGTTACCCTGAACCACTAGCGTGAACCATTGCGCATGTTCTGTGGATATGAAAAAGAACAATTGACATATTAGCATAGAACTATGATTTAAAATAAATCGTCATAAGCCATTGAGAATTTCTGCGTACCTCCATCCAAAGCGAACAGAACGTTTTGATCGTAGCCTTGGTCGAGTGAGATGGTTCCGAACACGAGGCCTCCTGCTTCGCTGTACTGTCCGGTGTAGTAGGGCGAGCTGAACACGAGCTCCTCCACAGTGATGTCTTGTAGAATGACCTCAAACACTACAGCCGTAACTGCCGATACGGCATCCGGAGCAGTCGCTCGTAGCTCGATCAGCAGTATGTGGTTTGCCGGCATGGATTGCTCAGGAATGGGGGTTTGCAGTACGACAGTGACCGATGAACCTTGTTGCACGAAGCTGAAGTAGTTGGCCAAATCTGAAATTGATTTACGATTTGAGAAATCGTTCGGTTGCACATGGTAGTGCTTTAGTGCAACAGGGTTAATATTTGCGTACCTCCGTGCAGTGCAAATGTTACTGCAGTCGTGTATCCCTCGCTTAGAACGATTGGCTCAATGGTCGCAGCGTTATTTTCGATCGTGCCGAGGTAGCTCGCTCGTTCAAAACCAAGAATCGCTGCGTCAGTCAAATCTGCAAAATTAATTTATTCGCATTTTATGGTCGTAATTTCTTAAAGATTGTTGTGAATGCATGAGTTAATATTTTAAATCTTACCGTCCACCAACGAGATGACTATTGTGGCCCTCGCAATGCTGGCGTCAGGCTTCTCGGCGGTGACAACGAAAACTAGTTGCTGATTGTTGGCTAAGACGGCTGGCGGTATTGCGCCTGATGTTGTGAGCGTGACTTGGTTACCCTGAACCACTAGCGTGAACCATTGCGCATGTTCTGTGGATATGAAAAATAACAATTGACATATTAGCATAGAACTATGACTTAAAATAAATCGACAGAAGCCATTGGGAATTACTGCGTACCTCCATCCAAAGCGAACTGAACGTTTTGATCGTAGCCTTGGTCGAGAGAGATGGTTCCGAACACGAGGCCTCCTGCTTCGCTGTACTGTCCGGTGTAGTAGGGCGAGCTGAACACGAGCTCCTCTACAGTGATGTCTTGTAGAATGACCTCAAACACTACAGCCGTAACTGCCGATACGGCATCCGGAGCAGTCGCTCGTAGCTCGATCAGCAGTATGTGGTTTGCCGGCATGGATTGCTCAGGAATGGGGGTTTGCAGTACGACAGTGACCGATGAACCTTGTTGCACGAAGCTGAAGTAGTTGGCCAAATCTGAAATTGATTTACGATTTGAGAAATCGTTCGGTTGCACATGGTAGAGCTTTAGTGCAACAGGGTTAATATTTGCGTACCTCCGTGCAGTGCAAATGTTACTGCAGTCGTGTATCCCTCGCTTAGAACGATTGGCTCAATGGTCGCAGCGTTATTTTCGATCGTGCCGAGGTAGCTCGCTCGTTCAAAACCAAGAATCGCTGCGTCAGTCAAATCTGCAAAATGAATTTAGTCGCATTTTATGGTCGTAATTTCTTAAAGATTGTTGTGAATGCATGAGTTAATATTTTAAATCTTACCGTCCACCAACGAGATGACTATTGTGGCCCTCGCAATGCTGGTGTCAGGCTTCTCGGCGGTGACAACGAAAACTAGTTGTTGATTGTTGGCTAAGACGGCTGGCGGTATTGCGCCTGATGTTGTGAGCGTGACTTGGTTACCCTGAACCACTAGCGTGAACCATTGCGCATGTTCTGTGGATATGAAAAATAGCAATTGACATATTAGCATAGAACTATGACTTAAAATAAATCGACAGAAGCCATTGAGAATTTCTGCGTACCTCCATCCAAAGCGAACTGAACGTTTTGATCGTAGCCTTGGTCGAGAGAGATGGTTCCGAACACGAGGCCTCCTGCTTCGCTGTACTGTCCGGTGTAGTAGGGCGAGCTGAACACGAGCTCCTCCACAGTGATGTCTTGTACAATGACCTCAAACACTACAGCCGTAACTGCCGATACGGCATCCGGAGCAGTCGCTCGTAGCTCGATCAGCAGTATGTGGTTTGCCGGCATGGATTGCTCAGGAATGGGAGTTTGCAGTACGACAGTGACCGATGAACCTTGTTGCACGAAGCTGAAGTAGTTGGCCAAATCTGAAATTGATTTACGATTTGAGAAATCGTTCGGTTGCACATGGTAGTGCTTTAGTGCAACAGGGTTAATATTTGCGTACCTCCTTGCAGTGCAAATGTTACTGCAGTCGTGTATCCCTCGCTTAGAACGATTGGCTCAATGGTCGCAGCGTTATTTTCGATCGTGCCGAGGTAGCTCGCTCGTTCAAAACCAAGAATCGCTGCGTCAGTCAAATCTGCAAAATGAATTTATTCGCATTTTATGGTCGTAATTTCTTAAAGATTGTTGTGAATGCATGAATTAATATTTTAAATCTTACCATCGACCAACGAGATGACTATTGTGGCCCTCGCAATGTTGGCGTCAGGCTTCTCGGCGGTGACAACGAAAACTAGTTGCTGATTGTTGGCTAAGACGGCTGGCGGTATTGCGCCTGATGTTGTGAGCGTGACTTGGTTACCCTGAACCACTAGCGTGAACCATTGCGCATGTTCTGTGGATATGAAAAATAACAATTGGCATATTAGCATAGAACTATGATTTAAAATAAATCGACATAAGCCATTGAGAATTTCTGCGTACCTCCATCCAAAGCGAACTGAACGTTTTGATCGTAGCCTTGGTCGAGAGAGATGGTTCCGAACACGAGGCCTCCTGCTTCGCTGTACTGTCCGGTGTAGTAGGGCGAGCTGAACACGAGCTCCTCCACAGTGATGTCTTGTAGAATGACCTCAAACACTACAGCCGTAACTGCCGATACGGCATCCGGAGCAGTCGCTCGTAGCTCGATCAGCAGTATGTGGTTTGCCGGCATGGATTGCTCAGGAATGGGGGTTTGCAGTACGACAGTGACCGATGAACCTTGTTGCACGAAGCTGAAGTAGTTGGCCAAATCTGAAATTGATTTACGATTTGAGAAATCGTTCGGTTGCACGTGGTAGAGCTTTAGTGCAACAGGGTTAATATTTGCGTACCTCCGTGCAGTGCAAATGTTACTGCAGTCGTGTATCCCTCGCTTAGAACGATTGGCTCAATGGTCGCAGCGTTATTTTCGATCGTGCCGAGGTAGCTCGCTCGTTCAAAACCAAGAATCGCTGCGTCAGTCAAATCTGCAAAACGAATTTATTCGCATTTTATGGTCGTAATTTCTTAAAGATTGTTGTGAATGCATGAGTTAATATTTTAAATCTTACCGTCCACCAACGAGATGACTATTGTGGCCCTCGCAATGCTGGCGTCAGGCTTTTCGGCGGTGACAACGAAAACTAGTTGCTGATTGTTGGCTAAGACGGCTGGCGGTATTGCGCCTGATGTTGTGAGCGTGACTTGGTTACCCTGAACCACTAGCGTGAACCATTGCGCATGTTCTGTGGATATGAAAAATAACAATTGGCATATTAGCATAGAACTATGATTTAAAATAAATCGACATAAGCCATTGAGAATTTCTGCGTACCTCCATCCAAAGCGAACTGAACGTTTTGATCGTAGCCTTGGTCGAGAGAGATGGTTCCGAACACGAGGCCTCCTGCTTCGCTGTACTGTCCGGTGTAGTAGGGCGAGCTGAACACGAGCTCCTCCACAGTGATGTCTTGTACAATGACCTCAAACACTACAGCCGTAACTGCCGATACGGCATCCGGAGCAGTCGCTCGTAGCTCGATCAGCAGTATGTGGTTTGCCGGCATGGATTGCTCAGGAATGGGGGTTTGCAGTACGACAGTGACCGATGAACCTTGTTGCACGAAGCTGAAGTAGTTGGCCAAATCTGAAATTGATTTACGATTTGAGAAATCGTTCGGTTGCACATGGTAGTGCTTTAGTGCAACAGGGTTAATATTTGCGTACCTCCGTGCAGTGCAAATGTTACTGCAGTCGTGTATCCCTCGCTTAGAACGATTGGCTCAATGGTCGCAGCGTTATTTTCGATCGTGCCGAGGTAGCTCGCTTGTTCAAAACCAAGAATCGCTGCGTCAGTCAAATCTGCAAAATGAATTTATTCGCATTTTATGGTCGTAATTTCTTAAAGATTGTTGTGAATGCATGAATTAATATTTTAAATCTTACCGTTTACCAACGAAATAACTATTGTGGCCCTCGCAATGTTGGCGTCAGGCTTCTCGGCGGTGACAACGAAAACTAGTTGCTGATTGTTGGCTATGACGGCTGGCGGTATTGCGCCTGATGTTGTGAGCGTGACTTGGTTACCCAGAACCACTAGCGTGAACCATTGTGCGTGTTCTGTGGAGATAAAAATTACAATCGACATATTAGCAAAGAACTATGATTAATAAAAAATTTACAGAAGCTATTGAGTGCTGCTGCTTACCTCCATCCAAAGCGAACTGGACGTTTTGATCGTAGCCTTGGTCGAGCGAGATGGTAGGTACAAATTCGAGGCCTCCTGCTTCGCTGTACTGTCCGGTGTAGAAAGGCTCACTGAACACTAGCTCCTCCACAGTGACGTCTTGTAAAACAACCTCAAACACTACAGCCGTAACAGCCGATACGGCATCCGGAGCAGACGCTTGTAGTGTTAGCAGCACTATGCGGTTTTCGGGAATAGATAGCTCAGGGATTGCAGTTTGCAGTACAACAGTGACTGATGGACCTTGTTGCACGAAGCTGAAGTAGTTGGACAGTTCTGAAATTGTTTTGGTAACTTTCAGAATATGTTACTTATATAGAAATAAATGGATTTAGTTTTATGTCTTTGTTTACCGCCGTGTATTGTAAACGAAACTGCATTCGTGTATCCTTCAATCAGAACAATTGGCGTTATGGTCGCAACGTCGTTGTCTATCGTGCCTAAATAACTTGCTTGCTCGAAACCAAGTACTAATGTTTCTGTCAAATCTGTAAGAAACGAATATGAATTCAGTTAATATTCGCAATATCAATAATTAAAACACTGATACTTTACAAAAAATATGATTGTTCGCCACATTCATGTTTAAATGCAAAACCTGAGTACTCCATTTGTTACACAGACTATTTTTATGATCACTAACACATCGCTCACTCATTTATAATCTGTGCGAGTTTAAAGGTACTATGAGTACACCGTTTACAAAATAGCATAATCTGTCTCTCATCTCATCAATCATGCATTCTCACCTGATGCATCTATAATAACAGCTGCCTCTCCCGGTACACTTCCTGGTTTGTTGGCCACGACAGAAAATATCAAATGGTTTATATTTTCAGTCTGAGGTATACCCCCTTCTCGTGTTGTCAGTGTTAAGCTATTCTGTCCAGTTTGCGTTAAAATGAACCACTCGGAGCCGTCTGAAATATCATAAAATATTATTTATGCTTAACGATATAATGTAGTCTAGTCAAATTTATTTGAATAATAATGGCAGTGTCCTACTCACCGCCTTGGAGAGTAAAAGAAACAGTTTCATCGAAGCCTAGAATCAATCTTAGTGTGTGCTCAAATAGCAGCCCGCTTTCCTCTGAATATTCACCACTGTAGTAAGCTTGTTCAAAAACTGGCGTCGCAATTGGCGGCTCTTTATCTATTCGTAAAATCAGAGCTGTGTGGCCTGTGACAGCATCTTGTTTCGATGCAGATATATCAAGTAGTAAAAATTCGTTACTTGATATAACTTCCGAAGGAATGATCCTTACAATTACAACGTTAATTATATTGGACACATGAGATACTGAAAAGTATTCCGCGTGTTCTGAAAAGCAAAAATAGTTCATGTCTTATTATCCGCGTAAGAAGTTTGTCACAACGTTGTAAAAATCTTGTATCCTAGCTATTTATTGTTAGCCTGTAATAAAATTGGAAATTGTATAAATAACTAGAAAAAAAACCGTCATCATTCTTTGTTAAAAGTTATTACTTACCTCCTGAAATAGTCACATCGACGTAATCAGTAATTTCATTGACCAACGAAATTGTGGGAACTTGCAAATCAGATTCGTTGACGCTGCCTTCGTAGCTGCTTTGAGCAAAACGTAGCACCTCTTGTTCTAATATTTCTGTTGAATAAAATGTAAAAATTATTTTGTTGTACTTTATTCAGAAATATAATTAAAAGCTCAGCGGTATTTGTAGAAGTATATTGTATACGGAATGTGCAAAAATAAGCTAGTCAATATTATTAAGTAAAAAGTGGGATCGAGATGTTTACCTTTAGGCAAATCAATGGAAATAGCAGATTCTCCATTAATTGCGTTTGGTTTGGAGGCGACCACTGTAAAGAGCAGCTGGTGGTAGCTGTCTAAAACATCTTGTGGAACATTGGACGAGCTGACCAGAGTAACAGAATTATCGTCTTGAACCAATGTAAACCATTCTGATGATTCTGAAATATCGAAGCAAATAATAAAATTGGTAATGGTGCAACACTATCAGCAGTAGGTAGCAATATACGACTTGTCCAAAAGCTAGGAAATATCTACGTATGATTCTATTATTAGGACAAAACTCTCATTTTGTATCCATTCCTATTTGTTTCAGCCACACCGCAAAAGTTTAAAGAAAAGGTAGGTACTTATATTATAAGCAGTATGTGTATAGCATAGCTTTTATAATCCTTATTTTTTTTGTGAGATTTTCCTCTTTTTAATAAATTTGCTTTGGGTTAGAAGGATTCAAAGAAGGTGTTTATTTTTTTGCATATTAACTATAACAGAAACGCAAGTGACTGCTATTGTTTATTAAAAATATATACCAGGAGAAACTTTTAATTTCTCAAAAAAAAGGACAGGAACTTGAAAATTTGCCCTAAACTTCTTTTTGGTAAATGTTTTAAATAAACGATGACAGTCACTTGCATTACTGTTAATAGTCAATAATGAAAAAAACTTGCTATGTATACTGGATCAAATCTTTCAAGTCGAATTTCACACGCTTCCAGTAACAGTGAAGTGACTTGAAATTTATTATTCATAATGTATATTGGATGAAAATGCAAGTAAAGTCAATAAAATAAACATTAAAACAAAATGTCTCTCAGTAAAATAAATTTTCAAAAACATACCCCCTAGTAACGAAAAGGCGACGGTTTCATCGTATCCTTGCAAGAGAGATATTGTTTCATCGAACTGTAAGACGTTTTCCTCCGTGTATACTCCAGTATAGAATGCTTGGTTGAACACCGGTATTATTGGGATTTCTTCTTCTATCAAATCTATAATTATGCTAGCAGAAACAGGGACCGCCCTATCCCTACGTGCTTCCAATTCCAATACTAGAAATTTGTTATTATCGAGAACTTCAGCAGATAGTTCACTGGACAGTGATAAAGATATAACGTTATTGTTAATTGTTGGTGTAAACGATGAGGAATAATCTGTAAAAAAACTTAACGGTAATACGGACTTTCTTAAGATTTTTCGGAGTCGGCAAATAATTCGACTTCAGAAAAGTTAATCGTCAATGATAACATGCAAAGACGACGTAATATCAGTATTTTGCACTTCGTTGACTTGCGCATATTATACGCTACAGTTATAGAAACACACGAAAATCGTTTTCTGTTAAATTTAAAACAAATAAATCCGATGATCAGTGTTGTAGCGCATTAAAGTTTCATGTATGTGATTATTAAATAAATAAATAGAATAAATATAAGTTAGCTTCAAGTCTGAAGACTCTCGCCTAGGGCATTAATCAAATAGCTCTAATTTTTGATTTAAAAAAACTGCACTTTCCACGACAGACTATTATAATAAAATTGATACTCCAGGGACATATTTACCTCCAGTTAGGCGGAATTCAGTGTCTGCTGCGTACCCAACCCCAAGCACAATATTTTCCAATGACAGAATTTGGTTTTCAACGCTACCGGTATAAGTATGTTTTTCAAACTGCAGCAGCGTAGGTTCAGTTAATTCTGAAAATCAATAATAGAAAGATACAGTTTAAAAGTTAGAATTATTTACTAGACATATTAAAGCCGTGTGATTAATTTACATTGTAGGTATACTGGTAACTATTTCTAACTTTTATTATCGTACACAAACCTTCAGAAAATCGTATAAATATCGCTGCGTTAGCATTCACTGCGAGCGGTTTGACCGCAACGATGTTGAACACGAAAGCCTTTTCATTAAATATTAATTCATCCGGAATCGCCATCTGGACGCTCAAAGTCACACTGTTTCCTGCATTCTGGTTTATTTGAAAATATTGTGAGTTTTCTGGAAATAATGAAAAAAACATTTTAAGTTGGCGTTTCCGTACATTAATAAAATAGAAAATGTGTATGTCCAGGTAAATTAATAAATTAATAATGTTACCTCCTTCAATTCGGAATGACACGCTGCTGTCGTATCCTTGCGCGAGATTAATATTTCCTATGTCAATATCTAATGATCCTAAGTAATTCCCGTAATAAATAGCTTGGCTAAACACAGGCGTCGTCACGTCATCTTTTATTATTTCCAGCAACACAGCAGTGGAAGTCGGCAGAGCGTTCAATCCGTTCGCAGTGACGGTAAACATTAGGAAATTGTTTTCTGAAATAACTTCTTCGGGAACCTGTGCCAGTGGATTTATTGTCACTTGGTTTAGCACGCTCGATAGAATGAATAAGTTTGAGTGATCTGGAAATGGGTCAAGATTGTTTACATAAGTAAAGTTGATATCATTATTTGGGTCAACAAAAACATTAGAAAAATTAAAGGGTTAATTTAGCTAATAAGTACAAAAATACAAGGAAATATTAGTAAAAAAATCCAATATAATAAAACAAAATGCATACCTCCAGTGAGCGTAAAAGAAACATCGGGGCCGTAACCCGCACTTAAAATAATAGTTTCAAGTGCCAATATGTTGTCTTGTAGAGATCCTCTGTAAGTGAGAGCCTCAAATTCCAATTGCCTAGCTGAAAACGATTAGTCAAGAAAAGAAAAGAAAAAACACTAAAGAAAAAGTCATGAAAAGACAGGTTGAAAAAAGGAACAAAATTGTATCCCTAATAAAATTGTGGTTTTCGTTCTTATATCCTAAACAATTAAATTTAGCTGTAAAAATAAAATAAAATTCCTAATGGTATGCTATATACAGTCATCAATAATCTTAACTTACATTTGTACATAACAAATATATCCAGCGGCACAAAATAACATATATTTGCATACATGTGAGGTCCAAATTTTTTGCCACTGAGTATATTATGTTTAGTTGTGAATGTTGGCGAATGTAAATGACACGGTTCAAAGAATCGAAATAATCTTAAAAATTTAAACTGGTTTGATTAAAAAGATCCTGGAAATTCTTTCCACTTAAAGTAAATGTCAGAACGTTCAGCTCTAATCATGATATTTTAAAGGATAAAAGTATAATAAAATAAACAATCTTAAATGACGTTTGTTCCACGCACGTAGCGTTTCACTGCGTGGAGATTATGTAAAATCACATATTCTATGTTTTGGTACCAAACTTACCTTCAGGTAAAGCGATCGAGATCACGGTGCGGGCGCCAACCGTGCGAGGTTTTGTTGCTTCGACGGATAACAGTATGTGCTGCTCGCTTAAAATGTTGGACGGCAGTCCTCCGTCGATCACTTGCAATACCGAAGAGGGCCCGTTTCGTACCAATTCGAAGTAATTTGCATGTTCTGTAATAGCATAACCCCACTCAGCGTCATCATAGTCTCATTGTTTTATTGTCTTAAGCCATAAATATTTAAAGTGAATATAAACGTATTGTAAGATAACACTGCTAGCTTATCTGGGATAAACATTATTAACGGTCGATGATTTAATTTTTGATCTGAGAATGCGGACGTCAGTGGACGTAGAACTTTTGCGATGAGCGAACTTAATTATAGCTATGCTCATGAAAATCTTACCTCCAGAAAAGGTTACTTGAACGGTTTCATCATAACCCTGGGTCAACAAGATCGGTGCTAGGCTCAACCCAGTGATGCTATCGTACGTCCCAGTGTACAGTGGCATCCCAAACAAGGGAGTTTCAATATCATCCTTTATTATCTCTAACGTAACTATAGTTGTAGCAGAGCTATAGTCACTGGAGGCAGTCACTCTTAAGTTTATAAAATTATTTTCTTCAATAATGTTGTCATCTAACGGCGTCATGGACAGCGTTATTATATTTCCAGCAGTTGTGGCAGTAAAAAAGGAAGGGTAGTCTGCAAAAAATAATTAAAAAATTGACGACAAAGTTTATCTTTGGGGACATAAACAAAAGAACAAGTGAAGAAAAAAGCGCGGTTCATTTTTTTAAAGGCTTATCGTCCTTTGAGAAGACAATACGTCCCGTTTTAGTTGTTTCAATTCTAAGAGTCTTGAATTTTTGTTACCTTCCACTGTGACGGTTAAAGTAGATTCTTGGTATCCTTGACTTAGAATTAACTGTGTTAATTGTAGGGTGTTGTCCACGATTTCTCCCTCGTAATGTGCTCGTTCAAATTCCAGGTTCTGCGCTGCAATTAACATTGAGAAAATAGTTGAAGCTTCTGTATCGTACCGGAATGTGGAAGGTTATTTTACGGAAGGAAGTACTATTACTACGATAAAATTATGCATGACAAAATACCTAATAAATTTTAATATATTATGAAGGTACTTATAGCTAGCTCTAAACGGTACAGCACTGGAAATTCCGAGATTATCAGAATCTATTATTTAGGTGTAACAAAATTGTTTGTATGCTCAAACAAAATTGATTGATACTTAAAAGTAGTTACACACTTTAATACCAACTCTTAGTAAACAATAATGCTAGAATATTATGACATGTGTATCTCAGTGTTTGTCAATTGTATTTCTCTTGTTTATTATGCACAATAAAGATTTTACATACATACATACATACATGCTCCAAATTACTCAAAATTATTTAGTACCAAAGTGTTCAACTACTTTTAAACTTGACTCTATCTTACTATAATTATAATATATATAGCTGAACACCCACTCACTCACTCACTCACTGACTCACTGACATGCTGTTTTGAAGAACCCACAAGAGGTTTGGTCAGACTCTATACACCGTCGTATCAGAAATGCCCCCACGACCACCAGAAAAATACGAAATCGACCTGAACGTGGAAATTGACCCGACACATGGGGCGGTTCTCCGCAACGGCTCGACCTATCGAGTTTGTCCGGAACTAAAGTCGCTCAGAACAGCCGGCCAATAGGTGAGCCGGTCCAAAATTTTTCAAAATGGCGGAAACAAGATGGCCGCCATACAAAATTGAAACGCGAATATCTCAGAGGCCAGTCGAGATAGACGGGTGGTGCTCGACCAAATGTCATTCAGAGTCGAGGGGGAAATCCGACTAAGCAATTTTTTTTCCAAGATGGCGGATTCAAAATGGCGGCCAAAAATTTTTTTTCTCCGATCAGACTGAAATTTTGCATCCGGGGGTCTTCGAGGCCACAGATTATAATGGCATACTTTTTTTTTCGATTCCGCCATTTTCCAAGATGGCCGCCATACAAAGTAATTTCTGTATCTTTGATCTGTTGTTTTGAGGAACCCATGAGAGGTAGGGTTTGGTTCTATACACTTTCGCTTTAAAAATTATATGATAAGTACGAAAAAAATGAAAAATTGACCTGAATCTGGAAACTGACCTGACACATGGGGCAGCTCTCCGCGATGAATTGCTTTATTGAGTTTGCCCCGAACAAAAGTCGCTCAGAACAGCCAGCCAATGGGTGAACCAGTATATTTTTTTCAAAATTGCAAAAACAAGATGGCCGCCATACAAAATTGAAACGCGAATATCTCAGAGGCCAGTCGAGATAGACGAGTGGTGCTTGACCAAATATTGTTCAAGGTGGGAGTAGTAATCGGATGACCCATTTTTTTTTCCAAGATGGCGGATTCAAAATGGCGGCCAAATTTTTTTTTACTCCGATCCGATTGAAATTTTGCATCCGCGGCGCTTCGAGGCCACAAATTTAAACGCCATATTTAATTTTTCGATTCCGCCATTTTCCAAGATGGCCGCCATACAAAGTAATGTCAGACTCATAGACTCACTTGTGTTGTATAGCAGCTTTTAGAGATAGGGTTCGACTCTGTACACCATCGCATCAAGAATCATAACATTAGTACCAAAAAATTTAAAAACTGACCTGAACGTGGAAACTGATTCGGCACATGGGCCAGTTCTCCGTAACTACTTGCCCTATCGAGTTTGCCCGGAACTAAAGTCGCTCAGAACAGCCAGCCAATGGGTGAACCGGTATTTTTTTTTCAAAATTGCGAAAACAAGATGGCCGCCATACAAAATTGAAACGCGAATATCTCAGAGGCCAGTCGAGATGGATGGGTTGTGCTCGGCTAAGTGACATACAGGATGGTAGGTTACCCTCCGCGGTCCCCGCGGGGGCCGCGGCCCCCACGCGAAATACTTTTTCCAAGGTAGTGGTTTCAAAATGATGGCCAAAGAATGAAGTAAAAAAGGTTAGAAATATTTGAAAAAATACAGGGTGGTAGGTTACCCTCCGCGGTCCCCGCGGGGGCCGCGGCCCCAACAAGAGGCTGGCAGGGTACCCTCCGCGGGTCCCGTGGGGCCCGCGGCCCCAACAATAGGCTGGCAGGGTACCCTCCGCGGGTCCCGTGGGGCCCGCGGCCCCCATGTGAGATGCTGTTCCCAAGATAACGGCCGAAGAATAAAGTAAAAAAAAAGGTGAGAAATATTTGAAAAAAATACAGGCTGGTAGGTTACCCTCCGCGGTCCCCGCGGGGGCCGCGGCCCTTATGCGAAATACTTTTTCCACGGTGGTGGTTTCAAAATGACGGCCAAAGAATGTTGTAATATTTGAAAATAACACAGGCTGGCAGGGTACCCTCCGCGGGTCCCGTGGGGCCTGCGGCCTCCACGCGAAATACTTTTTCCAAGATGGCGGATACAAAATGGCGGCCAAAGATGATAGTAAAAATGTTAGAAATATTTGAAAAAAAACATGTTTTCAAAGTGGCGGTTTCAAAAAGGCGGCCAAAGTATAATAGTAAAAAAAAAAGGTTAGGATTATTAAAACAAAACAGGGTGGCAGGGACCTCCGCGGGGCCCTCGGGGCCCGCGGCCCCCACGCGAAATACTAGTTATAATATATATAGCTGAATACCCACTCACTCACTCACTCACTGACTCACTGACATGCTGTTTTGAAGAACCCTTAAGAGGTACGTCTCGACTCTATACACCATCGTATCAGAAATGACCCCACGACCACCAGAAAAATACGAAATCGACCTGAACGTGGAAACTGACCTGACACATGGGGCGGTTCTCCGCAACGGCTCGACCTGTCGAGTTTGCCCGAAACTAAAGTCGCTAAGAACAGCCGGCCAATGGGTGAGCCGGTCCAAGATTTTTCAAAATGGCGAAAACAAGATGGCCGCCATAGAAAATTGAAACGCGAATATCTCAGAGGCCAGTCGAGATAGGTGGGTGGTGCTCGACCAAATGTCATTCAGAGTTGAGGGGGAAATCCGACTAAGTAATTTTTTTTTCAAGATGGCGGATTCAAAATGGCGGCCAAATTTTTTTTTAATCCGATCCGATTGAAAATTTGCATCCGGGGCTCTTTAAGGCCACAGATTCAAATGTCATACTTTATTTTTCGGTTCCGCCATTTTCCAAGATGGCCGCCATACAAAGTAATTTCTGTAATTTTGACCTGTTGTTTTGAGGAACCCATAAGAGGTGGGATTCGACTTTATACACTTTCGCATCAGAAATTATATTAAAAGTACGAAAAAAATGAAAAATTGACCTGAATGTGGAAACTGACGTGACACATGGGGCAGCTCTCCGCGATGAATTGCTTTATTGAGTTTGCCCGGAACAAAAGTCGCTCAGAACAGCCAGCCAATGGGTGAACCAGTATTTTTTTTTCAAAATTGCAAAAACAAGATGGCCGCCATACAAAATTGAAACGCAAATATCTCAGAGGCCAATCACAATAGGTGGGTGGTGCTCAAACAAATATTGTTCAAGGTGGGAGTAGTAATCGGATGACCCATTTTTTTTTCCAAGATGGCGGATTCAAAATGGCGGCCAAATTTTTTTTTACTCCGATCCGATTGAAATTTTGCATCCGAGGCTCTTCGAGGCCACAAATTTAAACGCCATATTTAATTTTTCGATTCCGCCATTTTCCAAGATGGCCGCCATACAAAGTAATGTCAGACTCATAGACTCACTTGTGTTGTATAGCAGCTTTTAGAAAAGGGGTCCAACTTTATACACCATCGCATAAGAAATTCGATCACAAATACAAAATAAATGCAAAACCGACCTTAACGTGGAAACTGACTTGACACATGGGCCAGCTCTCCGCAACGACTTGCCCTATCGAGTTTGCCCGGAACTAAAGTCGCTCAGAACAGCCAGCCAATGGGTAAGCCGTTGCTTTTTTTTGAAAAGCGCGAAAACAAGATGGCCGCCATACAAAATTGAAACGCCAATATCTCAGAGGCCAGTCGAGATGGATGGGTTGTGCTCACTAAGTGACATACAGGGTGGTAGGTTACCCTCCGCGGTCCCCGCGGGGGCCGCGGCCCCCACGCGAAATACTTTTTCCAAGATGGCGGTTTCAAAATGGCGGCCAAAGAATGTAGTAAAAAACGTTAGAAATATTTGAAAAAAATACAGGGTGGTAGATCACCCTCCGCGGTCCCCGCGGGGACCGCGGCCCCCACGCGAAATACTTTTTCCTAGATAGTGGTTTCAAAATGACGGCCAAAGAATGTAGTAATATTTAAAAATACAACAGGCTGGCAGGGTACCCTCCGCGGGTCCCGTGGGGCCCGCGGCCTCCACGCGAAGTACTTTTTCCAAGGTAGTGGTTTCAAAATGACGGCCAAAGAATGTAGTAATATTTGAAAATACAACAGGCTGGCAGGGTACCCTCCGCGGGTCCCGTGGGGCCCGCGGCCCCCATGCGAAGTACTTTTTCCAATGTAGTGGTTTCAAAATGACGGCTATAGAATGTAGTAATATTTGAAAATACAACAAGCCCTGCAGGGTACCCTCCGCGGGTCCCGTGGGGCCCGCGGCCTCCATGCGAAGTGCTTTTTCTAAGATGGCGGCCATAGAATATAGTAAAAAAGGCTAGAAATATTTGAAAAAACAATAGGCTGGCAGGGTACCCTCCGCGGGTCCCGTGGGGCCCGCGGCCCGCATGCGAATTGCTTTTCCCGAGAGGGCAGCCAAAGAATAAAGTAAAAATAGGTTTGAAATATTTGAAAAACAACAGGATGGAGGGTACCCTTCGCGGCCCCCATGCAGAATACTTTATCCATGGTGGCGGTTTCAAAAAGGCGGCCAAAGTATTAGTAAAAAAAAAGGTTAGGATTATTAAAACAAAACAGGGTGGCAGGGACCTCCGCGGGGCCCTTGGGGCCCGCGGCCCCCACGCGAAATACTAGTTATAATATATATAGCTGAATACCCACTCACTCACTCACTGACTCACTGACTGACATGCTGTTTTGAAGAACCCTTAAGAGGTACGTCTCGACTCTATACACCGTCGTATCAGAAATGACCCCACGACCACCAGAAAAATACGAAATCGACCTGAACGTGGAAACTGACCTGACACATGGGGCGGTTCTCCGCAACGGCTCGACCTGTCGAGTTTGCCCGGAACTAAAGTCGCTAAGAACAGCCGGCCAATGGGTGAGCCGGTCCAAGATTTTTCAAAATGGCGAAAACAAGATGGCCGCCATACAAAATTGAAACGCGAATATCTCAGAGGCCAGTCGAGATAGACGGGTGGTGCTCGACCAAATGTCATTCAGAGTTGAGGGGGAAATCTGACTAAGCAATTTTTTTTCCAAGATGGCGGATTCAAAATGGCGGCCAAAATTTTTTTTTATCCGATCCGATTGAAATTTTGCATCCAGGGCTCTTCGAGTCCACAGATTCAGACGGCATACTTTATTTTTCGATTCCGCCATTTTCCAAGATGGCCGCCATACAAAGTAATTTCTGTATATTTGACCTGTTGTTTTGAAGAACCCATTAGAGGTAGGGTTTGGTTCTATACACTTTCGCTTCAAAAATTATATGATAAGTGCGAAAAAAATGAAAAATTGACCTGAATGTGGAAACTGACCTGACACATGGGGCAGCTCTCCGCGATGAATTGCTTTATTGAGTTTGCCCGGAACAAAAGTCGCTCAGAACAGCCAGCCAATGGGTGAACCAGTATTTTTTTTTCAAAATTGCAAAAACAAGATGGCCGCCATACAAAATTGAAATGCAAATATCTCAGAGGCCAATCACAATAGGTGGGTGGTGCTCGACCAAATATTGTTCAAGGTGGGAGTAGTAATCGGATGATCCATTTTTTTTTCCAAGATGGCGGATTCAAAATGGCGGCGAAATTTTTTTTTATTCCGATCCGATTGAAATTTTGCATCCGGGGCTCTTCGATGCCACAAATTCAAACGCCATTCTTGATTTTTCGATTCCGCCATTTTCCAAGATGGCCGCCATACAAAGTAATGTCAGACTAACAGACTCGCTTGTGTTTTATAGCAGCTATTAGCGATAGGGTTCGACTGTATATACGATTGCATAAGAAATTTTATCACAAGTACAAAAAAAATACAAATCCGACCTGAACGTGGAAACTGACTTGACACATGGGCCAGCTCTCCGTAACGACTTGCCCTATCGAGTTTGCCTGGAACTAAAGTCGCCCAGAACAGCCAGCCTATGGGTGAACCGGTATTTTTTTTTCAAAATTGCGAAAACAAGATGGCCGCCATACAAAATTGAAACGCGAATATCTCAGAGGCCAGTCGAGATGGATGGGTTGTGCTCGACTAAGTGACATACAGGGTGGTAGGGGAACCTCCGCGGACCCCGCGGGGGCCGCGGCTCCCACGCTAAATACTTTTTCCAAGATGGTGGTTTCAAAATGACGGCCAAAGAATGTAGTAAAAAACGTTAGAAATATTAAAAAAAAATACAGGCTGGCAGGGTACCCTCCGCGGGTCCCGTGGGGCCCGCGGCCTCAACAATAGGCTGGCAGGGTACCCTCCGCGGGTCCCGTGGGGCCCGCGGCCCCCATGTGAGATGCTGTTCCCAAGATAACGGCCGAAGAATAAAGTAAAAAAAAGGTGAGAAATATTTGAAAAAAAACAGGGTGGCAGGGTACCCTCCGCGGGTCCCGTGGGGCCCGCGGCCTCCATGCGAAATGCTTTTCCTAAGATGGCGGCCAAAGAATATAGCAAAAAGGCTAGAAATATTTGAAGAAACAATAGGCTGGCAGGGTACCCTCCGCGGGTCCCGTGGGGCCCGCGGCCCCCATGTGAGATGCTGTTCCCAAGATAACGGCCGAAGAATAAAGTAAAAAAAAAGGTGAGAAATATTTGAAAAAAATACAGGCTGGTAGGTTACCCTCCGCGGTCCCCGCGGGGGCCGCGGCCCTCACACGAAATACTTTTTCCAAGGTGGTGGATACAAAATGGCGGCCAAAAATTATAGTAAAAAATGTTAGAAATATTTGAAAAAAAAACAGGGTGGCAGGGAACCCTCCGCGGGTCCCGTGGGGCCCGCGGCCTCCACGCGAAATACTTTTTCCAAGGTGGCGGATACAAAATGGCGGCCAAAGATTATAGTATAAAATGTTAGAAATATTTGAAAAAAGAACAGGGCGGTAGGGTATGAATCACTGTTTTCAAGGTGGCGGTTTCAAAAAGGCGGCCAAAGTATTTAGTAAAAAAAAAAGGTTAGGATTATTAAAACAAAACAGGGTGGCAGGGACCTCCGCGGGGCCCTTGGGGCCCGCGGCCCCCACGCGAAATACTAGTTATAATATATATAGCTGAATACCCACTCACTCACTGACTGACTGACTGACATGCTGTTTTGAAGAACCCAGAAGAGGTACGGCTGCACTCTATACATTGTCGTATCAGAAATGCCCCCACGACCACCAGAAAAATACGAAATCGACCTGAACGTGGAAACTGACCCGACACATGGGGCAGCTCTCCGCGACGGCTCGACCTGCCGAGTTTGCCCGGAACTAAAGTCGCTCAGAACAGCTGGCCAATGGGTGAGCCGGTCAAAGTTTTTTCAAAATGGCGAAAACAAGATGGCCGCCATACAAAATTGAAACGCGATTATCTCAGAGGCCAGTCGAGATAGACGGGTGGTGCTCGACCAAATGTCATTCAGAGTTGAGGGGGAAATCCGACTAAGCAATTTTTTTTCCAAGATGGCGGATTCAAAATGGCGGCCAAATTTTTTTTTTCTCCGATCGGACTGAAATTTTGCATCCGTGGCTCTTTGAGGCCACAGATTTAAATGGCATACTTTATTTTTCGATTCCGCCATTTTCCAAGATGGCCGCCATACAAAGTAAATTCTGTATATTTGACCTGTTGTTTTGAGGAACACATCAGAGGTAGGGTTTGGTTCTATACACTTTCGCTTCAAAAATTATATGATAAGTACGACAAAAATGAAAAATTGACCTGAATGTGGAAACTGACCTGACACATGGGGCAGCTCTCCGCGATGAATTGCTTTATTGAGTTTGCCCGGAACAAAAGTCGCTCAGAACAGCCAGCCAATGGGTGAACCAGTATTTTTTTTTCAAAATTGCAAAAACAAGATGGCCGCCATACAAAATTGAAACGCAAATATCTCAGAGGCCAATCGCAATAGGTGGGTGGTGCTCAAACAAATATTATTCAAGGTGGGAGTAGTAATCGGATGACTCATTTTTTTTTCCAAGATGGCGGATTCAAAATGGCGGCCAAATTTTTTTTTACTCCGATCTGATTGAAATTTTGCATCCGCGGCTCTTCGAGGCCACAGATTCTGACGCTAGAATTTATTTTTCGATTCCGCCATTTTCCAAGATGGCCGCCATACAAAGTAATGTCAGACTCATAGACTCACTTGGATTGTATAGCAGCTTTTAGAGATAGGGTTCGACTCTGTACACCATCGCATAAGAAATTTTATCACAAGTACAAAAAATATGCAAAACGGACCTTAACGTGGAAACTGACTTGACACATGGGTCAGCTCTCCGCAACGACTTGCCCTATCGAGTTTGCCCGGAACTAAAGTCGCTCAGAACAGCCAGCCAATGGGTAAGCCGGTGTTTTTTTTTCAAAATCGCGAAAACAAGATGGCCGCCATACAAAATTGAAACGCCAATATCTCAGAGGACAGTCGAGATGGATGGGTTGTGCTCGACTAAGTGACATAAAGGGTGGTAGGTTACCCTCCGCGGTCCCCGCGGGGGCCGCGGCCCCCACGCGAAATACTTTTTCCAAGATGGTGGTTTCAAAATGACAGCCAAAGAATGTAGTAATAAACGTTAGAAATATTTGAAAAAAATACAGGGTGTTAGGTATCCCTCCGCGGTCCCCGCGGGGGCCGCGGCTCCCACGCGAAATACTTTTTCCAAGGTAGTGGTTTCAAAATGACGGCCAAAGAATGTAGTAATATTTGAAAATACAACAGGCTGGCAGGAAACCCTCCGCGGGTCCCGTGGGGCCCGCGGCCCCCATGCGAAGTATCTTTTCCAAGGTAGTGGTTTCAAAATGACGGCTATAGAATGTAGTAATATTTGAAAATACAACAGGCTGGCAGGGTACCCTCCGCGGGTCCCGTGGGGCCCGCGGCCCCCATGCGAAATGCTTTTTCTAAGATGGCGGCCATAGAATATAGTAAAAAAGGCTAGAAATATTTGAAAAAACAACAGGCTGGCAGGGTACCCTCCGCGGGTCCCGTGGGGCCCGCGGCCCCCATGCGAAATGCTTTTTCTAAGATGGCGGCCATATAATAAAGTAAAAAAGGCTAGAAATATTTGAAAAAACAACAGGCTGGCAGGGTACCCTCCGCGGGTCCCGTGGGGCCCGCGGCCCGCATGCGAAATGCTTTTCCCGAGAGGGCAGCCAAAGAATAAAGTAAAAATAGGTTTGAAATATTTGAAAAACAATAAGAGGTGCGGTTAGACTCTATACACTGTCGTATCAGAAATGCCGCCGTGACCACCAGAAAAATACGAAATCGACCTGAACGTGGAAATTGACTTGACACATGGGGCGGTTCTCCGCAACGGCTCGACTTATCGAGTTTGCCCGGAACTATAGTTGCTCAGAACAGCCGGCCAATGGGTGAGCCGGTCCAAGATTTTTCAAAATGGCGAAAACAAGATGGCCGCCATACAAAATAGAAACGCGAATATCTCAGAGGCCAGTCGAGATAGGTGGGTGGTGCTCGACCAAATGTCATTCAGAGTTGAGGAAGAAATCTAACTAAGCAATTTTTTTTCCAAGATGGCGGATTCAAAATGGCGGCCAAAATTTTTTTTACTCCGATCAGACTGAAATTTTGCATCCGGGGCTCTTCGAGGCCACAGATTCAAATGGCATACTTTATTTTTCGATTCCGCCATTTTCCAAGATGGCCGCCATACAAAGTAATTTCTGTATATTTGACCTGTTGTTTTGAGGAACACATCAGAGGTAGGGTTTGGTTCTATACATTTTCGCTTTAGAAATGTTATGATAAGTACCAAAAAAATGAAAAATTGACCTGAATGTGGAAACTGACCTGACACATGGGGCAGCTCTCCGGGATGACTTGCTTTTTCGAGTTTGCCCGAAACAAAAGTTGCTCAGAACAGCCAGCCAATAGGTGAACCGGTAATTTTTTTTCAAAATTGCGAAAACAAAATGGCCGCCATACAAAATTGAAACGCAAATATCTCAGAGGCCAATCGCAATAGGTGGGTGGTGCTCAACCAAATGTTGTCCAAAGTGGGCGGAGTAATTTAATGAACCAATTTTTTTTTCCAAAATGGCGGATTCAAAATGGCGGCCAAATTTTTTTTGAGTCCGTTCTGACTAAAATTTTGCATCAGCGCCTCTTCAGGGTTACAGATTCTGGCGCTAGAATTTATTTTTCGATTCCGCCATTTTCCAAGATGGCCGCCATACAAAGTTATGTCAGACTCATAGACTCACCTGTGTTGTATGGCAGCTTTTAGAGATAGGGTTCGACTCTGTACACCATCGCATCAAGAATCATAATAACGTTAGTACCAAAAAATTTAAAAACTGACCTGACGTGGAAACTGATTCGGCACATGGGCCAGTTCTCCGTAACGACTTGCCCTATCGAGTTTGCCCGGAACTAAAGTCGCTCAGAACAGCCCGCCAATGGGTGAACCGGTATTTTTTTTTTCAAAATTGCGAAAACAAGATGGCCGCCATACAAAATTGAAACGAGATGGTGGATACAAAATGACGGCCAAATATGTAAAAATGAAAGAAATATTTGAAAAAAACACAGGGTGGCAGGGTACCCTCCGCGGGTCCCGTGGGGCCCGCGGCCTCCATGCGAAATGCTTTTCCTACGATGGCGGCCATAGAATATAGAAAAAAGGCTAGAAATATTTGAATTCAAATTCAAATTCAAATTAAAATAAAGTAAAAAACAGGTGAGAAATATTTGAAAAAAATACAGGCTGGTAGGTTACCCTCCGCGGTCCCCGCGGGGGCCGCGGCCCTCACGCGAAATACTTTTTCCAAGGTGGTGGTTTCAAAGAGAATGTAGTAATATTTGAAAATAACACAGGCTGGCAGGGTACCCTCCGCGGGTCCCGTGGGGCATGCGGCCCCCATGCGAAATGCTTTTTCTAAGATGACGGCCATAGAATATAGTAAAAAAGGCTAGAAATATTTGAAAAAACAACAGGCTGGCAGGGTACCCTCCGCGGGTCCCGCGGGGCCCGCGGCCCGCATGCGAATTGCTTTTCCCGAGAGGGCAGCCAAAGAATAAAGTAAAAATAGGTTTGAGATATTTGAAAAACAACAGGATGGCAGGGTACCCTTCGCGGCGTCCACGCGAAATACTTTTTCCAAGATGGCGGATACAAAATGGCGGCCAAATATGATAGTAAAAAATGTTAGAAATATTTGAGAAAAAAACTTGGTGGCAGGGTATCCTCCGCGGCCCCCACGCAGAATACTTTATCCATGGTGGCGGTTTCAAAAAGGCGGCCAAAGTATATAGTAAAAAAAAAAGGTTAGGATTATTAAAACAAAACAGGGTGGCAGGGACCTCCGCGGGGCCCTTGGGGCCCGCGGCCCCCACGCGAAATACTAGTTTATAATATATATAGCTGAATACCCACTGACTGACTGACTGACATGCTGTTTTGAAGAACCCACAAGAGGTGTGGCTAAACTCTATACACCATCGTATCAGAAATGCTCCCACGACCACCAGAAAAATACGAAATCGACCTGAACGTGGAAACTGACCCGACACATGGGGCGGTTCTCCGCGACGGCTCGACCTGTCGAGTTTGCCCGGAACTAAAGTCGCTCAGAACAGCCGGCCAATGGGTGAGCCGGTCCAAGATTTTTCAAAATGGCGAAAACAAGATGGCCGCCATACAAAATTGAAACGCGAATATCTCAGAGGCCAGTCGAGATAGACGGGTGGTGCTCGACCAAATGTCATTCAGAGTCGAGGGGGAAATCTGACTAAGCAATTTTTTTTCCAAGATTGCGGATTCAAAATGGCGGCCAAAATTTTTTTTACTCCGATCCGATTGAAATTTTGCATCCGGGGCTCTTCGAGGCCACAGATTCAGATGGCATAGTTTATTTTTCGATTCCGCCATTTTCCAAGATGGCCGCCATACAAAGTAATTTCTGTATCTTTGACCTGTTGTTTTGAGGAACCTACAAGAGGTAGGGTTTGGTTCTATACACTTTCGCTTAAAAAATTATATGATAAGTACGAAAAAAATGAAAAATTGACCTGAATGTGGAAACTGACCTAACACATGGGCCAGCTCTCCGCAACGACTGGCCCTATCGAGTTTGCCCGGAACAAAAGTCGCTCAGAACAGCCAGCCAATAGGTGAACCGGTATTTTTTTTTCAAAATTGCGAAAACAAGATGGCCGCCATACAAAGTTGAAACGCAAATATCTCAGAGGCCAATCGCAATAGGTGGATGGTGCTCGACCAAATGTTGTTCAAGGTGGGAGTAGTAATCTGATGACCCAAATTTTTTTCCAAGATGGCGGATTCAAAATGGCGGCCAAAATTTTTTTTACTCCGATCAGCCTGAAATTCTGCATCCGGGGGTCTTTGGGGCCACAGATTCTAATGGCATACTTTATTTTTCAATTCCGCCATTTTCCAAGATGGCCGCCATACAAAGTAATTTCTGAATATTTGACCTGTTGTTTTGAGGAACCCATAAGAGGTGGGGTTCGGCTCTATACACAATCGCTCCGGAAATGTTATGATTAGTACCAAAAAAATGAAAAATTGACCTGAATGTGGAAACTGACCTAACATATGGGGCGGTTCTCCGCAACGGCTCGACCTATCGAGTTTGCCTGGAACTAAAGTCGCTCAGAACAGCCAGCCTATGGGTGGACCGGTATTTTTTTTTCAAAATTGCGAAAACAAGATGGCCGCCATACAAAATTGAAACGCGAATATCTGAGGCCAGTCGAGATGGATGGGTTGTGCTCGACTAAGTGACATACAGGGCTGTAGGTTACCCTCCGCGGTCCCCGCGGGGGCCGCGGCCCCCATGCGAAATACTTTTTCCAAGATGGTGGTTTCAAAATGACGGCCAAAGAATGTGGTAAAAAACGTAAGAAATATTTGAAAAAAATACAGGGTGGTAGGTTACCCTCCGCGGTCCCCGCGGGGGCCGCGGCCCCAACAATAGGCTGGCAGGGTACCCTCCGCGGGTCCCGTGGGGCCCGCGGCCCAAACAATAGGCTGGCAGGGTACCCTCCGCGGTCCCCGCGGGGGCCGCGGCCCTCACGCGAAATACTTTTTCCAAGGTGGTGGTTTTAAAATGACGGCCAAAGAATGTTGTAATATTTGAAAATAACACAGGCTGGCAAGGTACCCTCCGCGGGTCCCGTGGGGCCCGCGGCCCCCATGCGAAGTACTTTTTCCAAAGTAGTGGTTTCAAAATGACGGCTATAGAATGTAGTAATATTTTAAAATACAACAGCCTAGCAGGGTACCCTCCGCGGGTCCCGTGGGGCCCGCGGCCCCCATGCGAAATGCTTTTTCTAAGATGGTGGCCATAGAATATAGTAAAAAGGGCTAGAAATATTTGAAAAAACAACAGGCTGGCAGGGTACCCTCCGCGGGTCCCGTGGGGCCCGCGGCCCGCATGCGAATTGCTTTTCCCGAGAGGGCAGCCAAAGAATAAAGTAAAAACAGGTTTGAAATCTTTGAAAAACAACAGGAGTGCAGGGTATCCTTCGCGGCCCCCACGAAGAATACTTTATCCATGGTGGCGGTTTCAAAAAGCCGGCCAAAGTATATAGTTAAAAAAAAGGTTAGGATTATTAAAACAAAACAGGGTGGCAGGGACCTCCGCGGGGCCCTTGGGGCCCGCGGCCCCCACGCGAAATACTAGTTATAATATATATAGCTGAATACCCACTCACTCACTGACTCACTCACTGACTGACATGCTGTTTTGAAGAACCCATAAGAGGTAAGGCTGCACTCTATACATTGTCGTATCAGAAATGCCCCCACGACCACCAGAAAAATACGAAATCGACCTGAACGTGGAAACTGACCCAACACATGGGGCGGTTCTCCGCAACGGCTCGACCTATCGAGTTTGTCCGGAACTAAAGTCGCTCAGAACAGCCGGCCAATGGGTGAGCCGGTCCAAGATTTTTCAAAATGGCGAAAACAAGATGGCCGCCATACAAAATTGAAACGCGAATATCTCAGAGGCCAGTCGAGATAGGTGGGTGGTGCTCGACCAAATGTCATTCAGAGTTGAGGGAGAAATCTGACTAAGCAATTTTTTTTCCAAGATGGCGGATTCAAAATGGCGGCCAAAATTTTTTTTTCTCTGATCCGATTGAAATTTTGCATCCGGGGCTCTTAGACCACAGATTCAAATGGCATACTTTATTTTTCGGTTCCGCCATTTTCCAAGATGGCCGCCATACAAAGTAATTTCTGTATATTTGACCTGTTGTTTTGAGGAACCCATCAGAGGTAGGGTTTGGTTCTATACACTTTTGCTTCAAAAATTATATGATAAGTACAAGTAAAAGCAAAATTGACCTGAATGTGGAAACTGACCTGACTCATGGGGCAGCTCTCCGCGATGAATAGCTTTATTGAGTTTGCCCGGAACAAAAGTCGCTCAGAACAGCCAGCCAATGGGTGAATCGGTATTTTTTTTTCAAAATTGCAAAAACAAGATGGCCGCCATACAAAATTGAAACGCAAATATCTCAGAGGCCAATCACAATAGGTGGGTGGTGCTCGACCAAATATTGTTCCAGGTGGGAGTAGTAATTGGATGACCCATTTTTTTTTTCCAAGATGGCGGATTCAAAATGGCGGCCAAATTTTTTTTTAATGCGATCCGATTGAAATTTTGCATCCGCGGCTCTTCGAGGCCACAAATTTAAACGCCATATTTAATTTTTCGATTCCGCCATTTTCCAAGATGGCCGCCATACAAAGTAATGTCAGACTCATAGACTCACTTGTGTTGTATAGCAGCTTTTAGAAAAAGGGTTCAACTTTATACACCATCGCATAAGAAATTCGATCACAAATACAAAATAAATGCAAAACCGACCTTAACGTGGAAACTGACTTGACACATGGGCCAGCTCTCCGCAACGACTTGCCCTATCGAGTTTGCCCGGAACTAAAGTCGCTCAGAACAGCCAGCCAATGGGTAAGCCGGTGTTTTTTTTTTCAAAAGCGCGAAAACAAGATGGCCGCCATACAAAATTGAAACGCCAATATCTCAGAGGCCAGTCTCAACAGGTGGGTGGTGCTCAAACAAATGTTGTTCAAAGTAGGCGGAGTAATTAAATGAACCAATTTTTTTTTCCAAAATGGCGGATTCAAAATGGCGGCCAAACTTTTTTTGAGTCCGTTCTGAGGAAAATTTTGCATCCGAGCCTCTTCAGGGCCACAAATTCTGACGCTAGAATTTATTTTTCGATTCCGCCATTTTCCAAGATGGCCGCCATACAAAGTAATGTCAGACTCATAGACTCACTTGTGTTGTATAGCAGTTTTTAGAAATAGGGTTCGACTGTATATACGATTGCATAAGAAATTTTATCACAAGTACAAAAAAAATGCAAATCCGACCTTAACTTGGAAACTGACTTGACACATGGGCCAGCTCTCCGCAACGACTTGCCCTATCGAGTTTGCCTGGAACTAAAGTCGCTCAGAACAGCCAGCCAATGGGTGAACCGGTATTTTTTTTTCAAAATGGCGAAAACAAGATGGCCGCCATACAAAATTGAAACGCGAATATCTCAGAGGCCAGTCGAGATGGATGGGTTGTGCTCGACTAAGTGACATACAGGGTGGTAGGTTACCCTCCGCGGTCCCCGCGGGGGCCGCGGCCCCCATGCGAAATACTTTTTCCAAGATGGTGGTTTCAAAATGACGGCCAAAGAATGTAGTAAAAAACGTTAGAAATATTTGAAAAAAATACAGGCTGGCAGGGTACCCTCCGCGGGTCCCGTGGGGCCCGCGGCCTCAAAAATAGGCTGGCAGGGTACCCTCCGCGGGTCCCGTGGGGCCCGCGGCCCCCATGTGAGATGCTGTTCCCAAGATAACGGCCTAAGAATAACCCGTGGGGCCCGCGGCCCCCATGTGAGATGCTGTTCCCAAGATAACGGCCAAAGAATAAAGTAAAAAAAAGGTAAGAAATATTTGAAAAAAATACAGGCTGGTAGGTTACCCTCCGCGGTCCCCGCGGGGGCCGCGGCCCTCACGCGAAATACTTTTTCCAAAGTGGTGGTTTTAAAATGACGGCCAAAGAATGTTGTAATATTTGAAAATAACACAGGCTGGCAAGGTACCCTCCGCGGGTCCCGTGGGGCCCGCGGCCCCCATGCGAAATCCGTTTTCTAAGATGGCAGCCATAGAATATAGTAAAAAAGGCTAGAAATATTCGAAAAAACAACAGGCTGGCAGGGTACCCTCCGCGGGTCCCGTGGGGCCCGCGGCCCCCATGCGAAATGCTTTTTCTAAGATGGTGGCCCTAGAATATAGTAAAAAGGGCTAGAAATATTTGAAAAAACAACAGGCTGGCAGGGTACTCTCCGCGGGTCCCGTGGGGCCCGCGGCCCGCATGCGAATTGCTTTTCCCGAGAGGGCAGCCAAAGAGTAAAGTAAAAATAGGTTTGAAATCTTTGAAAAACAACAGGAGTGCAGGGTATCCTTCGCGGCCCCCACGAAGAATACTTTATCCATGGTGGCGGTTTCAAAAAGCCGGCCAAAGTATATAGTAAAAAAAAAGGTTAGGATTATTAAAACAAAACAGGGTGGCAGGGACCTCCGCGGGGCCCTTGGGGCCCGCGGCCCCCACGCGAAATACTAGTTATTTTATAATATATATAGCTGAATACCCACTCACTGACTCACTCACTGACATGCTGTTTTGAAGAACCCATAAGAGGTAAGGCTCGACTCTATACACCATCGTATCAGAAATGCCCCCACGACCACCAGAAAAATACGAAATCGACCTGAACGTGGAAATTGACTTGACACATGGGGCGGTTCTCCGCAACGGCTCGACCTGTCGAGTAGGCCCGGAACTAAAGTCGCTCAGAACAGCCGGCCAATGGGTGAGCCGGTCCAAGATTTTTCAAAATGGCGAAAACAAGATGGCCGCCATACAAAATTGAAACGCGAATATCTCAGAGGCCAGTCGAGATAGATGGGTGGTGCTCGACCAAATGTCATTCAAAGTTGAGGGGGAAATCTGACTAAGCAATTTTTTTTCCAAGATGGCGGATTCAAAATGGCGGCCAAATTTTTTTTTAATCCGATCCGATTGAAATTTTGCATCCGGGGCTCTCCGAGGCCACAAATTCTAATGGCATACTTTGTTTTTCGATTCCGCCATTTTCCAAGATGGCCGCCATACAAAGTAATTTCTGTATCTTTGATCTGTTGTTTTGAGGAGCCCATAAGAGGTGGGATTCGACTCAATACACTTTTGCATTAGAAATTATATTAAAAGTACAAGTAAAAGCAAAATTGACCTGAATGTGGAAATTGACTTGACACATTGGCCAGTTCTCCGCAACGACTTATCCTATCGAATTTGCCCGTAACAAAAGTCGCTTAGAACAGCCAGCCAATAGGTGAACCAGTATTTTTTTTTCAAAATTGCAAAAACAAAATGGCCGCCATACAAAATTGAATCGCAAATATCTCAGAGGCCAATCGCAATAGGTGGGTGGTGCTCGACCAAATGTTGTTCAAGGTGGGAGTAGTAATCTGATGACTCATTTTTTTTTCCAAGATGGCGGATTCAAAATGGCGGCCAAATTTTTTTTTACTCCGATCCGATTGAAATTTTGCTTCCGGGGCTATTTGAGGCCACATATTCAAACGGCATAATTAATATTTTGATTCCGCCATTTTCCAAGATGGCCGCCATACAAAGTAATGTCAGACTCATAGACTTACTTGTGTTGTATAGCAGCTTTTAGAAATAGGGTTCGACTTTATACACCATCCCATCAGGAATTATAACGTTAGTGTTAAAAAAATTAAAATCTGACTTGAACGTAGAAACTGATCCGGCACATGGGCCAGTTCTCCGCACCGACTTGCCCTACCGAGTTTGCCCGGAACTAAAGTCGCTCAGAACAGCCAGCCAATGGGTGAACCGGTATTTTTTTTTCAAAATTGCGAAAACAAGATGGCCGCCATACAAAATTGAAACGCGAATATCTCAGAGGCCAGTCGAGATAGACGGGTGGTGCTCGACCAAATATTGTTCAAGGTGGGAGTAGTAATCGGATGACCCATTTTTTTTCCAAGATGGCGGATTCAAAATGGCGGCCAAATTTTTTTTTACTCCGATCCGATTGAAATTTTGCATCCGCGGCGCTTCGAGGCCACAAATTTAAACGCCATATTTAATTTTTCGATTTCGCCATTTTCCAAGATGGCCGCCATACAAAGTAATGTCAGACTCATAGACTCACTTGTGTTGTATAGCAGCTTTTAGAGATAGGGCTCGACTCTGTACACCATCGCATCAAGAATCATAACGTTAGTACCAAAAAATTTAAAAACTGATCTGAACGTGGAAACTGATTCGGCACATGGGCCAGTTCTCCGTAACTACTTGCCCTATCGAGTTTGCCCGGAACTAAAATTGCTCAGAACAGCCAGCCAATGGGTGAACCGGTATTTTTTTTTCAAAATTGCGAAAACAAGATGGCCGCCATACAAAATTGAAACGCGAATATCTCAGAGGCCAGTCGAGATGGATGGGTTGTGCTCGACTAAGTGACATACAGGATGGTAGGTTACCCTCCGCGGTCCCCGCGGGGACCGCGGCCCCCACGCGAAATACTTTTTCCAAGGTAGTGGTATCAAAATGATGGCCAAAGAATGAAGTAAAAAAGGTTAGAAATATTTGAAAAAATACAGGGTGGTAGGTTACCCTCCGCGGGTCCCGTGGGGCCCGCGGCCCCAACAATAGGCTGGCAGGGTATCCTCCGCGGGTCCCGTGGGGTCCGCGGCCCCCATGTGAGATGCTGTTCCCAAGATAACGGCCGAAGAATAAAGTAAAAAAAAAAGGTGAGAAAGATTTGACAAAAAAACAGGGTGGCAGTGTACCCTCCGCGGGTCCCGTGGGGCCCGCGGCCTCCATGCAAAATGCTTTTCCTACGATGGCGGCCAAAGAATATAGAAAAAAGGCTAGAAATATTTGAAGAAACCATAGGCTGGCAGGGTACCCTCCGCGGGGCCCGTGGGGCCCGCGGCCCCCGTGTGGGATGCTGTTCCCAAGATAACGGCCGAAGAATAAAGTAAAAAAAAAAGGTGAGAAAAAATTGAAAAAAATACAGGCTGGTAGGTTACCCTCCGCGGTCCCCGCGGGGGCTGCGGCCCTCACGCGAAATACTTTTTCCAAGGTGGTGGTTTCAAAATGACGGCCAAAGAATGTAGTAATATTTGAAATAAAACAGGCTGGCAGAGTACCCTCCGCGGGTCCCGCGGGGCCCGCGGCCCTCATGCGAAAAAAATAGGATGGTAGGCTACCCTTCGCGGCCCCCGCGCGAAATACTTCTTCCAAGATGGCGGATACAAAATGGCGGCCAAAGATTAAAGGAAAAAAAATTATAAATATCTGAAAAAAAAACAGGGTGGCAGGGAACCCTTCGCGGGTCCCGTGGGGCCCGCGGCCTCCACGCGAAATACTTTTTCCAAGGTGGTGGTTTTAAAATGACGGCCAAAGAATGTTGTAATATTTGAAAATAACACAGGCTGGCAAGGTACCCTCCGCGGGTCCCGTGTGGCCCGCGGCCCCCACGCGAAGTACTTTTTCCAAGGTAGTGGTTTCAAAATGACGGCTATAGAATGTAGTAATATTTTAAAATACAACAGGCTAGCAGGGTACCCTCCGCGGGTCCCGTGGGGCCCGCGGCCCCCATGCGAAATCCGTTTTCTAAGATGGCAGCCATAGAATATAGTAAAAAAGGCTAGAAATATTCGAAAAAACAACAGGCTGGCAGGGTACCCTCGGCGAGTCCCGTGGGGCCCGCGGCCCGCATGCGAATTGCGTTTCCCGAGAGGGCAGCCAAAGAATAAAGTAAAAATAGGTTTGAAATCTTTGAAAAACAACAGGAGTGCAGGGTATCCTTCGCGGCCCCCACGAAGAATACTTTATCCATGGTGGCGGTTTCAAAAAGCCGGCCAAAGTATATAGTAAAAAAAAAGTTAGGATTATTAAAACAAAACAGGGTGGCAGGGACCTCCGCGGGGCCCTCGGGGCCCGCGGCCCCCACGCGAAATACTAGTTATTATAATATATATAGCTGAATACCCACTGACTGACTCACTCACTGACTGACTGACATGCTGTTTTGGAGAACCCATAAGAGGTGAGGTCAGACTCTATACATTGTCGTATCAGAAATGCCCCCACGACCACCAGAAAAATACGAAATCGACCTGAACGTGGAAATTGACTTGACACATGGGGCGGTTCTCTGCAACGGCTCGACCTATCGAGTTTGCCCGGAACTAAAGTCGCTCAAAACAGCCAGCCAATGGGTGAGCCGGTCAAAGTTTTTTCAAAATGGCGAAAACAAGATGGCCGCCATACAAAATTGAAACGCGAATATCTTAGAGGCCAGTCGAGATTGACGGGTGGTGCTCGACCAAATGTCATTCAGAGTTGAGGGGGAAATCTGACTAAGCAATTTTTTTTCCAAGATGGCGGATTCAAAATGGCGGCCAAATTTTTTTTTAATCCGATCCGATTGAAATTTTGCATCCGGGGCTCTTCGAGGCCACAGATTCAAATGGCATACTTTATTTTTCGGATCCGCCATTTTCCAAGATGGCCGCCATACAAAGTACTTTCTGTATATTTGACCTGTTGTTTTGAGGAACCCATCAGAGCTGGGGTTTGACTATATACACAGTCGCTTTAGAAATTTCATGATAAGTACCAAAAAATGAAAAATTGACCTGAACGTGGAAACTGACCTGACACATGGGCCAGCTCTCCGCGACGACTTGCCCTATCGAGTTTGCCCGAAACAAAAGTCACTCAGAACAGCCAGCCAATAGGTAAACCGGTATTTTTTTTTCAAAATTGCGAAAACAAGATGGCCGCCATACAAAATTGAAACGCGAATATCTCAGAGGCCAGTCGCAACAGGTGGGTGGTGCTCGAACAAATGTTGTTTAAAGTGGGCGAAGTAATTTAATGAACCAATTTTTTTTTCCAAAATGGCGGATTCAAAATGGCGGCCATAGTTTTTTTGAGTCCGTTCTGAATAAAATTTTGCATCCGAGCCTCCTCAGGGCCACAGATTCTGACGCTAGAATTTATTTTTCGATTCCGCCATTTTCCAAGATGGCCGCCATACAAAGTAATGTCAGACTCATAGACTTACTTGTGTTGTATAGCAGCTTTTAGAAATAGGGTTCGACTTTATACACCATCGCATCAGGAATTATAACGTTAGTATTAAAAAAATTAAAATCTGACTTGAACGTGGAAACTGATCCGGCACATGGGCCAGCTCTCCGCAACGACTTGCCCCATCGAGTTTGCCCGGAACTAAAGTCGCTCAGAACAGCCAGCCAATGGGTGAACCGGTATTTTTTTTTCAAAATTGCGAAAACAAGATGGCCGCCATACAAAATTGAAACGCGAATATCTCAGAGGCCAGTCGAGATGGATGGGTTGTGCTCGACTAAGTGACATACAGGGCTGTAGGTTACCCTCCGCGGTCCCCGCGGGGGCCGCGGCCCCCATGCGAAATACTTTTTCCAAGATGGTGGTTTCAAAATGACGGCCAAAGAATGTGGTAAAAAACGTAAGAAATATTTGAAAAAAATACAGGGTGGTAGGTTACCCTCCGCGGTCCCCGCGGGGGCCGCGGCCCCAACAATAGGCTGGCAGGGTACCCTCCGCGGGTCCCGTGGGGCCCGCGGCCCAAACAATAGGCTGGCAGGGTACCCTCCGCGGGTCCCGTGGGGCCCGCGGCCCCCATGTGAGATGCTGTTCCCAAGATAACGGCCGAAGAATAAAGTAAAAAAAAGGTTAGAAATATTTGAAAAAAATACAGGGTGGTAGGTTACCCTCCGCGGTCCCCGCGGGGGCCGCGGCCCCCACGCGAAATACTTTTTCAAGGTAGTGGTTTCAAAATGACGGCCAAAGAATGTAGTAATATTTGAAAATAACACAGGCTGGCAGGGTAACCTCCGCGGGTCCCGCGGGGCCCGCGGCCCCCATGCGAACAAAAAAAGACGGTAGGCCTCCACGCGAAATACTTTTTCCAAGATGGCAGATACAAAATGGCGGCCAAAGATTATAGTAAAAAATGTTACAAATATTTGAAAAAAAACAGGGCGGTAGGGTATGAATCACTGTTTTCAAAGGCGGCCAAAGTATATAGTAAAAAAAAAAAGGTTAGGATTATTAAAACAAAACAGGGTGGCAGGGACCTCCGCGGGGCCCTCGGGGCCCGCGGCCCCCACGCGAAATACTAGTTATATAATATATGATTCATTACAAATATTACAATGTTTATATTTGCTTGCATTAAAACTTCGACATCAATTTTGAACCGCATGAAAACTTTTCAAGCGTCTAAGAGAATTGTTTTGCCAGCACATTTTCGAGCCGCCGTTATTTCTCGAGTACAATTTATATGATTGATGTTAATATCGATCGACTAAACACAGTTTAAACTAACCTTCGGGTAGTTGCACAACAATTGCAGACGATGCACCGCTCGTGTACTCCCGGGTTGCTTTCACTACAAGATGTATCTGGCCTTGACGGAAACTAGTGCTGGGCAAGGGATTTGTCACAGTTAGCGACACTTGATTGATTCCCACGACAAGGCCAAAATGATCCTCGGCATAATCTGTAGAGAAGAATTAAGTAATTTTTCAGTAAATAGGAGAAAAACAGGAAAGGGAGGAAATAGCTTAATTTCTTTGACAATATTAACAGTACAAACTAAAAAAACATAAGGAAAACAGTCAACATAGGTACTAGCGGCTTTTGGAACGTTTGTTTGATTGAACGCTTGTTTCAGAATGATTTCTTAGAAAATTATACACTACTAAAAAAATTTGGCGTCAAACTAGCTATTACCGGTTTCAAAAGACACCTGACAGCAATCTGTAAAAGGCGTTCTTTGAAACGTGATAAAATTATTAACATTTAGCATAAGTTCGCCAATATAAATATGACTTATCATACCTCCTTCCAAACTGAATTGCACTTGATTATCGTAACCTTGCTGTAATGATATGGTCTGTTCCAGAGTTACTTGGTTATTTTCGTTATAGTTGGCTACATAAATCGGTTGAGAAAACACTGGTTCATCGGGCAGTACAAAATCAGTACTGCCTCGTATAGTCACGGTTGTGTAAGTTGTTATAGGCGGATCTTGAGTTCCATCCATATCCTAAAATAAGAAAAGCAAGTTACAATAAGTAAACCTTCATGCGCTTCGCAGGAAATGAATATTATTATTATTATAGCCTTTTTATTCCGAATTCGCTACAATTTCAGTAAGTATGTTGTTGTTGTTTTTTTTCATTATTATTATTAAATTGTCGCGTAATTCGGCGTGCCTCATGGCATAGGCCTCCTCCGTGTATTGGAGGGTTTGGGCTATAGTTCCCACGCGCGCCCAGGGCGGATTAGGAACTTAACACACACCATTGAATTTCTTCGCAGGTGTGTGCAGGTTTCCTCACGATGTTTTCCTTCACCGAAAAGCTCATGGCAAATTGCAAATGTAATTTGCGCACATAAATTCCGAAAAACTGAGAGGTGCGCGCCCGGGATTTGAACCCACGACGCTCTGCTTGAGAGGCCACAGGTCAAACCACTAGGCTACTACGGCTTTTTTTGGAAATTGGAAATGAATAGAAAGACCATATATTATCATCTATGATAATAAATGCGAGATCAGAGGAATCGAAAGAGTGTTGTGAGGGTGCGTCTTGGTGGCGTTTCGTTGATTGAAGTTCCTTTGAAGTAGTTGAATCGGTTTTCAAACACCAATGTTGATGTCATGGTTTGATCTAAAACTATTCCAAACCAAAGAAGAGCTTTTATTGTGTTGTCAATAGTTATTCCGTACTTTACACAATAACACTACAGTAGATGGCGTAAAGTGTCAGCATTCACCATTTTGCATTTGAGTTTTACCTGTATATCTGTTATTTAAATTGCTTGTTTCTCGGCGCTAGTAAAAGGTTTGCAAAACTTACCGTTGCACTTATTCTGAGAACGATTGGTTCTGGAATAGATCTTATAAACGTATTTGTTCTCAAAGATGCTTTATATTCTTTGTCTACGGTAGAGGACGAAGCATCATACGAAATTTCAAAAGAAGGATTGTCCACGATTCCAAATTCGATTGCGTAGTTAGTAAGATCAACGTCACGAACGATAATATCTCTGACGCAGTCGGTAATGGGAAATCCGGGTGCCACCGGTGTTGAGATTGTGAAATCGTATGTTGTTTCTAATGATGCCGCTGAACCCTCTGTTTTCCATAACGGGTCGTTGTTGTTGTTATCGTTTATGGGTATTTGAATATTCTGAAATGTTAATAGATAATTTAATAACAGTTATATTTGTGAGGCAGTGATAAATTGTACTACATGTACGGTCAAGTGCAAAAATAAGTATCGATACGAACTTTTCAAAAATATGTAAGAGCGTTTGGTACTTATTTTTGAAACTTTGACTAGATACATATTATTACACATGACTGTACCTATGCCTATACAAACTTCTACAAAAAACCAAGTAAGTACTGAAATTAGGGGGACTCCCACCCTTGTGGAATAAATTGGTAAAGATTCGATCATATCAGTCTTTTTATGTATTCCAATTTTGTTTTATGAAATGACCCCGACCTGTTAGCAGTCTGTAATATTTATAAAACACTATTCTTCACCATTTTTGAACAAAATATTGTATTACAACGCCATTGGTGGGTTGTGCCGAATAAAACATAAGCTTATTTATAGTGTACAGTCTAATGTAATAATATGTATCTAGTCAAAGTTTCAAAAATAAGTAGGCACCATACGCTCTTACATCAGCGTAATTAGGTCGTGTGACATATTTTTGAGGAGTTCGTATCGATACCTATTTTTGAACTTACCTACCGTACCTACAATATCATAAATAAACAAGATTACACCCCCTTGCAAAAAATCGGGCATCTATGGTTTTTCAGATTTTTAGGCACTAGAGCTTAGAAAAAGTATGTTTTATGCACATAAAATACAAAAACCATGGGTTGCTGTTTTTTTGCAAGGGAGTTTATTTAAGAATAGGGTCACTTACAAGAGGCAAGGTATTGGTGCCGTCCGCGCAAGTGAATGTGACTGCGAAGTTGAGTAATTGCGCCATCTCATTTTCTTCATATTGTTTATACGCTTCATTTGTTGAAATTACGAACCTCGAATTGGCAATTGATATAGACACGTATGGGCCTCCGTTGAGGTCATCATAATATGCCACATTAAAGTCTTAAATATTAAAATGTATGTTTATCAATTTACCTACTTAGTCGTATAGGTTTAAAGGATATACTTAGGTAACTAAGTTAATTCCAACGTGCATAATAATGCCGATATTGCAATTGTGATTTAAAAAGTAAGAACAATAAGTTTGTAAGTACAATGTCTTTAACAATACGAACAGACAGACGGACAGGACGAAAATATAAGGGTTCTTTTTTGCCAGTTTGTCTACGGAATTGCCACAGAGGTGTTATTTTTTATTCTACTAGAAATATCATTATACACGCAAGAAGATTACAGCGCAAGAAATTGTTTACTATGTCATATCTCTCTTACTTTGAATGTTCTGAATAGCGCGATCTAAGATTACTCCCTCATAATAGTCCTCGATTCCAACAGTAATCGGAAGTTGCCATATATTAACACCTTCCATGACACAATCTGAAAAGTAACGTATATTTAGTGTTTAGAGTCGCCCCCCTCGAATCTTGTGATGGCAATGGTGGCAGGCATCCCTTGCACGTATTGCATGCTGCTGCAATTCCTTCTTTCTCTTTTTCATACAGAACGTAGATCTTGATTTTATCAATGCTGAAACGTCTTAAGAGAGCTTATATGTAAAATATATAGTTAAAGATTGACGGCATTCCAGGGAATAACTAGATAATTAGATAAAATCTTCCTACATGCAAACAAACACAAACTCAATAATGGACTCGCATTTTCTGGAATTACGTCGTAAAATTAATAAAAAGTTATACTTACTACTGGTGACTCCCGATGCTAAAAAGCATATGATGAGTAACGAATACACCGTAAATCCCATTTTGTCGGTGTTTCACTACATTATCTTGAAACAAATTTGCTCCCTACAAATTTAAACGAATGAAAATTGTTTATTATTAGCCCTCAGCACTTGAAAGTTTATTTTATGAAATGTTTAAAACTGAAGTTCTACCTTTCCTTCATTTGCGGCACTTAACACTCTAGATTAGAACACAATAAGATAATTGAAGCACTATAAATACTCAGAAAACAATAAGCGTATTTGTTTAATTTATTGCACAATACCGCAACCTATCGACTTGAACTTATTCGTCGATTTGTATAAAAATGTACATACAACTAACTTCATGTAAGATAATGATTATTATCTATCGATTGATATCATTTAAGAGGAAATATAGTGATAATACTGTGATAACATACCGAAAGCGACAAACGCGCCAATTAGCATTTGTTTTTGATAAATATGTGTTGTGTGAGTGTGAAATCATATATACTTGTCTTATCGGATAATGCTTAAGGCTTGATGATGCTTACTACATCATAAATACATTAGGCGTGACTACATATTTTCATCCTAATGCCCTGTGAATGGGGAGCATTACTTTTGACAATCGTAACACACATCTACAAAGAAATTATGGGAAAGTATAATATAAATTGTATAATATGGATTTAACAAAAAAAATATGACGCCATTTCGTATTACTGTGTATTCGTTATGTATTTCTTGTTGAGCATCTATTATGTGTGCTATATTTCTGTTAGATTATTTTATAATCTTCTTATACTGTCTAAGTGAAGATTCGATTACAGTACGAGTATTGTGCAGAGACAATGGCTTTATGTTCCGGTGGTAGGATAAGTTCAGTTGAAATAGTAAAGACTTTGTAATACTTTGCGACGTTGAACAGTCGAGTGGTTGATGATGGACTTAAAAAACATAAAAAAGCCGTCAACAATTTGTACGGTGTTTATTTCAATTCTTAGTAACTTACAAACATGTAAACAAAGAAACTTCAATTTAATTTTACTTGTTGCATACAGTTTATAATTTGGATTAATGTTGATTGCAAATCTATTGGCGCATGCATATTGCAACCCTATGCCTACTATAGATTTGTTCTAAAAAAAACAGGTAACTTTTTCAAAGTTTATAAAGATTATAATTACACATAAACGAATAACTCACGTATAAAAGTCGAGTGATGCTCGACATGTTTCGGACTATTTCGAAGTCCTTTTTCCAAGAGCGCTCGCCCCGGCGGCAGCGACACGAACACTGCGCGCCAGCGCTCTGCTCGCGCGGCTGTTCGACGCAACTGACAGCGGCGCACAACTACCCTCGTTTTCATCGTCATTTTTATTATTGGTAAAATTGTTTGTTGTTGGAAAAAGGACTTCGAAATAGTCCGAAACATGTCGAGCATCACTCGACTTTTATACGTGAGTTATCCGTTTATGTGTAATTATGATTGAGTCTCACGGTAGTTTCATGTTTATAAAGATTCTCTAAAAATCCGATGGTCATGGAGAAAGCTTCTTACCTACCTATTTGTTTTATTTACCTATCTCCTGTTATTTCGTTTTACATTTGATATGTTATTATATTGCATCTAACAAATAATCAAGTTAATAATGATTTATGACACAAAAACAAGTGCAGTTTTTTTTATTTGCTTCTGATTTAAGCTTGCAGTCTTTTCATATAATTATGATAATATGTGTCATGATAGAATGTTTGACTTCATTACATTTAATCTATTGATAAGATTTTAATTGCTTTTTGCATTTATACCGCTGAATATTGATATCACTACTGATATCTAAAGCTGTTCCTGCCGATAATGAGCGAATGCGATAATTATTCAATCTTATCTCATTTTATTTTAAGGATAGTTTGCTGGGAAATAACCTGAAAATAGCTAGACCGTAACTTTAAAAAAAAATTAGAAAAATTAACCGTGATTGCCGTAACTCACATGAAATCTATATAAATCAAATAAGCTGTCGTATGATTGATCATCACTTGAGAACGGCCAAATTGATTTGTCTGATAATTTTTGTTGTGTTTGAAATTATCAAACGAGGATAAGGTTTGTATGAAAAAAAAAAGAAAAATATAGCACCTTAAAAAGCAGTGACGATGACGACGCATGTGTAAGATGAACAATAATAAAAATAAAATGAAATTTACTTAATTTGAAACTCATAAATAGTAAAACAAATTGCCCGTGCCTAATTTTAATGCTCCTCTCATCCATTAAAAGGTTTACTGGAAGGCGAACTTATATCCCTTAAACATGTATCTTCAAATTTGACAATTGTGTTTTATTTTTGTACAATAAAGTGTTTACATAGATACATAATAACGGTACTGGGTGACGCAGTGAAGGTTTTAATGTTTTGAACTTTGACATTCATAATTTGTGTCAACACCTTTCTTTGTAAATCGTAACAGAAAAATACAACAGCGAAACAAAGAAATACTAACATCTGAAGTTCTTTTCGTCGTCGTAACAAACAAGGCCGTTTGGTTTATCGCCTGTAAACGGGCTTGTATTTCACAGCTAGAGTGCTAAATAAAATAATACTTAGTGTTCTCAAAGCCGACACGAAAAATCGTTACACTGTGTCGGTCGTTTCAATGCCACGGATCAACGGTGGTGACGTCATGGTTTTGCTCCATACTTTCTTGCGGCTTTCTGTTAACTGACACGTTCAGAGATAGAAGCTGTTGTATTGGCAGGCGCGGTGACAGGTTCACCATGCTTGCCCACTGGCCCGCGCACAGCTCGGGAAACTTTAGTTTCCTCAAAAAGTGACCTTCCAAATACCAAGGAGACACGCACGTTGGAGAGTAGTCCCATATCTTCATTTCGTTTAGGCGGACCCATCTGTAATGTACGTTACTTTACAAAAAATAGACTATCGTAGTTAAGTATTAATAAACAACCAAACAGGCGATTTAATGCTAAGAAAGGAACAAAACAGGCTTCTCATTATTAAGAATGAGGGCATCAAGAAATTTAGCTGTAGTAGTAGTAGTAGAGAATCTTCGACCAGTTATACTCTTCATAAAAATGTTTTCTATAGAGAACACTGTTGCCCACTTTCACATCAGGACCCTCAGCCCCATTTTACGAAACCCACAGAAAAATATGGATAGGTACGCCCTATTCTAAATCCGGGCACGGCATGGTCAATTATAAATAGAGTATAATTATTGATTGAAATATTTAAGGCTTTCGCTATGCTAGGCGGATTAAATTTGTTGTCGTTTATAGCTTAAATTATTATGCGGATAGGCGATGCTGTAAGCATGCAGATGAGGAAGCAGTACATGACTTTATTTTTAAATCTTCTGTTACTTACGCAGATATATAAAGTGTATGGCAATCGCAATGCCAAGGGTTGCCCGATAGTTTGATGATAGCCAATTTTGGCATGTAATCCAGCGTGCGCGATGGGAGGGACGGAAACATATTGCCGTCCAAATATCTGCAAGCATGAAACCCTTTAGGTATATCAAGAAACAAATAAAAACAAAACCACGTTTAATTTTCAGTAAAATAATATAAATAAAGTGCACACGTACAAAGTAGTAAGATTCCTTAAAGTTGAAAATGTTTTGAAATGCACTTCGTAGAGCTTGTTCTCCGATAATATCAGGGAAGCTAGGTTATCCAAACCATGAAATGTCGTCACATTTAAAAACCGCATTTTGTTCTTCGATAGATCGAGTTTCTCGAGTCTCGAGCAATTAGAAAACGTATAGTCTGGCAGTACAGTCAAGGAGTTTCCTTTCAAGTCCAAATTTCGCAACTGTTTTAAGTTTTCGAATTCAACTCCGTTTAGCTGAAACAATGTTATAATCAGTTATTGAATTCTAAATTAAATTTACATGGATTAAAATTCCTAAAGTTGTTAAGAAACTTACACTTTGCAAATTGTTCTCCGATAAATCCAAATAACTCAGACAATTTAGTTTTCTAAACAGACGCTCTGGGATATTTTGCAAATTGTTTTTATCCAATAATAATGTTTCCAGTGATATTAGGTTTTCAAAAGCGTTTTCCGTTATATTTACAATTCTGTTCTCAGAAAACTTTAGGATGCGCAAGGTTCTTAAAAAAAATGTACCGTTTTCTATTTGTTGGATTTTGTTGTTTGATAAATCTAAAACTCGCAAAGATTCTAATCCTATAAAGCTGTCTGATGGTATATAAATAACTTGGTTATTTGAAATGTCAACGGTTTCCAAAAGCGAGTTGTTAGCAAACAACTTTTCCGGCAGCGTATATAGGAAGTTATTGGACAGATCTACGTGAAAGAGTTTCTTAGTCGATCGGAAAGTCTCGCTGTCGATTTCTTCTAGGTAGTTCCTTTGTAGTCGTCTGAAATTAAAAATAAATCGGAGTTTTTACACTTGTATGGTTTATAGTCAATTAACATTATTTGACCGACGACAGTTTAAAAATCAATCGCATGTATACGTTTTCAGAGTAATTTTCTGCTCCCTTTTTAAGTTCTAAATAAGGTAACTAATTCAATGAAAATGTGAATAATAATTTGAGTCAGAAGCGGATTGAATACATGCTTTAATAATGTAGGCTATATTCTGAAAGATAACAAAGTACAACCCGTGGTAAATATCACATAAATACTTCTATTTACGGGAATAAACGCTTCGTCTAGACGTTCGCAGATCCCAGATTCAAAGTAAAGCAAAAAGATCGTACTAAAAAGTCGCCTCTGGCATTTATTTAAATAGAAAAATAGACACAAAAACTGTAGCGTTTTGACTTTTGAGTTATATTATATGAAATACGTAACCTAATAAAAAATATTTAAGCAGCTTACGATAAGCGAGAGTATTGAAATGAAAGGCAAGTCTTTACTTTTCACAAAGTTAAATTAAAAATTTCGCGTTTACGAAGTGTCCTATCAAAAGCTTGAATTTATCTGAAGACACAGTTTTCTAAATTCGCCTCTCACTTGTTTTACACAGACCAGGAAATTCAATCTTGCTTACAGTATTCGCAGGTTGGCAAGCGAGTCGAATATACCCGCAGGTAAGTACTCCACGTGGTTATCAAACATATCCAGCTCGCTGAGCGACCGCATTCCTTTGAAGGTAGTCTTGTGCAGCGTCCGTAGCTTATTTGTGCCCAAATCTCTGCAATCAGGTTTGTTTAACACGCGTAAACAGGAAATTCAGACGAAACATTTCTTAAATGAGGCCATCTTCTGATTTCGCGACGTCAACTTAGGGCCAAGAAAAGAAGGACTGAATTTTTATAATCCCTCAGGAATTTTATTTTGAAATGGTTTAATTTAAACTTCAATTGCTGACTCATCAGAGCGTAATCAAACCAGCATTGTTAAAATTTTAAAAAAGTATTCCTATTCTTATCATTGTTAGAACCTCATTCAATGGACAAATTAAATCTAAATCTAACCCCCTTGTTCACAAACGCTCAACATTAGTGCACCTTTCTCTGTCACTTCGAGGTTTGACTTTGTTAAACACAGACTCAACACAGTCATTTGTCACATTTGTAACTTTTTCTGATATGTTTATGTTTAAGGGGGAAATCGAGCATGTTATATGTAGTCACAGCATGACAATAAGGATAAGATATTTTCTCCAAGCATATAATTGTAGGCTCGTTTTGAGCTTTTGAAAAAGGAAAAGGGAAAACAGATTAAGTGGATTTTACTCAGGCAATCTCACTGACTGAACTGCTCTCAGCTTCTACATATTACTTATTAAATAGAGTAAGCACTTCAAAATTGACAATAATGTAACATGAGATCATCTGCGTTATATCATATTATCACTACGCTAAATAAAGTTAAATCGTACGTCGTTCAGTATTGTAATTTATGAGTATAAGTAATAATATTGAGTCAAAGGCTTATCTATATACTATTATAATAAAGTTAAGCTTTGTTTTTATATCCTTGCTTGGGTGTAGATTGAACTATAAGGATATTTGAACCGATCCTTCAAATTTCTTTCACAATGTTATCCCTGATAAACAGATTACCTGTTATCCTGGAAAAGTGCAAAATTTCCACACGCCAAAAGTTGCAGCAAAAAATCGGGTCAAAATATAAAAAGCGACTTTATGGGATAGCGATTCTGAATTAATTTGAGTATGTAATTTCAAATTTTTTATGTGGTACTGTAGTATGTTTAATTATTCGTTTCTCTCTATGTGTGTGTTTATGTGACATCAATTGGATACCTACCTACTTAGTTTTTCTGCATTAAAAACGGTAACTTTTAGGTGGGTGCGTAACGATGTATATAAAAATTTTTGGTATAATATTAGTAGCAATAACGCTCATTTGATATAATTATTAAATCATATAACAACACTTAATATATTTACATATGACATAATTATCATTTCTTATAATGATCATTTGATATAATATCATTTAATATAACATTCTTTAAGTATAATGCTTATTTCCTATAATGAACTTATGGTATAACGTTATTTTTATATAAAATACAACAATTGGCATAACCATTATTGACATAATGTATTAGAGACATAATCACAAAACGAACTGCTATCAAAAAGTAGGTTAGGTTAGGTTTAAACTGCGTCCCCCAACAAAACGCACTGCTATAAAAAATATTTTTGTATATAAAATGAGCGTTATACCATATAATCGTTATAAGAAATAAGCGTTATACCGAACGATAAATATACGAAATAAATTTATATATTTTAAAATTATACCAAACGTTTATTATACACAATGAGTGATTATACCCTTTGAAATTATATCAAATGTTGATATATCGATAGAAAATATATTAAATATTTTTATATCAATCATTACACACCCCTTTTAGGTATTATGTTTTAAGATTTCGCGTATTCGCTAAAAACAATGAAATACCTCTAGTATACTAGATAAACTACCGAGAGCGTGTAATTGCATATGTAGTAGTATTGTGTGCTTATAATCTTTCTATATTTGAAATTTCCCTTTTCCCGCACTATCGGCATAAACAGAGGATTGAATTGATTACATTGAATAAGAAAATTCCAAAATAATGTCAATGCAAAATTCTAAATATTATTTACGGTGTGTGTATATTTTAACGGCTGATTTTAGTGTACCTATTCTCATAATTTTCAAAATAATTCTCTCTGGGCTCGTACGACCGTAAGTTACGCAGTTTTCAAAACTATGACAGAAAATAATTTTGATTCTATTGAGAGTCCAAGTAAGCAAATTATTTTAAATTCCCATTTTACCGCTCTATTCTTTTTTTCATGCGACCCGTACAACCACTACGAATTCAATTCCTGGGTCTCGCTAATTCATCTATAAAAAGTCGATTTGGTTTATAGCATACGAGTACTTATGCAGCAAAACTATCTTGTCCTACATTAATCCGCGATCGCGACGGGATCGTTCACACGGTACAGTCTAAACAATTACTGGGCTGAGTGTAATATTGAAGCACCAAAATACTGAAATGGCGAATGGAGTATGGAGTACATTTTAAACAGCGTTACGTTTTCAAATCGAGTAAATAAATATTGTGTTACGAACTGTGTATGTAACAATTCAACCCGGATGATTATTCAGGAAGCGTGAAACTCTGTTCTCAGAATTCCTGAAACTTTAATTGATTGCGCAAGCTACAGAGGAATTAACAAAGAGTGGTAATTCGGGAGTATTTCGGGCTTGGATTCTTTAAGACATTAGTGATTATTACATACATAAATCACGTCTTTTTCCCTTATAGAGTAGACGTACCCTAAGGTAACAAGACCTAATGGCCACGTTTAGCATGATTGTGGACGCTTATAGGTGGAAAGGGGAATCAAAAAAGTGATGGGTTGCTAGCCGCATCACCTCTATAACATGATTCCTAAGATTGTCGCCCATTCCCTCAACGGGCTTTTACCATCTGCGCGGGAAGAGAAGCAACTGGTACATTCTATGTTTTTTCTTTTCTCCCAGAACAGCATGGAAGAATTAGTGATTATTACTTATACCATACTAGCAATAGTTTTTCGAGATAGCTTTCCTTCATCCCCCTACGTAGAACAAAGCCTTAAAAACCAAGTGAGTTTCATTCATGATGTCATACAATAAAAAAACATATCTATCATAGATAACGATCATAATCATGTACACTTGTACAGTCACGTTTTTTTAATTTAGGACTCACCTAAGGTTGAATAATTGCCACCTGGAATCGATAATTTAAAATATTTTTGCACCATAGGTCCTAAATTAACGAATAATGATCTTACTACCGACCTTAGCGGCCTGTTTGATTTTCACGTGCCAATTAAAGTGCACCAAACACCAGTGTATTAGTGTATCCTTTTAACTAAATTGTTGGCCATTGACACTCTATTCTATTGGTTTAATTTAGCGTCGTCGTCACATGACGACTGTGTTATGCTATAAGTACTTAATTATATCTAATTTAAAACCGGTTCTATTTGTTTTACTAAGCAAAAAAAAGCTTCTGTGACTCTGAATCATTATAAGCAGATTGAACAGCATGAATGAAAAAAGGAAGGGACGGCCAGCTGTAACAGACGGAAAAGATATATGAGTGCTCGAGTGTGATGATCCATAATACAAGGGTGTGAAGGATCCTTTTTTCTCCTTTTGAAACACTGAGTTCGAAAAAATAAAAATGGCCAAATGCAACTCAGTTTCGCGCACCGAGCGCTTACGATAAATAAGGGTTCATAATAATTGTTGGGAGATTAACCGTGTTATTTTAAAACCATAGATTTGAATAAAAGTTTTTATGTTATACAGAGTGTCCCTGGATAAAGTGCACAAGCGAATAGAGATTAAACCAGAAGCAATTTTACAGTTGAGTTGAAATCACAAATAATAGCCAATGTCTGTTAAAATAATACCTACTCCAAACGCAAAAAAAGTTTTTCTGAATAATTTTGTTGAATACTTGTTTTTGTCGATACTTCTTTATCGTTTACATGCAGTATATCGTGAGACACAATGTGTCACCGAATAACCATTATCTGTAGAAATAATTTTTTGAGAGAAAAATCATCATCATCACGCGGGGCTAGTGCATATTGGGAACTTCACACACACCATTGAATTGCTTCACAGGCGTGTACAGGTTTCTTAATGATATTTTCCTTTACCAAAAAGCTCATTCCGATAAACTCAGAGGTGCGAGCCCAGCACCACGGCTTCTTTTTTGGCGACAAAATATACTCGACTAAATAGTTTATACTAACATGGTGACCAGGTCTGACGGCACCAGAAGGTCAGCGCTGAGAGTGGCCAGGTTGGCGCGCCAGCAGTTGAGCGAGCGCCGCGCGACGTCGCAGCGGCACACGCTCCTGCCGCACTGCCGCCACCGCGACTGTCCGAAAGTTATCGTCCATGCTGTCAAAATAGTTGCAAATTTGTTAAGTTAGTATATCAATTAATAGCTGCTGACCGCGCCTTCGTCCGCGCAAATAACTTAAGACACTCAAAAATGATGTGACTTTCTATTGGCAAAATAATTTTCAAAAACGGTTTAGTAGGCTTCTAAACGTCTGTGAAAATTAGAACACAGAAAAATCCGAAAAGTAAAGCTATGGCCGGGAATCGAACCCGGATCCTCGTCATTCCGTGACGCGTGCTATACCCCTACACCACCCAGAAGTAGTAGTAGTTAGTAGGCCTAGAGATTACAATCTCACAAACTTGTCCTGTCCATAATATTAGTATAGATATCATGCAGATTTTTCTACTAAGTCACTATTTCTTTCTGTCAAACGATGGAAACCTTAGGCTCTGTCTACCCCGTAAGGGATAAAGAAGTGACTTATGTATATATGTAAACAGCGTAAAATGTAGAATAACGATGGAAAAAGACGGAGAATGCTAATATACCTACTCTAGAGCCCGCGCCACAGATACAGAACAAGCGTCCAAGCGTTAGCCAATATAGCCAAAGGGTCCAAGTTTATCCAATTTGTAACGTCGTGAACTGTGTTTATTAAATGTTCATTACAAATTGTATTGCATTGATAGTGTGTAAGTAAACATATTTGGTAGATATACACGTAACCTATTTGACAAGAACCATCCTTTTAGTTTCACCACCAATAAATAGCAAAAAGTAGGTAGGTACGTCAGACCAACGGTAAGTAACTAAAATCTTAAGGTAGAAGAAATTTAATTTTATTACCAAGTGAAACCCAATTTAGGAGACAAATAAAGGCGCTTAAATCTTTTTAACGACCTCGTTAGTAAATAAAATATTGTATAAACGGTGGTGATGCGAATTTATTCCGCTTTTGTAACTCAATTGCGGTTAACTGAGATATGCAGTAACGACCGTCCGAAAATTATTATTTGACAACCTTAATTACCCATCATATAAAGTACTCGTAATTAATCACATCCAGTGACGCGTAAAATTAATCAATGGATCAATGAAATCATATACACTATACATACAACTGATACTTGGTTGTGTATGTTTGCAGTAACAAATGAACGTCTCATCTATTTGTCTATGCTTCATTGTATAAAACCTCAAAATGTAAACAAAATTGACCTAATATTCATCATCGATTCGTTTAAAACGGATATGGGGCAGGAGTTTTCTTATAATTTTGTACAAATGAATCAAATTAGTACCTACGCTTAGCTATTTCGGTAACGATCCTGCTTACTCAAAATGAGTCGTATTTTGTGTTCACTATAGTTTCCTGATAGAGTTTACTTTCTTTTTAAGTTTCACCTACGCGTGTCGCAAAGGCTCAGCCAGATTAAGCATAACATTAAGCACAATAGGCAGACACCAATACGAGTGAAACTTTCTACATTATGAAACTTACAGTATTACAAAATTCGATCTGAAATATTTCATCAGCAACGGGTCAAGAATTTTGCTTCCCGATTTTCGTATTTACTTTGACGTTTAACGCGTTAGAAATTATTTCTAAACAATACTGAAAACCAGAACACATGGAAAAATCCCGAAAAGTACAGCAATGGCCCCACTCCCCTGCTACGGGTGGTGTAGGGGAAAAGTTCACGTCACGGATTGATGAGGATTCGGGCTCTATTCCGACCATAGTTTTACTCATCGGATTTTTCCATGTGTTTTTCAGTATCGTTCAGAAATGGAATATTTCAGTGTATAGGCCGGGAGATAGTGACAGAAATTTCTGGGTCATTTGTACCAGTATGGCGGTTCTTCAGGGGTCTAAAGTACGCAATGACAAAAAGAAAAATGATGGTCATAGCGCTGGTACCGGCGGCCCAATCGCGTGGGCGTTAGTCGAACTCGTCGGATAAATTACGAGTGTCAAACGATTTGTTCCACAATCATTTTAGTATTTTCCGATAGTCCATAAAAAATAAGCAGGCGGTAGTGTCATGCCATACTTTTCCGGTGTGACTTACAGCCCGCCATACCGACGCGAATGCGTTAATTAAAAAATAAAAAATTCAACCATTTGTACCAGGGTAATTTTTGCACAGTTAATCATCGTCGTGCAGCCATTTACGAAAATCACCATGCCATACTTTTTGGACGGTTCCAAATGGTCGCCATACCGCCGAAAATCAGCAAATTTTTTTTTTTTCGCCAAACGATTTGTACCAGTATTGCATTTGGATTTTTGGAAAGTATTTGATAAAATGTGACCGTGATTATATTTGCCATACTTCTAGTAGGGGGAAAAAGTGCTGCCATACTTGAAAAACTTATTTATTCGACACATTTCAAAAATACGACTGTACAATACGTAAAATATTTTTTTACAGCATGGGATCATGGGAGCCGAGATCTCTCGAGAAATCGATAGAGCGGTGGTAGCCGTTCAATATTATACAATATAAACATCTGGTTATAAGTCAAGATTGCCGCCACCTAGATCTTTGAAATTTTGTATTTATATTCGTTGAACCTCAAACTTACGAGAAAAATTAGTGCCATACTGTTACAAATCGTTCAAAACACGAATAAAATCTTACAATTAAAAAAATATATTATACATATTCGCCACCTTCCACAGGTATGGCATTATCACACTTCTATTTATGATCATTCAGGAGCTATTGAAAAAAAATTTTAGGGTGGTACAAATCGTTTGGTGAAAAAAAATAATTTGCTGATTTTCGGCGGTATGGCGACCATTTGGAACCGTCCAAAAAGTATGGCATGGTGATTTTCGTAAATGGCTGCACGACGATGACTAACTGTGCAAAAATTAGCCTGGTACAAATGGTTGAATTTTTTATTTTTTTATTAACGCATTCGCGTCGGTATGGCGGGCTGTAAGTCACACCGGAAAAGTATGGCATGACACTACCGCCTGCTTATTTTTTATGGACTATCGGAAAATACTAAAATGATTGTGGAACAAATCGTTTGACACTCGTAATTTATCCGAAAGAAGAAAGAAAGAAGACATTTATTCCTTTTTGCAAGACACACAAATATAAGATAATACACACAGTTTTATAGAAAATAAACAAGGTATAACAAAAAAAGAAAACATAGACATGAAAAATAGATCATCAGCGTTGTGTGTCTTCGCAAAAGTGAAACGGTCGCTGGCTCAGCATTACGCTGAGGTGTTAGACACCTGCAGCACTGATTTTCAGCCAGAACCGTCTATGACTCACGGAACGATACACAGATAAACTATACTACATAATTCATAAACCTTTACGTAAACAATGCAATACTTAGATAGAACCCGACTTATGTGTAACTAAAGAAATACATAAATTAATTAAATAGTTTACAATAAACAAAAATAAAAAGGAGGGAAAACTAAATTGTTCAAAAACAACAGGTTGGCATATCAAAGTGCAAAGTGCTGGAGGATTATTGGAAGGATTTTTGGAGCGTCAATAAGTGATCCTTCAGCTTGCGCTTGAAGGTGTAACTACTTGACGATCCTTGGATAGGGGGAGGAATATCATTCCAGCACTTGGACGCCGCAAACTTGAAACTGCCTCGAAATGCCGCAGTCCGATGCTTAGGTATGAGAACCATTGCGCTCCTGCGCTCACTCCTTGACCAAACCATCTTGTTAAAGAGGTATGATGGGGTCTCGTGACGTCTCACACCGAACAGCAAAGTGGCTAGGTGCATGCGCCTGCGCGCAGGCATGTTCAGCAAGTTGGCGGCGTTCAGGTATGGGGTGATATGGGAGCGGGGAGGGACGCGGAAACAGAAACGAGCACATGCGTTTTGCACTCGCTGTAAAAGCCTCTTAGAACGACCAAGAATGCAACCGCCATAAATAACGTCACAATAGTTTAATCTGGACAATATAAGCGATTCACAAAGGTCAACACGCAAATCGACACTAAGGTAATCGCGTATATTGTACAGAATTTTGAGGCGGTAGAAGCAGTTACTCACAACTTTCAGTATGTGGTTCTCAAAGTTCAGCTTGCCGTCCATTAGGAGGCCAAGGTTATTGGCTTCTACCACCCGCTCTATTGGTTCACCCATAACGGCAACATTCCCGATAGCCAGAGCAGCAAGAGTATTACGAATTTGATGCCTCGACCCAAAAACGATATACTTCGACTTGCGGGGATTGAGGACCAAACAGTTCTTCTCCGACCAAGCCGAAATACGATCTAGATCTGCATTGATGGCGTCCACAGCTAAAGACGTCTCTGATGGCGCGCAGGAGATATACAGTTGCAGATCGTCCGCGTAAAGATGGTATCCACTGCTCTTTATACTGTTGACAATATCAGAACTGTACAATATAAAGAGCAGAGGTCCAAGTATTGAACCCTGCGGCACTCCCCGTGTCACAGGGCAAAGAGAGGACCGCAGAGCACCACCATCCATCCCACGCAATACGACTGTCTGCGCACGGTCAGTCAAATAACTGCTAAACCATCTTATCGCCGTGGCATCAAATCCGTAATAAGACATCTTAGATAATAGCAAGGGGATACTAATACAATCAAAAGCCCTGGAGAAATCTAAAAGCACTAATATGGTACTTTTACCATCATCCCGAGCCTGCAGAATATTATCGACTACATCGAGTAACGCAGTAACTGTCGATCGACCCTTGCGAAAACCCGATTGCAGTTCAGGTAGGATGCGGTATCTCTCCAGGTATTCCGACAGCTGTTCGCAAACCACCCTTTCTATTATCTTTGATGCACAGGGAAGGATACTAATAGGACGGAGTTCGGACAGATTAACGGGATTTGTGGTTTTTGGTAACGGGGTCACTTGAGCGATTTTCCATTCAGTCGGGAAAGTCATAGTCTGAATACTCCTATTGATGATGAATGTCAGTATCTTAGAAGTCACCGGAAGTGTCATAAGTAACATGTCAATAGCGATCAAATCATGTCCTTTTGCAGTCGTTTTAATAGAGTTCGTAATTTTGGTCACAGTTTCAGAGGTTGTTGGTTGAAGAGTAAAAGTTTTGTCACTATGTCTATCAAATTCATACCGTGTCAAGTCAGATATAGATACGGCTGGGTTACCAGGTATGTTTAAAAAATGGCGGTTTATTAAGTCGGGGTCGTTAAAGTGTGTCGGGAGGTCAGTCCGCGTCTTTGAGTCTGGAAGGACAGTGCGCTTTAAGTTTTTCCAGAGAGTCTTTGAGTCGGTAACGTCGTTGATGTGGTGCTTGAAAAAGGCACGTTTCTCGCTATGGATGGCTGCGATCACCAGGTGTTTTAAGTCTAAATAGTACTGCTTATGAGCATCAGTCTTGGAACGCTTGTATTTGTCGTGAGCTTTGTCCCTAAGACGCATCATAAGCTTCACATTGCTTGTCAACCATGGTTTGAGTGCCTCCTTCACCACAATTGTTTTTTCAGGAGCGTGTTTATCGAATATATGTAGTAAAAGATCATTAAATACTCGTATCATGTCATTCACGTCATCAAGTAAAAGTATTTGGTCCCAATTTATAGACTTCAGATCATTGTCGAAGTCACTAAAGTTAATGTCTTTAAGAGGTCGGTATGTAATGCGTCTCGGCGTTGGTTTCTGTTTTTTTATGTCAAACTCGGCCGTAATGAATGCATGTCGACCCAAGTCGGGAATGTGCTTCACATCCACATTCACGACGCGAGCGTCAGTGCAAATCAGGTCTATGGTCGTTTCGCTGTGTTCAGTGAAATGCGTCGGGTCGCTTACGTGTTGAGTTAGGTTTACTGAAGTTAAAAAATGCGTCAGACGTTCAAATTTTGTATTTGTTTTGTCAGTAAAATTTATGTTGAAGTCTCCAAGCAAAATCAAACGGTCATAATTGTCAAAAGAAGTAATCGAAGTCGTAATGGCGTCAAAAAAGGTGTCAACATTAAGCCAAGGAGGACGGTATGCGGTTCCAATTATTAAACGTTTGCTGTTTACGTTAAATTTCAACCACATTTGTTCTACGAGGGCGGCCGGGGGGTGCGGAAGAGTGCGGGCGGTGAGATCGCGGCGGATAAAAAACCCTACACCACCCCCGCGCCCCGCGCGGATATCGGCTGGCCGCGCAACGTGCCTCAGTCTATAGCCCGCCACCGCCGGGGCCCGGACCTCCTCGCCGGCGCGCAGCCAGGTCTCGTTCACAGCAACAACGTCGGCTTTTGTCGTGGTCACAGTCGCAATCAACTCGTCATGTCCCGTACCAAGGGATCCAGCATTAAATAGACCAACTTTGAAGTTATTAAAACGAGGCATGGCAAGAACAGAAAAACATTACGTAATAACAATAACAATAGAACGGAAGAATGCAGGTAAATGTGATATTTATATATAGTGTGGTAATTTCAATATGAAATATATGCATATAATACGTGTCATATAAATATACTACTTTGTTTATAGGCAAATCACAGAACGGGGCAAAAGTAATCAGTTGTTTCACTTTCACGACGACACAACACAATTTAAAATACACAATTGAAACAAGGGAAACATACAGGATGGCCACAAAAGTAAGGTAAATAACAATATATAAATTTCTTACAAACATAATTTGGACAGACTTAAATAACGATACTAATAAAACACATTTTTTTTTCAGGACTCCACAATAAAAAACAAACAATAAACCACAACTAATCAATGGGCTGGGCAACGGTGCCCGGAGTAAAAACATCCAGGTCCGCCAAGCTGCGCAAGCGATGACCCGGCTGGCCGTCAGCTCTGCGGGCATAAATCCTCCCGCCCCGCGTCCACACCCAGCGCCAGGCGGCGGCGCTGCCGGCCTCGCGGGCGCGCTGGAACAGCTGGCGGTTGGCGGCCGTCAGCCGCTCGTTGACGTAGAACCGCCGCGGCGCCGCGGCCAGGCCCAGACCGTCGGTGGTGGCGCCGCGGCGCACGCGCGCCTGCTTCAGCAGCTCTTCGCAGACGGCGCGGCGCGTCATGCGCACCACCAGCGGCCGCGGCCGGCCGTCCTCGCGCTCGCCGCCCACTCGGTGCGCGAACACCACGTCCCGCACGTCCAGCTCCACGCCCAGCTTGACGCAGACCCGCGTGACCAGCCCGATCGCGCTCTCGCCCGACTCCTCCGGCACATTGGACAGCTGCACGTCGTTCGCCAACAGCTCCTGGTCCCGTTCGTTCAGCTCCGCCTGGAGAGCTGCGATGGCCTCCTCCAGCACCCTGGTGGCTACCGGCACGGTGCTATCGACGGCAGCCTTCTCCACGGCGTCGACGCGACTCTCCAGCGTGTCCACCTTCGAGCTGATGTCCGTCATGCACGCCCTGAGGTCCTGGAACTCCTGGCGGAACTCCCTGAGTTCGTGTCTCAGGGCCTGGAGCTCCTCCCGAAACAGATGGAGCTCGTTTCCGAGCGACGACTGCGCCGTACCCCCGCTCACCGCCGGCACCGGCGGGACCACCGTCTCCGCACCCGATGGGACCTTCGTAACTGTGGGTACCGTCGGTTTGGCGGCCGGAGTTTTGGCGGACGCCGCTGGTTTGGGAGGCGCCGCCGGCACAGCAGGCGGAGGGCCGGCGGAACGCGAAGCAACGGTCTTAGTGGCGGCGGCGGCGGCGGCGGGCGCCGCCGGCGCAGGAGGCGGGGCACCGGTAGAAGCGGCATCAGTGTGGACAGGCCCCGCCGGCCCGGGCTCCGCGGCGGCGGCGGCGGCGGCGGCGGGCTGGGTGAGCAAGCCCTTCACCGGCGTGTCGGCGCGGTTGTCTCGCGGCTGGAACCGCTTGCACGTCGGGCAGCTCCACTCCTGGGTGACCGCTGTCCCGGCAGGTACTCCTACGCAGGCGCAGTGGTAGTGACCGCTACATTTTGGGCACACGACGGTTCCAGTACGCCCAGTAAACTTAGCACAAGCCGCGCATTTAGTCGACATGTTATTTGTTTATGTTTCACTTTTTTTTATTTTTATTGTGGGTACTTTCAGTACAACAACCGGGTCGACACAAATTCACAGCGTTTTTTTTGCTGAATGCACTGCACTTAAACTTTGCGAACAATGTATACTATCTATCAGGTTATTTTAATAAAATCTGGTACACTAACAGAGCCTAAGAACTTTTTGTTTTATTTTAATTCAGATTAACTTTATTAGTGCGCGTACTCTGTGAAACGTTCCGAGGGTAGATTTTGTACAAAAATCGAGTAGAGACGAGTTCGACTAACGCCCACGCGATTGGGCCGCCGGTACCAGCGCTATGACCGTCATTTTTCTTTTTGTCATTGCGTACTTTAGACCCCTGAAGAACCGCCATACTGGTACAAATGACCCAGTAATTTCTGTCACTATCTCCCGGTCTAGTACTGTAGAACTTGCAGAATTGGATAGCCCGTGTTACGACTTTATTGAATTGTTCTTCTGTGGAATCTATGGTATAAGCTACAGATTATTTTATAGCCTTACTTGGTTGTTCTATGGCGCGTAGACGACGGTCCAGCTGTCTCCAGTGAAGATCAGCAACGCAGTTTCCCTGGCCTCGCGAGTCTGATCTCTGGTTCCCTTTGGTCACGACTTCCAAAACCTCGCAGGCGGTGAGGGAACATTGTGCGCTAGTCGGCTGTAGCCCTAAACAGTTTTATCGATAGGTAATATAAATATAACTATAATTACCTATATGATATAAATAATCACACTAGTTGAATATTACAGATCAACATGTAACTACAAAATGTTACCGGCGTTGTTTTGAACCAACAACTATATTTACACATACAAAATACGAATAGTGATACATATTATATTATACTATATGGTAACAAATATATACAAATTATCATCGTTTCTGATGACATTGATTTCCTAAAAAGTCGACTAAAACGGCAATGGTTTAAAAAATGGAAAAATATTGATTGCTAATTCGCCCATTTCTTCGTTCTTTTTATTATTGTTGTACCTACACATTGTACATTTGTTAACATCGTCATAATAAATATCATCGATATTTCCCTGTAATTGTTATATTTTTATCTTGCAAAAACTACATCGGCGGATTTGAGATCATAATACTACCTATTTATTTACAAAGAAAAATATTTGTAAGTATGCAGGTATTTTCAAAAAATAACGATGTATTTATTCCGTAACAACAATGAAAAATTGATGGACATGGCAGGAAACTCATCGTCGGTTTTTAAAAACTGGAACGAGTAAATGACTTGACAAATTCTATTCAGGGCTATCGAATATAAAGCTTGACTGGAAATGCATTAATTTGGAACAGCGATGGCCTAAGGCGAAGGGACGACCTGTCACTCACGCACCCGATGTTTGAGCGATGATACGCACGTAGGAAGGCCCTTCAGTGAACGTGAGCCTACTCACATACAATCACGTACCTATGGATATTATGATCAAGTTCGTGCTTCGCAGGATAAACCTATCTTTCGATAATACTTTTACAAATGATTCACGGTTAATAACACTACACAAATTAATATATTATTGCTAGGCTTGCAGTCTAAACAACATTGATTATTACCTACGAGCAATCTTTTCAGTCTACCCGTTATCATGATTTATGCAACTCCGTCGAAATAGCATTAAAGGTAATCGCGGTCTAGATCCCGTAGTTTTTTTTTTATATGAATAGGAAGGCAAACGAGCAAGTGGGTCACCTGATGGTAAGCGATCACCACTGTCCATAGACACCCTATCAGTATCCCTATCACTATCACTTTACTATCACTACATAGTATAAAATAAAGTCGCTTTCTCTGTCCCTGTGTCCCTATGTATGCTTATATCTTCAAAACCACACAACGGATTTTGATGCGGTTTCTTTTAATAGATAGAGTGATTCAAGAGGAAGGTTTATATGTATAATACATGCATAATGTACCGTGCGAAGCCGGGGCGGGTCGCTAGTAATAAATATATTAAGTATTTTTTCGACATAAAGCTGATGTATTTTTCACAAAAACGGCAATAAAAACGGTAACAAAAAAGTTTCTTCAAGTTCGCTGTCACTTGGGGCAATTTAAGTCAAGTTTGGCTAATACAAATTATGCGCTCATGCGTAAGCGTCTCCAATATAAATAAAGATGAATTGTCGAAACGCATAGCATCCAAACGATTGCACCGAATTGGATAATTATTTTTTAGTTGTGTTTGTTACTGTTTGGACAAGATTGGTATAAAATAAAATAGCGGCGGGGGCGAAGCCCCGGGCAACAGCTAGTTTTTTTATAAATATAATTATCCACGGAAGGGTTTTTCGCCCCTGCTACACAAAGTCACGAAGTTAATGTGAGGAATTACTGTAGTCCAATTTATTTCCATTACACTTTCAATATCAAATTTTCCTGTTACATTTTCTTGGCTTAAAAGTAATCCAATTGACGTCACAGTATAAAACGTGGAACGTGGTGGATTATTATAAGTGTACTTGTAGATTGGGCTATTGAAAATCATTATTTCCAGCCTAATAATAACCTGCCCCTGCTTTGCACTAGCCTCCTCTCAGTATGAAAGGAAATTTAAGCTTAACATTTTTCTTTGTTTTGTAAATTATTACAAAAGTATTGATAAAAATATTAACATTGATTTCTGCAAAGTAGGTCTTGAAAAGAACTCAAAGCGATTTGTATTACAAACCAATTATTGTCAAGACCAAATAATACTAAAGGTTAAGTACCTACTTACAATTTACACCACACTCGTCTCTATTAGGAGCAAAATAATTTTCAGGGGGTGCGGCGGTTTTCCAAAAACTACACTAAGTAGAAAATATTTTAATGTCGAATTTTAAAATTCTGTATCGATATCGACACCATGTTTACCTGTGCCATAGCATATTTGTAATGAAATGAAATGAAATGAAATGAAATATATTTATTTGCCTTAAATGTAGTACAAAATATGATGTTACAATAGTGAAGAATAAATCAAGTTTCATACATTTAAACTTAAAAAGTCATGCAAATATTATGTTTAAACTTGTAACTATTCAATATTATGTAGAAAACGTTTATAGTCATTGCGTTGCGTTGCGAATAAAATTATAATAATAATATATCACTTTTCTAAAAACTGGAATGACTTTGTACCTACCATGAAAGAAAAACCACCGTGAAAAACTTGGTAGTTAGGCGGTGCTGGTACCACAGATCACTAATGTGTTCCTTTACCACCCACGCCACGTGTATCTGAATTGCGATAAATTAATTTAAATTATTCCAGGGAAGATTCAATAAAAAGTCTCTCGAGTCTGGTACCAGCAACATAATCAATCGAGATTCAACTTCCTTGTACAGATTGGTTTATCACAAACAAGCCGGCTGTTGAAGTAATAGCCAACCGTTTAGAATTTAGCAAGATCAAATCAGACTGCCAATGAAACCGTATTATAAAGACGTTTATTCGATTCCCTGTGCGTTGATTAAAGTGAAATTGAATTCTCCTCAATTATAATTTGGGTCAATATCTAAAGAAGGAGCAGATGAAGATTTACGTGTCATTTCAACAAAGCTGTGCGGCCTGATTGATGATACTGGAGGAAGTTATTCACGCGTTTACAATCTGGCGTGAGGCCGCCTAAATTTAGTTCACTAACGGAAGTAGAATTTAGTACTTTATCTTACTTAATTATTCTTTCAAATGGACTAATTCTACACATATTATAAATCTGAAGAGGGTCGAAAGTCTGTACTGTACATGGAAGATATTAAAATAAAAATGTTCTGGAGATACTTAAAATCGATAACAGTTCACGTTCCAACAGTTTTTAGAATTTTCGTCTGTTTATCTGTTTGTCTGTATATTTGCGAGCGCATCACATGAAAACGGCTGAACGAATTTTGATGCAAACTTTACTAATCTGTTGAGAAAATCATCGGCCATGATACCTTTTTATCCCAGAAAATGGAAAAGTTCCTGCGGTAAAGCGATAAACATGTCAATTGCTAATTCTCACGGACGAAGTCGCGGGCAGAAACAAATTATATTATAAGGAAACTAAGTTATTATGTTTTGAAACATTTTGTCTCGGAAATAGGTTTTTGGTGTGATATTAATTATTGTGAAACCGCCCATTGAGCCTAGTGGTTTGAACTCTAGCCTCTCATGCAGGGGGTCGTGGGTTTGAATCCCGGTTTCGGGCCTGTCAGTTTTTCGGAATTTATTATCAAAAAAAATCATAATTACGTTTCAAATTTACGCTTTTAGGTAACGAAACCTGCACACACCTGCAAAGTAATTCAAAAGTGTGTGTTAAGCGTGTGGGCCCGCACAAGAAATATAGTTCTGAGTGCAGGCCCGTGCTCTGGGACTGCTGTGGGACGTATAAGGTTGGAGAAGAAGATTATATTAATCATGAAAGTAAACTATAAGTTCATTCAAGCTGATATCGTTCTCCTCAGCGTGTTAGACATAGACATAGACATAGACATAACTTTATTCGACATCAAAAAATACACAGACTCTTAAAATAATACAAAAACATACTGAGTTGATGATGCCGAAAAGGTATTCGACTCAGCATTATGCTGCAGTAGGTGCCTACTACAGCGCTGATTTTCAGCCAAACCCTTCACATCTTTGCATCAAACGCGTTGGACCGGAATCAGCACAAATAAGTTTGTGTAGGAAAAGTGTGTAAATAAATAAAATAAATAATAAAATACATAAATTTACCAAAAACTGCAATATCGTATACAGTATGTAGGTACAATCTGTTTAGCGCAACGAACTTGATCATAAACGATACTTCCTCCTTGTCAAAACTTCTACAACTTGGGCAAAAGCAACACATCATCTCTGTTCTGTACAGGAAGACAAATAATGTGTACTTACCTACTACCAAAACAAGATTAACGCAGAGTTCCAATGAAAAAGTTTAAAAGCAATTTAACTCAATGAAGTACGCGTGTACTTGTTAACTAAACTCCTGATTCTAATCTAAATGGGATTTTTCGAGCGTTAATACCTTTGGATGCTCAATGACGCACCTCGAGGACTTGAAATAACAGTAATTTAAAACTTTTCTTCCTTTATGTACGCTTGGGTCGTATTTTTTATTAAATTTTACCGTTTAAAGTTAAAGACAAAGAATAACAAGAAAATGCAACGTAGCAAGACGTGTCTAATTTCTTTCACGACAAAAGTAATAATTTATTAATCTCAGTGCTATTAGATTGCGTAGCTTAAACACACCTGGGGCACTTTTACCCGTGAAAATCAAGTACCCTCTTGGGAGAGCCCTGAATTACATTTATGGTTGTCTTTGCCCGAGATAAAGTATACTAAAACGAGACATTAATTTCGAGGTTTCTACAGAAAAAACAATAAATCACTTATTAATTTTAGCAAAGAGGTACATACCACTAAATAAACTCAGTACCCAATACTTCTGATCTCTCATACCTAAACATTATTAATCAGGTATGACATCAAAATGTTAATATTTATGTATTGTAAATGGCTAGCGTTTTAACTACTGCCAGTATCCTATTGCTTTAAATAATTTAAGGTATAAGCCACACCGACAACAAGGTTTTTTTTTAAACTATAGTATGCAATATCAATTTATGGAAAAATATACTTACTGTGTCTCACACACACTCACATAATTCACGTCTTTATCCCTTACGGGGTAGACAGAGCCTAAGGTAACAAGGCCTAATGGCCACGTTTAGCGTGATTGTGAGCGTATAGGTGGAAAGGGGAATCAAAATAGTGATAGGTTGCTAACCGCATCGCCTATATTATGACTCCTATGCCCATTCCCTCGATGGGCTACCACTATATCTGACCAGATACTGATAGTGATCGAAACATAAAAAAACCCATGTACACCTCTTGCCAAAAAAACGAGCACAGATGGGTTGCATAAAAACTTACTTTCTAAGCTTTGACGCCTATAAGTTTCAAAAACCGTAGGTGCCCGATTTTTTTACAAGGGAGTGTACGTAGCCGGCAAATTTACGATATGTTTCTGCTAGGCTTTTTTACTTTACTAAATACACTTAACATGAAAACCGATGTAGGGAAAACAAGAACAGATAGATTTGTCTCTTTGTCGGTCCCTTGTTTAATGCTCCTCTCGTCTACCTACTCAAAGGTTAACTGGTAGAGATCCCTTATAGGGATGAGTTCGCCTTTGTGCAAATATTTAATGTGTTTTTTATGTGATGTGTCTGTTTTTTTGTATTTGTACAATAAACCATACTTACTTGTATTTATGAGTTAAGCTCTTAATGCTAAAAGCTTTCGATACTCCCATAAAACACCAGAGAGAACAAATTACAATATCTAATAAATTTAAAGCAAATTTTACCTTCACTGACGATGAAACACAAAACAAAATATATTCTGCTTTGTCTCATCATGATCACTCCACTGACCACACAGAACGCATTCTCTTTACTAACGTCGCTTCATACTTGTTAGGTAGCACTTATGCAACAACGAATAATTTTAATATTGCACGAAACTACGCTGTTCAGCTTTCTTCAACCTTTTGTCGTTGCTATATAAATTTAATTTTAGTACAAATATCGTGTTGATTACTTAAAAGTAGTGCTACATAAAGTGCGTAAAGCCTTATCTACATTAAACAAACAAAACAAAATATTTTTCCTTCAAATTGTAGGTTGTTCTGCAATGATATTATGTTACGGAAGCGACTCTGTTTTCAAGAAATAAATAATGCCGCCATGACCGAGTTTCTGTGTAGTGGAGTTACAAAGTAATGAGATCAGGCCTATCAATTACACTTTCATAATAAACTTGGAACTACCAGCTGTTTAGGTGACACGTTTTTTAATGTTTTTTCTGTAATCTACGATGTTTAAATTCAGTTTGATTGTTCCAAATGATAGTCGATAAATAGCTACAGCAACTAACATAAGAACAGGACAAAGTATATTTTATTTCTTACTAGCTGTTACCCGCGGCTTCGCCCCCGTATCAGTTTTTTTTTTGCAAAATATTGTTACGTAAGAACCTTCTCCTGACAATTAAAAACACAAAAAAAAGAATCAGCGAGATCGGTCCACCCGTTCACGCGTGATGCCGTGACCAAGGGAAATAGGGTTTTTTTTTTATATATATATAAAGATGAGGCGAGAACATGGAAATAACACCAGAAAAGTAAAACTGAGACGGGGGGTCGAACACTGATTTTCGTCATTCTGGGTCGTGCACTAATAAAAAGCGTTTTTAAGATGCTTGAAATTATATATGTTTTCCTGTTTTCAATACAGCGAGAATACAGCGAATGTTGTATTTTGTTTCTCTCCCATTAGCAAATACAGAAGCAAGCTGTTTTTTACCATCACTTATGTACTAGCTTCTGCCCGCGACTTTCTCCGCGTGGAATTAGATTTAAAGACTGATGTCGATAGTTACATTCTGCAATAATTATTTACGTCGCTATTTTAGGAAGCTACGACCTATGATATGTTTATCACTATCCCACAGGAAATATGCAATTTTCCGGGATAAAAAGTAGCCTGTGTGTATTACGTAGCCGGAAGTTTATGATATGTTTTTGCTACGATTTTTAACTTTACTAAATACACTTAACGTGAAAACCGATATTGGGAAAACAAGAGCTGATATTATATTTGTCTCTTTGTCGGTCGGTTCTAAAGTGTCAGCTTTCTGCATACCAAATTTTATTAAAATTGATCCAGCCGTTTCCGCGTGCAGAAGTAACAAACATACACACTCACAAACTTTCGCCTTTATAATATTAGTGTGATTTTGGCAACGATTACCATACTCGTATGAAATTGAAATTGGTGTGTTGTGGTGGCACACCATCCATAATCACTGCTACACAATTAACCAGTTAGCTAAACGAATTACGTCCGTCAATGCAGTAGAAAGGAGAACACGCTTTAGAGGGTGCTGGCCCTTGCTTATAGACTGAATTGACAACAATGAATGAAAAGGTATCGTTAGTTAGCACTGACATCCGTTATTGTAGTCCCTAACGAAAGTGAGCACAAAAGCAACCCTTTAGAACTAAATTGAGGTAAATGACAGCATTAGGAAGAAGGAAAGAAAATTTAAATTCATCATTATTCAAGTTACTACTTTTTCTTTCATTTAAAAAATGGTATTTGCAATAAAATGAGCATAGTTTTGGTTTGCCAGTTGGCGTACGAGATGTTTCATAAAGAAATTAACAATTTAAATTGAGCACGAGAATTGATCATTAATGTCAATCGCATTGAACAATACAAATACAGAATAATCTTGAACAATTTTGAAAGCTTTTGTCATAATCATTAAAATAATTAATATTGTTACGTATAATTATCCGTTGCCTGGTACCCATAGTACAAGCTTTGCTTAGTTTGGGGCTGGGTCAATTGGTGTAATTTGTCCGAATAAATTTATTTATTTATTATTTATATAGTTTTACTTTAATATTTTTTCTTGAAAATTATTTAGTAGGTATACCTAGGTGTTTATTTTTAAATTATTGCTGTAGTGACGTAGCGTAATCCACCACGACGAAATATGTTATCGCAGAGATTCGTTCATAAACAGCTAACAAATGCCAGCGGTTTCGCCCCCGCAGATGACTAAAAACTTATCTACTTTCCTATCCCATGGGAAACCCCTTCTTAGTGTTCGTCAATGATACTCAAGGTAAATACCAAAGGGTTTAGCAGGCTAAGGAAGGATGTGTGGCCCCTGTCAGGAATATTCGAATTGGTAAATGTCAATTGTTGGTGGCCTCTTAACTAGTAATCACTCCAACTTTCAGCCCTTTATCTTGAACTGTCAGAGAGATAATGTCAAAAATGTATTTTTATCCCATTTTTTTTCAAACTCTTGTATCTTCTGATCCATACCAGCTAGAGCATTGAAACAAAATCACAGTTATGTAGGTTTAGTGGGAGTATACCCTATAATTTTATTAATATTTTATACGTGAGAAATAAAAGAAATAAATATCAAATTATTTTTTGACAGCTCTTTTCAACAAGTCTTTTTGAAAGTACAACTATGGAAAAAATCATATGTATTGGTTCTAGTATTAGCTACTAGCATACGCAAAATCAGTTAATTATATTTGGTGGAACATACTCAAAAAAAAATAACGAAGTAGTCAAAAAAAAGTCTAAAGTCTTTTGAAAATTCGTTTTAAGGTTTTGTTTGTTGCTTAGCAACTAAGAGTGTATTATCTTGAACGTATTGCTGCACGGAAAAAAAAACTTAGCTGTGGTAACTAGGAATTAGTTGGCGCAGCTAAATTCCTTCGAAACTATAGGGACATCGAAGTATTTAGCTATCGTTGCAAAGAGTTTTTCGCTACCGAAACTTGGCTGTGATAGCAAATATTCTTAGTTGTGATCACTTTGAAGTTTGGGAAACTTAGCAGTGACTGCTAATCATATTAGCTAAAATTAGTTGTGGCTGCTAAGTATATTAGCTATATTTAGCAGTGACAGCTAATTTAATTAGCAATATTTAGCGGTAGCTGCAAACAAATTTGCCGTAGCTGCTAATTACTTTAGATGTGACAATCAAAATAATTCGTTGCATCGGCGAAAGTGTTGGCTGTAGCAACTAAGTTAGTTTGATACTCTATCGCATTTCTTTAGCGGTATTCGACAACGAGTTTAGCTGCAGCTGCTAAAAGGGTTTGTTACTATAAGAAAGACTTAGTTGTGAGATGTAATCAAGTTAGTTGTAGCTGCTAATTAAGTTTGTTACAGTTACTAAGAGTCTTAGTTGTGGGATGTAATCAGTTTGGCTGTAAGTACTAATTGGGTTTGTTACTGTAACCAAGAGTCATAGTTGTGGGATGTAATCAATTTAGCTGTAGCCTCTGATTGGGTTTGTTACTTTAACTAAGAGTCTTAGTTGTGGGATGTAATCTGTTTAGCTATAAGTGCTAATTGGGTTTGTTACTGTAACTAAGAGTCTTAGTTGTGAGATGTAATCAGGTTAGCTGGAGCTGCTAATTAAGTTTGTTACAGTTACCAAGAGTCTTAGTTGTGGGATGTAATCAATTTGTGGCCCGAGGAAGCGACCGCCACTGCGATACGGCAACCCGTGCACACACCTGCAAAGTCTGATAGACCGGGCCCGTTAACGTCCTAACGAATTAGAAGCAGTAACGTGCACACTAGGCTACTCAGACTCGCTTCCTGTGTCTGTTACAAGATAATCATTCAAAATCATCTCGGGTATATATGGACGCTCGGTCAACCAAACGATAGCGTGATGTAACTTGCGCGCAGCGCCATCTGTTGGCGTATTTCGTAAGCTCAGTTGCTGTTGGCCTTAATACTTATCGTTTCCGTGTCGGCCATACGATACCGCGTTCTATTGCGCGCGGCGCCCTCTAGCGGGTTATCTTATAAATAATGACGTCATGCTCCACATGTAATTTGTACGAAACTTTCATTCAATTAGTTATGGCAGTTACATTTGTAACATAAAGGTAACTTCTTGTGCAAAATATCTTTCAAATTTGAAAGCATTTTAGTCCCGGCCATAGCTTTACTTTTCGGATTTTTCTGTGTTCTAATTTTCATAGACATTTAGAAATAGCATTTAAGTCCATTGTGTTGTGGCAATAAAACGTTTTTTAGTACTCCTGGCTTTGTTTCATTTAGGAGAAGGTTTTGGTATTTTAACATACTTCATGAAAATGATGTTCTCAGTTCCATTTTTCAGTTTAGAAAATATACATTCTAAGATGTAATTTAATTCAATGATGATATTGAATGTTTCAATAAGTTCAGTTTGCAAGGTACCTGCAGTGTCTATAGTGTTATTTCACAGCAACATTGAAACTGTGACGTTTATGATACCTCAAATTTTATATGCTGCAAAAAGAATATTGCTGCAATAATAACACCATAAGTTTCAGATAACTTTGACTGCAAATTGCCTGTAATGTTTTTTATGAAAGTTTCAACAACGTATAAAATGTGTCGTTGAAGCAACATTAAAATACTTATATTTCAAAATGTAAATTGCTGCAATAATCATTTCTTGGCTGCAACACTTAAGTCTGATTTGCTACGACTGCTAATATAATATTGCTGTTCATTGCAAAGTAAATTTGTTGGTGCGGCTAAGATTCTTAGCAACATTAGCAAAAAATTATTTAGCAGATGCAGCAAAGAATATTAGCTACAGTTTGTGAATAAGTTAGTCAAAGCTGCAAAAAGTTCTTGGCTGCCACACTTAAGTCTGATTTGCTACGACTGCTAATATAATATTGCTGTTCATTGCAAAGTAAATTTGTTGGTGCGACTAAGATTCTTAGCAACATTAGCAAAAAAATATTTAGCAGTTGCAGCAAATAATATTAGCTACAGTTTGTGAATAAGTTAGTCAAAGCTGCAAAAAGTTCTTGGCTGCAACACTTAAGTCTGATTTGCTACGACTGCTAATATAATATTGCTGTTCATTGCAAAGTAAATTTGTTGGTGCGGCTAAGATTCTTAGCAACATTAGCAAAAAATTATTTAGCAGATGCAGCAAAGAATATTAGCTACAGTTTGTGAATAAGTTAGTCAAAGCTGCAAAAAGTTCTTGGCTGCCACACTTAAGTCTGATTTGCTACGACTGCTAATATAATATTGCTGCTCATTGCAAAGTAAATTTGTTGGTGCGACTAAGATTCTTAGCAACATTAGCAAAAAAATATTTAGCAGTTGCAGCAAATAATATTAGCTACAGTTTGTGAATAAGTTAGTCAAAGCTGCAAAAAGTTCTTGGTTGCCACACATAAGTCTGATTTGCTACGACTGCTAATATAATATTGCTGTTCATTGCAAAGTAAATTTGTTGGTGCGACTAAGATTCTTAGCAACATTAGCAAAAAAATATTTAGCAGTTGCAGCAAATAATATTAGCTACAGTTTGTGAATAAGTTAGTCAAAGCTGCAAAAAGTTCTTGGCTGCAACACTTAAGTCTGATTTGCTACGACTGCTAATATAATATTGCTGTTCATTGCAAAGTAAATTTGTTGGTGCGGCTAAGATTCTTAGCAACATTAGCAAAAAATTATTTAGCAGATGCAGCAAAGAATATTAGCTACAGTTTGTGAATAAGTTAGTCAAAGCTGCAAAAAGTTCTTGGCTGCCACACTTAAGTCTGATTTGCTACGACTGCTAATATAATATTGCTGCTCATTGCAAAGTAAATTTGTTGGTGCGACTAAGATTCTTAGCAACATTAGCAAAAAAATATTTAGCAGTTGCAGCAAATAATATTAGCTACAGTTTGTGAATAAGTTAGTCAAAGCTGCAAAAAGTTCTTGGTTGCCACACATAAGTCTGATTTGCTACGACTGCTAATATAATATTGCTGTTCATTGCAAAGTAAATTTGTTGGTGCGACTAAGATTCTTAGCAACATTAGCGAAGGATATATTAGTAGATGAATCAGAAAAAAATTAGCAGCCGTTGCAAAAATGTTATTAGTGATTGCAAAATGTATTTATCAAACGTATCAAAGATATTATCTGCTGTCTAACACATGTAAAATTAGTAATAGTAACGAAATTTTTATCCACTATAACTAAGAATTATTAACGGTTACAACTAACAGCAATTACTAAATTATTTTGTTGATAAATTAGCTATAGTTGCTAATCAATTAGTACTGTTAGCAAATTATTTGAAATTCGTTTAGCTAAATATCGTTATCAGTGGTAGCTAACTGGTTTTAGTTGCTATAGACATGGCCTTGTTACAGTTGCAAACAAATTGTATGCCACAGCAAAGAAAATTTCAGCAAAGGGAGCTTAGCTATCACGGCTAATTCATTTCTCTCCGTGTGTCATGTCGCTAAACTACTGCTGTGTTAGCATTTTAAACTAATTTTAGCGCTATGTGCTTTTATAACATAAATGAATACTTTTGTACAAATTATTAAAATAAAGATATTACCTAATAATTTATTATAATAAATATAAATATTGTACGTCCGAAATGGATAAACTGTTGAAACTTATAAAAATCATGTTATCACAATTGTACACGGTTTTATACAATAAACGTTTCTTATTCTTATTCTTAGTCTTTCCTTTTGAATTTATATCATATTCCCGTGTACCTAAAACAATAAACCTCCACGATAGACACCTATACAACTAAGGAGTTTATATAGTTTATTAGTATATTTATGATAAACAATCGACATTCATGTTTGATCGCAAGATGTCAGCCCGTCAGTCCTCATTGTAATAATGTCTGACAAATGCAAGATTTGTAATGTGTTTCATCGTAAAGTGCAAGGAAATAAAAAAAATATACGTGATGCTGACGAAGCCACATTTTTTACCGCTGCTACAAATAACATTATTTTAGTAAGCGATGTTATATGCGAAAAATGTCGGGCGAAAGCATATAAAAGAAGTGCAATGCGATCTCGGGTATCCAATACTACAGCAGCGGCACCTGGACTTTCAGAGGTAACAGAAGAACAATCAAGTGATTCTAGTACAGATGATGACTTGGATGATTCTTGGCAACCGTTGGCAGAAAAAAAAGAAGTACGTTTTGAAGTCCAAATGCAGCGAGTCATTGCTACACACAGATACTGTTTTTTTTGTCACTCAAAAACAGACCTTCAAAGAGTTTCCTTGGAAACACGTTGCCTTGTTTACAAGAGAACCAACATTTACATTACTGAAGGAAACCGATGTTGTAGATCTCATTTTATAGGCAATTATTTGTTTGACGATGTTTTATCTCAATTACGTGTAGTTTCTTCTACAAGTAACGTTACTGATAAAGAACTCAGTTCATTTCTGACGTCACTATCTGGTCAAGTGAACACATCTTTGTTTGATAATATCAATGGGTCAAGATTGTGTGATACTCAATTACATGTATTTACCGGTTTAACGTCCGATAAAATCAATGAACTTACGGTTTTACTTACTTCTATGAGAAATACCTCCGCTCGAAGTATCAAACAGGCATTAATTATATCACTCTTCAAGCTCAGAACTGGAAATTCAAACAAATTGATCGCTAGTATATTTGGCATAAAACATGAACAGCAAGTAAGTAATATGTGGAGGGATATTTTACGCAGCTTTGAAAACGACATCGAATTCGGTTATACTTCAATTACCCGTGAAGAACTTCTAGCTAACACAACGCATACAGCTCGCCGGTTGCTGGGCCTCTTAGATGATCAATTAGCGTTGATTTTTGATGGAACGTATATTCGTCATCAAAAAAGTCAGAACAATGAATATCAACGGAAATCTTATTCAGGCCAAAAAAAAGTACCGTTGTGCAAACCCTTTACGATTTGCACAACAAACGGATTCGTTGTTAACTTCGCTGGACCATTTTATGGTACCCAAAATGATGCCACCATAATGAAACTGGTAATGGAAGACTCTGATTTCCAATCTCTCCTGCGACCAAACGATGTTTTCATAGTTGACCGTGGATTCCGTGATGTATGTGCATACCTAACTGAAAAGGGTTATGTTGTACATATGCCTGGCTTGAAGGGTAAAAGGGCTCAACTTCCCACAATTGAAGCAAATGAGTCCAGGCGAGTAACTAAACTACGTTGGGTAGTAGAAGCCGTTCATGGAGCCATTAGCCAGAAATATCGGTTATTACACCACAATCTCGATAACAAAATACTACCAAAGGTGAAAACCCTATGCAAAATAGTGGGATTATTGTATAACAAATATGGAAAGAGAATAGATTCTGGTAGCGATATTGATGATGAAATTATAGACCAAATGGAAAAAAAATGCATTTGCCGAATACGTTGAGTAGTGAAGCGGAAAGCAAAAGGTGGAGTCGACGCAAAACGCTTTTAAAAGCGTTATCGTCCTCAGAAGTTTTAGATTTCCCAAGATTGACTGAGTACCAGCTAAAAGTATTATTTACTGGTACTTATCAGTTATCACAAGCTGTGTCGTACTTAGCCGAATTACTGGATAATCAAAATGAGCTGTGCATTAACTATATTAAAGAGGCGGCAAATATTATACAATGCAAAGTGAGATCTCGTCATAGAAACTCTAAAACGTACCGAGTTTACATCGATTACATACCCAATAGTACCGAAATCGAGGGGGTACGACGATATTGTTGTGACTGTCCGAACGGTATCAGAACAATTGGATGTTGCTCACATGTAGCCAGCATTGTATATTACTTAAGTCATGCCAGATTTCTCTCTAAAATATTGCGACCATCCGAAGTATTATCAAAAATATTTTCTACGGACAACACAGTGGTGGTCATAAATGAAAATAGCGATGACGATGACTAAATAGTTGCTTTAAGGATGCTAAATAGTTGTATAGGTATACATTAGGAGACTCGGGACTCTTTAGTTTTATAAGACGATAACATTGCATGGTAACCTTTTTGCTCTTTTTTACTTTTTCGTTGTATTTTGTTTTTTTTGGTTGTCGTGACATTTGTAAAGTATCAAAAGTAGGTATCTTAGTATTGTCTAATTAAAAGATATTCGTATTGTTTAATATAATACTTAAATGATGTCTTATGTTACTCGGAAGTCTCGGAACCGACAAACGCTTAGTTTGTACGATAACACATTTAAAGTAATAGTGGATCGTTTGTGGGTATATATAAAAAGCTATGTAGAAGAGGAATCCAATTTTTCCATAATAGCAAAAGTAAGTTTTAAATGTAAATAAAATTGAATGTAGGTATACGTATAATTATTAGTAGCAACTTTGTGTACATAAAGATCTTTTTCAGATGGAAGTCATAAAATGTAAAGTGTTTGGGCTCGGCTTGCCATCGTCAATAGCCAAGCAACTGTTTTTACAGTCTATACCAGAGGTTGAAATATCGCTCGATGACGAAAATATAACTTTAAAAGGATATTGCGATGAATGTAGGGTTACATTGTCCTACACCTGGGACGACGAATATTGCGACAGTCAATATCTATATGACTTATATTGTAATGTGTGCTCAAATGAGCTATTTATTTCATCATAATTGATGGCGATAAAATGAAATCAATTGATTTTCATTATTATTATAATAAACATGTAACACATCCGTCGTTTCGTTCATTTAGTAGTTACTAAAATTAGTTTAAAATGCTAACACAGCAGTAGTTTAGCGACATGACAGCAATACGTTCAAGATAATACACTCTTAGTTGCTAAGCAACAAACAAAACCTTAAAACGAATTTTCAAAAGACTTTAGACTTTTTTTTGACTACTTCGTTATTTTTTTTGAGTATGTTCCACCAAATATAATTAACTGATTTTGCGTATGCTAGTAGCTAATACTAGAAGCAATACATATGATTTTTTTCATAGTTGTACTTTCAAAAAAACTTGTTGAAAAGAGCTGTCAAAAAATAATTTGATATTTATTTCTTTTATTTCTCACGTATAAAATATTAATAAAATTATAGGGTATACTCCCACTAAACCTACATAACTGTGATTTTGTTTCAATGCTCTAGCTGGTATGGATCAGAAGATACAAGAGTTTGAAAAAAAATGGGATAAAAATACATTTTTGACATTATCTCTCTGACAGTTCAAGATAAAGGGCTGAAAGTTGGAGTGATTACTAGTTAAGAGGCCACCAACAATTGACATTTACCAATTCGAATATTCCTGACAGGGGCCACACGTCCTTCCTTAGCCTGCTAAACCCTTTCAAGTCCCTAGCTTTATTTGTGTGGGCTAAATTAACGCTACAATATTATTAAAGTGAAGGGTGAGTTTCGAGATAAAACTACTGATAAAATAAGCACGAAAAATTCGATCTTGTATCCTAATTACTGCCCACAGCCTTTCTTTATAAAAAGTACTTACTGGGTCATGGCCATGATGCCAGGCCAAGTTTTCCCTTATTTAAAACACATCGCATCAACGTTTCAAACAGCTAGAGTTTTTTTATGGTTTTTTACATAATAACATTGCAGGGCACAAGTTATGCGGGCCTCGTCAATGTCGTAAAAGGTCGAATCCGCTTCGTTTTGTTTATTTTCGCCAAGTTTGAGATATCTTTAAGTTTTGATAGCTTAAAACTTTATTGAACTGAAGCCAATACTTCGGCGTAGAAATGAAAAATAAAGTATTTGGGCTCACATTTTGTGATTCAGTGATCAGTATTCAGATTGCAAAACTTCTGTCTTGTCGTAAATACTGTAGGTTTATATTTTATTTTTGTATACAAATTCATTGGATGGGGTTTTTATACCCATAAAATATCTCATGTTTTCTACGCGAAGACTTATAAACGATTTTGATTGGGAGAAAAGCAGTTTTCCGATTATGCAGACACCTAGCCGATCCCTTTCGCCAACGTACACACTAATATAATAAAGAGATAAGTCATAAAATAATAGCTTGTAATAACTTTCTTTCAACAGTAAAAAGCGTCTACAGCACACATACAACGCTGTGGACGACATCTATATTAAAAATATTCTTGGATCATACTGATGCGGTCATCTGTGTAATTCTCTAAACGAGCCTCGTCCGTGATTGACGCACTCAGGAGACCATCATACTCAACCCTCTAGCACGTGGCCAGTACAGACACAGCTGCCTTGTTACTAACGTCAATACACAACCTACATCGAAACACCTGACCCCATAATGTCTGTTAACGAATGGATCAAATTATGATTGTCTCCCAAGCGGTATCTCTCCGTGGACAAACATCCTTAAAAAAATCACACCCCTAATTCGAGTAACAAACATTTTAGTATCATAAGAAAAGGCTCTGGACTGAATCGGCCGCGTAATGAAATCCCTAAAAAAACCGGAGTATAATTTATTTTAATTGGTTCCGAAGATGTCTAGACTTGTAGTGTTCAGGCACTTACGAGATTCTAACGAGTATAAACATTAATTATATCTTCAGAAGATAACCACTCGCTTGGCTCTCCACGCTAAAGGGACCGAGATAAGCAGCATTCAATTCCTTTCGATCTTGGGAGATTCCATTCAGTCGAATATGCTCGCATTCATCGTAATCGGAAGGGTGCGTTCAATCTAACCACTTTGTGCTAACTTTATTACGTTCCATTGTAGCGTCAATTTCACGGGTTGTCAACTAAAATGACTCCAGCCATGTGGAATCTGAAATGATGAAACGCGGACGTTTTTTTTGTTTACACACTGCTTGTCTTATTATACCGATGAAAATTTCACATGTCATCCATTTTCTCCAGCCTGCATACGTCCTACTGCTGAGAATAAGAGATCTTGGGTTTTGTGCTTTCGTGGGGTCAGTGCTGATTGGGAACTTCACATACACCGTTTAAATTGCTTCGCAGGTGTGTTCGGGAAAGGATCATGGTCAATTTTAAATGAAATTTTTATAGTGTTAGCCCGGCTTCGAACCCATTAATTTCTGCATGAAAGGTCATGGGACAGTCCACTATGCTAGGCTTCCATGTCTTTTTTCAAAAATCGGCTTTAATTTAAATGAAAAAGTTTTTCTGCAGCTCGCAATAAGACTCGTACAATATTACCAAACGGATTTCATTTGCCAAAGTGAAAAAATAATTTATTTTGTCAATTCAGCAACGACGGCTCATCGATTTGCATTCATTGCCAGCTTCTCAAATAAGAGAATCAGTATTCAATGTGCATTCGTGGAAATGAGTGAAGGCCACTAAACTTGTTACTTCCTCATGCTTTTCACTAAAACGCTGAACAAAATTAGGTTTAAAATAAATGAAATACTGGTTACTGTTTCGAGGGTCACTGGTACCTGAGTGAAAACTTCGCAGGAATAGAAAAATATATCTGTCATTTGAAAAAAAAAATACACAAAGGAGAGTAGAGCAGAATAGTGCTCATATTTATGTTTATCTATGACATAGAGGTATTACTAACCAATAAGATAGAAATGCGGCAATTGCTGCACTCTGATTGGCCATAAAGTTAAGCAGGACCCTATACTCCACTACTACTACTACTATACTTACTTTGTGCATGTATCTCAGTTTTTGTCAATTGTATTTGTCTTGTTTATTTTGCACAATAAAGAGTTTACATACATACATACTCCATTCAGGATAGGGTAGACAGAAAAAAAAAAAACATTTGTATTCGTTCATGTCGTGTCGAATTCGAAGTCGTTCGTTACTATCTGCCGCTTTTATTGTTTCTAGGTTTCTGTTATATCTAACTTCACAAAAAAGTTTTGCAATTACTGATTCTAGAGCCTTATGTCTTAAAGAACACAGCGTTGCTAGGACACTATAAGCAATAGAGCACATGATAGAGTTTAGTAAAATATGAAGGTTTGCAACCTCTCTAACACTACCCCTTAAACTTATCTTGTGAACTACATACACACTATTAATTAACCAAACCTAAGTCATTAACAAAATACTTATGTTTCTCTACTGACAACGGTTTCGTCAAGACATCCGCCGTCATTTTGGACGTTGGCATAAAATTAACTTTAACTGCACCATTGTTCACCGCCTCCCGGACGAAATGATGACGTATGTCTATATGTTTCGATCTACCATGAAACATACTATTTTCAGCTAGCTTTAGAGCCGACTGATTGTCATTGAAAATTACAATTTCAACTTGTTTACCTAAACATTCATGAAGGAAAGTCTTTATAAACAATGCTTCCTTACATGCATCAGAAAGTGACATGTACTCTGCCTCAGTACTCGATAACGCGACGGTACGCTGTTTTCTACTTTCCCAACAAGTAATAGAATTCCCAATTTTGAAAACATATCCCGTATAAGATCGTCTATCAATTTCATTAGAAGCCCAGTCTGCATCCGCAAATCCCGTCACAGCTAAACCATTACTCTTCTCATAGGTAATGCTGTAGTTAATTGTACCTTTGAGATAACGCAACACGCGCTTAGCAGCTTTCCAGTGGACATCGGAAAAGCAGTTATTGAACTGGCTCAGCACACTTACAGCGTGACATATGTCTGGACGCGAACAGACTGCAACATACATAAGACAACCTATCAACTCACGATACTCCAAGCTGTCATCCTTTTCTTTAGCTTTGCTTAATTTTTGGCACTGCATCGGAGTTTCAACTGGTTTGCAGTCTTGCATTTTGTACTTTTCTAGTAACTTCTTAATGTAAGCACTTTGATCAAGTACAATCTTGCCATCATCTTTCCTGATTCTTAATCCTAGAACTCTTTGTACAGGACCAAGATCTTTCATAACGAACTCTTTCATCAATAATTCTTTATTTTTCGTTTTTTCAGTTTTGCAATTACTAAATATTATTAAATCATCGACATATAGCGCGATGATCACAAGCTTATCACCTTTTCTTTTAATATAGACACATGGTTCCGAGTTCAATCTATTAAACTTGAGTTTGTTTACAAGTACGTGATTAATCTTCTCATTCCATGATTTAGGCGCTTGTTTCAGACCATATATGGCCTTGCGTAGTCGATACACCTTGTTCTTGCCCTTAACTTCTTCGAAGCCTTCAGGAATGTCCATGAACACGGTTTCTTTTAAATCTCCATTAAGAAAAGCCGTTTTAACGTCCATGTGATCAATCTCCATGTCGTACTCCGCAGCCAAAGCCAATAACATTCTTATGGTTTCGTATCGCACTACAGGTGAAAACGTTTCAAAATAATCTACTCCATACTTTTGCGTAAATCCCTTTGCCACAAGACGTGCTTTGTACTGTAACAGTTCACCATTAAGCCCTCTTTTCTTTTTAAAGATCCATTTAGTCTTTACTGACTTGGCCCCTTTCGGTAAATCGGCTAATTTAAAGCACTGGTTGTCCAAAAATGATTGGTACTCGTCTTTCATCGCAGCTCGCCACTGCTTGGCTTCAGGACCACTTAACGCTTCCTTTACTGTTCTGGGCTCATCAGTACAGCATGCTTCGCCTGTCAAAAATGCACACAGGAGTGAATTATCATCAGCTACCTCATATACAGCTCTCGAATCATCCGTCTCAAATGAAACATCCGGAACATAGGTTGCATCTGACGCATTATCTGCGGCTTCACTAGTCATAGACCCGCTATCATCAGAATTATCTGCAGTCTCAGAAATTTGTTCTGGTTCCACACTAATTCCCGGAACAAACAGCGTCTCAGGTTCTAAAACCACAACCGATTCATCTTTTGACAAGTTAAGATGCTTGAGGAATTTGTTCTCTAAGAACTTAACGTTTCTCGCGATCGTTAGCTTATAGCTCTCAACATCTAAGAGTCTATACCCTTTAGTATTTTCACAATATCCCGCGAATATATAAGGTTTCGATTTCCGTTCTAGTTTATTGCGTTTATTTTGTACAGCGTACGCCAAGCAACCAAACACACGTAAGTTATCTACGCTTACCTTACGTCCAGTGTAACGTTCTTCTGGCGTTGCACCTCTAACTGCCTTCGTGGGCGAGCGATTCTTAATGTACACCGCAGTGTTCGCAGCTTCAGCCCAAAAACGTTGATCCAAACCGGCTTCAAGAAGCATACAGCGAACCGCCTCCACGATGGTTCGGTTCGCGCGCTCGGCTACTGAATTTTGCTGCGGACAGTGAGGAACTGTAGTATGATGTCGAATTCCACACTTGCTCAAGTACTGCTTGAATCGCGCATTAATGTATTCGCCTCCACCGTCGCTCCTCAAGACTTTAATTTTTTTATTAGTCTCGTTTTCTACAAGAGCTTTGAAATTCAAAAAACACTCAAAAACTTTATCTTTAGATTCAATTAAATAGCAAAATGTCTTCCTCGTAAAATCGTCAATAAATGTTAGCAAATATCTCGCACCGCCTATAGATTTCACCGGCATAGGCCCGCACACGTCCGTGTGTACCAAGCCTAATATTTCATTCGCTCGTGAAAAAGATTTCTTAGGAAAAGGTAGTTTAGTAGCCTTACCTTCAATACAGGCGATACATTGCTCATATGATGACACGTCATAGTCGATGCCAGTCGCCATACCGCTCTTGAGTAGACTCATACTGCGACTATTTAGATGTCCAAGCCGACGATGCCACAAACCCTGTGTTTCAACCTCCACCTGGGTTTCCGAGGAGACGTTCACCGGCAATCCGTGTTCACTGGTAACGGGATTAACAGACGCACCCCCGACCTCTAATGAATAAAGACCGCTTGTGCACCGTTTCGCTACAGCGATTACCGTTTCGTTTTCGTAAATTTTACATAAATTCGATATAAATTTTACTTCAAAACCTTTCAGTGTCAAAACACTGACAGATAACAAATTACATGACAAGTTCGGTATAAAAACTACATTGCTGACAGTTCTTAACTGGTTCTGCAAAAAGAGTTTTACATTACCACGACCCGCTGAAAAAAGTTTTTCACCGTTGGCTACGCTTATTTCCCTCGGCGTATCGAACACAAAGTCATGCAAAATATTCTTGTTATTAGTCATATGACAAGTCGCACCACTATCGATGTACCAGACATCTGGATCCAGTTTCGCCGTCAATGCTGATAGCATAGTCGTTGTACCAGGAGTTTTTTGAGTCTTCTCCACACCCTGATAGCTGGAACTAGATGACTTGTCCTTACACGGCGCTTTCTTCCTGCAATCTTTAGCATAATGACCTACTTTTCTACATCGAAAACACTTAGGACGCTTCGAAGTCGAACTCGTTAAGGCATTTTCGTCCGTACCACCTTCATCACCTCGTCTCTGTGCCTCCTGTAGTAGTTTACATTTTACTAGGTCACTTGAAAGAGAAACGCTACTGTGCTCTAATGCCATAATAAGTGGGTCAAACTCTTTTGGGAGCCCACTTAGCATTATAATTGCGACGAACTCGTCGTCCAGAGGAGCATTAATGTCTTGCAGTTGTTGGGCCGTATCTAAAATTTTTGTAACATACGTATCCATACTGTCAAACTGCTGCAGGTTAAGGCCAAATAACATTCTAAGTAAACCTAGCCTTCTACCCAAACCTTTGTCCTCGAACGATTTCTGTAAATTCTTCCAGGCATCAAATGCTGTGTTGCAATTTCTAACGACAGAGTAAACAGTTGGCTGAACACTGAGACAAATTCGTGCTAGCGCTTTCTCCTGTTTCTTCTTGTCGTCGCACTCTGGTTTTCCTGTTTTAAGATCTTCAACGACGCACTCAAATAAATCTTCGTGTATGAGTATCATTTTTATTTGAAATTTCCAAGTGGTGTAATTGCTCACCCCGGAGAGTTTTTCAACAACTATTTGATTACTCATTTTCGCGAACTTGTTGGTTACGAGATTAATTATTTATTATCGTAATCATATGCGTGTTTTAAAACGATCTGCTACCATATTAGAGATTAAAGAAAAACCATGTGAAGGCAATCGTGTATTGTCTCAAAGAACACAGCGTTGCTAGGACACTATAAGCAATAGAGCACATGATAGAGTTTAGTAAAATATGAAGGTTTGCAACCTCTCTAACAATGTTATCCTGAATGGATTTAAGTAGATATAATGTAGTGTTATAAAGATTTGTTATCGCGTAAACTCGGAAAGCACGTGTAGTTACCATAGGAAGTGTCAATGCGTTATTGTATTAAATGATTGACACTTTACATTCGTTTTGACAGTGACTAATAAATTTTCGTATAATTTTCATTACATTTCGTAAGCAGTCGATAAACAATAATTATTCACTTAACGACGCTCTCATGACAGCCCTCAACTATACTAACGACCAAAAAAACAAAGTTGTATCAAAAGTGACCCAGGTTTTTTTTCGACAGTTTATTTATACTGGTTATATACGGCTATACCATAACATTAGCGACAAGAAAAACAAGTGCAAATGCATTCTTATCGTAATTAATTGATAAATAATCAGTTTCAATATCTACTATACTATCTGAGTTCGTCTATCATTAGAGAATTTATGAATCGTTTTGAAATGAACTTATTACCTTTAGTAAAATCATTCAAATCTTATTATTATTGTCTTAGCCCATGGGAGTGTCCCACTGCTGGGCTAAGGCCTCCCATTTTTTCTGCCACTCGTCCCAGTTGAGGGCAGCTCCTGCCTTTCTACTGTGCGTCCGACTCGTCCCGCCATTTCCTTAAGTAAAAAGTCTTAACAGTTAAAAAATAAAAAAATGCCTGCATTATCTATATAAATCAGTTATATCTATATAAATCATTATCTATATATCTATATAGATAGATAATCAATACATAGTATAAAATAAAGTCGCTTTTTCTGTCCCTGTGTCCCTATATCCCTATGTATGCTTATATCTTCAAAACTATAGATAGAGTGATTCAAGAGGAAGGTTTATATGTATAATACATGCATAATATACCGTGCGAAGCCGGGGCAGGTCGCTAGTCTATATAAATAAAAATGAATTGATGTTCGTTAGTCTGATTAAAACTCGAGAACGGCTGAACCGATTTGTCTAATTTTAGTCTTGAAATATTCGTGGAAGCCCAGGGAAGGTTTAAACGGTGAAAAAATACTGAAATTTAGAAGAAGAAAAAAAACGGGGACGAAGCCGCGGGCAACAACTAGTTATACGTAATAACGTGATTCATTTTCATATATGAAATTGGGTAATTTACTTGTAAAAATTATGCCTTTAGGTATTATAAAAATGGTCTTTTGCTTTTTGGAAATGTAATTCGCCTACTAGTTAGGTGATAAGTGGTGCGTGTAAAGTTCCCAATCCGCACAAGCCCTCTCATTCTGAGAGGAGGCCTGTGCCCAGCAGTGGGATGTATGTGGGATGTGGCTGGAGCTGATGATGAGGTGCTAAGTATCTATCACTTATTTACTTGACTTTTTTTATACATTCTACATGATAAACAATATTTTTGAAACACAAAAGTAAAAAACTTTTCTTTCAAAAGTCAATTCGAAGTCAAACTTCTAACATACTAAAGTGAACCATAATTGGATCGATTAATATAAAGCGAACTTTTTGCTTCTATGAAGACATAATAAAATATTTATATTGATGTTTGTTGTAACGTTTCAGTAAATTATACTGCGGGTGGTAGGACCTTGTGCAAGGTCCTTTCGTATCGCTACCATCTTACTTGTTCAGACTTTTTAGTCAGATCATAACGTAACTTTGATCAAAGTCTGTATTAATTTGATTGAAGGTTTAATGAACGAAACGCAAATAATCCAAAGCTGTCCGTCCGTCATTAATGTTTTTGCACACAAAAACCTTCTTTGATGTTTAAAGCCTTTCAATTTTTAATGAAGTTAACGAAGACGTTTGCATTAAAGAGCACCATAATAACGAATGTTAAAGTTAAAATATCTACACGGTATAAAACAAAGTCACTTCCCGCCGTCGGTCCCTCTGTATGTAAGTATGTAGACAAAGATATATTGAACTATTTATGTAACGATTTACAATGCGGATTTGATCAATGGCTAAAGTAATTCATTAAGAGAAAGGCCAGGATTCTTTTTCAAGTTTAAAGAGGACTTTAGATTTAAAAACAGACACGCAGATTCAGTCAGATTCGTTTTTCCGTCTACACTAAGCAAACATCACTACAGACACATACATACACATACATAAATCACGTCTTTATCCCTTACGGGGTAGACAGAGCCTAAGGTACCTAACAGGTACCTACAGGCGACATTTAGCAAGATTGTGGGCGTATAGGTGGAAAATGGAATCAAAATAGTGATGGGTTGCTAGCCTCATCGCCTATAACATGATTCCTAATATTTTCGCCCATTCCCTCGATGGCCTTTTACCATCTGCGCGGGTAGAGAAGCGACTGGTACACTACACAATACACTACATAGTATAAAATAAACTCGCTTTCTCTGTCCCTATGTCCCTGTGTCCCTATGTATGCTTATATCTTCAAAACTACACAACGGATTTTGATGCGGTTTTTTTAATAGATAGAGTGATTCAAGAGGAAGGTTTTTATGTATAATTCTATGCAGACGAAATCGCGGGCAGAAGCTAGTTTTAAATAAAATAAAGATCATCATCTCGCCATCTCTGCTTGGGTTGACTACGTCGCTGCCATCCATCAAATCCCTGCTAATATTATAAATGCGAAAGTAACTTTGTATGTATGTCTGCCTGTTACGCTTTCACGCCTAAACCACTAAACCAATTCAGTTGGATTTTGGTATAGATATAGTTTCAGTCCCGGGGAAGACATAGGGTAGTGTTTATCCCGGAAAATTGCATAGTTCCCGCGTGATAGCAATGAGCGAATTCTGTGCAGGCGCAGTCGCGGGTAACAGTTATTTTTGCGGCTTAATTAAGAAAATGGGTGAATATTCGAGCGTGCGACCTCTGTCATAAGTAATTCTTCGTGGGATATGATTCGCGGGTCATTGAAAAATTCAAATTCAGATCAACTGAATGCAATTTATATTAAGTTTCTTTGCTTTTTCCGAAAAGTAAAGCTATGGCCGGGAATCGAGCCCACACGGAAAAAAAAACTTAGCTGTGGTAACTAGGAATTAGTTGGCGCAGCTAAATTCCTTCGAAACTATAGGGACATCGAAGTATTTAGCTATCGTTGCAAAGAGTTTTTCGCTACCGAAACTTGGCTGTGATAGCAAATATTCTTAGTTGTGATCACTTTGAAGTTTGGGAAACTTAGCAGTGACTGCTAATCATATTAGCTAAAATTAGTTGTGGCTGCTAAGTATATTAGCTATATTTAGCAGTGACAGCTAATTTAATTAGCAATATTTAGCGGTAGCTGCAAACAAATTTGCCGTAGCTGCTAATTACTTTAGATGTGACAATCAAAATAATTCGTTGCATCGGCGAAAGTGTTGGCTGTAGCAACTAAGTTAGTTTGATACTCTATCGCATTTCTTTAGCGGTATTCGACAACGAGTTTAGCTGCAGCTGCTAAAAGGGTTTGTTACTATAAGAAAGACTTAGTTGTGAGATGTAATCAAGTTAGTTGTAGCTGCTAATTAAGTTTGTTACAGTTACTAAGAGTCTTAGTTGTGGGATGTAATCAGTTTGGCTGTAAGTACTAATTGGGTTTGTTACTGTAACCAAGAGTCATAGTTGTGGGATGTAATCAATTTAGCTGTAGCCTCTGATTGGGTTTGTTACTTTAACTAAGAGTCTTAGTTGTGGGATGTAATCTGTTTAGCTATAAGTGCTAATTGGGTTTGTTACTGTAACTAAGAGTCTTAGTTGTGAGATGTAATCAGGTTAGCTGGAGCTGCTAATTAAGTTTGTTACAGTTACCAAGAGTCTTAGTTGTGGGATGTAATCAATTTGTGGCCCGAGGAAGCGACCGCCACTGCGATACGGCAACCCGTGCACACACCTGCAAAGTCTGATAGACCGGGCCCGTTAACGTCCTAACGAATTAGAAGCAGTAACGTGCACACTAGGCTACTCAGACTCGCTTCCTGTGTCTGTTACAAGATAATCATTCAAAATCATCTCGGGTATATATGGACGCTCGGTCAACCAAACGATAGCGTGATGTAACTTGCGCGCAGCGCCATCTGTTGGCGTATTTCGTAAGCTCAGTTGCTGTTGGCCTTAATACTTATCGTTTCCGTGTCGGCCATACGATACCGCGTTCTATTGCGCGCGGCGCCCTCTAGCGGGTTATCTTATAAATAATGACGTCATGCTCCACATGTAATTTGTACGAAACTTTCATTCAATTAGTTATGGCAGTTACATTTGTAACATAAAGGTAACTTCTTGTGCAAAATATCTTTCAAATTTGAAAGCATTTTAGTCCCGGCCATAGCTTTACTTTTCGGATTTTTCTGTGTTCTAATTTTCATAGACATTTAGAAATAGCATTTAAGTCCATTGTGTTGTGGCAATAAAACGTTTTTTAGTACTCCTGGCTTTGTTTCATTTAGGAGAAGGTTTTGGTATTTTAACATACTTCATGAAAATGATGTTCTCAGTTCCATTTTTCAGTTTAGAAAATATACATTCTAAGATGTAATTTAATTCAATGATGATATTGAATGTTTCAATAAGTTCAGTTTGCAAGGTACCTGCAGTGTCTATAGTGTTATTTCACAGCAACATTGAAACTGTGACGTTTATGATACCTCAAATTTTATATGCTGCAAAAAGAATATTGCTGCAATAATAACACCATAAGTTTCAGATAACTTTGACTGCAAATTGCCTGTAATGTTTTTTATGAAAGTTTCAACAACGTATAAAATGTGTCGTTGAAGCAACATTAAAATACTTATATTTCAAAATGTAAATTGCTGCAATAATCATTTCTTGGCTGCAACACTTAAGTCTGATTTGCTACGACTGCTAATATAATATTGCTGTTCATTGCAAAGTAAATTTGTTGGTGCGGCTAAGATTCTTAGCAACATTAGCAAAAAATTATTTAGCAGATGCAGCAAAGAATATTAGCTACAGTTTGTGAATAAGTTAGTCAAAGCTGCAAAAAGTTCTTGGCTGCCACACTTAAGTCTGATTTGCTACGACTGCTAATATAATATTGCTGTTCATTGCAAAGTAAATTTGTTGGTGCGACTAAGATTCTTAGCAACATTAGCAAAAAAATATTTAGCAGTTGCAGCAAATAATATTAGCTACAGTTTGTGAATAAGTTAGTCAAAGCTGCAAAAAGTTCTTGGCTGCAACACTTAAGTCTGATTTGCTACGACTGCTAATATAATATTGCTGTTCATTGCAAAGTAAATTTGTTGGTGCGGCTAAGATTCTTAGCAACATTAGCAAAAAATTATTTAGCAGATGCAGCAAAGAATATTAGCTACAGTTTGTGAATAAGTTAGTCAAAGCTGCAAAAAGTTCTTGGCTGCCACACTTAAGTCTGATTTGCTACGACTGCTAATATAATATTGCTGCTCATTGCAAAGTAAATTTGTTGGTGCGACTAAGATTCTTAGCAACATTAGCAAAAAAATATTTAGCAGTTGCAGCAAATAATATTAGCTACAGTTTGTGAATAAGTTAGTCAAAGCTGCAAAAAGTTCTTGGTTGCCACACATAAGTCTGATTTGCTACGACTGCTAATATAATATTGCTGTTCATTGCAAAGTAAATTTGTTGGTGCGACTAAGATTCTTAGCAACATTAGCAAAAAAATATTTAGCAGTTGCAGCAAATAATATTAGCTACAGTTTGTGAATAAGTTAGTCAAAGCTGCAAAAAGTTCTTGGCTGCAACACTTAAGTCTGATTTGCTACGACTGCTAATATAATATTGCTGTTCATTGCAAAGTAAATTTGTTGGTGCGGCTAAGATTCTTAGCAACATTAGCAAAAAATTATTTAGCAGATGCAGCAAAGAATATTAGCTACAGTTTGTGAATAAGTTAGTCAAAGCTGCAAAAAGTTCTTGGCTGCCACACTTAAGTCTGATTTGCTACGACTGCTAATATAATATTGCTGCTCATTGCAAAGTAAATTTGTTGGTGCGACTAAGATTCTTAGCAACATTAGCAAAAAAATATTTAGCAGTTGCAGCAAATAATATTAGCTACAGTTTGTGAATAAGTTAGTCAAAGCTGCAAAAAGTTCTTGGTTGCCACACATAAGTCTGATTTGCTACGACTGCTAATATAATATTGCTGTTCATTGCAAAGTAAATTTGTTGGTGCGACTAAGATTCTTAGCAACATTAGCGAAGGATATATTAGTAGATGAATCAGAAAAAAATTAGCAGCCGTTGCAAAAATGTTATTAGTGATTGCAAAATGTATTTATCAAACGTATCAAAGATATTATCTGCTGTCTAACACATGTAAAATTAGTAATAGTAACGAAATTTTTATCCACTATAACTAAGAATTATTAACGGTTACAACTAACAGCAATTACTAAATTATTTTGTTGATAAATTAGCTATAGTTGCTAATCAATTAGTACTGTTAGCAAATTATTTGAAATTCGTTTAGCTAAATATCGTTATCAGTGGTAGCTAACTGGTTTTAGTTGCTATAGACATGGCCTTGTTACAGTTGCAAACAAATTGTATGCCACAGCAAAGAAAATTTCAGCAAAGGGAGCTTAGCTATCACGGCTAATTCATTTCTCTCCGTGCAGATCCGCGTGACGCGTGCTTCTACCCCGATATCACCCAACCCACTCATTTTTTTTCTTATTGTTTACTAACGTGGTGTAATGATTACTCCACACTGAAAGGCGAATTATAAATATTATTAAAATGGCTATTGCAATATTAACTTCATTTAATTTTAATTCGTAGTCAAATTTCCCAAGTTCCCAATCTACGATGATTATTTTCGTTCATTAAACTCCGTCAAAAGTTAGAAAAATATTTTTTTAACGAATCAAAAGTAATACGGCTTATAAATATTTTCTTACAAAAAATTAACCAACAAAGTTTCCAAAGTTCTCGAATAATTATACAAGAACAAAGCAATTAGAGTCAAAGCTTCATTAAAGGGGAGTAGACAAAGTCATTATAAAAAATCTCGATGAGATTTTTACCAATGTTGTTGGTTAAAGGGTGGGTGTATGATTAAGCGAGCGGCAGTCGCGGCTGACACAGCGGCGCGGCACATCGCATCCGCCGAGCCCGTGCCACCAGCCTGAAACTGAAAACTTTCAGTCGCGCGCCTTCCGCCCTAACGCGACCTAAACTTCCAACAACATGTGCTAAACAATAACACGCTACTTCACCCAAGCACAATAAATCAACAACACGAGTTCGAGACTACTTACGTGATTTATTCCTATTTATTAACTCATTTATAATAGTAACAGAGGCATCTGTATCATTGCTAACAAGTGAATATTAAGTGATAAGTGTTAGTGTTACATGTAAAAAGAAACTAAAATGCCATTTAGCAGCAGCGAATGTGATCCTTTAAAGTGAATAAATACGTCCAACGCTAAGTGTTCTACGTACGTGTTATTTCTTTTAAGTTTGCACAAATAATTTGTTTATGAAGTGGCAAGGTTGAAAAATCAGTTAGTGTGCAATGTCAACTTCAGTAGTGAGTATAATCGTGCTAATCGTTCTGTAAATAAGCTGTAAGTCAGTACCGGGCTTCGTGGCCCGTGTGTGTCTAGTGTGTTATCACAGTGGGCCGTGAAAGGCCTCGTTGGCCCAAGAACAAAGGATTCACCTCTTATCAGCCGCCGCTATCCAGCTCTCCGCCGTGACCTCTTCTTTCCTCACAATGGATTCTAGGCAAGTGATTTTAGTATGCTAAGTACTATTAACATAGATAGTTTTAAACGGGAGTAGGATCAGTTCCTTCGCCTTATTTACTTAATAAATAACTTTATATTAGTTTGCTTCAGTTTTATTTTGATTCTGATTGGGCGCTGCTAATATAATATCTCTTTAAATAAATTAAATTTGAAAGAAACATTGGTAAAAGGCACATTTATAATTCTTAACAACTTATCTCGTTTTAAAAATGGTTTGCTTTACAATACAATACAATACAATACAATACCTCTTTATTGAACACCACATATAACTACCAAAACAGAAAAAAGGTATACAGAATATTACAAGGTAACAATAGGCTTTAGTAAGTTTTTGTTAAATAAATCATTTTTAACACATTTTTTTTGATGACGGTTGAAGTAGTAAAAGCTTTTAAAAATTAATGCCATTCAGTCTACATCTATTATACTACTTTAAAGACGAATAAATTGTCAAAGAATAGAATCTAAGAAGAGTTCCAGCAAAAATTGCTGGGAACCTGCAGGGAGATTGAGTCATTTGCATAGAACATTTAATGTAAACGCGCTATGCAAGTTTATTTTTATAAAACACAAAGGGATCGTAGTTTTCTGATATGGCTCCAACCCTTTATGTGACTGCTCGCTTTAGAGATCTGTGCGGGATCCCGGTTTGAAAGGATTTAATAAGAGCAGTTTTCTAGATTAGTTTGGTTAGGAAAGTTTTCGGTAACCTTACTACAATAGGAAACCTTCTTTGAACAATGATCGCTTATTGTCGTTTTTGAACGAACGAAAATTGTCCATTCACCATCTCTTATGGAGATAAGCAGATAAGGTTTGGAGAAACCTTTGACTCCAATGAATGAAAATATGTATATTTTGTGACTTCTTCCAGGCTTGTCCCAGTAAAGAAAAAACATAGAATGTGCTAGTTGCTTCTCTTCCCACGCAGATGGTAAAAGCCCACCGAGGGAATGGGTGAATCTTAGGAATCATGTTATAGGCGATACGGCTAGCAACCCATCACTATTTTAATTCCCCTTTCCACCTATACGCCTACAATCATGCTAAACGTGGCTTTAAGGTTTTGTTACCTTAGGCTCTGTCTACCCTTTAAGGGACAAAGACGTGATGTATGTACTTATGTATTTTGTGACTTCATAATAATATTCTCCTCTTAAGCCTTTTTATTTGACATGTCACACGGCACAGTTTGCAAAACATTAGGTAGCTTTCAATTTTCATATTTGCCTCCCAAACGTTACCCCTATGTAAAAATGCATTTACCTACGTTACACGGCAATAATGTTCAGGTCACATAAATGTAACTATGTGAGTGCCTCATCAGTGCCTGCCGAATTTTAACTAAATCAGTGCACTCGTTTCTGTATACGTACGAAATCCGTAGTTAATGTGTGAGACCCACTCGCACTTGGCCAGTTTTATAAGTGAGTTTGGTAGTTCGCTCTCGTGATAAATAGCGGTTAAATATTTTGTACCATTTGTCGCCAGCCCTCTTAACTGACTATCCGTGTATCTCGTCACATGGATTGTGGTTAATCGAGAATGAGGACGACTGTACTAAATAATTCTATTATCAATGAACAGTAAAATACTGTTACAATTTTTCAGTGATGATGTTTAAATATAAGTACGGCAATTGAAATTGTCCCCCTACTAAGTATAGTATTATAATTTTTGCGAGGTTTATAACATAGATACTTGCATATTAATCACATCGTGCTCCTTTACGGAGTTGACAAAGCCTAGGATAACAAGATAACTAGGATGAAATGGCAACGTTTAGCATGATTAAGTTTTTTAAAAAAACTGAAAAGATATTCGGTAATTATCTGTTTTTTTGGCATATGCTTATCATGTAACTAGCTTCTGCCCGCGACTTCGTCTGCTTAGAATTATACATAAAACCTTCCTCTTGAATCACTCTATCTATTAAAAAAACCGCATCAAAATCCGCATACATAGGGATATAGGGACAGAGAAAGCGACTTTGTTTTATACTATGTAGTGGTAACGAACAATTTCGCATATAAATATCGAGTAAAAGACTGTTACTAAAGGGAAAATAAATTAAACTTAACCCGCAAATTCTATTCTATTCTATTCTATTCTGTAATAGTTGTTGTTGTTGTGTACCGGCTCAAACGCTACCAGAATAAGTAATACGGTACTCTTCCGTTCCGCCTCTTAGTGGGAAACCACACCACTCGAGCACACGACGAAGGTATGCGGCGCGCACCCCGGACCAGGTATCTGACGGGCTACTGCGAAAATCGAAATTCGTATAATACGGTCTTTCTCACTCTCATATTAATTAATGGCTATAAGTGTGTGCGGAACGGCACGTAACGAACTTAGAATTTCAAATTTCGAAATATAAGGCCTGTTTAGGGAACAACGTATTTGACAGCTACTTAAAACATTTTGACAGGAGACAGCAGCAGTCTTGATTTGTTATATGTCGCTTCACTTATATTATTGAAGAAGGTTTGATAAGTGACTGATCGTATCAATTTGTTATATACCTACTTAAAGGAATAAATAAATAAATATCTTGAGACAAAATGACACCAATTGACCCCAAACTAAGCAAAGCTTGTACCATGGGTACCAGGCAACAGTTAAACATACTTATATAACATATAATATGGCCCTACCGGGATTCTAACCCGGACCCTCTAGCTTCATAGTCAGGGTCACTAACCACTCGGCTATCCGATCGTCATAATTAAGTACAAGACTTATGATTTTGCGTTATAAATAAATCCAATACAATTCTAATACAAATAGTACCTTAATTTCGTATCGTTAACTGTTATTAGTTTTATTTATGAGGAGTAAAGCAAGCAGTAAAATGGTTAAGTAGTCATCAAAGTAATGCTTCCATCAATGATTGAAATAGAGGCCTTCGAGTTCCGACAAATAATAAATGCCTGCCTAATATAGATCTTGTTTACATTCATGTGATAATTATCAACCATGTACAGTCAGTGTCATATAGTTTGAAGCATCTAAGTCGGCCGATTAGTTCGGTACACCATAGAGACAGACAATCTGGATGTTTCATATTATATGACGCTGACTGTAGCTACTTAGATACACAGAATGTTGTTTTTTATGCCTGTTACACTTCAATCTGAAGCGACTACAATTTAAAATAGGTAAGAATTTCAGTGCATTTCACTTTTAGAACAATTTATTATTAATACTACAAATTTTTCTTCGAATTCGTTGATCAATCTGTCCGAGCCTTTTCGGCTTAATTTTCTCTATGTTTATCCAGTTACTTCTCCATTTTATAAAGAACAGCTAAGTACCCACGAAAGTAAGCATGCTGACTCTAAGTATTTAGGTACCATATAAAGAACTTTCTCTACCAAGTTAAGCAGAGTTTTCGGGGAGTGTGTTATGTAAAATATTTAAACAAAAACGCGGTAGTGGATATTATACGTAATATAGTTAGGGGAAAAGGCACGTTGAACATTAATTGCCACCAATAGCAGCCAACCTTGACAGGGGCGAACTTCAATTACAGCCAATGTGTTAGTTTTCCCACGATTCCTTTTGTTTCTGTTGCTAGAGAATTTAAGGGAATTATCTGTCGGTAAACAGTGGAAACCGAAACTCTGGTCCCAACTTTTACGAATCGAACAAAAGATGCTAAGAAGCCACATTTCCGTATAAACAAAGAAGTTTACAAAGTATTTGAGTAAGAAACAAGTAAACATGCTTCGTAATTTGAGTGGTATTAAAGTAGATAACTAAACGATTCCAAATGGTTACGGGACAAAACGTAAACAGTAATTAAATAAAAGTCATACATTTGTTTCGTTTATTTGAATAGGATCAAGTAAATAAAACACGGAACTAAAATAGCGCGTCGTAAATACTCTCATCTGTTGTCTAATACCTTGTTATCTAAGATAAACAGTGCTACTTCTTAGCTGTAGAAGCAATAGGTTTATTTGGATTTGTAATGCATAACACAAGCAACCACTCTGTGTACCTGTGTACCTATATACCAACTGCTACTATGTAGTAGGCAAGTCGTTGGCTGAGATCCTAATTTGTATAGCTACATAGATTCTAGACGCATGACTCTCAAGACGTTGCAGAAAGATAGTAACGTTTAAACAAACAGTACTATCATTCTGCAATCTAGGTAGTCTTCAGTTTTTGCAAACACGAAATACAAATATTTTCGTTATAAACCTTGAAAAGCCTTTCATTCTTGTCATTGCTCTACTTTCAAAAGATTATCTTATTATCTTCGTGTTTCTTGAATTCGATGACAAGAATTTATATCTTTGTATTTTGGTAAAATTATCATCATACCAATGTGTCTAATTCCATAATGAAATTATAGTAATATTGCTAGCGTTTAAATCCATATAAAGGTTTTAGGAGGCCTATGAAACTATCAGTTTGTTTGTTCATTAGATTATGACTTTGCTGCCCTTATGGGGTGCGGTTTTTACCGCGTTTTTATATACCCGTTCAAGGCCAAAGCTTCTACTTGAGTTGGCTATGACGCTCGTGTCATATATAGGCAGTGGATAGTATAATACTGTGTGAGCATTTGCTTGATTATACGACATCAGTCTAAAGTTCGGCAGTCAGCGACGTCAAAGCCAAGTAATGAGTTTATTTAGCTGAATCACTCGTTGGTTTAAACAGGCGAGCCCACGTCCGTGACGATGGTTCATGCGCTATGTGATGCATTCCTAAATATACCTTGGTTTATTATTAAATATTAAACTAATATATTCTGCTAGTCCCGTGTAAATAAGCCTAAAATCAGAATTAAAAATATTGTTCTAATTTTGGTAAAAGCCCATCGAGGGAATGGGCATAGGAATCAGAATATATAGGCGATGTGGATACACCCAAAATCATGGTAAGCGTGGCCTTTGGGTCTTGTCACCTTAGGCCCTGTCTACCCCGTAAGGGAGAAAGACGTGATTTATGTATGTTCTAATTTCTTTTTTTCGTTTCTTTAGCTTTCCCCACTGTAACGTACCTACCATAGCTAATTAGTAGCTTCTCAGTTACTACAAAAATTTTAACAAAAGGGGCTTGTTTCTTATTCAAATTTCTTCAAACTTTTAACGATTTACTTTACTTCTTATATATAATTGCAGTTTTATTGCGAACAAAGCTCTACCCTTAAGGGGCCTTAAGGTATTAAGGCACAGAAAAAAGATAGCACTTAAAAGTCTGTGCGGATCAGGGAAAATCCTGTCATCAGTCTTTGATAGCATCAGTAGGACTTGATCTGAAGTATTTGTAACCAAGGCAACGCTTTGTTATATTACTTTTTTTATGAGAAGTTACCAATGGAAAAATTCAAATGATGACATACAGTCGGCGTCATATGCATAGTTTGATTTGAAGCATCCAAAACGGTCAAATAGTTCGGTATACCATAGAAAAAGTATGGTGTGTCGAACTTTTTTGTGTTGTCGAATGTTTTATACTATACTAGCCGTTGCCCGCAACTTCGTTTGCATAGAATTCGTTTATCGCTATCCCGCGGGAATCACGCAATTTTCCGGGATAAAAAGTAGCCTATGTGTTATACCAGACTATAAATAATCTATCTATGTTCCAAATTTCATCCAGATCGGCCCAGTACTTTTTGAGCCTATTCATTACAAACATACAAACATACAAAAATAGGTACAAATCTTTCCTCTTTATAATATTAGTATAGATGACGCTGACTGTAAAAAAAGAGCCAAGTGTTAGACAGAAATTATTTAGTTACATGCGAACGATTAACTTACTTGTGTTGGGATACCTTGCTTCTGGCCAAATTTCATGACTCTGAGAGAAGAAAGTGCCCTTAAAATGATTTCATTACTGACAATGTCAAAATATGCGACTTAAAAGGCGTTAATTTTTGGTTGCGTTGACGTAGAAGCTTGATTTGTTATTGCTCTACAGGGTATAATTTCAGAAAACGTGGTCTTGTTAGAGATAATAAAGTGATCCTAAAAGTTAGATTTATCAATGCACAGTACATAACAGTAGTGTGGACTGGACCATATCACCATAGTAATGCTGGAATTTGAGAAATTAAAAAAAAATACCGATCCCCGCTACACCGCGCAAGGCTCCTGTTCCTGGGCGTTTGCCCTTTGGGCATAAGGAGCTACCTAACTAACTTAACCCCCCTTATACCTGTAGCTTACTACAGCACTACGGGGGTTGGTTCAGCCCCACCCTACCCCCAGGAGTACACATGGGTACATAATAAAATGAATTGGTAAGCTGCAGATCTTGTGTCTGTCACGTCTTATATTAACATTGCGTACACGTATTACAGTACACATCCGAAACAATATTTCATCTTCCATAAAGAAAAACGGTGAAAATTTCGAAACAAACAAAAAGGAAACTCGTAGACCTTAATATATTTTCATACCTGGGGTGCGACATTCTCAAAAGTTACACAGAAACAATGTTGGTTATATGAAATAAAACTTTTGTTAGCTTACACCTTTTAAAAAGTGATATCTAAATCAGTTCAAAAATCAGATAACTGTATTTGTTAGATCGAATAAACTTTTGTTACAACTTGCCAGATTAGGCGTACAACTGAAATAACGAGAATAAAATTGTTGTCATTCAGAATAGTTTTGTTATCATTTATTAGTGATAAAACGAACTTACCTGTATGTGAAGTTCTATCATAATTATGTGAGCTGCTCAATTCGAAGCGATTAATATTTACTTGTAGTACTGCCTCGTTTCGACGGCTAAGATCACGAAATTTTAAAGAATAAATATTAAACTGGAACAGAAAATACAAATAAAATAAAAAATATTTTTATCAAAAATCGATAATTTGTCGATATGACCTCCGCCCTGGCCCTGGTCTATGAGGCCGGCGTCCGCCATGTTTGATTCATTATGTATAAAGCTTTCCCGAGATGAAAATATAAGGTACGATGAAGAAAAAATAATAATAATAATTATGCGGTTCTTTCAGTCTTGGGCCGGGAATCTGTGTCTAGGGCGGGAAATATTATATTAATCGCTTCGAATTGAGCAGCTCACATAATTATGATAGAACTTCACATACAGGTAAGTTCGTTTTATCACTAATTATGTTTCGCTGCTCAATTCTCGCGATTAATATTTACTTGTAGATGTTTGAAGATCAGACTGAAACAAACTGCATTTATATTCTTGAAGAAATTTGACGAACCTCAGTAATAAACAATATTTTTAACTTTAAAAACTTTTATATTAATCAACATACATACATGTGCATGCGTGCATAACACATGCATGCATACAAAAACAAATAAACTTAAAAACGTAACTCTAGTAAGTCTGTCTATCATTTAACATAGATAACGAAATATACTTAACAAGACAATGTATGTCTCACAAAAGTAAGTTTAAGGAACAATAAAAAATTAGAGTAATAATCCTATTTCTTAATATTAATTTAAGATGGCACTAGCAAAACAGTCATTGGTCGTGTTTATAATCTCGCGTTTATAATACCTAGCAAACACTGAGGAAGACCTGCTCCAACCAGCAGTTTTCCTTATGAGGTCGACACTTATTCCAACAGAGTTAGCCTTGGAGGTGGCGGCGTGGCGCGTGCTGTGCGCGCTGAACACGCTAGTGTCGATGCCGCTGCGTTGGAGCATGTCTTTAATCCAATGGCTCAGTGTTTGGCTGGTAACCTTAGCATGCGGTCTTCTAAAACTTATGAATAGATTATCACAATCGAGAGATCTTATATTAGAAGTAGCAGTCTTGTAGGCACACAGAGTCCTTGCAGGACAAATCTCAGGCTTATCATTATAAAAAGGTAATGTCAATAAGGGTTGATTGGCATTTGGACGGGAAGTCTTAATCAACTCTGTAATTTTAATTATAATATTATTGGTTGAGATAGAGACGCTACTCAAAACAATTTTAGATAAAGTTTGTACTCTGTGGGCAGTTACCAGTGCCAACAACATTATTAACTTTTTTGACAATAATTCTAACGTAAGGGTATCATTTGGATACAAATGTGATATATAGTTCAACACTATGTCAGTATCCCAGGTAAATTCGTACCTGGGTACAGGAGGGCGTGACCTGAATGCCCCTTTCATAAATCGTTTGATACGTTCGTCATTTGTAATGTTGTTACCTAAAATAAGTGATAACGCTGATCTACAACAATTAAGGTTACCATACTTATACCCTTTTGTGAATAATCCTGTCAAAAAAAACAGAACATTAGGAACTGATGAAACTAAATAATTAATATTATCCCTCTGACAAAAATTATACCACTCTTTTAGGTAACAATTATATTGTTTCATTGTACTGTCAGAAATAGAATTAATCATAATTGCAATTGAAGAAGGTGGTACACTTCTTAACAATAACGCTTCCCTGATAATATAGCTGCAGCCAGGGTAAGCGTTTTGTGCAGGCTGTGGTGTGATCTGGAAATAGTAGAAATTAACAAATCATTACTAGGTTGAAAATAAATTATTTCAGAAACGACTATTTTTCTAAATATCGGATACCAGGGTTGAGTTGGCCAGTGGGGTACAACTAATATTCCAGTTGCCTGCTCTGTTATAATTTTATTTACAGTTTTTAGGATGATAGAAAACGGTGGGAATCCGTAAAAGAAAATGTTAGCCCAATCAACAGTGAAAGCATCGACTGAAAATGCATAAGGATCTGGTTTCCATGAAATATACTTTTCACACTTGGCGTTAAGTCTACTGGCAAATAAGTCAATTTCTGGTATTCCGAATTTATGTACTATTTTTGAGTATGCAAAAGGAGCCAATTCCCATTCAATATCAGTCTGGATTCTTCTAGACTCTGCATCAGCAATATAATTGTCAGAGGATTTTATATAACTTGCAAATATATATAAATGTCGTTCTTCACAAAAACTCCAAATTTGTCGAGCTATTTTATTTAAGTGGGGGTATTGTACACTTCCCATGCGGTTTATACACGCAATAGCTGTTATATTATCTATTCGTAATAAAATTTGAGTATTGTACAGGTTTTTTGCGAAAATTCTCAGTCCAAATAATGCTGCTAACAATTCTAATATATTTATGTGTAGCAATTTTTCCTCTTTAGTCCAAAAACCATGAGCCTTTTCTTTACCGCAAGAAACTCCATAGCCACTCTGAGAGGCATCAGAGTATATGACCAAATTATATGAATTGTCACGAATTGGGCAACTTGAATAGTTAATATTATTAAACCACCACCTCAAATCTTCTTCAATTGCATTTTTATTTAGAACCATATCAACTTCATAATTATTGTCAGGATTCATCAATAGATTTAAATACTTTTGCCTTTCAAATATTTTAGTATGTAGCCACCCATACTCTATGGCAGGGCATACTGACACAAGTAAACCTAGAAAAGATGCAAATTCTCTTATTCTACATTTTTCCACCGACATGAATTTTTGAATTTCTTTTTTAACCTTATTTTTCTTTGCATTAGGTAGCATAATCAGTTTTTCTTTGGAATTAATAATAAAACCCAAGAATTTACACTCTCTGTTGGGTTCAAGGACACTCTTTTCAACATTAATTATAAAGCCTAAGCTTTTTAACAATATTATAGTATTTTTAATGTTTTTTAAGCAATCTTGGTATGATTTACCAATAAGTAAAAAGTCATCCAAATATATTGTGGACATGAAACCATGTAAGCGCAAGTGTTCCACCACAGGTTTCATTATCTTGGTAAACACAAACGGAGCTGTGTTTAGACCAAAAGGTAAACAATTAAATTCATAACATATTCCTTGAAACTCGAATCTTAAATATTTCTTGTAATCTTTGTGAATGGGTATTAAAAAATAGGCATCTTTGATATCTACTGTTGCTAAGAAACAATTGGTAAAAATAAGCTTAGTAGCAGTTCTCAAGTCCTCCATCTTGAAATGTGAGGTCTTGACAAACTGATTGAGATTTTTTAAATTTAAAATAAATATTTTTTCACCGTTTGGTTTAGGCACTAAGAATATGCTGGATAAGAAATCATTCTCTATTCTTGTACACTGAGATATAGCTCCTTTATCAAGAAGTTTTTTAATTTCTTGTTGGAAAATTTTTAAGTCCTTAATATTTGGTAAATTTTTAGGATAGTCAGCCTGATGTGGATCTGACAAAAAAGGAATTTTATAACCTTTAACCCAATCTAAAACCTTAGAGTCAGCAGTAATAGTCTTCCACATACTAAAGAAGTACTGAAGTCTGCCAGCTGTTTTAATCACCTGTGGGTCAACTATGTCCTCCTCGAGTTGTGTTTGTAGCGGGCAGTCCCGCGTGCACTCGTAGGATGTGGTTGTGGCCTCCTCCCCGCCTGGCTTCTTTCTGGCTGAGTCCACCCCGCAGCTCGGTGACTGGACAGTACAGGCTTTCTTGTCTGTGCACCGGGATGCGGGGATTTCATGTTTAAATATGTCTGTGACATTGTTGCTTGGCCCCTGGTTATGCCAGGTTTGTTTTTTACTGCCAGGTTTGTTTTTAAGTCTTGACTTGACTTACTAATGGCCTTAGTGGCCTTTAGTTTTTCTGACAGGTCCTCTCCAAAAAGGAATTTGTCCCTTGTAGTGTCTTTAAGCGTCTCTTTCAATTTATTATTTAGCGTAGACACCAGGAAATTACGTCTCATCCTAGTGTCTATGAAATGCGAGTCACACAAAAGCCTGCTGGCATTGCTAATGTGTTTCACTAAAATTTGGTTCGTTTCAGATTTTTCCTGTACTAAAATATGCATAGCCTTGCTTAAAGCAGTCAAAGCCGTACCAATCTGATTTTGTCTTGCCTCAATTGAGGAATCCTTTTTCTGAAGGATTTCAGACACGGCTGCTTTGATTTCTGGGTTGAGCACTGGTGCTTTAAATACCTGACAATTTCCAGGGATTGGGTTCTCTTCGGTAATTTTTTCCTTGTGCTCTTTTTTTAAACCGTTTTTTACGACCTCCCGTAGCCTGGCTGCTATGTCTTTCTGTATGTCTGGACCCATTGGGGACTCATCTTTTGGTGCATCACCCAAGAGAGTCAAAAAATCCTCATCAAGTGTTACCTCCTCGGTATCAGTGGATTCCACAACTACTGCTGCACTGGTAGATATTGTTTCATTATCGGCAGTAGATTCGCTGTTTTTAGCAGTAGTTAAGTCCACCATAGGGTCTTCTTCATGATCTGAAAAAACCATGAAATGACGTTAGTACCCATTACAATCCATAAGGAAGTGTCGTGAAGGAAATGCTCCCATAAAGCATTCGCATCACAAGTGCTACTTTGGCATTTTTATTTCTATATTGTCGAAATACGTGAAGGTAACAGTCCCATTGTACTGTTCGCATCACTCGCCGGCACTGTATTGTAATGAACGGTACTAGGAATAATAATTACGTAGGTACTTAAGTACCCTGTATTAGTACAGGAACTATTAGGACTAACGGGGAACCGAACCTAAAAGAACAATAAAGATCAACTTACCCCACGCTGACTCGAAATTCGTTTCGTCTTTTTCTTGTCGTCTGCGCAGGCGATCTTCGAGTTTTTTAATTTTTTTGAGTATATATTCTTCAGAGTCCTCTCTCTTTCGTTTTCCCATTATATTTAATGTATATTTTGTATTGTTTGTTTTAAATCGGCGGTTTGTGCGTGCTTAGTCGCGTCACGAAAACAGACAATGAATCAAACATGGCGGACGCCGGCCTCATAGACCAGGGCCAGGGCGGAGGTCATATCGACAAATTATCGATTTTTGATAAAAATATTTTTTATTTTATTTGTATTTTCTGTTCCAGTTTAATATTTATTCTTTAAAATTTCGTGATCTTAGCCGTCGAAACGAGGCAGTACTACAAGTAAATATTAATCGCGAGAATTGAGCAGCGAAACATAATGTCAATGTACCCACAAGTGACATCTCTCTAATATACGTTTTGAGCCTATTGTGGAAAACAATCCCATAGATGATAGTGCCTATCATTTGAAAAACAGCGCCTTCTCTCGTCCCTGGTGAGCAGTAGATGTTCCACGGGAGTTTGTAATTGTGTCGTATAGACACATCATTCAAACAGATGACGCTTAGCGACAAAAAATTCGCATAGTAACAAAGGTCACGTGACAGTTAGTAACAGGTAGAAAAATTCGGAGACTACCCACCTGCTATGGGTGGTGTAGGGGTATAGCACGCGTCACGGAATGACGAGGATCCGGGTTCGATTCCCGGCCATAGCTTTACTTTTCGGATTTTTCTATGTGTTCTAATTTTCATAGACATTTAGAAATTAAACAATCCCAATTTACGCTTGACTTTCTTCTCACTGAGATATTATGTATTATCTGGGTGTGTAATGATTGATATAAAAATATTTAATATATTTTCTATCGATATATCAACATTTGATATAATTTCAAAGGGTATAATCACTCATCGTGTATAATAAACGTTTGGTATAATTTTAAAATATATAAATTTATTTCGTATATTTATCGTTCGGTATAACGCTTATTTCTTATAACGATTATATGGTATAACGCTCGTTTTATATACAAAAATATTTTTTATAGCAGTTCGTTTTTGTTGGGGGACGCAGTTTAAACCTAACCTAACCTACTTTTTGGTAGCAGTTCGTTTTGTGATTATGTCTCTAATACATTATATCAATAATGGTTATGCCAATTGTTGTATTTTATATAAAAATAACGTTATACCATAAGTTCATTATAGGAAATAAGCATTATACTTAAAGAATGTTATATTAAATGATATTATATCAAATGATCATTATAAGAAATGATAATTATGTCATATGTAAATATATTAAGTGTTGTTATATGATTTAATAATTATATCAAATGAGCGTTATTGCTACTAATATTATACCAAAAATTTTTATATACATCGTTACGCACCCGTATTATCTTTCTTTGTGAAATCTGGGGTTTCACTAACACAAAATGATGCTTCAAATGTTAGTGGAACATAATATTGTTGCTCAGAATATCGTATAGAGTGCTTTATATCTAAGCTTTCATATCGACACCTCCTACGCATAAGATCGTATCCCTAAATCGACGATTTTTCAGGAGAGCGATTATAAGATTTTTTTATGTATTTTTCAAGTTTGAAATATGTCCAAAGTTTAAAGCGTTTGATGATTTCGGGGTTACCTCGATAGTTTAAAAATTGGTATAAAATCTATTTTTCCACATGCGGTGAATTTGTGGCATGTAGAAGAAAATACAATCGATGAAGACTTGGATTGGAAGCAGTAAACGCAAATAAAAAAGAATGATTTCCTCATTACAACTGCTTTTTAAAGTCGCCGCGTAAATCAAAGTCAGAAAGAAAGGTTTACGGTACCTAAATATTATCACTTCATCACTACAACTTTCGTGATTGGTCAGATTCTATACATCTCTACTCCGCTCTGCTTCTGTGACAGCGCACTCTGACATTGGTGCATCGTTGTCAACTAACTATAAGTACTCTATCGATTGAGTTATTTTTATCCACGACGGAACGGAAAAGGTGTAGGTATACGTTTAGGGCGAGAGGTTGTTACCAGGCACCTAAATGTTGTCACTAGGTTGCCCATCCACAAGAGATGAGCGAGAAAGCAGAGCGGCGTGCGAGGAAAACCCACCAATAGGAAAGCACGGATGAGCGAGGTTAGGAAAATAATGCGATCCTATTGGTTGGATTTTTCTTCGCACACTGTTCCGCTTCCTAACATGGTACGTAACCTATGGCTTATTAACATCAAAATGCTATTTTTATCACGTGATATCATAGCAGGTCGACAAAACCGCCTTGTTAAGATGAAGAGGCGCGATACCTAAAATTGGCAAATTAGTACGTTCTGATGCTAACTTTCACGTCATGTGATAATACGCAATTTATATCAAAAGTTTACGCTGTAACAAGTCCATTATTACCCGATTACGGCAAAGCCAAAGGAGGGTTATGATTTCGACAGGCTATGTATGTATGTTCATCTGTTCTCTCATAGATCCTAAACTACTTATTAGAATAACACAAATGAGGTTAGAAGCGTCTTGATCATCCGCTGGTTATAGGCTATATGACATGTCACTAAGTCTAATGTAGCCCCCTCTAGCGAGCATAAAGTACTGTTAATAAAAAAATAAGATAAATTTGTTTGGTATCATTGGAAAAGTGATACTTTTATACATTATATCAAAAATATATACATTACTAGCTGTTTCATACTTTATCAGACGTTTTTTGTCGTAGTTGGGTTTTAGTTTTCTACTTTTTTTTAAACTAATGATTTTAAAGTTCACTGAGCTACTGTGTAGCAGGTACAATAAAGCAAGTTTTATTTATACCCAGTTTAATTAAGCTTTTACGTGCGTATAACCATCGGTTTTCCTGCTCATACAATAGCAATATTATACCATTTGTAAAAGCAGTATGCTTAGTGCAAAGGTCCGGTCGCAAAATACTATCAATACAGAACAGCAAGTGGCGCTGCCAATTTTTCCTTTGTAATTGAGACGTTTATGTGAACGCGTTCGAGTTTTTGGTGTGGAAACTTATACTAGAGGCTCAGAATACATAATATAACAAACACATGTATTGATTCCGATTTATGAACGGTTTATTTGTGTAGCTCAGCATTGAAGGCATATAAGCTTACATCAAATATTTGTAACCACGTCTTATTTTGCTTGTCGAGACCACTTTAGAACGTAACGAGGGAACCTAAATGGATGCTAAAGGTTCGAAAGAAAATGAACGAAGTATTTAATTAGACATTTTTCAATGTTCTTGAGTTAAGTGTAGTACCGAAATAATCTTTGCTTTTTGAAATAAATTGTAAAGGTTGATGCTGAAATCATAATTACACCGATTTTTTGAAGCTGAATATACCTAACTATAAGGGTAATAATTAAAAAAAAAAAAATGTTTTCCGTTGCTTTCAATGACGTCACCCAAAATAAAGAAGCTAATAATCACTACATGGTATAAAATAAAGTCGCTTTCTCTGTCCCTATGTCCCTATGTATGCTTATATCTTAAAAACTACACAACGGATTTTGATGCGGTTTTTTTTAATAGATAGAGTGATTCAAGAGGAAGGTTTTTGTGTTTGATTCTACGCGGACGAAGTCGCGGGCAGAAGCTAGTAGCTAATATTATGTTTATTTCGTGGTCATTTTTAAGCCTTTTTTCGTGTAGAACTTGTTTTGACTTAAAAGTAATACAGGCAGGCATGAAATATAATCCCAGTCAACGTTAATGAACTGAAATAGGTTTTCGTTAAAAATATATTTTTAAAACAAGCTTCATTTCGGTACTAGGTACTTTTTAAAGAAATCAATTTTAGAAGTGCGTCTGGCTAACAAGAAGGTTTAATTTTAACAAAATATGCAGGGAAACATTGTATGGAAAAAAAAATACTAATCACGCCACTTATGGATCAAGGAAAGGAATTGGAAAAAAGAAAACTTGCTAAGCTATTAAGAATTAGTAAATAATATGAATAATAATTTTCTAATCATCTAAGTAAGCAAGCAGCTTTGAAAGAACTTGATGTCCAGTTAAATCTTATTTATTATTAGCGAAACTGTTTATGAACTTTGCATTCTTTCACATTTATGTTTTTGGTGGGATTCGGTATAGGAGTTTTCTGGGTTATGCATTATATTTACATTTATTTTATATGACACAGTATTGTGCGTATATTTAATGTTTCTTACGTGATTTATGTCTGTTTCTTTTTATTTGTACAATAAAGAATTTACTTACCTACTTACTTACTTACTTACTAACAAATCTTTTGTTACAGCACAACGAGTTCTACCCAAGATGACGATGCAGACTGGTCGAGAAACATCTTGATTGCGGAATATTTAGGACAAAATGACACAAACAGTACTTTGGGTAAGTAAGTATATTAGTATTCTATCTTTTTTTGTTAATATGGCTCTTGAACTTCCTTGATTGAGTATGTATAACATCTGTAAAAGTGCTCCCTGTGGTCATTATCTTCTTATTTAGAATACATTTTAGTACTTTGAAAAATCAAAATCAAAGACGCTATATCAATGATATTTTGAGTCAGTAAATAGCAGATACCACCAATCGACCATCAGTTAAATGAAATTATGTGGTGGAAACAATTTTATTCAACTTTTGTCCAGCAACATCAATGTCAAAGCGCAAGGCAAATTTTCTGTCTTACTCTAACGTTTGATAAGCGAGACAGACAACACATTGGCAGCAATGTCGTTTTCATCACTTTCCGCCTCGAATAGGGACGTTAAACGGGGCTTTGTGTAAGATTTACCCTCAAAACTCTACATATTACGACGAGAATATTTTCTATTCACGGTTGAGATTTTCCTTTGTGTTTTTTTCTGCACAGGTAAACGTAGTAACAGAGATTTGTTGAATATTATTTCGTGATAAATTCACACAGTACCTACGGGATTTTGATTCAACTTTTTAAGATTAATAATAATTATATTTTTTTATGTTATTCGTTTTTTAGTAATAGCTCTCATAGCACTGCCATGGGAATTAGTTGATAAATACTTTGATTGATAGTCAATAGTAACAACTTGTTAGCTATTTTATTTGCATTCCTTAAAGTGTGTCAGAATATCAATTCTAATGAGTTTACTAGCGAATGTTACGTTACTTTTAAGTAAACGCTTGCAAAATACACAAGGAGGTTTCCAGCGAGGATTCTTGCAAGCATTCTGGCGAAATTACAGTGAATTATATTTAGGCCGGAATGATATTAAAAAATGTTCGCAGCAATGTTTACCACTATGCTTCGTTTGCTCGTTGCTCAATTGAATGTTCTGTTTATAAGTGAATGTTTAAGCACCTCTAAGAGAGAAATTTTCATAAAAGAACTTGCAGTTATTTTTTACATTTTGAATCGATAACGAGTATTATGGGCGCCAAGTAATCAAGGCGTAGTTTACATTATCAAATGAATCAAGAATTTGACTTCTTGATTTTTTATTTACTTTTACGGTTTCACCCGTTAGAAATTAAATTTCTAACGACACTGAAAATAAGAACACAGAAAAATTCGAATAGTAATGTTATGGCCGGGAATTGAACCCGGATCCTCATCATTCCGCGATGCGAGCTATAGGTACCGCTACACCACCCATAGCAGATCCCCGGCCATAACTTTACTTTTCGGATTTTTCTGTGTTCTTATTTTCAGTGTCGTTTAGAAATGTAGTTTACATTGCAAAGACCAAAGATTAGAGTAGTAATAAGTAATAAAGTTAAACATTATAAAATATTAAAATAATTACGAAAAATACTATGACCACATTCATCTCCTTTAGCCTCGGTTAGCCATTTGTATCCAAGATGATATTTGACATAAGTACCTACCGTCTTTTAGCTCTCCTTTTTGGCGTCTCCGCAAACCATTATTTAGGCGGATCTGGCTTAAACGTTTTTACCGCATTAAAGCTCTTTACAACCTTATAAATTGCCTTCACTATTTTCCTAGGCACATTCGCATGATTGAAAAGAATACATATATAATAATCATATTCGCACGGGTTTAATTACCCCATTGTTATTAGAGTAGTATTTATAATATTCCGAATCCGTAGACTACCTTGGTATAAAATATAAAGGTCCAATTATAGTGTAATAATTGAGTTAGGTAGGTACACTTATAAGCAGAAAAAGATGCATTAAAAATCACATTTTCAACAAAAACCTCACTCGCTTGTTCGTATGATATTTATGTATATGTATTTTAAAGAAAGAAAGAAAGAAAGAAACGTTTATTACCACGTTAACGAGAAATTCGATATAAAAAAAACAAAAGAATGTAACCAAATTAACTTAATTTAACAAACTCTTAACTCTCAACTTGCAAAGCAGATCCTTTAACCAAAAAAGTCCAATTAGTTCGTGTATGTCTGCAATTTAAAACACTGGTGGGCAAATCTGGAGCTATGGAGCAAGCAATAAATTACCAAATCCCCTGTAATTTTTCGTGGCCGGTCGGACTTTTTCCGGGGAGAATCCCCTACAAAAGTGTGTAATAGCGCACACATTTCCAGCTCGTTAGTGAGAGTCAAGCCACTTACTCTAATTTACGCAGTGCAAGAACATTTGTGTGAGCTGGTACGCTGCAGTAACAACTAAGAATTATTGGCTGCAAAAGCCCTTATGTAAGCCTATAAGTACGTATCAAAGTTACGTAACAAGTTCGAACGCGCAGAAAATCCCCCTTCACCAATAAATAACTTATGATTCGATGATTTACTTTTAACACACATCAAAAAAGGTTCTGAGTTTGGCTGTATTTTTTGTACGAGTAGGTACGTGTCCGACGATATTTTCACCTCCCGTGTAACAATTTCAATTGATCTTTTTTGTTCCATACTGTGTATTTTGGTATCACAAACGTAGCCTTATTTCAAACGATTCAGCAATAACATTTGAAGCCGCATATCGCATTTGTAGACGATTCATGTTTGTGTCAAAGAAAAAGATGCAAGATAATTAATCACCCATTTAATTATTTACTAACATAGACCTACAGTGATATTCGAACATAATGAATCGAATCATTCGCTAATCAAAGTCAAGTCTACTTGACATGTTTCAGACTTATTCCTAGTTCTTCTTCTCAGAGCGTTTAGATCGATAGCAGTGATACACACTCCAGACCAGCATTGGATTAGATCGCAAACATGACGAACAGCCTCGACTTCCTAATGTTAATGATCGTGTTTCACGTTTTATTATTGTTGCAGAAACTTTGTACGATGTGCCGACGGGCATGATAGTGCTGTTGTCGTTTCTCTACGGGACGATATCGGTACTCGCTGTCGTCGGCAACTTCCTAGTGATGTGGGTGGTTGCCACGTCACGTCGCATGCAGAGCGTCACCAACTGCTATATAGCGAACCTAGCGCTGGCCGACATCGTCATAGGGCTGTTTGCTGTGCCATTCCAGGTAAGTGCAGGGTATAAATAGCCAGCCAGCGACGTTTGATGGTTCCGTGGGATATTTTTGCTAAAGCAAGCCATGCATTGTCTGTAGCAGTACAAAGAATCTGATCATTCGACTACACTTTAAAACAAACAAATATCGTAATATAAAATGCACAGGTACGTTGCATTTAAAAATGCTACTCTAGGTCAGTAGATAATAAAGATGTGTGACTGTATTTTTAGTTTCTTTTGTTCATGTGAAAATATTTGCGTAAATACCTCGAGTAATCTGTTATAACAGGGGCGGTGTCCTGAAAAAATAAACTGGTTTGCAGCGAACTTTGCCATAGTGAGTAATTAGAATTGCGATAGGTACTTCATGAATATTTATAAAGTATTGACCAAACAAAGGAAAAAAAATATTCCTTGGATTTTGCATTTAAAAGACGTTTAAGTTTATTTGGCAATGCGAAGAATATAAAGAAGCCCTTAAACGCGTTGATGTCTCTCTTCAAAAGAAATTAAAAGTCCTTTGTAACCCTTATAACGACCGTTAGTTAATGTTACAATAAATACAGTTATTTTTAATTGTCATCAAGCCGGTTTTTAACTAGATTTACTTAAGAAATGTGGTGTGAAATATTCACATTCATGATTTTCATTCCACTTTACCTGTTCCCATGGGCAGTAATCCAATCTTGAAAGTCGATTTTGACCCACTTCCCGTTATTGGGTTTGGTTGGTTAAGATTTAGGACACGTAATCCGAGGATTTATACAGATAAAGTTTATTTAACTTACTGAGTGCTATAAGGAAGCAATGAGGGTCAGAAAATACGTTTTACTATTATGCATTTTGTACAGTCGTCATCACATACATCGGAACCGTCTAGTTATTCCAAAACATCTGAACATACACTTACGCGCTTACTTATTTTTGAGTGTCAAGGATATTTTGAGACTGTCCAGGTTACTGCCATTTCCTTAAGGCATTAATAGCAAATCAAGCCATTTATAGCTAATTTTACTGCTTAACAGCAGAGCTTGTACTGTTGTGTTCCGTTGCGGAGACGAAGATAGCTGGAGGAATTTTCAATGTTTTCTCTCTCAGTGTCTCGCGCTCGGACACCATAACTTTTTTCTAATGAGTTTGTAAATTAAAATACTAAAGAGGTGATATTCAGAGCCTTTAAACCGCTTTGACTAGACAAAGGAGTTCCGAGAGGTAGAGACGCTTAATGTTGTAGGTGGTGTTGAATTATTAAATTGTTGCCTAAAGAATTTAGGTTGCAAAGTAAGAGCACACTAATCCGTATATTTATGTGTTTTGCCTCGTCTCGCTTAGCTACAGCACAAAGGGCAAGGCGTTTTATAAAAGTGTCAGTATGGTGCCAGCTTAGGGAACGCGTAATCCGCAGTAAAATGGTTACACGATTAAATACCTAAATCACAAACTGGGATCTAATATGATATGAAATAACCACGAATAAGCACAATAAGTGAAGTAGTATGCGTAGGTTTGCGCAGCAAATAAACAATATAAATTTAGGGTAACTTCGCCTTTGTGTATTTGTCATTCCTGTATTCATCTTTTTTATGTTTTATGTACAATACTATATACTATATATACTATAATATACTATATACTATATAACATTATAAATGCGAAAGTAACTCTGTCTGTCTGTCTGTCTGTCTCTCTGTCTGTTACCTTTTCACGCTTAAACCGCTGGTCCGATTTAGTTGAAATTTGGTATACAGATAGTTTGAGTCCCGGGAAAGGACATAGGATAGTTTTTATCCCGGAAAATTGCATAGTTCCCGCGGGATAGCACAGCCCAAACCCCTGGAATTTTTCAAATTTAAGGCGGAACAAAGTTCGCCGGGTCAGCTAGTGTACAATAAAGAGGTATACATGCATACGTTAATTATTGTGAGAATTCGATAAATTACAGTAGCATTTTATCATCATCATAATTTAAAGCCATAAGTTCTCCATAACACACATGCTTACTCTCAGAGTAAGAAGATTTGGTCCGTAGTTCACGCGGGCTCAATGAGGATTGAGAATTTCACACACATTGAACTACAAAACTAGTTTGCAGGTGTGCGCATATGCATCCTAGTGATGTTTTCCTTCGCCGAGAAGCGTATGGTGAATTTCAAATGTAATTTCGCACAAGAATTCGGAAATACCCAGAGCTCCGACGGCTCCACGGCTTTTTACTTTTTTCTCTGTATTTTCTGTTTTTTTTTTTTTAATATTTATGTGCAATAAAGAGTTTACATACATACATACATACAATAAGCTTAACTCAATACGGCATGGTACCTTACTGGAGCAGGATTACAATTAGCAAGAACTTTTGTTGATAAAACTAAGCCCTAAAATATTAGCGGCTTAGCATTGAGAAATTAGCAAGTACTATTGCTAGTCAACGTCCATGGCCATTGGTACATAATACTCGTACTATGCTTATTGGTTGACCTTTGGCACTATTTGGCACGATCCATTTGTACAAAGCAATGTTTGTTTACGGCGAATAAAAGAGACACGTTTGTGAGACCGTGTCCCTGGATTAAACAAAAGCAATACGAACGAAGTTTCCTGCTTGTTGACAGTTCGTTTTGTACAAAACGCAGTTTACGCTATCTATACGACACTACCCATACCCATTTTAACCGCAGTCGTAACGTGTGCGTATGGGCTAGATGGATGTACTATAATCAGAAAATTTACTTATGCCATATTAGCTAGTTCTGTACAGTAGATACGTACTTTGCTAGAAGGGCTTTTTATATTCCGTCTTTTATTTACATTTATTTGTCCAAGACTGAGGTATCTGTTTCACCATCTCCTTTTAACATCTGCTTGTATAATCTTACACAGTCTGACAGAAATAAGCGAATGCGATTGTGAACGCGCAGCACGTTTGAAAACTAGTCTTGTTCCGTACGAAACCCTACAGTAGGATCAATGTGTAAAACAGGGATTGTATGTATGTATCTATGTACAGTCAGGGGCATAAACATATGTACGTTACCAAGACGTCAAAAACATCTATACACCTTTAGGCCACAAACAATAAGGTCGGTGATACATATATTAGACGTGTTTGGCTGTATCGATATTTATGCCCTCGACTGTACTACCTACTTCATTTTATTTTAATCGTAACGTAAATTTGGTGTCACCGCCAGCGAGTGCAATATAAAGGTAGAACCTAAAGTTCGATTTCTTTCAACAGTTCCAAGCGGCATTGCTGCAGCGATGGCTGCTACCGCACTTCATGTGTCCCTTCTGCCCATTCGTGCAGGCGCTCAGCGTTAACGTGAGCGTGTTCACACTGACCGCCATCGCCATCGATCGCCACCGAGCGATCATCACGCCTCTAAGGTAGGTACCGTGGACGAACGACAGGTTTGACTATGTCCATTATAATAACGCCATCACGATAACACGGTCGAATTCATGCAATATTTAGATAACGCTCTTAAATTGCACGAGGATTGAGAGCTAACCGATAAGTCAACAGTTTTTCTCTTGGTACATGGCATTGCGTACATTTCCAGTTATTATAATTTATTGAGTTAACATATACATCAGCGTCATCTATTGTCTCTACATTGATAAAATCAAATAAAAACTCGAGAGTCATAGATAGGGTTGCCATACGTCGCGTATATACGAGACTGACACCGTATTTAAGTTTCACGTCCCGTATTGTTGTTACTTGTCTCGTTTTTATCCCGTTTATCAATATATTTCAATATACACGTACTAAAGGCTCGAAGCCGACGGCAGGCGTGAGACGCGCGGGGGCGCGCAGTTGCGAGGGGACGTGAGGGAGGGGCGGTGCGGACCGCTCGCTCACACGCTCGGTCACTATCAATTCAATAAGTCCCGTATCAGTTCTCAACAATAATGGCAACCCTAGTCACAGACCATCATACCTTGTTGATCGATACTTGTCTTGTTGAGACATCTTTCAGGGATTGTTGTAGTTTACATTATTTTATAAGCTGTTGTTATCTACCGCATTCGAGACTTTTTTGCACCTAATGGTATGTACGGTCAAGTGCAAAAATAAGTATCGATAGGAACTTCTCAAAAATATGTCCCACGATCTTATTACGCTGGCGTAAGAGCGTATGGTACTTATTTTTGAAACTTTATCTAGATACATATTATTACACTTGACTGTACATGCGATGGGTGTTGACACCCATTGTTAGTGTTATAGGATTGTAGATGCGTTGCCAGGCTAGTGGGTCATAATAGAATAGAATACCTCGAGTGCCCGAATTCCAGCGACTTTTACACTCTCTACGGCAGAACACAGCTGCAATGCATCGCTATTGCATGAAGGCTGGATTAGCGAGTGACATCGATCCAGATACGCCTTGCCACCGACAATTAATTTAGATCCCCTTTTTACCTACCTATACACCCACAATCACTGGTTGACTTCATTAGTTGAATAGGCTTGAAATTCGGTATTATATAATCACTTAGAACTAATTACAATACTAAAGGCCTAGTGAAAGGATAATGTAGATTGTAGAGAATCTGTATAGAAAATCACTAACGGGATGCACGTAGACATTACAGCGTATCTGTAGGTACCTATAATATGTAACATACGATTTGTCCCTTTGTAGCGACCCTAGCGCCACCTAGTTGACTACATAATTATTACGACGCACGAGTAGCTAGCGCCAGCTCTAGTGACAGCTGTCACATCGTTCTACATCCCGCTAACGAAGTTTCTCAACACGGATGCATAAATACAACTTTCAACTCTCCTCCTTCGGACTTCGGTCCCCAGGCATAATATCGGCCTGGAGAGAGATCTCTCTATTGTGGCTCTCCTTAAACATACAAATACGATTTAAATTTCCAGCTCCTTGGGGTGCCATTTAGGTAGACACATTTCAATCACAGAACAAAGGTAGACAACAAAGAGATTGGTCCCCCATGGGTCACTTGTAGAGAATCACTAATGTACCAAAACAGTAGGTAAATAAGGGTTCGCTAAGCCCGGCCCTGGTTTGGACTTTGTTTCGTAGAGCAACAAAGTACTTAGCATGTACAGTCAACGTCAAAAGTAAGTGATCAAAATCAACGTTTCAAAACATGTTCTAGCATTACGTGCCAGATATAACAAGTCATTCCAAAGTGTCAGTTTTAAATGATCTTTTAATTTATCAAAAGAAAGTAAAGAAAGTAAAAGGAAGTTGTTGTAATATTCTGTATGCCTTTTTTCTGTTTTGGTTGTTATATGTGGTGTTGTTCACTAAAGAGTTATTGTATTGTATTGTATTGTAATCATAAGTAACAGCACCGAGGCAGAAATGAAGTGACAAATCAACGTTGCAAAATAAAATAATAATATACGATGTCATAATTATGAATGTGTCAAGTAAATAACACTTTTGTTATCTAAATGGAAGCAAATCTAGGCTATACCTACTGAGTATTTTTTGGTGAACGGAGTTTTATTAGTAGGTAATTTGACATAGTTCTCCCCCCTTTATCACCTCAGAAGTGGCTATCGCCGTTTTTCATTTGATAGACGGTTACTGGTAAAACTAAATTAAGTCGCTTACCTTCAAACTCAGATGAGCCCCTTCTGAAATGTTTATGGTTTGAATACCTATTAAAAAAGATAAGACGAAGGCTTTACCTTAACATTTGTCTGTCTTTATTAGTCTCTTTTAACAGTTACGTTAGTATTATTAAGTTACGTAACAACGGGGCTTAATTAAAAGAGTAGTCTGTGGATAAATGTTTTATTTTTCAATTTTAATCCTTAATTAATTTCTATAAATACATCCCTAGGTGGTCTTTCTTCATTATCTTGTCCCTGCAACAGCGTCCAGGGAGTGCCACTGGTATTAATTATGTGGAAAATAGGAAAGTGCTTTTGCATGCACGGATATAGCTACCATCTAGGTACTAGATAACAAAAGCTATAAGTTTGCTTTGAGAAATAATGCTCTCCCGTAATTTACCAAGCAGAATGAGATCGCCCCAGGGAGAATTAAACAATTACGCAACGGCTTTGATGCGGTTTTTTTTAATAGAGTGACTCAAGAGGATGATTTATATGTATAATTCTACGCAGACGAAGTTGCGAGCAGAAGCTAGTATCTTATAAAATTATACTCTATGACACAACGAGGAAAACGAGCAAGTGTCCATCATAAGGAAAGTAATTCAATAACACACACACAGTGCAATTATAAAATTCAAACTCAACTTAAATTTAATGACAAATAAAAGTGTCTGTGTCAGTTTTATTCAATCAAGAGAAGTGAAAAGTTTTGATTCTATCACAGGTATAACTTCGAACCCGTGTACATTTAAACTTCCTAAATTAGTTTGTCGAGATTAATAACTTTCAATTATACTAACTATTTGGCTAATCATATTACCAAGCGAGTGAAAATTATTTGGCTCAATACCTCTCTTGAACAACTAATTTGTTCTACGTCATACCTAAACTGTTTTTATTTAGGATAATGTCAAATATATTTAAAATAATGATAATTCAGTTGACTTAATGATTAAGTTCCTGCTCCAATTAGTGATAACGAGTATGGTTACACATTTTCTTTAGCGTAATAATATTTTGATCGCGTGCTTGATACGTCGCCGTTCGTTTAATGAAAGGTCGTCAGTTAAAAAATAATTAAATTCCTCGAAAATATCAAGATCATATAGCTCCAGCATTGTAATTAGAGATACCTTCACTTTAATCTGTTATAGCCATCGGTTTAATTGCATGGGTTATGCTGTAGATGTGTTTGTTCCAAACTTCATTTAACAAAAGCGCTTTACAAACCTACTTCCCTAATTCAATACAACATGCCAGCCCACATAGTGGTATACTGAACTTTTGGGCGCGTATTCCAAAATTAATAGTTCACAACATTGGTCAACCTACGCCACGAAACAATAAACGAATGAAATAGACGAAGAAGTTAATTTCAAAGCTTCAATGAACTGTAGCAAACAATTGTTGTACCAGTAATCACCAAGTCCATTTGAGTCCGAAATAAAATCTGACATCTACGATTTTCTCGAAACTTATTACATCTAATATATCTCAAACGGCTTGGTAAAACTCTGATATCGTTCCTCGTATTTTCGTTTGAAATTTTCCACACGAATAAATTGCGGTGACATTCATCCGCTGACTAAAAATATAGTCGACGGCAGTCGTAAGCCCCTACGATGTAAGCGACTTAAACCTTATTTTTATCGGCTATTTCGCTTCAGGTTCTTATTTGTTTTTAGTTACTCAAATCAAATATGGAAAGGCACTTGAAATGTCTGAGGGTACTATAAAGTTTAATGCCCTTGATAATAATGTTACTCACGTGCTCGTGTTCACACACTTTGCAAACGCCTTCAACCACAGACCACCTAGCAATAGACATGTAATACAAGGCGGCATTTTCTGGATCCTATGAGCGTAATTTGCGCCTATAACTTCGAACACAAACGCGCGCTCATTCAGACCATTCAGTAGCGACCAGGAAACAGACCCGTAAGCAGCGAGTTACTGTGACCTAAAAACTACAATACTAAAAATACAAAAAATGCCAGTTTGCGCTGTAAGATGGTGTGGAAGCGACAGTCGCAAAAATAATTACAAGAAGGATAATATCACGTTTCATCGGTTAGTACAAAGTTACGATAATACTTTAATAACAAAAATCACGGAGTTCTATTAACACTGGTCGCTAATAAGTACCAAGTCTATGTATGTCCTTGTTTAGCACGCTTTGCGTCGCGTTACATCTCTTTCTTGCATTCAACGGCACTTGTAAGTAGAGATGCGACCAATCCGTATCGATATAACTCACACGTTTCGGAAGCTTTTTAAAGGCCAGATATGGCAGATTTTTAGAATATTCGAAAGGTGGAGCATGCACACTGGCGCCGTAACGCGTTAAGTTACGCAGCGGTTTCCGGTTACCTTCCGATAAGAAGTTATCACTTCAAAATCTAACCGGCCAGTAACTTATCGATATACAATATCGACATACCCTCATCTCTTTTTTCTTTCTCCGTGACGTCACCCCTGCCGCCCGCTTACCTCGCGTTCCGCCAATGCCGGCAGAAATGTTTGCTTAGAAATTCGTAAAGATTGCAAGTCTCTGGGGGTAGGTAGTCTATGCCTTCAACGCATAATGCAATGTTTTGTGACGTTATACTTGTAAACTACATACAATATGAGGCACAAAGAAAAATGAAATGTTTATAGGTATAATTAGATTGTTTTATTTTTTACTAGCTTCTGCCCGCGACTTCGTCTGCGTAGAATTATACATAAAAACCTTCCTCTTGAATCACTCTATCTATTAAAAAAAACCTCATCAAAATCCGTTGTTTACTTTTGAAGATATAAGCATACATAGGGACATAGGGGCATAGGGACAGAGAAAGCGACTTTGTTTTATACTATGTAGTGATAGTAAGTGATAGTGATACATAACCTATAAACTTTACTTTGCAAACAGTTTAGCTGGTGTTGTGATCACAAACATCCATGGTCACCAACAACTCACACGGGCCTGCTGTTTTGTTGCCAGCCTTGCAAAATTGTATTCTCGAACTTCATTAATTTAACATGTTTATTTATTCTTTATTATTATTACTATCAATAACGTAACGCCACAAAAAGTGCAAAATCTTGAGAAGTAATTAAATTAACTCACAAATTAAATTAAGTAGGTACTCCATAAGTAAGTGGATAATATTTCGCGTTCAAAGTGTAGTAGGTAGCATTGTGGCTAAGCCGAAATAAATGAGGTATTCGAAATTTCCCAAGTAGTAGTTGTTTGAATGTTAGTTCGTTCAATGTACCTACTTTTAACTTTGCTCTTTGCATGAATCGAGATATTTCGAATGTCACCAAAACCTCACATTTTAACGGAAAATCAACTTACATAACGTTTTGTAGCAAGCATTAAAGCGCACTATTTCTTGGAAACTTTGTCATTTAACCGTTCGCCTTCTTATAATTATAAATGAACAATTTAGTATCGTAGACAATAAATGTCTCAGTAACTACAAAGAGTAGTAGTTTCTAAATTGAGTAAAAGACTGGAGGAATTCCTACTAGTTTTAGGCAATTTATCACGGCAGTGTTGTATTGCCTAACCCGGTAAACTGAAATACGTGTTGTTTTTGGAAACACAAATAGCAGCTATTAATCCCCAAAGTTTTAACGACGGCCATTCCTGGACAAATCGTTCATGCTGCAGATGTTAGATTATTGGAAATACTGCACAATGAAAGTTATTAAAAGAGTTATTCAAATGTTTTGAATGTGGGCGAAGTGATTGACGGCTAGTCATCATAGAGTTGACACTACATTCTGTCCCTCAGGTTGAGCAGTCAATTACGTTCGCATTTAATGTGTATTTGCTTGTCATTCATTTCAATTAGTGTACCCAAAAGGTGTAATTTAATTTAACTCGTCTTTATATAATCATCCATAGCAGTTTTCAAACGCTGAATTCAATTAGGGTCGGAGACCGACACGAAATAAAGCCATGAAAGGTGTTTAAAGTAACTTTATCCGGTCGAGCTTCATGTACATAAGTATCTGGTTTGTTAGAAAAGACCAGCATCTGCCCTGAAAAATAAAGACTGAAGTTAAAAAACAATCTTTCATGCCTGGACGGCTGAACAGATCTAGATGACATTTGGAACAGAGATAGATTATATAATAGTCTGGAATAACACAACGCTTACTTTTTATCCCGGAGATTTGCATAGTGTCCGCGTGACAGTGATAAGCAAATTCTTTGCAGACGAAGTCGCCGGCAACAGCAGGTCTTACATTATTGTTCTGGTAAAACGGGCGGTATTTAGATATTGTTGGCCTTCTGTTGTTACTAATAGTGTCTGAATGGTTTCTCTGGAGAAATAGGTCACCATAATTAAATTATTGACACAAGTGTTTCTCCTAGTTCAGCCCTGATCTTCTAGGGCTACCTTGTAACAGTTAAATTGTGTTACATCTACAACCTTTTGGTAACTTGAGATTATACAAAACGGTTACGACAATTCATCATTTCTCTCAATTGTATTTATTTGAATAAAACTGAGCAGTACCTACCTGTTTGAGATTTTTAAGGAACACCTACTTATTTTTGCACATCATCATTTCCCGCCTATATAGGTACGTCCCACAGCTAGATACAGGCCTCCACTCAGAATGAGAGGGCTTAGGCTAGTTCCCACGCGGGCGCAGTGCGTATTGGGAGCTTCACACACACCACTGAATTGCTCGCAGATGTGTGTAGGTTGCCTCACGATGTCTTCCTTCACCAAAAACTCATGGTAAATTTTAAATGTATATATCGCACTTAAATTCCGAAAAACTCAGAGGTGCTAGCCCGGGCTCGAACCCACGACGCTCTGCTTGAGGGGCCACAAGTCAAACCACTAGCCTACCACGGCTATTTTTGCATGTACCTTTAGAAACAAGTTATAATATTCATTCATACACATCAGTTATAATATATCTGAACCATTAGATAAAAGGCAAGTGCTTCTGATAAAATCCATTCCAATATTCAACAACACGAGTATCTACTTCCAAAAACAATGAACATGCTAGCTAAAACTCATTGATAAGAAATCTATAGGTATGCTTCAACTACTGTTTATTAGGTAGGTACGTACACTTCCATGCTGGTGTGGGAGCAAAGGAAAAATAGAATGTACCAGTTGCTTCTCGTCCCGCGCAGATGGTAAAAGCCCATCAAGGGAATGTGCGAAATTCTTAGGAATCATGTTAAAGGCGATGCGGCTAGCAACCCATCACTATTTTGATTCCTTTTTCTACCTATACGCCTACAGCCATGCTAAACGTTGCCTTTAGGTTTTGTTACCTCAGGCTCTGTCTACCCCTTAAAGGATATAGACGTGATTTGTGTATGTATGTATGTGTACGTACAGTCGATGGCATAAATATCGATAGAGCCTAACACGTCAAATATATGTATCACCGATCTTATTGTTTGTGGCATAAAGATACATACATTATGTCCCGTCTTTATCCCTTACGAGGTAGACAGAGACTAAGGTAACAAAACCTTAAGGCCACGTATAGCATGATTAAGGGCGTACAGGTGGAAAGGGAAATCGAAATAATGATGGGCTGCTAGCCGCATCGTCTATAACATGATTCCTAAGACTTTCGCCCATTCCCTCGATGGGCTTTTACCATCAGCGCGGGAAGAGAAGCAACTGGTAAACTCTATGTTTTTTCTTTACTCCTAGACCAGCATGGAAAAAAGCATAAAGCAAGCATAAGCATAAAGGTGTATAGATGTTTTTGACGTCTTGACTGTAACAACATCAACGTCAGGGCCTGTACTTAGTTGGAAACAAGTTCAAAATGGTTGTAGCCAGAGCAATTTATGTTTTTTTTTGGAAAATATTCAACATCTGGCTATTTTTTTGAATAGCTACGGTGCTTTACGTGTAATTTTAGGAACCTTAATTTCCGAATCCACTAAATTTGGGTCTCGGAAAAAATCCATACGAATAAAATCGCTACGAATATATTTGTTTTGAACACATCCACATCACACAACATTAATTTGGATACCTGTAAAGTGAATCTAATATATCCACAACATCTTTAAACCTTGTATCCTCGTTTACGCTAATAATCACCAGTATTACGGCATTTTGTCATGGTTACGACATAGAAAGTACTTCCCATAACGTGGATTTGTTCCGCGGGTGTAGGCGACACATGAAACCCTGCGCGCTTATAGACCTTTAGTAGTCGATTTTCTTTATATTAAACTCTCAATGGCCCAAATCTAGAGCACTCCTGGATCAATTTGAATAACGGAACGAACTTTGATGGAATCATCGATGAAATGAAGCTATTAACACAAAGGTTAGTCTGATCAATTTATGGACTTAGATGGTGTCTCAGCACCATTTGATAAGTTCCTGATGTTATATGTGTAGGTATATAATGATAATAGCTCTATTTAAACTAACAAAATAGAAATGTATCTGTCAGATCATATGTCTGGTAATAAACAGAACTTTATCTGATAGCGGTGGAAATAATGGTTTCAAATTGTATAATTATTATTATAGGTGTCGCATATGTATCTATATTGAATCTTTGCATGTTACGTTCTACTAAAAAGGTATGTTTATGCTGACGGTATATTTTATTGCACTGTCATTGGGTTTACATTACCTGCCCATCGAATTTCAGCTCTATACGGCCCTAAAAAGTTGATAAAATTTGATTCCAAAAATTAGGAAAAAATACAATACCTATTTCGATTTTGTTTGCGTTAGAAAAGCTAACTGTTTATAAAATAACTAAAATCAAGGCATTTTTATGTTGGTACAAAGTATTCATTTTCAATTAGTTGAATAGAAGACACGTCAAAACTGTAAAACAAGAAAACAGTGTACTTACAGTCTGTTAATAGCGAACATAATAAAAGCGTATTTCTACTAATTAAACAATTTTGTTGCAGTGCCCATACATCGAAGCGAGTAGCCAAAGTGATTATAGTGTTTATATGGATGTTAGCGCTGTCGCTAGCAGCGCCCATGGCTATGTCATGGGAGGTGATTATGGAGGAGGAACAAGACCCAGGTATCGTAAAATGTAGTTCATATTCAACTAGTACGTCATCAAGATCCCCGACAGATATAAAAGTAGAAAACAGAGCAAAAAATACCCAAATAAGCCTTCTTTAGAACGACGTTAAAAACATTTCAAGGCACAAAATTGGATTTCATTTGGATCATCAGTCAAATTTCCCACTTCCTTTACACTTGAATAAACTTAAACAAAAGACTACACTCAATGGTTTAAAATGGCTTTCATCAGACTGATTCCAAGGTACCATAAAGTAAAGACGCACTGGCTTTTTGCCGAGGAAATGGAATGGGCTTAGATCTCGCTATAAACCGATATACCGTAGAGAGTGGTTTGGCGGTGAAGCAAAGTATATCAACGATGCTCTCCCGAGCACGACAGTTTCGTATGAAAATATACACAAATAAAAGCTGAGAGGCAATATTCCACATCACACATTCATATTTTACTTTGCTTTGTTCAATTGCTGTAAAGAGTTTTCTCCGCGACGGAAACGTACAAGATAATGTCACATTTTATCTAACAAAATGTTTCATTTCAGTTACCAAAATGTTCTTCAAGAAACCGTTCTGTGCACCCAGTGAATTCGGATCACATTCTTTAGCAATATATCGGCTACTGTTGTATATTTGTCAGGTAAGTTATTTATAGGATTCAGGAATCATTTACACAGTTGTTTGGTCACACACTCAATTTATTCCCCACCTTTAATCTTTCTTCTTTCTTGTGTACATGACGAAAAGTATACAGCCATGCCTTTTGACAATTTTATTTAGTACGCATGTTCGGCGCCTGGGCAATTTTGGGCCCAAAAATAAGTTTGAAACTTAATGTCACTTACATTATTTCTAGAGTTCATAGCAAACACAATTTTTGTTTCCCTGCGTATAACGGTCTGCCTCTGTTGTTCTGATATAATTTGCATCCCTAAAGATTGACAATAAAGGTTCTTAGTGTCGAGCTTTATACTGTCTTTATTTTGAAAGCATGCTCATATGATGTGACGTGAAAGCCACTCAATCAAAACGATATCACATCTTCCCAGAGGAGATTCATTACTTGGTCCTTTTTAAGGAAGCGAAACGAGATGCCTCGGGTATCGTCCGAAACGGCCAACAATTTATTAGGCCGAGATTTTTGGAGGCCACCTAATTATGAAAGATGATACATTCGTTAAATATTTCTTGCAATTTATTGGCCATTAAAAATAGCAACGCACATTCGATGAATTAAAATGAATTCTAAGAAAATAATTAAATTTATTATGGTCGAATTATGAGTGAATTATCAATAACATTAAATTAAAAAACGTAAAACCCCCACGCATTAATCGAGTAATCACGCGTAAATAAAAAAAAATAAAAATTATGCCAAAAATGCCTTACATACGTTTGGAAAAGAGCTGATACTCTTCAAACTACTGGACCGATTTTTACCAAACATAGCTAAGAACCACCGCAAGGAAACTGGCTTTCGAATGAAAAAACCGCATCGAAATCGGTGCATCCGCTTGAAAGCTACGATGCTAGATAGATACGTACACACGCACATACTCTCTCACACACACACACACAAACACACACACACACAAACACGCACACACACGCACTGACAGGCTATGGGTCGTGCTCCACCTAATTTGGTCCACCCGGAAAAAATGCTGCCATTATTTCGAATCACTGATTATTATTTTATTACAAAAATAGGTAGCTTAGGTTAGTTAGGTAACTTCATTTGCCCCAAGGGCAAAATATCCAGGAAAAGGGGCTAAACTGTTAGGTGACCACGACCCATAGCCGGGACATCGACCCTCCAACTTCGGGGGTTAAAAATAAAGTAATTTTCTCACAAAACATTTTTTCATTATCATGACCGAAAGTCACACTAATCCCACTTTTAATTATAATTCCGTGTTCTTTCTGCAGTACATCATTCCGCTGTGCGTTATAACGTTTGCGTACGCCCACTTAGCGCTGAAGCTATGGGGAGCCCGAGCTCCCGGCAACGCACTGGAAATACGTGACGCGAATCATATGAAAAACAAGAAAAAGGTAAGATAATGAAAACACGATTATCATACAGAACAAATGAAGGTGGAAAAAAAGGGAATTTTCAATGGCTTCAGTGTTAGTAGTTGTTTAATTTGTGTAAAAACAAGTACCCTTTCAAAATGTTTCGCTTAGATCTGATGCTATCAGGCTAGGCATCATGGTCATGGCAATAGCTGGTAAAACATTTATGATGTTACAATTTAATGCAAATTTATCGAATAAATTCTACGGTTAAATTGGGCATGTTGATGTCTGTTTCATGCCTGAAATATTCCAATTACTTTATGGACTTCCACGCCAGATACTTTTTGAGCATGAGTTTGAATTTACCCTTAATAACACATTTTTTGTTGAACTCCATCTGTTTATAAACAGGATAGCGCTTATGGAGGGGATTTCTAACATTTATGCCATTCTAATCTTTTCAACGCCAAGGACGCTAAAAAGCGTCAAGAACTGTCGTGCCTACGATGCCATCAACAAAAGATGTCTAAGCTTATGTGTGCTTCGATCACGAATAATTTCTTGCGACATGTGAAAATTTACTTGAGTAATAATTTCTTATCGGTCTAAAAAAATCTATTTATAAGCTCTATCAAATAAAGGTCAAATCGCAAATTTAACTATTAGATGAAACAGATTAAAATTACAATCGAAATTTAAAAATTACAGTAAAACTAAACGTGAACTCTCTTCTTATCTTAACCCTACCATAATACCTACTCCCACATCCCACCGGGTAGCGTAGTTATTTCCTACGGTTTTCCTATTTTTTCATTTTCAAAAATGCATTATAGACACAATTTTACTGCCAATAAAATATTGTAGGTACTTTTAGTTAATGTCATTCATTATATTATGTATTCCTTCCCAACATACTATACATAGAAGATAACCCCTAATATCCGTTTATACGCCCCGCTCAGAGATTGATTAGTACTTACGACTGACGATAGACATTATTCCAGAAAATTTAAAAGTCTGAAAGATCTTTTATTGTTTAGGTATTAAGGCAACCATTAAATTGCAGAAAATTTATACTGCCTGTTAGGCGGGTTTATCTTACGTTGATGAGTTACGGTCTTCCTTTTTTATATGGAGATTTGAAATACATGATTCGCAGCCAGCGGCATTTTGGGAAGCTTTTTACGGCCATCACTTTGTTGTTACGATAGCCATATCTTTACCGCAGAACAGAAGTTATTCTTTACTTTGTCTCGAATAAATCAACATGCAGATGTTACCATGAATATTATTCATAAAAAATAAATCATAAAACATAGGGTATAAATCAAGTTTTATATTTTTCATTCAGGTAATAAAAATGCTGGTGTTGGTCGTCGCCCTGTTTGCGCTTTGCTGGCTTCCGTTGCAAAGCTATTTATTGCTCCAATCATTTTTCCCGTCAATAAACGAGTAAGTAAACAGATCATTATTATCCACGCGAATTTAAACTAGGGTATGTATATTATTCGTTTTCTTTCTTTATTAATACCGATACTATTCGACACAATAGAGACTTAGGCTTACATGTTTTTATTTAATTTAATTAAGCGGTCCTGTAAAACTGATTGTATGTTTACTTGTTCAGGTTAAAAAGTTACAAAGATACTGTTTATTTCTCGCTTGATCTAGCTGCCGAATTTCAGTTTGTCTGACCCAACCCTTACCCGTGGTCCACCTATATTGTCCCCCTAGGTTTCGACGGAGCTCCTCCCAAGGGCGGAGCTCCTTTTTCTGGGTATTTTGCCTTTCGGGCAACTGAATGTACCTAACTAACCTAACTCTATTTTTCTATTTAAATATTATTGAGTGATTCGAAATAATAGCAGCATTTTCTCCGGGTGAGACAAATTAGTAGGACCACGGGTGGCCCTTACAAGTTACGTTAAAAGTGTAAAAAAGCTTTCTCAGCCGTTTACAGATATATCACCGCGGCAAAAGCATCCAAATATATTGGAACACGGTTTTATGTCAAAGGCTTAAGGCGCGTTCCTGTATATTTGGCCACTTTGATCGCCACTATATCTGACGCTGAATGTAGGTATGTTTGGGGCTTTAAATTGTACCAATAGTCTTACATTTCACTCTACTACCGTAACTGATATTGTTTTGAAATATAATAAGACAGCCCAGACTACCAGTAGCAGTCAACTAAAATAAAGTGCTTGGTGACAGTTATAAAATGTTTTTCTTTTTCAGATACAAATACATAAACGTATTATTTTTCTGCTTCGACTGGTTGGCAATGAGCAACTCCTGCTATAATCCGTTTATCTACGCTATTTACAATGTAAGTAACTAGTTCGTGTAAGTCTTCTATTAGTTTATTACTCCTATTAATCTTATGGGAGCCGGCTCCGTTTACCTTATTAGTTCCTACAAGGAGCGGCATCCTTAGCTTCGTTTGCACATTCATTAGATTCTGATCAGGCATCCATATTTGTGATATCGAGTTTCAGACTCAAAGGTAGTCGCAATTAGTTACTTGCATCAAAGGAGGTATATGGAACGTGCACGACGAAGGAACTGCCAACTGGTGGCGCCAAACTGAAACTTTTACCCCGTCAATAGTTGACAGTGACGTTAATAACGAGTAAATATATAATCTATCGTTGCATTTATTGAAATTGCAATTAATTAAAAAGATAATGAACAGAAGACAAAGGGCGTAAAATTGTATTAATCTTCTAACGAATAGTACTCACATGCCTGTCTGTACTCGCATGCATGGTATATTAGTTCGTGCGCGTCCCCTATATCCGTATAAAACAGTGAATTATCGTGAATTGCTTTACGTTAAAAAACAGCATTAAGAAAAGCACCTCGGATTTTTAACACCTGAAAGCCAACAAGGAACTTCAATATCAAATTTTGTGCCATTCCCAATATTACGCTTAAATTAATAGGACGTTATAGGTGAAAAACTTAAGTACCTATATTATATAGTAGTGTAACAGAACTGATATAGGACTTAAGTCATTTTTCAACTTGTCTATTCGCACACATTACTTACACATACAACAGGTCATTTACTTATGTTTTTCACCTATACGAAGTTTTAGCTAACAGCGACCTAAATGGGGTCTAATTTACCTACCGTGTTGAGGAATCCAATACCCGACCCCACTTAAACTTTTAATTAACAATCAACTGAGTTACCCACCGACATCAGTCAATTGTTATTTTTCAAACCTTTTTTTCTGTATTATGTAGGTACATACTTACCTTTTTCATTTGTGAAATTGAAAATTATTAAGGATAGTCAATTAACCTGTCATGACTTTTTCAGGAAAAGTTCAAAAAGGAATTCAAACAGCGTTTTACATTTGGACAGAAACCGACAAGATTTGAGAGCTACGAGGTAAGAATTTAAAACAGGAATTAAATTTAATTAAAAGATATCAGAATCTCTCTAAATTTAATTTCGAAATAGCATCTTTGAAATTTAACAAAAGAAAGGTCTTTCGAAAGAAAGCACTCATTTAAAGGTTCCATTTTCCTGCTACTCAAACCAAGTGACTCAAATTCAAAGAGTCAATTCATTTCGATAAAAATCTCTGTTGACACAGTAACGAATAAAGACGTCAAGAGGGCGTGATATTAACTCGGTGAGACATGCTACATCTGTTTGTTCTAGGACGGGCAGTCCTACCGCACCAGGATTTTATCATTCCGGTCAACGAATGAACGGAGCGTCTACGCGACGAGAAAATCGCTAAATCTAGCGCCTGTCGACATGTCACGAAACAGTCGGTCCTCCTGTCACTGCCTGCAAAATCAGGACACGCAAAGAGAAAATGGTTTTCGGTCAATGAAGCCAATTGATCTTGACGCTCACAATTTCAATAAAACGTTGAACAATAGCGGAACAAAAAGGCGGTTGGAGGCGCAAATCTCCAGAAATAACGACTTGCCGATTGGTGATGAGCGAGTCAGCGAGCTTTACATTTTCCCCAACAGCAACATCGTCGAATTCACAGACATATCTTACGACGACAAAGTATAATCCTAATAAATAAGTAAAATGTGATTGATGTCATAAAAATGCAGTAATTGTAAAAAATTAAGGAATGTGATCTAATTACTAATCGTGACGGACACAAAGTGTCGCAGCTTTAGGTAAGAAAATTATAATGTAAATATTTGCGTTTGAAATGTACTTAAACTATGGTAAATACTTTAGCTATAAGAACACGGAAAGTTGACTATTTAGTCGTAGTAGAAAAGTTTTAAAGTGTAATTAATCATTTGCAAAAGACTGTACAATTCCATAATATTTTAATTCACGTAGATAATAAGTATTCAGTGTATATTAACATTTTCTGATAAAGTGAGCCTATAGTCGCAATAGACACAGAAATAGAACAGAGGATTTATACCCCGTAAATCCCGCGTAACGATGTGGATAACCATTAATTTCATTCTTGGTTATAGTAAGGGTATTCCGTCTGAGGCGATGGCAAATTGCGATATTGTTTGGTTTACATTACGGAAATAAGTTAATGCGTTTGTAAAGCTAGTCAATTGTGTGAAAATGATAACGAGATACATTGTACAGTCGAAACAGAAACAGATTATGTTTAAAACGACTAAAATAGGCACATGCAAGTGATTGAACAATTTTTTATCAGAGTAAGTAACAACAAATTTTTACTACATTCGGGGTTACTGTTCCATCGTCTAAACAAATGTGAAATCATAGTTCATAGACAATTCGTAGATAAGCACATTGTTAACAAATAATTTCTCAAAGGTACTCGTAATAATAAACTGTCGATCTGATGCAGTCGCGTAAAATCAATAATAAATACAAAGACCCAACCGAAAAAAAAACGAAAGTTCCACAAGATTTATAGGATTCCGAACCCAAAACATAGGTACTCAACGGGAACTTATTAGAAAGCCTCCGCTATGTATCAGAAATCAAGCGAAGTAACGGAACGAATAACATTAAAAAATAGTAAATAAAACGTTTTAAACAGATATGTAATGTAAAGCCATAGAATGTGTATTCTTGGGATCTCTTTTCTAAGCTTGCATTAGACCGATACCTATACGTACATCAAATTCATTAACAAATTAGATAATTTGTAATGTCAGAAGTGTACAATTTTGAATAGATTCCCGGTGTGATGAAGACACTTAATTAATATTTTGCTACCGATTACTTTTGTTTTTACAAGGTAAGGCATTAAACCTCAATATACCGTAGTGAATAATTGTTTTCCTTCAGCTTAACTCGATATCGCAGCTACTCATAAAGTGCCAAAAAATTATCGTGTTAAACTACGCATATTAGGCAAAGTGGCACATCACGTTTTCGAGTTTACCCGGTGAAAAATATTTTTACATAAACAAGCCTTCTTAGGCTGATAAAAGTTTTGAATATCTTGTATCAATTTCTGCATGGTGAGCGAGATTTCAGATCGAATACCATATAAAATCTCCGCTGCTAAATATTGGCAAGCCGCCATAACACTTCTCGTAAGTAGCCTGTTATTGTATCCTAGATATCTTTATCGAATACCAGATCTGTTAACGGACAATAGAGCCGCTTTCTTAGACACATTCTTGACACTTGTATTATTAAAAGTTCCGTGAAAAGTTAAATGACTCAATGATGTAAAAATAGCAGTAACAATAAACACTGGAAAACATCCAGATCACACATTGAATATAACTGCTGTTACTGTAAATATTTTTTATGGTTTTTGGGAAACGAATATTGAGAAAGATTCAGGGAATGTGTTAAAAGTCCTGCATTTTGCTGTATTTATTTACTACCTACTTGTATAAATATGAAAGTTTGTTCATTTCTTTGTGAAACAATCACACGTAAGCAACTGCAAAATATATGGATGAAATATTTTGATGCGGTTTTTTAATAGATAGAGTGATTCAAGAGGAAGGTTTATAATATTATTCTACGCAGACGAAGTCGCGGGCAGAAGCTAGTTCAATATATTTGAGTATTTTAGATTATGACCTGGAGGCAGACATTGGATATTCCTATTACGAGAAATTGCACATTCCCCATGGAAAGTCGGTAAACATGTCTAAAGCCATCATCGTTGGCGGCGAAGACTTTTCTGTTGCATTCAGAGATGTTATATTTAATAGTTTATAAGTATGTTAGTGGAAATCTTGAATACTGAACACTGTATTATTAAATAAATAAGTGCTGACGAATTCGCAAGTAAAACTAGATATTTATAAATGTTATTCAAAACACGTAGTTGATCTAATTTATCCCGAACAAAAATGCTACTTCACGTGAAAATAAACCATTCACAACTATGCTCATCTGGTTTTATTGATTTATCGTGAAGTCCTGTTGTTTTAGTAACAGCTGAAGGAAAAAACACCGCAAAAATATCCGCATACCTCATGATTTGATTTTATAGACGTAGTAAAACTTTACTTACGAAGAAATCAAACAGTCGTTAAATGCCGCGAGTTTTATTTCCATTTCTAAAGGTGACGAAGGTAGAATTGAAAAGAAGACACTTGGCTGCAAACATTTCGATTGTTCGAAAGTTTTCATAAGGCATTTTATTTTTGGATTATTCCTTTTTCCTTGTTGTGGAAGTATTGAGAGATCTGGATATTCATTGCCGGTTTTACAAAACTTCCTCATCACTACATAGTATAAAACATAGTCGCTTTCCACTGTCTGTCTGTCTGTCCCTATGTATGCTTAGATTTTTAAAACTACGCAACGGATTTTGATGCGGTTTTTTTATCAAGACAAAAGTTTTATATGTATAATTCTACGCAGATGAAGTCGCAGGTAGAAGCTAGTTTAATATAATGAGCGTTTTTTAGTCTTTGATTCGCAGAAATAATGCTAAGTAGATATCTTTAATAATATAGTGATTGCAAACAGACCGCTTTTACAGGTTGAATTGTGTAAAAACCTATTTGGGTGATTGTCCCTCATGATCTAACAGTAACAATGCGTGCCAAATATGTTTGCGCAATCCTAAATAGCGTCGCAAACACACCTGAGCTGAAAGTAAATATTTAAGAAAAAAATGTTTTGCATCCGTTTGATATGGAAAGCAACGTCAGTTATAATTTATTATCAAAGGCGTTTTATGTAAACTTATCTTGAGAGATATTTCGTTTATCGTAAAGAGTTTATTTGGGTATCTTCCCACTCAGTACCCGACACTTAACTATGTACTGATGACAGTAGAATTTACGGCTATTGATAGGTAAAGGTAACCTCCGAAATGGGTCGAAGTTGCCAAATGAGACTGAGAAATCTATTTGTTACAGACCCCAAAAAGGTGCGAGATTATTAAATGAATTATGCATGAACTGGGAATACAATAAAATGTCTAAATGTAACAAACAACTTTATCACAGTAACTCACAAAACATTCAGTAGGTTGAAAAAGTTTTTTTTACAAGATAAGCCAATTACGAACGGTGTCACGTAATAACAAAACAATTAAAATGTATAAAAAGCTCACAAACCCGTTATTCCGATACACCTCTGGCCAAGTTTGTGGTCAAAGTTTCAAGACTTTCGTCTGACAAATTCGTGTTTGGGAAAATTTTGACAATTCCATCCGCTTTTGTCTGCGGGAAATTCACTTCCGAACTTTTAATAAGTTTTCTTGACAAGTATTTAAAATTTTGCCCGTTTAGTCAAATCATATTTCATAAACACTGGGAAATCACCGCTGCCAAGCGTGCTAAGTTGATGCGTTCTATTCATGATTTTGTTTTTAAAACCTAGTAGTAAAATATACAGGATGAACTCCACTGACTTGTCGCAAACATAGTAGCAGCTGAGATGTGTTACTCGTCAAAAATGCACGTCTTGAGCATTATAGAGATGACGCGATACGGGTCGGCGTTGGCAGCCGGGCGCCGATCCTCGAGGTAACCACGCTTGTCTTCGGACACTTGCCGTGGTATCCTCACGCAGCAGCTACGGTTCGCGACCCCTGGACAAAGCAAAGGTATCATTAATCTACTTATATGCCTTTTAAAAAACTATGAAATGCCTGCACTAATCACTCGACGAGCGACATGAAATTTGCCGATGGTAAACGGTAGAGATAGAGAGGTAACTCGTCGCACGCACTCTCTCTCTCCCTGCGTCTCTCTGTTTTTCTCTTAATGACCAGGCGGTAAGATAGACAGAGAGGAGTTGAGAGAGAGAGCTGTGTGTCGCTAGCCAATAGGTAAAATACGTAATGAAATGTCGATAAGGATCATCGGCTTACACGGAAAATAAAATTGTAGAGTTCTAGGAATTTGTGGTAATATAATTTTTAAAGAATAAAAACACTATGTCTGCTCTAACAACACTTAAAAACACTGAAATGATAACTTTTCCATCTATAACACAACTGTGTTTGGACAGTATCGTCTCATAGGGGCGATAATGGGGCGGTTTACCCTACCGCCCGAAATCATGACGGGTTGTGGTGTCACTCTTACGAATCCCGTGGACTGCTCTATATGTATGAATGCATGGCATACCTTAACGCTGACGTTGATGGAGATGGGCTTAAACGGTGAGTTAGGTAAGGCACCGTTAAAAATGTAGGTACGTCTTTTCAACTGCCCCCCCCTGAATATAAGGTCCCAGAGTGTAAGCGGTCAGCATAGATGAATTAACCAATAGAGCGGAAATTTCATAAAATTCTTAAGAATAAACTTTAACACTGCAGTGGTTGCTGCTTTCAGAGTGACGTGCTCAGGTTGACAAACGACACTTGACTTGGGCAAAAAAAATATTGTTATAAAACACTAGCTGTTAGCCGCGGCTCCGCACCCGTGCCAGTTTTTTTTTTCAAAATATTGTTACATAAGAACCTGATAATAACGAACACAACAAAAAAATAATTAGCGAAATCGGGCTAGACGTTTACGCGTGATGCCGTGACCAAGGGAAATATAGATTAATTTTTATACAGATAGATAGACAATAAAATTATCAACGGAATATATAACGCGAATTAACTTTATTTAACGAACTTCCCTAACGAGGAAGTCGCGGTCTATATCCCATTGATAATGTCTTATGTGGATATTTTAAATCTGATAAGAAAATATTAATTTAGTAAATATTTAATACCTCATTGACGTTGCTTACAAATCAAATTCGAAGGACCTCTAGCGGAAGAAAGGTCTTGAAATTTGATGACATTGTGTGGGATGGATAAAAACGTAAGTACTGACAATAAAAAGACCAGTCACAAAAAAAGGAACAGTAAATAAATATTCATAATAATCAAAGCTCATACATAAGACATATTTTTTCGAAGACAAGTACCTAACTAGATCGATATAATATTTCGTCCCCAAAAAACCACAATAGCAAATTTTCTCGAAATTGTTAGATCTGTTTCCGAAATCCCAATAATAAATAGGTATTATACAATTTCTGCCTGTTTAAAGATACACATTACATACACACAGAGACATAGATTAGATGAGACGATAAAACTTACTTGGAGACTGCAAACATTTCTAATTTAACTTTTTAAACAATTTGACAAATAAATATTTATCCACATCTTTTATAGTCACAGGATGGGGTTGACATTTTTATAAGCACCTGTGTTTTTTTACTAAGTAAGTACACAAAAGCACAAAATTTTCATGTCGTCTGTAAACAATTAACGTAATGGAAGCGGTTGGCATTAATATTCCAGTCAGCTGTCAGCTTTTATGACGGATATTATCCCCACCCGACATTATAAGGAACCAGAAATAGCGAAAGATAAGAAGCTACAATTAAATATAAATAATAAAAGAATTACACTCGAAAAATACCTGATTATTTTGTAAGGCTGATGCTAAGATTATAATTATAATATACATTTATACTATTTGTCCAAAAAATACCTTAATTTTCCATACAATTTTGTGTACCTACCAGTTATGTGACATGTACTCGTAAGTATACAAATCATATAAAAAAAGACACAAAAGTTGGCGATTCCCATTGAGAAAAGCCCAAATATAAGAAAAAAAAAAATAAAGCTATTAATATTTATCCGGGAGCTCAGCCTAGCGTGTGTAAATTTGATAAGATAGCAAAAATCTCGAACGTGTTGGCTTACACGTCTCAATTAGGTACTATGGGCAAATTGGTCGCGCAACTGGCAGTACGTAAAGGCAACAAAACGGCGGCTCGCTCCGGCAGGACCCGGCTATAGGTCAGAGTCTGCACGTCTACGTTCCACCCTGCAATGGAAACGTACCCAAAAAATCTACGAGTAGGTGAGCGTTTTTGAGTACTTAAATCATTTCAAAATGTTATAATGGGCTTTTGAAAGTTCAAATGTGAATTCCGCAACGGAAAGCTCTATTCATCACGGCTAATGGTAGTGTGGTGACAGGAAATTTTCTGTGGTTTCAACGCATTCAACGTCTTTAATTTATCTAGTTAACTCTATTCATGCCTTTTTTTCTAGACAGTTGTTAGACTATTCATGGTCGTTTCAAACGTAGCTTTAGTTAAAATAATAACTTTCACTGTCATTTGGCATTTTCACATTTCAATGTGTCCTGTTCTATTACATAATTTGTCAATCTTCAGCGGACTAATAGTTTTGAGATATAATAAAAAGAGAACCTGTACCCTTCGGTTCTATTTTACTGCTTTGTTAAATACTAAATAATAAATTAGTGAGAATTTGGTTTCGGGGAAGCCATCTCATGTCAAACACGGAGCATTCTATCCGCCGATAATTAATCCCTCCATCGACAGATTTTGCACGCCTTTATTTAATATAATACCCGTTCGGAACACAGCTCCACTCTGATCACGTATTAGTTAATAGAAAAAATACAAGAGCGTAAGCGAAAAAAATAAACGAGCAAACAGTGCAAGCGTTTCTTAATAGTACTCATTAATTGAAGTAGGTATCTGATTCCGCGGAAAACCAAGAACGTAATAAATGTAGCGAGTAAAATAAAATCAACTTTTTATTTAACAATTGCAAATCAGGGCCTACATTTTTTAACGTAGCATACACGGCAGTGGAATAAATTAAGTTGCACAGTGACGAATAAACGAAATTTAAAAAAATGAATTGAACCTTATCTATCAATTTCATCGGCCTACAGCCACCCAGCCACAGCTGGCTCGGGCTGCCCGTTAAGGACCTTTTAATTGTTCATTCTTAATCAGAACTTTTACACTACTTTACTCTTCTCTCATTGAACCAACTAAAGCTACTAAAATACCTGCTTTTGTAGAGCGAAGCGCTGAAATAACTCAATGAACATAAATTTATTTTATGACAGCAATCAAGTTCGGAATAGTCAGCAAAAGAAGTTGTCAGTCAGCAAAATTATCAAATATCAAGCAAGAAATATTTAATTAACTTCCACAGAATTACTGTCTGAGCTGACTGAGCTTTGTCTTTTGTCAGTTTGTCAAAAATGTTACATTACATTTTCATACCTTCTTCTTTGGCTAGTTATTATTATTTAACACACACACACAAACACACATAAATCACGTCTTTATCCCATAAGGGGTAGACTGAACCTAAGGTAACAAGACCTAAAGGCCACGTTTAGCATGATTGTGGGCGTATAGGTGGAAAAGTGGATAGGTGGAATTTATTTGAATGTTGTCTTTATAATTGGGTTGGGATTAATAAACATAAAAGCAAAATACCTCTGTGACCAGATAAAGCAACACGCATATAGTAATTGGTGACTTGGCGGTATTTTATACGCAATAAAGAATGGAAAATTCTGTACCCGAAATATTAACCGTCGTCTCGAATAAAGGGCGCCACACCTAATAAAGCAAACATTTTTATTTATTTTTGTTACAGACTTAGCTTATGCCTGCGGCTTCGATGAAAGTAGGTACTCTTATCTCCGCTTATATCCGCTGTCTGTCTGTCCCTATGTATGCTTTAATCTTTAAAACTACACAAAAGATTTTGATGCGGTTTCTTCTAATAGATAGTGATTCAAGAGGAAGATTTATATAATAAATAAAATAAAAATAAAATATCTTTATTGTCAGACAACTTTGAGGTTTATTATGTGTTATTATTATGTTAGTAAACAAATTGAAAAATCTTAACCTAATAATGTAGCAGAAAAACACTGATTGCACCCGTGTCAAGCCGGGGCGGGTATGTAGTAACAATAAAGTAAGGTATTAGAGACAAATCCCCTTAGTGCCTTTTTATGATACTCGCGCTTTGTCTATCAAATCTCTAGCTTCTGCGATTTGGCAGTATACATTGTCTGTCAGTCGATGATTGGTTTGCATACAACTGCGGACAGCATTTCATTGTTCCATTTTACATTGATTGGGCTCTATTGAAACTTTAAACGTCCAATAGTGCTGTTTCAGTATGCGCAAAGTTGCGTTTGCACAGTATTGAAAGCTTTACATCCACATGTTGTTATGCATAGACAATGTAGACATATTGCATAATAATGGAACGAGAAAGCGTATATTGAAATGACGTATATGAATGGAGGTCAAAAGCTACACACTAATGGCACTAATGCCAACAACAACATGGTGTAAACCAATAGGAAACCAGTAATGGGTATTCAGTTTCGTGACTGACAAATTGACAAGAGTACTTATTTTATTTAATGTTCTATTTTGTTTATTTGTGACTCTGAGTTTGAAGCTAGAGATCCCGGTTTCAAATCCCGGTAGGGGCAGAAATTTGTGTGATGAATACGGATGTTTATTCCCGAGTCATGGATAATGTATGTAGATAAGTATGTATTTTAAATGATATAAGTACCTATGTTTATCCGTTGCTTGGTACCCGTATACAAGCTTTGCTTTAATTGGGGCTGGGTCAATCGGTGTAATTTGTCCCGTGATATTATTTTTTTTATTTGTACGTGAGAATTTTTTAGAATTTGCCACCGAAAGTCGGCAATGGTCGGTTTTATACAATAATCGTTTCTTTTTTCTTATTGCAATCGATACGTTGTACTGAAATAAATTAGTTCTAAGTAAATGTAGGGGGGAGGGGGGGGGGGGGGGTCTAAAAATAGATCAGGTGGCCGTTCATAAAACTTTCTAGTACTCGTATAATTTCATGATTGGTTTCAAATAAATTTAGTTACCGAAACTAACGGATCTTAGTACTTTTAACGACTTGAATAATTTCAATACTTTATGCATACATCGATTATTTTGTGTACAGGGGGTTAACTTAATGTGTTCCAAGTTCTATTCAGCGTAAACAAGGGACAGAGCTGTAATATGGCTGCATAACTGTGTCCCTTACGCTGAATAGGACTTGGCACACATTAAGCAATTATGGTAACCCCCCAGTACTAATACCTACTCAGTGTGGAGATCACACCTTTACAGCCATTTTTAATTAGTACTCACAACCTGATGTCTAAAAGTACTTGAGGTACACCATATCTACCTATATTATATGCAGAGGTCTCGGGGCAATTACGTTAACTATGTATTATAATTATGTTGGTATTGTTGTTTTTATTATCCCTGCGTTTATCCTGTCTATTTAATTCCGCCACCTACTAAAACTGTCTCCAACTTACTTTTCTTACTGGTTGTCTGGTAAAGATCGCTATTAAGCGATAAGACCACATATTGTCTACTTTGTTCTTTATTGCTGTATTGTTTTGTACTGATTTGTGGTGTTCAATAAAGAGTATAATTGTATTGTATTTTATTGTTAACCTGTGTTCATTACCTTTTAAATAAGACTTCGGAATGAGAATTCTCTCTACTTGAGTGCCTATTATCCTTACAGATATACTAGTATTTTTTTTACTTCAAAAAGAAACTATACTTTTGAAGCACTTATAAACGACAGAGGAAAAATTTATAAGGCTTACCGCTAAGTTATCTTGCACTATTTTAGACATACCTTCCCTTGTTGAGCAATGTATCTCGCGCCCGCATCGACTCGCACCATTTATTACGGAGCATTATACCGCGACTATTTATGACTGTTATTCTCGATCAATCTTTTTGTATGTAGTACCACGTCAGTTGCAAACCAGCACATTGTTCGGCCAATGTTGAGCGATCACCGTAACCCATACGCATATTATTTCAGATAAACCGTTGCCCTAAACCCTGATGTTCAAGATGTATGTAGATATATAAAGTTAGCTGAATAAGCACGAGTTGTGTTCCAACATTGCAAAAGTATATTCGGGTGTGTTTTTCTGTTAACTGGCCGCTCAAAATTCATTTTCAGAACGGTGCCCTAACTAGACTAGAGGTAACTTACCGGCAGTGAAATCCCTGATGTGTGGCATATTGTTCTTCCCGGTAAGACGGCGCACATTGTCGGCACCGTTATTAGCATCATACTCGTTGATGTGAGCGCCGTGCCGCCGCGCCAGCTTGTCGATCGCTCGCTCGATCACCCTAGAAACGTTACATGTTAGACCACTATCTGTCGTCTTCCAACCAAGCCTTTGAACACCTATGACGTCTATAGTAGTTAAACATTGCCGGGCGTGCAATGCCAACGCAACGGCATGATGCCTCGGATCTATAACTGGAAAACGCGATCAGCGAGACAAGTACCTACATGCTAATTTCTAAATGTCTATGAAAATTAGAACACATAGAAAAATCCGAAAAGTAAAGCTATGGCCGGGAATCGAACCCGGATCCGCGTCATTCCGTGACGCGTGCTATACCCCTGCACCACCCATAGCAGGTGGGTAGTCTCCGAATTTTTCTACCTGTTACTAACTGTCACGTGACCTTTGTTACTATGCGAATTTTTTGTCGCTAAGCGTCATCTGTTTGAATGATGTGTCTATACGACACAATTACAAACTCCCGTGGAACATCTACTGCTCACCAGGGACGAGAGAAGGCGCTGTTTTTCAAATGATAGTACTATCAAATGAATCAAGATTTTTTTTTTTAATTTTCATAGACATTTAGAAATTAAATTTCTAACGGTAAAACCGTAAAAGTAAAACATAAAAATCAAGAAATAAAAAAAAAAATAAAAAAAAAAATCTTGATTCATTTGATAGTACCTACATGCTTGTAGTTCACGACTTTTGCAGTACGATGAAGTAATAAGATACCTAAGTTATAAGAAGGATAAGTAAGTCGCTTAATAACAGCTAACAACTACGACAAAATAAAACTAATGCCCGAACGCGTGTCATACCGAGGTAGTTTTTTTTACGCCGTGGAAATATAATTTGAAAAATAAAGTTTTGGTTATAAAATATATAGACACATTATGTATACGTAAGAGTAGATGTTGAGCGTAAACCGATCATGGAGGCAGTCGATTGGGTGTGCTATGTAAAGGATAGAAACGCAATTATATCGCTCGGTAACCACGATCGATACTAACAAATTTAGGTAAAATTATGCCGGCAATTGTATTTAATTACGAGCGAGATCATTTTACTTCACTAAGCAACAGGAGCGAGGGTATGAACGAACAAGATAATTTGCATCACAAGGGTAGTGTGCCAGAAAGCGTTAATGAAAAATACAGCAAGTAGCTTTTTGATTTCTATCGCATCGGGGAAAATCAACGGAGTGACGAGTTCATATAAAAAGTTTGCAAAGTTGAGTGCTCGTTTAAATTCAAATTAGACCAGTGAGCACAGAAGTGCTCAACGTAAGTTATACACTTTCTTCTTCGTTCCGTAGAAATAAGATTTACGATCAAATAACTTTTACAAATAGGATATTCGTTTTCTTTTAGGTACCTAATAGCTTGTTAGGTACTTTTGTGTAAATGTTGGAATCAGGATAAACATAATGAATAATGATTGTTATTTTTACTACCTTGTATTTATCTTCGTCTTCGTCTATTACATTTCTATCATGATAATGTTAGTGTGTTTAGGAGAAAAAATCTGGTTGAATTTCGCCCAAATTCAGTGGTTGGATTGACTACAAACAAATATTATGTAGGTTTTGTGTATACTATACAAGGAGATAGACTTTTGCTCGTGACTTTGTTTCTGTATCTATGTTTATGTTAATGGCTATCCTGCGGAACCATGACATATTTCGGAATCATAGGGAAAATTATACTCGTAAGCCAATTACATTCCATTAAAATCCATTCATTGTTTTTTTCACGAAAACAAAAGCAACAAACACGGTCGTACTTACTAACTTTCGCGTTTATTAAATCATTAAGACAAAGTTGAATGGCAAAGAGCGAAAAGTAACGCCAGCAAAAAAGTACGCACAGGAAATGAATATTTTAATTACATTTTCGTGAAAAAGCTAAAAGTTAATTAAGTTATTACGGAATATGTAAGTCAAAGCGAAAACTAAATAAATCACTAGCACGTAATATTAATATTAATGCGTTGTTTGAATCAACAAGGAATATCTCATTACATGTCATTATGCAACCGCAGCAATTACAGCATAAGTTGCCCCTGTAATTCGTCATTCAGCAAATTAAAATTTACCAGTTCAGAATTCTTGAACGAATTCATTGCTTTGACATAATTCTGATTGAATTCTGTGTTACAGGACAATACCTTCATTTGACATTTGTTTTAATAGCTGTGAAGTATTTTTAGATAGACTATTTAATTCTATTGTAACATGAGCTATTGTCATTTTATGTTATGTAGCAAATTGTTGTACATAAATTAATGTTTTAAGTGCAGTTTTATAAGTTCAAAAAAATCATGTTTGATGACTAATAAAATTGATCATTCGACTAGTGTCTCGGTGTTTGTAGACACTCACTGATCCACCATTGAAGCTGGTAATGAACTTAACAGTGACTTTTTGTGGTTGATTTTACGTATTTTTTCATGATTTTTTCCCAGTCCCAAACCAGATGTAATAACAAAGCAGAGTTTTGAGACCGGCAAAGTAAGGCCGGTTTAAACTATGCATTGCCGCTGCCGCGTACTCGTGTAGGTACTACAACCAGTTTGCTTGGCAAAGTTAGATTGCACTTGTGTGATTGCAACTGCTGTTCATTATTTTAACTTTTACTGTATAACGCCTTGACACTGAAAAGTAAATTTAGACTGTTGAAAAATGCTCACAATATTCCGTCTTCTTCTCTCATATCCTTAGAAGAGAAGTAGCAAAAGGTTCCGTTGCCGGGCCAGTCGGGTACTGGTTGGGGGTCGAAGCAGGCGACAGTGCCGTACTCTTCAGCCAGCCGAGAGAGGATATACCGCGACATCCAGAGGTCATCGGCCGAACGCATCCCGGGACATGGCCCGATCTAAAATATCAGTTATATTAACTATTTAATATAATATTTTTTTATAAAAATCGCCACAAAAAATGGTAAAGGATATGGTGTAGATAGATCCTGGTGATATGGTGGGCCCAAGAAAATAGTGGGAGCAGCTGAAGATGTTCCGTAAAGACCAGCTTCAGACCACGAGGAATGTGGGATACAATTCTACATTTTTGCATCCACTTGCTATAGTAAAAATATTATTTTTGCGTCCCATATAAACCTGTGCGATATGAAATAAACCATCATACTGTCAGCACCCTCCATTGATCGTCATTTCACTCTGTCCATCAAGACAAAAAGAGTAGTATGACCATTAACTAGTAGCAATTAATAAAATTAATTTAACTGTCAATAACAACGACACTTTTCCTTTTTAGGAACAGCAGTTGGAGGGATGTTTATAGTATAATTTGTGAGAAAATGGCACTTCAATATAACTGACTGATCCACCTGAGAAACGACTTCAACATTCAAATTAAACTTTTTACTGCCCCATATAAACAGTTATTTCAATTTTTGATTCGAGGCTCTGCTGCAGCATAAAATAAAGATTGAACGTTTTTAAAGGCAAGTAACGACACCATAAAGTACTCCTGCAGCAATAAAATAGAGCTCAGCTCATCCGAGACGGCAAACGCTAGCACCATCTGCTCTTTACTAGGTTACTTTGTAATGGATATCAGGGTATCCAGGATATAACATTACTTTCAAGGACTTTACATGATATATAAGAAAGTTGATGCTGCATTTATATGGTGTGAAACAGGTTCCCATCTTTATTCTTTTAACATTTAAGAGGTCATAAAGTTAAACAAAACAGCTCCACAAATTAACCCCTCAAGCGTTACTTCAAAAAGATGTGTGTGTTTAGGAACTTTATTGACGTCAGAGAGATGAGTTACCCCATAAAGCTTATTATCGTAAATTTCCAACGCTTGTGCGTAATTTGTACGTTAGATGAGCAATTTTAGAATTGGAATTCAATAAATTTGTGTCAGTTTTGGCGGTAATATTTATCTAAGCTCGTAGTACGGAGTGGCAGTGAAGTCCAAATTGTTCTGAATACAAAAAGGATAAAAAAATACATATCCAATCCTTATCCTTTGGACCCCGTGCATTTTACGATTTCACCCACAAACTAAACGAATAAGAAAATATTCAGCTGTTAGGGACTATTTTAGGATAGACGCAATAAGTATACAAGCACAAAATTATCATAGAACCTGGAAATTCCATTGAGACGGAGTAGTGCCCGGGTTAATGCCGTTTATTTTAACACCAGCAAAGAGGCAGCATCTGTTGACAAAATCTAAATCAGTATTTCGTCTATTTAATCAATGTCTATTACTCGAAGCCACCCAAGTAAAGAGAGAAGGAAACAGTCCTAAATTTATAGCATTATGTACTGAGATATTTACATACAGAAGGACACAAATCTAAATTGCGTCCCCCAGCGATAAAACTTAGGCTTTAGGTTAGACGGTGTCTCCCCTGAGGTCCTATTACACTAGTGTTCTTCACGGACATGACGCATCTGTCCCTTATTGCTTACAAAATTTTACCCATTTGCTTTGTGTCTACGACAAAAGCTGCTAGGCTCCCTGTACGGGCCCGTACTTTAATGGAAGATCCATATAAGCTTGAAATAAACGTCAAACGTGAATCAACCTAAAGGTATGACAATTTAAAGTTTTTATTGCGAAATGGCTCCAAATTAAAAGAACGTGACCGTACTAGTTAGGCAGCAGTCCCACAAAGTAATTAGTTATTTCATCGGGAAAACACAGTGCTGTCAGAACCAAGCCCTGCAAACCTAACTAATACGAGTTGTGATTTATCTGAACAGGCTATTAGTCATCTGACTGCCAAGTTGCCCATGATGTTGACAATTAACATTCTCGAATAATCTAAACACTAACAACAAACTTTGCTTTAACAAAATTACCTTATATTCTGATTAATGATATTCACAAAATTTGCAATGAACCCTGACGTTTATTTTCAAACAAGTGTTCTATTTTCTAAAGGGCTAAATTTGTCAGCAGACTATTTTCCATTTAAAATGTAAAATTCTCATAACAGCTAAGAGTCTAAACAGAAAAGCGCAAGTTCAAACGTCCAACAAGAAATTCAAATGGAAACTAGTTTATCGCGCTCTTCAGCATTTGCAAAAAAAATCTCATGTATTCGCGAAACTAGTTTGGTATTTTTATTAAAAAACACAATTCTTTCAATACATTAGTATTACAACCGTTTTCAGAAATGATTTAGCCCAGTGTAAGGATTTTATAAAAAAAAAACAGTATACTTGCAGTACAATATAATATTTACATGTATTTTTAATTATTCTAATGAAGCTCATTTCTACCATGCGACAAGCTGAAATGCTAGTAAAACTGAACATAAGTACATATATTATATCCAACTAAATTAAATCACACATGATTTAAAATATAACAAGACATTAGAAAACTGGGAAGAAACTGTAATGGTGTCGTAAATGTGTTACGTAATTTAACTCAAATGGAACATTAAATGGAGTTCGTGAGTAATCGGCGTTACTAACGTGAATTCTTTTCACAGGGTAACTTCGGTTAATGTTACGGGGGAATGTGTTACTATAAATATACCGGATTTGGTTTAGGATTTATTTGGGTTACCGGAAATGCTGTAATATGCTATTCGGTAGCCAACAAAGACATTGTGACCTGAAAATATGGTGGCTTACCAGAATGTTACCAAAAAGATGTCGATCAATAAAACTTGTTGACCAAAGGAAAAAAAATACACAGATGCTTCTAATGTAAATCCTACTTATCCTACTAATACTATAGACGCGAAAGTTTGGGAGGACGGATGGATGTTGACGATGTGAGTGTGTATGTTTGTTCTTTCTTCACGCTGAAACGACTGGGCGGATTTGGTTAAAATTTGGAATGGAGATAACTGGTACCCTAGATTAACACATAGATTACTTTTTATGCCGGAAAAATCGAAGTTCCCGCGGGATAGCGATAAACATGACAATTGCTAATTCTACGCGGACGAAGTCGTGGGCAAAAGCTAGTTATTTATACATATTCACACCAGCCGTCATCAAAAACGCAACTTAGGTGTGATCAATCCCAAAAAAATACTTACTTACTTGTTTACTTTAATATTGTAATATATCTATTGTATGTATCGTCGCTTTATATTCTATGGTTGGTAAATACCTGTAGAATGCTTCCATGAGATCTCTAGCCACGATTTTATTAGCTCCTATAGCACAGTAGTAAGGTCCAGGTGGAGCGGGGAATCCGCCAGGCGGCCAGCCGAGCGGCCGCTTGTCCGTTGTCGTCAGGAAGAACTCCTGGTTGAAGCCGAACCAAGGCTCCTCCACTTCCCCTTTCTCGCATAACATCACGCAGTTTTTGCGGAAGTTTGTCTCTGAACGCAACAAATATACCATCGGGCATCGACTATTTTAGATGCTATTAAAAATAATTGAAACCAAGTTCATAAAAGTAACGTCTGTATTAAAAAAACGTTGTTGCGTGTAAATCGTGTGCGCGTGGCACCAATGACCGACAAGAACCAATAACCGACACTTTTAACCTTAATTCGTAGCAATAAAGGTGAAAAGAAGAGTGTCAATTACTGGAATAAAGGTGTCGAGCATTGGGGCGTTTCTAGACTTACCCGTAGGCTGGTAATTGTACTGATAGGTGTCAGCCAGCACCAAAATGTGGCTCCCGCGTCGGAAAGGATCACTGTAAATCACTTCGGGGAAGATGAACGTGTCACAGTTGTCCGAGGAGGCCTGGGCGGTGTTGCTGCCGTCGTAGTACCAGATCGGCAAGTCTGCGACAGGTGACATTGACAGTTTATTACAACAGAATTAAAAATTATAGAAGATCACCGAAAACAGCCAAAAGTAACTACAGGATATGCATGAACGTCATTGAGCTGTTTCAGCCTTTTTTTAGTTTCTGTACGGTAGATCCTTTATGTCAAGTTTAGTGAATTTTGCGTCAAAAACGATAGTATGTGATACGTGAATACATAAGTACGAATTACAAAACAAACACGATTAAGAGACTGTGGGACCAGTTGATGCTTTAAAAATGATTGTTTTTCTAAATTAAACTGAAGGTTACTAAATTTGTGACAATCTAAGATGCGTAGTGAACCCATCTATTCGTTAATCAACGCTCTTATCGGGGATACTGGAATTATTGGGCTAATTCCTTACTACAGGTATAAATTGGTAACTATTTTTGGAATCCCTTATAGCCTGGATATTATCGAGGGGTATCTGTAATAGCTAAGCTTATCTGGATTTACACATACTTAACTGGTTTTGTTTTAATAAAAAAAGTTATAAAATACTTGAATAATTAAGAACACTGCTTCTATTTTCTTAATGTCTCTCGAAAACTTCGTGTTTCGCGTGACTGATGTCTCAATTGAAGAAACACGAAGTTTGCCGAGAGAAATTAAGAAAACAGAAGCACTGTACTTGGATTATGTGTAAACTATCCTCCCCGCCGCACCCTCACCAAGATATTTAAAATTAATTTATGTCATTCTACGAATCGGTATCCTGTATGTGGTAATTAGTATATAGTCCAAGATCCCAGAGCGATCAGACATAACTTATTTTCACACGAATGAAACCTTAAGTTTTCAGTAGCGTCTCGTGTGCCTTGAATACCTACGCACTTGTGAAAACTTGCCGAGTGACACCTGGGCAGGTACCAGGTGAGAAAGGTAACTAAAAGTAAGAGTTATTTAACTTAAATTCAGATGGCTGATTTTTATATATATCATGTAGAATATTATTTTAAAGTAATATCATAAGTGTCAGACACTTTTGATGGACCAGAGCTTTTGTCAGACGCTTTTAAGCTAGGTACCCAAAAAATAAATGAACTTTACTTATTTTTACATGTCTGATTTTTGAATATGTTATTGAAGTATTTATTTAAAAGTTATATTCAATCAGTCAGACAAACTAGAGTGACCAAACACCCCCTAAGACAAAAATTCTGTGAAATTTATAGTATTCCTGTTAAAGTTAATTTTGTTGAAACAAAGATGCAAAAATCACAGATCGAAAACAGTAAGTATTCTTAACACATTTAAATTTTTTACTTTGAGGCGCATGCGCAATAGTGCTCTCGCCCTCATACTTCTGGCTGAACAATATTTGTCTTAGGGGATGTTTGGTCACTCTAGTTTGTCTGACTGATTGAATATAACTTTTAAATAAATACTTCAATAACATATTCAAAAATCAGACATGTAAAAATAAGTAAAGTTCATTTATTTTTTGGGTACCTAGCTTAAAAGCGTCTGACAAAAGCTCTGGTCCATCAAAAGTGTCTGACACTTATGATATTACTTTAAAATAATATTCTACATGATATATATAAAAATCAGCCATGTGAATTTAAGTTAAATAACTCTTACTTTTAGTTACCTTTCTCACCTGGTACCTGCCCAGGTGTCACTCGGCAAGTTTTCACAAGCGCGTAGGTATTCAAGGCACACGAGACGCAACTGAAAACTTAAGGTTTCATTCGTGTGAAAATAAGTTATGTCTGATCGCTCTGGGATCTTACTCTAATAGGTCGAATGATCTACGAAAAAAACAAAGCGGACAACTCAGCTCGCAGGCTAAGTGGTCAAGTGGTCTGTGGGCTCATTTGACCACAGAGGCGATTGTACTTACTTAAATGTTATCACACATTTCCCACACCAACGCACCTCGTTGCGAACAAGGTAACTATGTAACCAACCTTTCTGCGTTTTAGGAACGAAGTCAAAAGTCCTGTCCTTTGATCTAAGGTCAATGCCTGTACCATCCACCCACACATAGGATGCCAGGACGTCGTCGCATGGGACCGCCAGGTCCTCATACTTGCGCATCGCCGCTTTATTTAAAGCAATCGGAACGGAATTCATCCTTTATATCTGGAAACATAATAATAACTTTGAAAATCAATAGGTAGCAGATTCAGTCTGTGTATCTACCAGAGATGGCCAAAGGAGCGTAGTGGCGTGCGAGACAAAATCTATCAATAGGACTAGCGCTGACCGAAGCTAAGTAGGAAAATGAAGTAATCATATTTATCCTGTTAATATCCTACCCTATTAATATTATAAACGTGAAAGTTTGTGATGTATGGATGTTTGTTACTCTTTCAAGCCAGAACGGCTGGACAGATCTGGATGAAATTTGGAACATAGATAGATCATAGTCTGGAATAACACATATGCTACTTTTTATCCCAGAAAATTGCGTAAATCCTGCGTGATAGCGTTAAACGAATTCTATCCAGACGAAGTTGCGGGCAACAGCTAGTATATATGTATTGGTGGATCTTTTCCTCACGTGCGGAACATCTCCTCACAAATCTGTAGTGGAAAAACAGTCAGATATGGTCGTAACGTTAAAACGTGATGAGTGAACTTTCATCTAACTTGTTTTGACATATTAAACGAACTTACATTAAAAAAAAAGTAATTACTCATCCAAATTTAAGTCTAAACCAAAGTGAAAAAGTTAATAAGAATAGTTACTTGTGCAACAAGAGAGCAAAGTTGATTTTTGGTGCGAGTGTTGATTTTGAATCCCGAGTAAGCGAAGGATTCTAGAATTGAATCACAAGCGTAGCGAATGATTCTAGGTTAGGTTAGTGAAGCAAGGGATTCAAAGACACTAGATTCAAAAAACTTTGGTCTCGTGTGACAAATACAATTTTTCACCTCTGCAGCGAGAACATTAATTTTATCTTAAGTGAAAAAAATACAGCAGGGCAAATTTAACCGAATTGATTGTTTTACAAAATGCTTTATGCATATACTAGAAGTAGGTAGGTATACTATTTATTTCGAATAAACAATTTCAAAAAATAACGAATTATAAAATATGCAGGAACCGAATAGCGGCGCGTACATTATTGGCATTCCAAACTACAAAAAAAGTACCCTGAAGTACAAAGGTCGCATTAGAAAAAAAATGAAATCCCGCAACTTTTTAAAAATACGTAAGTCTAAAACTACTCGGAAATCTGTTACAACATTAAGAGGATTATTAAAATAAAATTATTATTTAGGTATGTATAATTTTAAAATCAGCATTTTTATAATTACATTTTCTTTATTTCATAATAATAATATCATTCGATTATTTGAAAAAAAACCTTAATAGATGAATTTCAATTTTACGGCTAAATTTGTACGCATCCGAACGTATTAATGTTTTTTTTTCGGGCCTACTATCATTAGGCATAGAATGTGAATAGATAATTAAACATGGAATCGACTTGTTTCTAAGTCTCGCTTTTTTTGTACCGAAATGAAAGTGCCCGATTAAAGGGAAGTCCAAACCTTTCGAATTTTCTGAATATACCCAGCACTGACCTCGAAAATTAAAAATAATAATTAAAAAGTTACTTTGTGTCACGCTCGAAGCAAAATCAAGTTTTGCTCACTCTCTGGAATGAGCAAAACCCACCTGTTTGAGGTGCTGAGGTGAAAAAGTAATTTCCCGCTAGATAACCAAGTTAGTTATAAAAGGAATATCTTGTTCTCTCTAAACAGGCATTAAATAACATTTTCACGCCACTGCTCGGAAATGTGGCAAAAGATGGTCAGTAATGGGGCCCCAAAACAAAGCATAGTTGTAGGTTGAATGAACAGGCCAACTATGAATTCAAACAGGCCAACAATAACATTGTTGGACAGTTTCAAAGACCAAAGTCGTCCAATCACATCGGCATGCTGATCCCTGATTCCACCAATCAGAACATAATTTGTGATGCTATTACACAAAATCGACCAATCAGAACACGTCGTGTGCTGCATATAACATTTTTTCAAGGTTTATCCCACCAGGGAGAGGCAAAGGAAACTAGGTCCATACAGCCACGTCTGACTTAAATTGTTTTGTCTTTATTGTTTAAGTCCTGTCTTAAGGTCAGAGTGGTCAGTCCGTCCTTGTCACGTCATATTAAAACTATAAGCGATTATGGGTGTGTTTAATAAGCACTTCGAAGCGCTTCGCTTAATAAAATAACATAACAAAAAAAGCCTTTGCGTGACTGGCCACTAGAGCGCTCTCGTTTTTTTTTCTTAACTTGGCGGGAGAATGAAACTTTACTTTTGTATTTACGTTCATGTTTTTTATTTCCTCGCAGTAGTCGTGAAAAGCACTATGTAATGTCTCGGCCAAAAGTGCAATAGATGGACTCGTCTCTCTTCGAGGGCCTCACCTGCGGCTCGGCCCTCGAACTCCCTCGTCCATCTATTGCTCACTTTCCAGCCTCTACAACAATGTACTATGCTATAAATGAGGCCAAGAATTAATTTCTCATCACATCCCCCGACTCTTATTATGACAAAAGTGTTTGGGCGTGATACGTAAAGCAAGCAAGGATAACATTTATAGAACTAATAAAGGTTAAATTGAAAACAATAGGTATTAGAAGAAACAAAAATAACGCACTCGCTTTCGAAAATAAATTACATCTTAAAGCTAAGAGATTTTTTTATTTTGTTAAAATTTGTGTCGTTAAAGATTTGAAGTTCTACAGTGTCTTTTATGAATTACTTGGAAAAATTGTTTCCTTTTTTCTTTTACACGGCAGTTCTGGAGTCCAGTAGTTAGAGTAAGCAACAGAGAGCACTATTGCTCACTACTTTATCAGATCCTGCAGTAGCCCAGCTTATTAGTCATTAATTGACGGGAGATCTATGTTCATAAAAAAATAATTCAAATTTTATTAGGAGCAGCACTATGGTCCCCTCCCCCCTCTCTCTTTTCAAGAACCGTTAAAGCAAGACCGTGCGCAATAAAATCAGAAGATACATTACATTCGGAGAGTGGTGAAATAAAGAACGTCTCAGATCGCAGGAAATTGTCGCACGAGCAAAGGCTAGGGCAATAAATATTCGCATGTTAGGTATCCTATATCTTAGACTTACTTTATCACCACACGAGGTGTGTACACAATTTTTCGTCTTCCCTTGGCCAGAAAGTGGAAATTTCCGCTTGCGTAGTGGGCGGTAAATTGCTACTTACCTACGGCTCGGGGCAACGTAAAAATACAAAATTATATATTTTACTAAACAGATATAACCTAGGGAAGAGATTAAGCCGTTCTATTCTATAACCGGGCACGACACGGGAATAAATAGGTTAAGTACCGAACTTTAAACCAGACGTTTTTTGGATTAGAACCAAATATTCTTAATATTTTAACCAGTGAACAACGTTGAAGGTGATTAGCGTTGTTATTATAGCAACATAATTAGGCCATTAGCATTTAAAGTGCCTAGCTTTCATAACGTAAATTACCATTAAAAGCTTTCAATCCAAATTGCGTTCCTTTTTATTAATCACTCCTGTTCGAACATTAAAATGAAATATTAACCACTTAAAAAACTCCATTAGGTACAACAATTACGCTGTTAACAAGTATTTTGAATTAAAAACAGTTATTTTTAAAAGCAAGTCTTCGAAACATGAATAAAAGAAAGAATCACATTTTATTAGAAAAGGATACAAGACCTGTAGCTACCTTGCACAATACACAAACATACCTATATAAATTCAATAGTGTTTTCGCGGAAGCGTTACTAAACGCTAACTGACTAGAAACTTTAGTACATAGATTTTATTGGGTAGGTAGGTGTCCTGGTGGTCTAGAAGTCACATTTAATTTAAATAAAATCTTAGTAACGGTATGTCATACCTACCTTATCTTGTCGTATGTGTTTATATAAAGCCAAATTACTTCTTGATTTTTACAAGTGAATTCTGTAAAAATAAAAACATAAATCTTCTTAAATCTTCTTAATCGTATTAAAATATTTACTAGAAAATCTAAACTCATTGCTAAAACTTGTATAAGTTTACAGGTGTCGTCTCGTAAGTAATTATATTAATTTTCCAGCCGTGGGTGGTGTACTGTGTACCGCCTTGTTCAGCACTGTATTATGCACATTCAGTGCAGATGATTCATTGTACCAGAAATCTTTAACTAGTAGCACCAAATATTATACCGATTAAAGATATATGATAATTATAACAACTTACATACAAGGAATTTGAATATATTTCATTCATTTAAATTTGATTTTTAGTTTGAAATAATAACATTAACTTGACACTAAAATAATTTTGACGTCTAACAATTTTAAAATCAGAAACCGTCATAAAACCATGGGTAGTCAGTCTATGGTCTTAAAATAATAATATTCAAACCTCCGGGAAACCAACGGTCATATACTTTTTGATGACATCTCGAAACTTTTGATTATTTCTGGATTGCTGTTTGTTTGACGCAGTTTTGAGTTACATATATTGCGTAACTGTGATTTCAGATCTCTGATCAAAGACAAGTCATGTTTTTGATCTGTGTCTCAATTTTTATAGTAAAAACTATTTGATCTGTAACCTCTCTAACAGATTTTAGGATTTCAGCTATGGATGTCAGTCACACTAATGTCATAATGTCACAATGATATTGTTTGGAAATTAGGTTCAGTGTTAAATTCTGTTTTAAATCTCTTTAAATATTTTTATAATTATTCAACTAGTGTAAATATGTACACGAAAATAATTCAAATTTAATGAAAGTATGGGTCTAAATCTTCATTTAAATTATGTGTTGGCCGCCGTTTTTACTGTTAATTTATGCTTTTCAAGCAACGTTTTTGAAAGGGATCCTGGACCACCGCGAGAAAATGAAGGTTTCGTTTATAAATTAAGACAAGAAAGATCTGTATCCGACAACGACAGCAGCACAAGTTCATCGAATGAACCCTCTTACAAAAAATGGCAAGTGGGTCGAGTCAGTCGAAAGCAATTTGAAATTGTAAATATGTTATGGAGAAAAACAAAAGTATTTATGGACGTCGAAAGCACCACTGCCAATGACAAAGAAAATAACAATAACAACGGCACAAAAATTATAAATAAACGGCATGAAAGTAACAGTAATTTTCGACACAAAGGGTATTTTGTGTCTCGTCCCATTTTCCACACATCTACACCGAGTTTTATTGAATTTTATTATTTAGATGAGAAAGAAGATCCAATTAAAGATCCTATCACTGATAAGTTTGATAGATTTTTCAATATTAGAAGAACCACTAGATTAGTAAATTTTGCAAGAGCAGACTTCCGTTATTCTCCCTTATTTTCTTTTCGTGATGATTTAAATTATAAACGGCCTACATCTACTTCGACTACCAAAGCAACATCACCTCCAGTGAAAAAGAAAAAAAGAGGAAACCCGGGGCAACAAGAGCTGATTAATACTCTAACTGAATCGCGCAACTACACGAACTTAAAAGATATTTTAAAACCTGAAAACAGAGTTAAACTCACAGATTTGATCAAAAACAATACTCTTTTCGGTAAAAGGCTGATTACAGTGAAAGTGTATCTTAACGGTTCTCGTGTGTCAAAAGCAAGACAAACAATCAAACATACCCCAAAAATAACAACGTTATCCACAACTACACCGTTAACTTCTTCAACTGTTGAATCGACAACTGCTTATGACAAAATCAAATTTTTCGAGTTATATGACAGTCTCACGTCGGCTCCTCGGCAAGATGCACTAAAAATCGAAGATGACAATAAAAATATAATAGATTCCGAAGACATTAAACCCAAAAAAGATAAAGTACAAAATGTTATTCAGAGTATTAGCAACGGTAACAACCAAAGTAAGGGAAATCATGATGATCAAGTATTTAACTTTGTTTCATTTACAACAGCGAGTAAGAAGAATGTGTCCAAATTACGATTTCACAAAAGAAAAGGAAGCACTTACGTGTTTCAGGATAAAAATGATTTAGTTTTGAATACATCTACACAAGCCCCTTCAACTGATGCAACGAATGTGAACAAACTGGCGGCTTGGTCTGATTATCCTTTCGTCAGTGTTTACGTTTATGAACCAACTCAGGTGCAGGAAGTTTACCTTTTATTTAATGTTTTGTAAAATGTTAATACGTCTTCTTAAATATATTTTTTTCCAGACACATTGCGATGCGGCTGGTATAAGTCCCCACTGGTTGATCGCCGCCGGGTCGTGTCTGTCACGTCATCATTTGGTTCAGTCTGTGGAAGCCAGGTCAGCGTTCGTGACTTACTGTGGAGACAACTGGCGAAATCCCGACCGCATTGCTTATGTGAAGTACAGTGTGATACATCCTAAATTTCATTCCAAAGACCAGGCTCGAAGACATCTTTATAATATAGGTTGGGTAAAAGACAATAATGTTATTATTTCACCAATATTTGCTAGAGTGTATTTTTTTCTTGCTAGAGTGAGTACCAACTTAAATATCAAGAAGACTGACCCATGCAGTAGCACGGCATGAACTTTAAGATATTTTTTCTTTCCCATTTAATTTGTTCTATGGCTTTAGCGTGGAATAAATAAGTAGCAGCTTTTTATGCTAATAAAAATGAGCCAGCAAAAATAAAGCCAATTTACAGTTTCATAAAAGAGGAAAACTTGTTAACTTGAAGTAGAAAAACTACTTAACAAACTGCGTAATTAACATTTGGCTCTTAAAGCCTTCGGCTAGTTTCCAAGTTGTTATTTTTATGTTTTCGTGCTTTTAGGTTTAATTCAAGTTTCAAGCTCAATGACTACTTGCTCGAACTGGTCACCGATTTCTTTGATGTCCCATAATTTTGCTGCGGATCCTCAAGGATCGATAGCCTCAGCGGTAGGCTGGGGTCTAGACAGGTAACCGTCACACAAAAACTATTTCAGTATAAAAAGTTAGCACAACTTTATGGTCAACGATATAAATAACTAGCCGGAAGATCGATCAGTTGGGTGTTATGAACAGAAGTCGGGCAGGATGTGCTATTTTTATGTAAGTAACGTCACGTTTGGATATGACTATGTATATATGTACTTACCATGTAAATAAATACCAAAATAGTTGACAAGATTTTTAGGCTGAGCGAAATTGAGCTGTGCAAAATATAGACACATTGCATTTTTCAGTTTCAAATTCTGTTGAGTTTCTTTCGACCTTAACAAAGCCTAATTGCTCACTTCAGCGCACTTCAGGGCAGGTAGCCTGAACAAAAACACCAAATTACACATGAAATAAATAAATCGTGTATAAAAATAATTAATCAAAATATTTAAGCAGTTGGTTGGACTATATAGTTTCACTGAAGCTGAACACCACTGTAAAATTTTATTTACAAAACATTTCGATACATTGATCGACGTTGAATTAGTTCCGCGTTTAAATTTCCATTGGAGAATCTATAGAAGTTTTAGTCTAACCTTCTTCCCCGTAATCATAAGCATCTACTATACAATGTTCCGGATTTATTTAAAATCACCTTGTATTAATAGGTAGTAATGGTTTTTGCTTTTCGTAACAGTTTTAAATGATTCAAACAGTTTTAAATGATTCACGGTAAATTACATTAGAAACTTCTTCTTTGGGACATAGACCGCGATTGCCTTTCTTGAGCTCCCGATTTAGTCCCGGTTGCGGTTGTTTCCTTTTCCCAACATTCATTCATTCGTTTCAAAATGTTCTTAGGGGAACATTAATTTTCACTTTGTTCTTATTAAATATCATCTTAGTTCAATTCTGTTTTCTTCCTTAGGTTCGGAACAAAATACATGACTGAAACACTGCCACTTTGGCCGCTAACGGTATACGAGGGACTCGTTTATTCTGATTCATGTCCAGGGAGTATCTCGTACAGGTAAGTAATTATTAACTCATAATATTGTCACATTGTCCTACTTTATTTACCTGAAACCCGAATAATTTTACCTACATTTTGTTCCCATGTGTATAGTTCTATTTGTCCGAAGTTAGATTTCGAATCTCGAATTTAATGATCCTGGAATCCATTCTGAATAGGACTGCGTTTTTGCAAGTGTAAGGGTTTTTTATCATATCATGTGAATACACCATTCGGAAGTCGTAAAAATCTGTGCAGATCAAATTTAATTTTCGACTACCTAGTGGGCAAGATTATTTAATTAGACATTTTCTTTTATTCTATGATTACAGGCCTTAGGTATGATTAGGCAGGATTAGGTATGATTTCAGGCCGGAATGAACCAATCGCATTAGTTGAAATCCACATTTCGCCCCGCTACCCTTGTAATAATGTGATTGGTCGGTTCTAAGTGTCTCCTCTTCACCCTACCTCAATAAAAGCGAACCCTAACCAAGTTTTAGGGATTATAAATAGAGTTAGTTTGGACGGAAAATAAAAAACCTTACAAATTGTTATTTTTAGACCAAATAAAAAGTAAAGACGGAGTTCTACGAACGGCAAAGTAATTCCGTGTGCATACGCACTACGCACGGCGAAGTTTAAATCTCTTTCGCTTTACTTTTTGTTTGGTCTGAAGGTGACAATTGCATGGCACAATTATTATTTTTATCCACTAAAGTGAACGTTAAGCGAAACTGATTAAAATGACGAGTCTTCGTCCCATATTGTATGTCTCATTATCCTATATACACAAGACACCGCACTCTGATACCTCTTAACATAACTAATAAAATAGCGATTAGGAGGTGCCATAGCCTATGAGGCAAAATGATACAACAGTGGACCCCGCCAGAACATAGCCGGCGTAAGCGTAACTGTTTTAAGGACGAATTCCAATTTTGGTTGAAGCCCATGTTAATTTCGGAGTCGAAAATTTTTACCGGTAATCGGTAAGGTAACTCAAATCGAGTGTTATGGGACTGAGGGAGTAATAAATCAAAAAAAAAAACATGCTTATAAAATGTCATGCATCCAACCAATTTACTAATATTATAAATACGAAAATGTGCTTGTGTATGTGTGTGTTTGTACTTATGTTTCGATTAAATTTGGTAAGTATGTAGTATGCTTATGTATAGAGTAGCACAAAGGCTTCTTTTTATTCTAAAATTCTCGCAAATTCGAAATTTACTCGGGTAAAATCCCTTTATAACCACCGTTTTCTTCATGCAACATAAATGAAAACCTCTGTGGAATATCTCGGAATTTGAACTGCCGGATTAAATGCTTCACGCGAGTGAAACCGCACTGAAAATTAAGCGAATAATCCTCTTCTAATCAGGGTTATCCATTTATACTATTTATCTTAAGTACCTACTATCAATATTCGCTTCAGACACTAAAAGTTTCTTTCATGTGTCAAAATGTTTTTTGGCGATAGTTTACAAAAATATTCGTTACGTAAAACCCCGTTTAAAATTTTAACTGAGATCTTAGCCTAAGTAATTTAATGGTTTCGTCTTTTATTAAGCAAAGCGAAACGCCAAGATCCAGACAGCGGCTTGAACAATGTCTTCTGCCTTTTGTTGCCGCCTTATTCAGGGGAAGAAACAGATCCAGCGCATGGAGGCTTGCTTCTAGTCGGTGGGAAGCTAATAGCTCTCTACTTACAGGTATTTATACACATGTAACATGATCAGTTAAAATCGTACGATTGTTTAAATTAAACAGATACAAGACAGCAGTTTATTTATAAACTAGTCTTCAATATTGATAAACGCTTGAATCCCAGTTTTTTTTTTTTAATTCATTTAGGCAACAAATAGTTACATAGTTGAACATAGTAGGTATAGTACAGTGTAGTATAGTATATTTTTTGTATATGCGACTGCACTTAAAATGTTGAAGTAATAATTTTGTACTTTTAAACGTTGTCTTCAGACGCAAAAATAACTTTTTTTTTAAATTTATCTTTCGCATTTTTTTGAATTTTGACATTGTTTACTTTTACCTTTGTACGGTAAGGACTAAGACTTATCTGAAATAAAACATTAACAAAAATATTATGATTGTTGATTGGGAGCTTCACACCACGATTTTTTCTTTTCCCGGAAAACGCATAAATTACAAATTTACTTTCGCGCATAAATTTAGAAAACTCTGAGCTGCCACGGGTTTTCATGAGAAAATTACGATAAATTCGACCTATTGAGATTAAAAGAGCAATATATTTAGAAGAACTTCCTTCAAGTCCTAAATTTACTTGCTAAATTTACTTCCAGTATTTTATTTTAATAAAAGCAAAACTGTTCAGTGAAGTTTTACCTTCGTAAATTTTTGCTGTGTATCCATAACCGATCATAAAGCGTTCCATGTTTCTTTCGATTTAAATGTTAATTTACCTTCATATCACTACATCAATAAAGTCGCTTTCTTTGTCCCTATGTCGCTATGTATGCTTATATCTTCAAAACTACACAACGGATTTTGATGCGGTTTTTTTAAATAGATAGAGTGATTCAAGAGGAAGGTTTTTTTTATATGTAATTCTACGCAGACGAAGTCGCAGGCAGAAGCTAGCTAATTAATAAAACGATTAAAGTAGTTTAGTAACCCAATAATAAAAGGTTTTTATGTCTAAATCTGAAACTTATACCAATAAAGCCGAGCTGTATGGTCTATGGCCTCTTATGCGGAGTATCGGGGGTTTAAAACCAGGCTCGTTAGTATGAGGTTTTCTTTAAATTCACGTGCGAAATTTCATTTCTTATTTACCGTGAACTATTCAATGAAAAAAACCATAGCAAATAAGGAACTTTAGCACTTACTAGTCAGTTTCTGATCGGTTTATCTGAGTCTTCGCGTGAAAGCGAACACTGGGTGGTTTGAAACTGACCTAATTAGCAATTACCTTTCGAATCCACTTCATGCTACGTCGGCAGCCGTACGCCTGAATAGAATGCCTTGTTCTTAAGTTCTGTGAAATTAAAACACCTTGGCACCTTGGCACAGCCAGAACTGTTATTTATCATGCACTAAATTCTGTTCAATAATAAAAAAAAATGATATAAGTAAGTAGGTTGCCAGTTACAACGCAGTAAAAGCAAACATTATTGAACTAAAAAAATATAATGTAAGCAGGAAAATACTTCGATTGTTCTGAAATGAATTCCTGTATTTGCTGCAAATTTATTTCCGGACTAATCGGGAGGCAGTTCGCTTTGTTTGCAAAAATAGCATTTACCTACGTAGTTGCTCATATTTGTTCTTTATATAAGCTTCTGCCCGCGACTTCGTCTGCTTAGAATTTTACATAGTAAACCTTCCTCTTGAATCGCTCTATCTATTGAAAGAACCGCGTCATAATCCGTTGTGTAGTTTTAAAAATCATACATAGAGCATCCACCGGTTTCCCGCCACTTTCACGATGTCGTCGGTCCACCTATCGTATCGTTTCTCATGCAAGAAAAGAATTGTTTCCAATTTTACATAATTAGTAATTTTTGCTGTGGTTGTGTTGTTCATGCCGAGTAAAAACAACCCAAAATTTTCAGAATCAGAGAAAAAACATTGCCTTTTTAAAAAAACCCTTTGTACAGCATTAACATCGGTAGAATACAGACAGATTTAAACTGAATAATCCTTTTTGTAAAGGAGCTATTGTCATGGTGGTCCCATTTCAACTTCAGCACATGATGATGAGCTCCATTCGTACCAACCATCTCCAAATATGTTCCCACTTATTTTTGCAGGAAGAAAGACGTTCGTGGGGTGCGCAATCAGCGCAGTACACTGGTGTTTGGCGCCTCATACCGTGGGTGATGGATGCAGCTCGTGAACCTGAGGATTCCGAAGCATTTCCCACTGATGTGTAGTGTCCTGTTTACCTGGTGTTCGTAAATGTGTGTTAACCATTGAAAACAATAAAAGGCAAAAACTTTGCTGTTTATTATCAAAGTCAAATTTCCTGCTTAGTGGTGGTAAGTCTAAGGAAAATCAACGAATATTTTCATGCATGTAGACCACCTTGCTAACTTGCTACTCCCAATCACACAATATGGCGGTTGAGATGCGGTCCTAGCCTCCTGCCGCAACTACTTTGTTCAGGGACAAAAATTAAAACCATGAGTCTTTATTCATTTTGACTGAAAATGCATGCTCTTCAAAATAGATCTTCAACTACTTATGCTTCCAAAACAAAAGGTCAGACTTCATCGACGTAAATAGAGGTCAGTCTTAGAAGAAGGCGCTTGTAGTCGTATTCGCTATCCCTTTCTACCTACATCTAACGCTAGACAGTAAGAAAATTGTGAATGTGGTAGTGAAGTGCTTTAAACAATATCGTATAATATTAATGTACTTATATTTAGCGGCTTTAGAAAACTATTTAGCGATCGGTTAAAAAAAACAACGCCTGATATAATGCTGCCAGCAATCATTACGAACGTCTTACGAGTAGGCTGGAGTTATAATAGGTACTTTGAAGATCTTTGTTGCTAGTTCATGCTTGTAAAAATTAGTTTTATGTAAGGAGCTAAGTAGATTTTGATCAAATTGTAATTCCTTCGCTGATTCGATGTAACGGGCTTTGCAATTTTCTAGGAGTTTTGCTTTAGCGCTTCGAGCCAGCTGCAGGTGCAAGATTCAACGCTGTTTTTCCTGCATTGGTGCAGCTCTTAATAGTCTAAGAGGTAGTAGACATTTTAGAGTAGAGTTTGCGGCTGTAGAAAAACCTGTATTTACAGTATTTCTTGTATGCTATGTTAAATATAATAAAAATAAAGATCTTGTTGAAAGGTAGCAGGGTCCGATTCTTGCAATTATTTAAAATACATGCGCCATCTTTTTTCGCGAAAATCTTCTTGAGTCTTATAGGTTTTCTCTAATTAGTTTTTCGTCATATTATAGTTAAATCGCTCCTTTAACTAAGCACGTTGTTTGCACTTTACTCAACTTCATCCGGTAGGAAGTACCACCTGCCATGTGATAGAAGGAATAGATACAAGTAAAAGATCGGCAATTTTTCGGCCCTATCTATATTTTTACACCGCGTTAAACTAAGTACTCCGAAATGACTATCAACTCTCTGGCTATACCGAGCTGGAGATCCCTTTGCAAAGCAATTTACTCGGAGACGGAGACAGTGTCGGCGCTCGCATGAATGGCAGCACAGGCAAAAGCTAAGAGATTCTCATCCGTACTTGAATTGAAAAAAAAAATATTCCTGGTGTTTCATTCAGCAGCAGGAGGAGACATAGAATATTATTTTCCACTTTGTAGGTAAAATTCAAATTGAATTAAAGATGCTTGCGAGCATAAAAAGCCTGACGGCCAAAGAGTTCGACCTAGCCTGTTAAACAGAGGGTCGTGGGCTCGCATTTTTGAGTTTGCCGGAATTCATGTGCAAAATTATACTTAAATATACTTAAAATTGACCATACGGTTTACGAATAAGGATAAATCGCGGGGAATCCTGCGTACACTTACAAAGCAGTTCAAAGGTAGATATTATATGTGAAGTTCCCAATCCGCACTGGGCCTGCGGGGAAATATTGCAAAAGCTTTCTTGTTCTGAACATGGCAGGCACCTACAGTCGTATTCTCCATTTCAACCCATTTTAATGTCTTAGTAAACAAAGTAATATCATCTAAATTCCCACACAATCACTTATTGTATGCAATTAGCATCACATCCACCGGAATGTTGAAAGATCATACCTACTTTATATCTCACAACATCTTATTAAGACGACCGGATAGCCTAGTGGTTAGTGACCCTGACTATGAAGCTAGAGGTCCTGGGTTCGAATCACGGTAGAGGCAGACAGTTGTATGATGAATACGAATGTTTGTGCCCGAGTCATGGATGTTGTATGTATTTGATTATGTATTTATCTACATTATATAAGTATGTTTATCCGTTGCCTGGTACCCATAGTACAAGCTTTGCTTAGTTTGGGCCTGGGTCAATTGGTGTAATTTGTCCCAAGATATTTATTTATTTATTTATTATACTACTGGCTTCTGCCCGCGACTTCTTAAATCTTCCTCTTAAGTCACTATAATCTATTAAAAAAACAATCAAAATCCGTTGCGTAGTTTTAAAGATCTAAGCATACATAGAGACAGACAGACAGACATACAGCGGAAAGCGACATTGTTTTATACTATGTAGTGATGATTGTAGGAGCTTAATATATTTTATTTTGAAAAACATATTATCTGCAAAGTTTCTTGCATTCTTCTTGGCAATGATGGTCTTTCCAAATGCGCTGGTAGTTTAAAAAAAATGTAAAGGAGCCCTTGGCGGCCAATTTGCAAAAATAAATTTTGAATGTACTTGATTATTTTTTTGATTTAAATTTTATATGAACTTGGAGGGACTTGTTCGTTTACAAAAGCGTTACAGTACCCGGCCGCTAAGATTGCACATTAATCTTAGCGGCTAATTCCGACTTCATCTACGAAGCGTTGTCTTGCTCTAACTTACGTGACGCCAATTTGTCTCTTTCCAAAGGTACTGTAAATTTGATTGGAATGAACTATAAATTATTATGACGACGCTCAGCAAGAAAATATGTTTTTGTTCAAGTATTACTTAATGCGTATGATTAAGGGGTTGTCGCTTTAACGCAAAATTAATGTAGCGGCATCAATCACCGGTTAGCAGAATATTTTTAATTAAATGCTTTGCCGCCTTACGAAGCGACATCAGAAAAGATTAGAAGATTACAATCCTGATAGACGCGCAGAATGTTATAAAATGTATACACATTCATCACTTCGCTTTAGAAGCGCAAAAATGAACTCAGTATAATGGTAACGACAAGGCGATGAATGAAACAACAACATAAAAACTTAGAGAGACTTTACTATAAACTAGACAGAGTAAAATATCACTGGAATCTTAAGCTACTTTAAACACCAATTGTGTTTAAATTAACATTTGCGTGAAGTGCTGCAAAAATAACTCTGTATATAATAACAGCAAACGTGAAATATAATGTAGTGCGAGGAAGCCAGATTCCTATTACATAAATCATTCAAATTCAACCACTTTAGCGTGATAAATGCTTTTGAGTGTGAAAACAGATATTTTAGATTTAGTACATCATGATAATTCAAAAAGTCACGCTAAAATCCTCAGTTATGCTAACGCAAGCAGTATTCAAGTGATAACTGCAAAAAGCAATTGGAAGTAAATGTTTTTGTAACAAAAAAAAACCTGTGCGACCCAGATCAAACTTTAAACATCTGACTTGAAGCCTTATACCAGTCCTTGAAGTTTCAAAATACAACTTCGCTTAGGTTTACGTACTCGTATTCGTCCTTAGAATAATTTTATTCCGTTGCAGCTTTACAAGAAGTTTGTATGCCTTTGCCCTTCCGCAGTCTCGGAGAGCTTTATTTTGAACTGCCGGGATTCAGCAGAGTGTAAAGTTCAAATCTACGTTTAGCCCAAATAAGAAATGTTTGTGGCTTTACGTACCTTCCAGCTGGCTGACTTATGTTTAAAGCGAAGGGATGGGGATGTAAAACGTTCAGGGACACTGCGCTGTCTTTACCGTACCGACGAATATTATGCATGCCGGCACGTCCGTATTACACATGCCTTCCCACGTATGAATCATAATTAAAATTTATACGGCAATATATTATTATATCTTTGAATGGATAAGGTAAAATTCTGGGTTAGTCCTCCTTAGAGTAATTTGTGCTTGTTTCGTAGTATTAGAGACTTGTGCCTCATTACAATAAATTAAAATTAACAATGTTCAATTAAAGTGACAGTGGATTAAATGATCTATGCCAAAGCAAAATGCATGGCAATTTTACGGGATACAGACCGCGATTATTCTCGATATTTCGATCGCGTTACACCCATCACGATCACTGGAACTCATCAAGAGTAATCTCGTTCTGCATTCAGTAGAGTCTACTGAGTAGACTATCTATCTATACCTTTAACTCAAAGCAGGCATTTTAATTAAAATTTGATCCCATTTTTTTTTCTTCATTATGTTTGCACCCTTTAATACAACTTCACAACTTGTTAAGAATAAACACTTTTTATTCCGTATTCGATAACTAGTTATTAAAATGGAATATAAAGTGGCCTTTCTTAACTGCCATTCGAAATTAGTTAAGAAAGAAGAAATATGACGTAAAATAATGACTATACCTAAATGAAAACAAAGATTTTCGTCGCTCAAGGGCCACCCCTGCCGCACTTAAACCTAAATTAATCCAAATCAATCATCCTACATTGGTTTTACTTTTTGTTCCATTTTAATAATCAGTTATCAAATAGGGAATTTATTGTTAAGTGTTTATTCTTAACTAATTGTGAAAAATAATTGTGAAAGTGGACTAAAGGGTTTACACGGCAGGTCTGTAGTTCATTTTCACTGACAACCATGGAACGAACGTACATATACATTAATGCATTCTAGAAACTTTTATACTTTATGACAGTGGCACTGGTCGGAAGCCACTAAAACCCGTATGCACGTAAACGCACGCATGCGTTCCCGGCAGCGAACACGTTAATGTACGTTGTATATATGTAAATACAAACAGGATATCATCTGGATCTATCGTCAACTTTCGTGGAATTTCCGTTCGAACGCCTCCCAAGACTGACGTGATCAATCATCGAAATATTTGTTGTTCATGATGTTGTTCATCCACTCCACGTACCCGGCGGTGCGGGTGTATATTCCGTACTTGCCCCGTTTGCCGCACCCGTCGCCGAAACTCGTGATCCCCTGGGAACATCAAAATAACCCATAAACGAAGGGTCAAACCTTGATAGTATATTTATAAAACAGTGGACTTCGATGAAAATATCTAACGTATGAGCTCGTATGAGCATATATTTGAACACCCAATAACAGTTACAACATTTCTCAAAGTTTGTATAATCCGATTACCAAAAAAAAGGACATGTAGGTAGGTAGAGGGAATGGAACATAACCTGAAAAGTCTCCCAAAAATATTTTCTGTTACCGCGAACCAAAAATTTTTAGTAAGTATTATGGAAATGCTCACGAAATTTTCGAAGCAAAATGTTTGTTTTGTCTGAATCTAACAATGACTGCCAAAATAACAGAGAAAGCCAAGCCATTGTTAAGATAACAGTTGACGTAATTGTAATAAACTTTTATAAATTAGGGGGTTATACCTCAATTCATATGTACAGTCTTAGTTTTTCTGTCATAATATTGTCATAAATCATAATATTGAACTTGGCTCTCATTTCACAAATATGTTTTTGATGGGATCGCTATAACCAGATTTAGTTTTTGATTTCGCCCAAGTGGTTAACATTAGAATGAGTTTTCTATCTTTTAAAGTGATTACCTGTCGCTTTCTTCGGCTGACTGAGTTGCGGGGGAATTTAGTGATTGATTAAACTTCGCTCAACTTTTAACAACCATAAAATATGTTACTGTTGTTTCAGAAGAAACAAACAAAAAAGTTGCTTGAACGTCTCAAGGAAAACTAAATTCGGGTAGCTGTTTGGTAAAGCCATTAAGGGTTTCAACCGCTGTGTCTTCTCGCCACTAAATATATAAAAAATATATCTGCGAACTAAAACTAACTCTTCCATGTTAAGCGTGTATTATAAGTAGTGTTCTTCGTAGCAATGGAGCAAGGTATTTTGGTTTTATGAAGTTAATGAACATAATTAATATATTTATTCATGGAAAGGCAGAAGATACGGTTGCTGCTGCTTTGGCTTTACCCAGTTAATATTTTTCTTGAGTCACGTGACACATTTAATATCACAAATATTACCTACTTCGATAAAGAATTGTGCACTGGGATATTAGCAATTCAAAAATTTGAATCATGTTAATCGGTAGTTAACCACACGATTGTATGGTTTAGTCTGTTGTACATCGAAATTTCTCGAATTACCGATTTTTAATTACCGTGTGTGTCAAGTGCACTCATCCGTTGTTACTCCTTATGACGTCTTAGTGCGATTCAGTTCCGAGTCAGTTCAGGTTTTTGCTGTCATTTTTAGTATGGACCTGATAGCGAGCGCACCTAATCTGAATCAGAATTGAATCACATTAAGACGTCATGGTAAGGCCCCTCTGGTGTCTCAAACAACTTTTATACCAAGCGAAAACAATATGTGCCATCTTGACCCGCCGCATCAGTCAGAATTAATCGGTCTGCAACGGAATTCACCAAGACTACACTGTGATAGATTCCATTTCCCTCACGATATAGATTAATAGTCCAGTCAAGTATGTTTTTATAGTGTCTACGGATGTTACAAGTCATAAAGCCTTAGTAGAAACTGTCATCCGATTAACGGGTACGCAGTTGCGGAAGTTAAAGTGGGCACTTGAGTAATATAACGGCGCCTTTGATCAGTTTAAGTTAAATTGCTTATCCAATTCCAGCTTCTAGCTACGAAATCTAAGATTATGACAAATTACAAAACTTTTTTCCGGCATAAATCTTATGATTATTTTTCCAATGTGCGCGATAAACAATGAGTTTATATTTAATCACATATACTGCTAAGCAACTTATTCCTTACGAGTCTTACCTCGCCGCAAAGCCATTTGGTTGATCTGTACCGGACGATCCATTGCGCTCCAATTAGGTGAGGCAACCATTTTCGATTGTTTATATATCTAAGTATACCAAACATCATGCCTGACGCGGCTGCCACGAGGATGAGGCTGCCCAGGTATTCGCGCAATTATGCACGTCTTTGCTCAATGGAAGAACAGTTTTATCTCTGGCATCGCCGCTATTTAGAAGATTGTCTTGAGGCTTTAGAGTAGGCTAAACACAGAAAGCGCGGCTTGCAGGTTTACTCCTTTGCATAAAAAATATCAAAAGTAAATTTTATTGATGAGAAGCAAATCTAAAGGTACCTTAAGTACATGGATATTAAATTTCTTTCATTAATCAAAAATTACTTTACTTTTTATAACAATATAAATAATGCAAAGTTTTTGCGAAACACCAGATGAATTTGCGGGTGATGGATAGTATATAATACATCAAAAGTACTTAATGTTTACTAACCAAATTTTAGGGAAGAACTATTCCGGATTACATCAAAGTTAGTTCACGTCTTGGTTTTGCGGCTTAACCTCATAACTATAGCTAAAGTTCATATGTTACGATCTTACGGTTACCCGGGTTTATCTTGAAACCACCAGGTACCGCAATATACTTATTGCGTTCTAAATGAAACTAGCTCTGATACGGTCATGTTTATAAGTTGTTTTTAGAATAATTTCCCGTCAGGAGCATTTTAAAAGTGTTCAAATCTTGCTCTTTCTTATTATTTTGATAGCAAATTTCTACAGAACGTAGAAGCTGCGATCTCACTTAACAAAATATAAAACAAAAAGCATTGTAGGAAATTGATCCATCCTTTATTAAGCTAAGCTAATGTTTCTTAAACTTTTACAAAAATAATTACAATTACACATAAACGGATAACTCACGTATAAAAAGTCGAGTGAGTCGAGTTCGAGTGAGTTCGAAATAGTCCGAAACATGTCGAGCATCACTCGACTTTTTATACGTGAGTTATCCGTTTATGTGTAATTATGATTGAGTCTCACGGTAGTTTCATGTTGAAAGTGGCAAATTTTTACAAAAATAGACTGTACTGAAAGAGTTGGATTAAAAAACATTCGTCTCAACAATCACTAAAGAAAAGTCTGAACTGAACTATTAGTCTGACAGGAGCTTGTGCCCGGCTGTAGGACGTAAGTATCTTCAGGTTACCTGTAAATAATACCGCATGTCTTTATCCCGGCACAGCAGCGGGCCTCCGGAGTCGCCTGCGCAAGAGTCTCGGCGGCCGCGGCCCGCGCACACCATATTCTCCGTGATTGCGTATTGCCAGTACGAGCGCCGACACACGCCTTGCTGGATCGTTGACACCTGGACATCATGGCGATGTTATTAACCAACTTCAGAAAGGAGGCTCAACGTTCGTTTGTATTTTTTTATCATCACAAACGTCAAACTTATTACTGTTGTTTTTTATTTATAAGACGAATTTAGATTGGTTTCATATTTTTTTAACAAAAACGGTTCGTTAAGTTTTTTAAGTACCTACCTACTTATTGTTAAATCATTACACAGATAGATATGTTTATATTTTAACTATTTGGTTATCCGACAAATCCTTTTCTCGTAACTTAACGTTATTTTGGAACTTTGGGTAAAAATACACTCATTTTTTGTTAAGATCTAGGTGCTACCTCAAAGATTATTATAAATACTTTGGGAAAAAAAGCAAAAAAGATTATATAATATATGTTATGACTAGCAAGAACTAATCAATAAGGGCAGAGAACCTAAAATATTTACAGCAATGCAGCAAATAACTCTATTTAACAATTAGCTTGACTCTAATTTTAACTTAAATCAAAGCCTGTGCGCACTTTAACTACCAACAGAATTGTACATTTTAGTGAAAACTACACTTCAAAGCTGGAAATGTGGTTGCTTTTTGGGAACTTTACTCAATAATTTGTACGAGTATTTGTTAATAGTTGGTTACATTAAAGTGAAACTCGGAAACTGCGAGAGCTCATTTGCGTTAGTATTTAAATACTACGTAGTTAGTGGGTATTGTCTTATTACGCTGGGTATAATAATGTAGTGGTTTGGCTGGCTTCCATCGGCATTGATACATACCAATTTTCTTTTGTTTTAGCCGTTTGGCTTGTTCCAGCCATTTCGTGACGTTTTAGGAGAGTATTGGCCTTGTTTATTGATACAAAAAGATACTTCCCACGTATTTATTTTATACGTTTGTACTCGCGTTCAGTCTCAGATTCCAGTTTCATTTGTAAGCATAGTTGCAGTTTTATTTTGCAATGCAAGAATCTATGATGAAAGTAGCTTTATCGTGTAATCCCCATTAATCGTCTATTTTTGTCGAAGAAGAAATTCAACCTAAAGAGGATTTGCGGATAACATAAAACGGGCTACATGGCTGTTTCTTAAATAAATATACTTACTCTGAACAATGAATAACAACGTGGAAGTTTCCAATTTGTGATACGAATGGAAACGCAAATTCAATAAATAGTACGAATGTTGTGCCGCTTTGCATGTCTTGTTAAGTTTATGTCTATATCTGTTATAGATATATAGCTTGTTTTGATTACGATCAGGTAGAAATTTTAATTATGAAATATTTTGTTCGTGTTTCAGTCTTTCAGTTCGATATGCGACATAATAAGGATTTGTGATTAAAAAAAAAAAAATTTAGCCATTTTTTTTTTCATTTGCAAAGTGAGATATCGACCAAGATTTTTTCTTGCCCTTCCCCCCCAACCCTTGCTAGCACGAGTAATAGTTTAATCATTATACTAAAACGTAACATTTATTGTAAGCTGCATATTAGTATGGAATCTAAACTGCGCATAGCCTAACACGCACTTAGTCGATTTTTCTTATAACGCAGTCTTGGGTACCAATATTGGCTTACTTGTGCCTCGTGCAGTAACCGAGTGCCGTGTACGTCAGTCGAGCGTTTCTTGCCCCAGCCCAGTATGACGCAGTTGGTGTGAGGCACTAGGACCCGCTGTGGTTCAGGCAGGCACGCAATCCCGTGTCCGAGGTCAGTCCTGGCTGCTCCTGGTAGCCTAGTACCATTGACAAAAATAAATATCGAGAAGGCATCGAGACTGCAGATATACCTCATATTAAGTTTAGTACTTTTCCGTTTAGGGTTCTCTAAAATGACTATGCTACTGACCAGTAGCATTTTGTGTTTTGTGCTTTCTGCAATTTATAACAGATCATTAGGTCACTTTGCGGGAGATTATTGGGTCCACAAAAAAAACGAAGGGATACTAATTTATTTTACAACAGTCATTATGAATAATCATATCATCTTTAAATTTAGAATGATATCCACCATTACTGGTGCCTGTCAGCTTAGTGTCACCCTAATTTACGAAATAAAAAAAACATACATTGTTAATTCCGGACAAAGTTTATTTCATCTTAACTTGATACTTTGAGCTCTAGTCTGTGAAGCAAGTTTATTATCTGGCAGAAAAGTTATTCATGTTATTATACGATGTGAACATGTTGAAAGGGTGTGTTCCGTTGCATGTAGATTTTATGGATAAAGTATGATACCATAAGTACCTTCATAAATAATAATGAAGGTTAACATTTCATACAAGTTGTAACTATTTGTTGTAACAAATGAATATTTCGTTTTTAACTACAATCTGGAGTGCCCACTACGCGTACAGTATGTGAATATGTATTTATATTAGTCCAGGTTTAACTATGTAAATATTATATTTTGAACCATAATTCGTCTGCTCTTCAGATCTAAGTTCTATTTACCGATCTACTGTTAGCGGACGGCCCTTTTTGTATGGCTTTACTCGAGTCACCAAATGTGACAGCAAAGGTTCTCACAGGAAGTAGATATGTAAATAGAATACTCTGTATCAGGAAAAGGGAAATCGAAGTAACCTTTGAAGAATTTTCGATAAAAGCTTTTTGTTGTTCAAAAACTTATTATGATAATACTCAGTTCTCAAGACTAGGTTTCAAGATTATCAATTCGGTTTCTTATCTTACCATACCTTGAATCATGTTTTTGGTTTGAAAATAATAATAATTATATAAAATGATCTCAGTCAAAATTCTGGCTAAAAATATAAAGGTTAGCTACGGAATCGTTTCATAGCGCTTAAGAGTTCGTTCCGGTATCATTCTTCATGCAAAACATTATTAAATTTGGCTTAAGAAACTCGTCTTTTGTTCCTTTTCTTTACAGAAATGCCGTAAAGTACCTGTATTCAAAGAAAATCTTCAACTGAAGTTTGAATTGACTTTCATTCATACTTATACCTACTTACGCTTGCAGTGTGGTATTAAACGAACTTTTTTTTAATTACCTATATGTTCTCTCGTATTTTTTTATTTGTATCAAGACTATTGGCTTACATTTATAAGGTATTGGTTCACGCAAGAGCAAAGCCGATCACTATCGTGCACTCCACTGATAAATGAAGCTATTCATAAGACTCGACGTCTTTCCACTCTATTAGCCGGTGCATAAATCCTTACCGTAGCATAGCGACGTCGTTGATCACCGTGTCAGGGTCGTACAGAGGATGGATGACAGCCTCGGTGACCTTCATTTCTACTTCTCCGTGGTTCCGGAGGAGCAAGTCGTGCTCGCCTAATCGCACATATAGTCGTTTCCGCACGCAATGCGCCGCGGTCACCACCCAACGGAGCGAAATGAGCGTGCCCCCGCAGAACGCTTCCTGGGGAACACCGAAAACTTGTTATCTGGAAAATGAAGTCAACTCCGCGTAATGGCTCTTCGTTAATTAGAGAAACATGCAAGCGACATGACTTAGATGCGACAAGAGGTTGCTAATCAAAATGTTTATATGTAACTTTCTGGTTTAAGAATTTTTGACATTTCTTATGTACCTAGTTGGTTGTAAGCTGAACATTAAGCGCTTTAAGAGCCTTATTTACTGTTCGCACAGTTAACTACTCCCCCTCCCGCGTAAAACATTGACAAAAGTTTTGCAAAAGAAAAAAATTTTTTTAGAGACTGGAAAAGTTTTGATGAACCTACTTTTTCAGAATCAATTAATAATCAAATCAATTAATATTGTTCTATAAAATAGTTTGTGACGTCAGGGTTTTGAATACAGTTATGTCTACAACATGCCATATTTTTACCTAATCAAAAAAGGAAGTGTATTTCCATGCTGGTCTGGGAGCAAAGAAAAAACATAGAATGTACCAGTTGCTTCTCTTCCCGCGCAGATGGTAAAAGTCCATCGAGGGAATGGGCGAAAATCATAGGAATTATGTTGCAGGCGATGCGGCTAGCAACCCATCACTATTTTGATTCCTTTTTTGCCATCTAAACGCCCACAATCTTGCTAATCGTGGCCTAGGTCTTGCCACCTTAGGCTCTGTCTACCCCGTAAGGGATAAAGACGTGATATGTGTATGTGTATGTATGTAAAAAAGGAAGGACAATTTGAGTGTTTTACAGTTAAACCAAATTAATTGCTTGCTAGAATTAGCTGCTAGAGTATAAGAGTAGAGATAACTGGGTCCGTTTGATATAAATTTCAACTGGTTCTACTGGTCTACTGTCACTACTGGTACTTGAGAAAATAGTAAGGACGATGGTAGACCCAGCAAGCCTGACAGATGGATAACGAAGTGATTCTATAAGGGTTCCTGTTTCGGTATTTGAAATATGGAACCCTAAAAAACGAAGATTAATCAGATAACGCCTTTTCTCTTAAGCATTAAGAATCCTTGCTTACGAAAGACCGCTATAAATATTTTTTTAAATCAAGATTATATAACTCAAAGTGAAAACAAAAGACTAACAAAAACAATGTTTCTGTTAATGCAGGCATTGGAAAAGGAATTTAAATATTTTCGAGATCCTGATCATCATTGTTTCGTATTAAGTAATTCGTATTAAAAAAACCATAAATGTGTAGGTTTAGTGAGTTTACAAAAAATAAAAAGCAGAGTAGACTAAATAGGCCATAATTTTCATTTAAAAAGCAATATCTTTCTGACAACCATTTATATTACAGTACCTATGTTAGTGGTAAAAACCAATACACGACAGGATAAACAAAATATTAATAAATGTAATCTATCACATTGAAATATAATACAGACGTAAAGAATAAAAACTAGTAAATATCTACATACATTATACTATAATACAATACACGGAAAAAAAAACTTAGCTGTGGTAACTAGGAATTAGTTAGCGCAGCTAAATTCCTTCGAAACTATAGGGACATCGAAGTATTTAGCTATCGTTGCAAAGAGTTTTTCGCTACCGAAACTTGGCTGTGATAGCAAATATTCTTAGTTGTGATCACTTTGAAGTTTGGGAAACTTAGCAGTGACTGCTAATCATATTAGCTAAAATTAGTTGTGGCTGCTAAGTATATTAGCTATATTTAGCAGTGACAGCTAATTTAATTAGCAATATTTAGCGGTAGCTGCAAACAAATTTGCCGTAGCTGCTAATTACTTTAGATGTGACAATCAAAATAATTCGTTGCATCGGCGAAAGTATTGGCTGTAGCAACTAAGTTAGTTTGATACTCTATCGCATTTCTTTAGCGGTATTCGACAACGAGTTTAGCTGCAGCTGCTAAAAGGGTTTGTTACTATAAGAAAGACTTAGTTGTGAGATGTAATCAAGTTAGTTGTAGCTGCTAATTAAGTTTGTTACAGTTACTAAGAGTCTTAGTTGTGGGATGTAATCAATTTAGCTGTAGCCTCTAATTGGGTTTGTTACTTTAACTAAGAGTCTTAGTTGTGGGATGTAATCTGTTTAGCTATAAGTGCTAATTGGGTTTGTTACTGTAACTAAGAGTCTTAGTTGTGAGATGTATTAGAGTATAGCAAGCTAATACCAGTAAAAGGGTAAGAATTCTTTAAACGACTTTTTATTTGATATACTTAGCTGGTAGTTCAAACTGACATGACATAACAAAATCTTCTAAAACAAACCATAGACGAATCTAGTTATAATAAATAAACATTAACCTCTTTGATGTAAAATACAATCCTAACACTCCCACAATTTTTACATCAACTAAAAGAAAAAACAATATGTACTCCCCTGTAATACAAACACATAAAGAAACAATGACAGAGTCAGTTATGACAGAAAGAAGCCTCCCACAATTAAGTTATACTAATATGCCAATAAACACAAAACCCGGTTTCTATTAACAGAGAACTTTTGACCAGGTAGGGCTTTTGTTAAGAAATCAGCTAACTGATTAGAGCTTTCAGCATATTGTATTGTTAACGTTCCTTGCTCTACCTTTTCTCTAATAAACTTGTACCTTACGTCAATGTGTTTTGATCTCTGGTGATATACTGGATTGCAAATTAATCTTATTGCGGCTTGGTTATCTACAAAAAGATTAATAGAATTTTGAGGCTCTCCTAACTCGTACAGGAACTGTTTGAGCCACAAGAGTTCCTTAGTGGCATCGCAAGCAGCCATGAACTCTGCCTCCATGGTGGACAGCGCAATGGTTTGCTGTTTTCGGCTTGTCCACGTTATTGGTCCATTATTCATTAAAAATAGATAACCGGTTGTTGACTTCCTGGTCTCTATGTCACTAGCATAATCAGAGTCAGAGTAGCCAACTACATTAGCACTATCTTTATATTCTATGCCAAAATGCCTCGTTCCAATTAGATATTTAATTATGTGCTTTACTGCTTTAACATGGTTAGAGTTGGGGTTGTTAACATACCGACAGACTAAATTTACGGCAAACGAGATATCCGGCCGCGATACTAAAGCCAAAAACAACAAAGAACCAACCGCCTCCCTATAAGGAAAACTGACAGACTCTTCCTCTTCCCCAACCGAACTTGTCAACACAACATTGCAATCTATTGGTGTAGAGCAGGCACTGGCATCAGACATGTTGAACTTTTTTATAATCTGATCGACATAATTAGTTTGACTAACAAAGATAGACTTGTCCGTTTTTCTTATCTCTAGCCCTACATAACAGTTCAAGTCTAAAACTTTTATTTCAAAAGTAGTTTTAAGTGCGTTAATAACCACATCGAGGGTAGCACGATTTGACGCAAATATAAGTCCATCATCAACATACAGTATTAACAAAACCCTCTCATTATTAAGATGACTGCTAAATACACAACTATCAGAATCTAACTGCACAAACCCAAACGATTTCAAAAAACCTGTAAACTTAATGTTCCAACACCGAGGTGCTTGTTTGAGTCCATACAGAGACTTGTTAAGTTTGCATACTTTACCATCATCAGCAACTACTCCCTTTGGAACCTCCATCACAATATCTTCGTCAAGGTCACCATACAAGAACGCCGTCTTGACATCAAACTGTATTATTTCGTAATTATATTTGGCAGCCAAGCTCAACAAGATTCTGATTGAATCGTACCTAGTTGTCGGTGCAAACGTTTCTACATAATCCACGTCTTTGACTTGACTGAAACCTCTAGCGCATAGTCGTGCCTTATATTTTTCTATTTTACCATCTTTGTTCTTCTTAATTTTGAAAATCCACTTTGACGTGACTGGCTTCTTATCAGTTTTATCAACGATGGTCCACGTATTATTCTGATCATGAGCTTTAAGCTCCTCTTTTATTGCAGCTAGCCATTTGCTAGACTCCTGGCACTTGATAGCCTCCTCATAAGTGGATGGTTCATAGAATTCAACCAAATTAACCTCATAATTTACGGGCACTCTTGGTCTAAGAGTCATCGTGGAGGTACTTGGCGCACCGCACATTGTTCTAGGATGTCATTGTCATCACTACTTCTTATACTTTCATAACTAGTGTCGCCTTCTGTTTGTGACTGGAAACTTGATGACTCGCCTGACGGCAAAATTTGCTCTGGTGTCATATCTCTGGTAGATTCATCGATCTCGATTGAGATAGGTTTCTTGCTGAAACAGGAAGTCTCACTAGCTTCATCAAAAGTTACATCACGAGAAATCCTCACTTTATTTGAGTCTGGGTCAAACATCCTATAATTTTTATTTTCGTAGCCCACTAAAATCATTTTCTGACTTTTCTTCTGCCATTTCGTTCTACATGCGTCTGGAACATGAACATAACCACATGAACCAAATATCTTCAAATGTTGAACACTTGATTTCTCACCAGACCAGATCTCAATTGGTGAAACATTCGGGGTCTGGCTGGAAGACGTTCTGTTCAACAGATACACCGCACAGCCGACAGCTTCTGCCCACAGCTTCATGGGCAAACTGCGCCCATAAAGCATTGTACGAGCACTTTCAACAATCGTACGTAACTCTCTCTCTGCTCGTCCGTTTTGCTGTGGCGTGTATGGGGCAGTACATTCATGCACAATTCCATTTTCGTTTAAATACTGTTTAAAATCGTTATTAACGTACTCGGTACCGTTATCAGTGTGTAAGGTGCCAACATTATGACCGAACTTATTCAGTACAAGGGCGTTAAACGTCTTAAAATGATCTAGTACCTCACTTTTGTGCCTCATGAAGCAGACATACAGATAACTTGACGATGCATCTTTAAATAAGACAAAATACTTCATACCTTGCACCGAGGACTCACTCATGGGCCCGCAGACGTCGCTGTAGACCAGGTCCCCTGGGCCAAGCTTACCACGAAGGGAACTGTGAAACGGAATACGGGTTTGCTTTCCATACATGCAGGCTTCACAAACAAAGTCTTCTACATCAGTCTCGTCGCACTGAAGCTGTCCATTTTTAATCATATTCTTAATTTCTTTCAAATTTAAATGGCCAAGTCTTTCATGCCAAACCTTCAAACTTCCTTCTGAAGTTCGCACCGTATTGCAACTAGCACTGATGACCGTTTTAAAGTTCATTTCATAAAGATTATTCGACTTTTGCGTTGCGGTTAGAACCACGGCATCGTTTTTGTAAATAAGTGCAGAAATATTCTTCTTTAGGATCACAAATCCTAAACGCATGGCGGCTCCTTCAGAGAATAGATTTCTGCGAAGCTCTGGCACATACAGAACTTCATTCAAAACATTGGTCTCCCATTGTTCATTAAGACGCTTCTTTATCAGGACTGTGCCAATGCCATTCACTTTCAATTCAACTTGATTCCCTAATTTGACCATTCTGCTATAATCACTGCTGTATTCTTGCAAGTTTAGGAAGAAATCCTTTCTATACGTCATGTGTACCGACGCGCCGCTGTCTAGTAACCACACATCATCGTTGTAATCAGCAGCAGCACAGGCATTATCAACAACAGGGAACGCCACCATGTTACTCTTGTCATGATTAGGATTGGAAGCAGGTCTCGGTCCTGGCTTCCTCGCCCGACAGTCTCTGGCAAAATGTCCGCGCTTGTTACAATTGTAGCAAACAAAGCGCTGCCGTGTATTCATAGCATCATTCTGCTTCTCCTGGGCTGCCACGAGGGCCACTTCGTTCTGTTCTTCAGCTGTCAGACTGGCTTCTTCATCCATGAGTCGAGCAGTAAGGTTGTGGATTGTTTGGTGCGTTTTATCAAGCGACATCCACGCCTGTCTTAAGGAACGGTACTTAGATGGTAATGTACTGATAATTTTAGTAATTATAGCAGTCTCACTAATTGTTTCACCGCTATCCTTAAGCTGCTGTGCTAGGCTCTCGACTTTAGAAATATGCTGCGCTACGCCGTCTGACGGACTCATCTTATAGTTATAGAACCTCTCGTGAACCAACATTTTATTGAACTCAGACTTTTGCTCGTAAATCGACTCTAGCTTTTCCATGATTTCTTTTGCATTTTCGCAATTTTCTACGAGCGCAATTTGTCTGTAATCCATCGCGGATGTTATAATAAACATAGCGGTTCCGTCGTTCTTCTTCCACTCCTCACTGTCTTTTTCATCTTTCGGTTTCTCTTTGCTGATGTCAATCCCTTTTGCGCGCAAAGCGCATTTAATTTGAAACTTCCACTGACGAAAATTATTTCCATCAAAACGCTCTACATTCATTTTTAATCCTGAAAGTTCCATTTTTCACTATTGACAGGATAAAATTTTCACTTTATACTTCACTTAATTTTATACCGAGATAAATATATTTCACTGCTCTTTACCACTTTTATTGATGCTGGGCCACATAACCTATTAGAGTATAGCAAGCTAATACCAGTAAAAGGGTAAGAATTCTTTAAACGACTTTTTATTTGATATACTTAGCTGGTAGTTCAAACTGACATGACATAACAAAATCTTCTAAAACAAACCATAGACGAATCTAGTTATAATAAATAAACATTAACCTCTTTGATGTAAAATACAATCCTAACAAGATGTAATCAGGTTAGCTGGAGCTGCTAATTAAGTTTGTTACAGTTACCAAGAGTCTTAGTTGTGGGATGTAATCAATTTGTGGCCCGAGGAAGCGACCGCCACTGCGATACGGCTACCCGTGCACACACCTGCAAAGTCTGATAGACCGGGCCCGTTAACGTCCTAACGAATTAGAAGCAGTAACGTGCACACTAGGCTACTCAGACTCGCTTCCTGTGTCTGTTACAAGATAATCATTCAAAATCATCTCGGGTATATATGGACGCTCGGTCAACCAAACGATAGCGCGATGTAACTTGCGCGCAGCGCCATCTGTTGGCGTATTTCGTAAGCTCAGTTGCTGTTGGCCTTAATACTTATCGTTACTTATAGTCAAAGCTGCAAAAAGTTCTTGGCTGCCACACTTAAGTCTGATTTGCTACGACTGCTAATATAATATTGCTGTTCATTGCAAAGTAAATTTGTTGGTGCGACTAAGATTCTTAGCAACATTAGCAAAAAAATATTTAGCAGTTGCAGCAAATAATATTAGCTACAGTTTGTGAATAAGTTAGTCAAAGCTGCAAAAAGTTCTTGGCTGCAACACTTAAGTCTGATTTGCTACGACTGCTAATATAATATTGCTGTTCATTGCAAAGTAAATTTGTTGGTGCGGCTAAGATTCTTAGCAACATTAGCAAAAAATTATTTAGCAGATGCAGCAAAGAATATTAGCTACAGTTTGTGAATAAGTTAGTCAAAGCTGCAAAAAGTTCTTGGCTGCCACACTTAAGTCTGATTTGCTACGACTGCTAATATAATATTGCTGCTCATTGCAAAGTAAATTTGTTGGTGCGACTAAGATTCTTAGCAACATTAGCAAAAAAATATTTAGCAGTTGCAGCAAATAATATTAGCTACAGTTTGTGAATAAGTTAGTCAAAGCTGCAAAAAGTTCTTGGCTGCCACACATAAGTCTGATTTGCTACGACTGCTAATATAATATTGCTGTTCATTGCAAAGTAAATTTGTTGGTGCGACTAAGATTCTTAGCAACATTAGCGAAGGATATATTAGTAGATGAATCAGAAAAAAATTAGCAGCCGTTGCAAAAATGTTATTAGTGATTGCAAAATGTATTTATCAAACGTATCAAAGATATTATCTGCTGTCTAACACATGTAAAATTAGTAATAGTAACGAAATTTTTATCCACTATAACTAAGAATTATTAACGGTTACAACTAACAGCAATTACTAAATTATTTTGTTGATAAATTAGCTATAGTTGCTAATCAATTAGTACTGTTAGCAAATTATTTGAAATTCGTTTAGCTAAATATCGTTATCAGTGGTAGCTAACTGGTTTTAGTTGCTATAGACATGGCCTTGTTACAGTTGCAAACAAATTGTATGCCACAGCAAAGAAAATTTCAGCAAAGGGAGCTTAGCTATCACGGCTAATTCATTTCTCTCCGTGTACAACACATACATACATTAATCACGTATTTATCCCTTACCTACGGGAGTTACGTGGTAGACAGAGCCTCGGGTAACAAGACTTAAAGGCCACGTTAATCATGTTAAAAAAATACAAGTGAATTAAAACATTAAAAAATATTGCCTTAGGCAACGGAATACAATGGGTAGGTACATATTTTTGTTCACAAGAAAACGTCGCGCTCTATTATTTATTCACGTCCCTAAAGGAGCAATCAAAGGTCTTAATTAGTACCTAACCATTCGTTTCCTTTGACGATTCTTGCAGAATTTATAAGTTCTTTTGTCAAAAGAATAAATTGTGGTTCTACTTTTAATTATGTTTTTTTTTTCTTGTAAAAGCCTTACGACTGCCGTTGCAGTTTTTTTACACAGTAACTACTTATTTTAAGAATTTTTTTAACTCGGCTCATATCAATGGTTTCAAAAGAATAGTTCAACCGAATACAATGCGATACAAATACTCTATATTGAACACCATAAATCAGTACAAAACAATACAGAAACAAAGAACAAAGTATACAATAGGCGGTCTTACAGCTTAATAGCGATCTCTACCAGACAATGAGATAGAGAAATAAGTTGGAGACAGTTTAAGTAGGTGGCGGAAACAACTAGACAGGAGAAACGCAGGGATAATACAATGATACTGAATACCCATCAAAATGAAAATTAAACTAGTCTATACAGTCATATTAAAAACGTTTGTTCTAAAATAGGGAAAAAACGCATAGATAACCAAATCTGCTCTAAAACTTTATAGGTAGTTATGATTGTACCTATGTGCAGAATCGTCCCTTCACATTTCACATCAAATTAACACACTCAACCGATTTGATTAGTCGATACTGCAGGGCCATACAGGAAATAATAGAGTGGAAATAAGGGCTGCTGGGAACACGTATGACTTTTTCGACATGGTACCATACTTATTTTTCGCGATTGTTTTTCTTCTGCAACTACCAGTTTTTAATTGGACTCCATGTTCAAAAATAAACAGCAATAATTATCAAAAACTCTGAGCCTAAGTTTGCACAAGCACGAATATTACCCTTTTGCACCAAAATACATCTACATAAATTAATTTATGTTCTTTTGTCTCGCTAAAGCTCTAGAACGGCTGTACCGATTTGAATAATTTTGGTTTTGAAACATTAGTGCAAGTCCAGGGAAGGTTTAAACAGTGAGAAAACATTAAAAAAAAAAACAGAAACGGGAGCAAAGCCGCGGGCAACAGCTATGTTTAATAAAAAATAAATAGCCCTACTGCGGTGATCAAATATCAAGACAACCGCTACATGGTTTAACTTTTTATGACGCGCACACGCGTTATTATGCCAATAGACCTTTGGAACAGCCGGGGATTATCCCGACAATCAAACCGGACCAAATATGAACGGCCGTTTCTTGCTTTATGTGCGATTAGCATAAAGTTATGCCCAGAATACGAAACGAAACCCTTCGCTTAGGTGCCTGCAATCTTCAAGTCTACTGCGGACGTAATATCTATTATTATCTAGCCCTTCAAAATAGAAAGAAAGTGAACGAACCGCCATTTGTCCAAGCGTGGGCACAAATATTTTTAGAGCCTTAAAACTTGCCGAAAGTGTGTTTAGATTGAGATTCCTTCTACCCCTCAATTACAAAAAGAAACAAGGAAAAATATTGATAAAAATAAAAACATTTTCACCATCGAAATGTTAGAGTGTTTTTTTTATGCAAAAGTATCAACGCTGTCTGCTTTTGTATAATTTTTTGAGAGGATCGGGTTTTTACGCAGTTAAATTTAACTTTGTTTATCTAGGTGTTTTCGATGGTAATTTGGTTAGAAAAAAGAAATGGTTAGCGCCAGAAACTATTGGCTAATGCTTTTAAGAGGTGAGATATTTTCCACAACTTTAATTTATTTAACTCTCAAAATTATGCTCTTATGTACTTAGGTAGATTTAATTTAATTTTTCAAGTAAGTTTATTCAATCAATTGATGAAAATAAAGAAGTCATCTTACTTTGATTTGTGTGGCGTAACATACCCATACACATTAAATTTGTGAGTTGTATTTTTTCTAGCATGTTTGAAAAGTCACGACAGGGTTTACAAGCATGCAATTTTCCGATAAGACCGTTTTTATAGTTCCGTACCTCAAAACGATAAAATATATATATAACCTTTATAAGATCGCTCCAATCTGCCCGTTTGTCTTTTTTAATGCCAATTTGCTTGGATTGACCACAATCACAACTGGTGGTAAGCAAAGATGTGGTTTAAAGGAATACCCATTCACTTAAGACGGACGCAGGCAGGGAATTCAAATTCTTAGATGTCTAGACAGCGAAGCACGAGCGAAAACGCCTCCTCCGAAGCAATCAAGCTTGCGTAAAACTTGTTCCTTTCAATGAAGATTATAATTTCACGCTTCGCGCGACAGTAATAATTAAGTATTAAAGTTTTGAACACCACAACTTAAACTTTATTACAGGATCTGACGTTCATTTGGCCGTGGGTAGACTAAGTTAAAAGTTAAAGCTTAACAAAAGTTAGTGCCGCCCGAAGTGCACCAAACAATAATAATTGTCTTAGTTTTTTTTTCAGTTTTGTCATAAGCAAAAATAGAATAGGTTAAGTATCGAGTTATTGTACACGGTCAGTTGTATTTATTCTATAAGTCTACTATTTTAGTTTTATCGCAACTTAATTACAGCCACAACAAAATGTTATATCTTTTTTATGCCCATTTTTTTCATCTGATTTTATTAACTTATTAGGTGTTGAAACTATCACGTACTCACTCAAATGACAATCCTCATAAAAAAAGAATATTTACAGATTTTTGACTGCTAGAAGTATCCGCAAACCTATGAAAACTGACTGTGAATCCCCAAAAAATTTAAGCTGCCACATCGCTTGGCAATATTGTGATCAAATCTACTAACATGCAGTGTGTGTGTAGTCTATTGATAAACTGCATTGCAAAAATACTACTGAACAGCTGTATAGTTGCCAGCGCAATTAACTGATCATTCGTGAAATACTTGCAAAAACAGTCAGTCAAATGCTAGTATTTTGAAAAACTAACCTTATGCCGATTAAGCACAGCGACCTGCCACGGCCACTTGCCAGGCGGAGCGGGACGCCCTCCAATAATGCGCACCATGTCTCTCATGCGCGCGCGCAGACGCGCCGCCGGCGAGCCTCGATACCGCCCCAGCTTGCCACACTCCACCGCCTCAGGAGTCACCTTCGTATCTTCAGGGTGGATTGCGAGCACCGGCGGAGGCATGGTTTCTACGACCGTGTATTCTGAAAAGTATTCTTTTTTCAGATATGTTTGCTAAATTCTGCAAATAAGGCGTTCACATAGCTTGGTGACCAAATAATAATAAACTGAACTGTAAAGTATCTACTGGAGGGTGTGGGGCGATGTTCTGTCTCATTGTACTTTATCACTCCAATATTTTTTTCGACTACCCCAAAATATGAATCAGAGTGGCAATTTCCGACTACACTTTGATTGTATTTTAAATTTTACGTTTATTACTACAACTTTCAGATGGTATTTTCATGGGCATAACAAAAAACGGCCAATGATTTTATTAAATCAAACGCCTGCTAAACCTTACTTGTTGTTCACGAAATTCTTTATCAGACTATTGGTTAGGCAATAATAGCTTCACTTATACTGATTGTCACGTTGGTTCGCGAACAAATATGGACTTGGACGTTTTATTGTGTACAAATATCATCAAGCACTAGGGTCGGAAACCAATCTCTTTATTTAAGAACTAAACATACTCGTAAGTATATGGATACAACTTTTGCAATATAACATACCTACGTACTATATAGATTAGCAAAAGGAAAAAGTTTGAAGTCGGTTAAAAGATTCCAATGCAGAACAGCATTTTTTTCTGTATTAAATAATTATTTTGCTTGTTGTTTAATTTGTGTACGTTTCATAAAACCAACTACAGAATTCCCAGCCTAACTTGGACATTTTTCTTCATTTGCCACGTAAACTTGTACTTAATACTAAAAATATTATGAATTAAGTAGGTAGGATATTACGAGGATAGAGTCTCGCTATAGTTGCCACCAATCGCCAAGCAACGGAGTGTACAGTTGTTTATCTGTCGTAGAGAATAAGGGCGGTGAAATTATTGGGACATTAGCAACATACCTAATCTGTTCTCTGGTATTGCGGGTGGTGCCAAAATTGCTTGTTCGACACGCTATAAAAAAAAGGTTTCCGGTCTGTAGGCCGTGTTCGGGAATTATTCGGAGCCCACGACTTCGAAAAGATTCAATTTTGTTACATAAGTAAACGGATTGTGTGATTCCCGTTCCCGATATTCACTGATACAATTGAGTCATTCCGAACTTCCCTGCTACCAAATTGGCAATTAATCAATCGTGCATGAAAATGTATTTGCGTACATATAGCTTCCTGTAACTTGTTACATTCGATAAAGTATCTAGGCACTGCGCTTAGGTTACTTTATGTAAGTATTAATTTTTCAGTATAGTTACTACATTATTATATCAACATTTTCGCTATTTTACCATTATATATTTATATTTACCATTATATTTACAAATAATTAAAATTCCCGGGGCTCAATTACGCAAAATAACATTGTTTCAATTAAATTATTTGGACGTGTTGGCTGTATTACAACATTTACAATAGCCGAGCTCAATCAATGAAAAACTTTCAACAATATTTCTGCGAGAGCTTGAATGTCAAAGTCATATTTTATTAACCGACTTCAAAAAAGGTTGTCCTAAAAACGATTTAATGGTTATTTATTACCTCATTCACGTCTGAAGTTGGTTAGTGTTTCTGTTTTAAGAAAAATAATTTGAAAACCAAAATTATTCCAAAAGGAGACGACTGAAAATCGTAGATTAGTGAAAAGGAAGCTATACTCTAGACGAGTCAGAGTTTAATTAGATGCGTAACGACCCATTACCAATGGGTCTTGGCTTTATTAATAAAAATTAACCTTTAAAACTATTCTACGTTATGTAAAGTTGTTAGAAAGTACCTATGTGCAAGTTCACCTGGGTCCTTGCGCCGCTGCATGCGTCCGCGAATCCATCGATGGCAGAAACTACCCTCTAAATAGCAGTACGCACTCTGCCTTATAACCTTCCGCCCACACAGTCCTGCATTACGGCAGTGCCTGAAGAAAAAAAAATACTTACATATAGTCCAGTCTACATATTCAAGAAATTTGAATCTTATTGAATATTTAGACCAGTGGGGTCAGTCAGTAACGTACCTACCAAAACAACTTTATACTTAATAATTTTTTGGAGCAATCTGTAAAATGTGGTTGTAGTTGCGTATGAGTTATAAATATTTTAGTATTATGGATTTTAACGCTTAACTTAGTATTCTTTAATATATTTAACGGATTGATAATTTAACTGAATTCCTATATTTATTCGCTATTTTTTTTTACTTGTCCCGACCCTGTTACAGCCCTTTACCCTTTGATTAGGGTAAGTTGTAATTTTTTAGCAAAATAATCTATTTTACCCATAAAAGCAATGAATAAATTACAGCAATTAGGATTGTGATTAAGTCGTTTTTACACGTCTCCTTGTAAGAAGCGGACCCTTGGCGCGATTTCTGTTTTAAATTTACATTTCTATTTTAATAAAATTTTGCAAAATTGTTAATACCTTTACCGCAACAAAACTAATGCCATAAGACCGTTAAGCTAAGCCATAAAGTAATTTTCCAGTAGAGGGTAATGTGAGCTTAATGATTTTGCACTGGTTTTTGGCGCCAATTTTTCAGCTTGGGCGAAAATGCTTTCTTATAAGATCACATTTCTCAGCCGGTTCTTGTGAAATTTTGTGAGCAGATGCGGTAATTATTTATTTAGAATTTCCTTGTCGTTTCATTATTTGGAATTTTTCAAAGGGGCTATATGAAAACGTAGGTAAGAATTTAATGTTTCAACCATTTGGAAAAGTGACAAAAGTGTCTCAATATTTGTTTTACAACGACGTTTTTTTTTTCGAACAACTTCGAGAGGTTTGAAGCTGATCCGATGATTATGAACTTCGATTGTTAGTATTAAAAAAAATGATGAAGAGTGATGTAAAATATTATGATGTAAAATGTTGTGAGAAACATTTTCGGACTTCCGATAATAGGACTAAAAAACTTATATGAAAAAATACGCACCCATGAAGCTCACACCGCAACTACTTAATATTTATGTATTTTACTCTCTATTTCGAGTAAAAAACAAGCAAGTTTTATTCCCTACGCTTCCCAATAAACGTTTACGGTGTATATCGATCACAATATTTGCATGCCGAACAATGTGCCCTATTAGCCCTTGCTGGCCAATAAGAATGCAAATATCGCCATTGTGTTTTTGGTGAAATTATTCAGATAAATTGTGTGGCATTTCCACTCTATTGGTCAATTCCTCTACGAGCCACGCTGACCATTTCCGTGTAATAAAACAAGATAAATTCAACCCACTACTAACGTAAGCCGGAGTTGGTGAGATTTATTATGGGCGTCCCTTTATTGGATAAGAATTTAAGTACGTTTCACGTTAATAACAAAAGCACAACGGCTTGATAAGAACGGCTTATCGTTTTGTTACTCTTGCAAATAAATAATTGAACTTTACTTCGTTGTACTAATTAAATTCAAAGATAAAATATATTTCAAACTGGCAGGCGTCCGTGACTTCGTTCGTGTAAACTTCAATTTTAGAAGCGTGACGAATTTTAAGTTTTCTCAAAACGATTAAGCAATGCAATCATTTTCTTTTTAGAAACTTTCTTCAAAAACCATTGTTTTTGTACAGTTCATGAAAATAGTGGCTCTGAAGAAGCCGTGAATTTCAATGCGTCATTTTACTGTTTCATAGTTTTACAAACAATAGATAGATCGGCAGATGTACGAATAAGATATACAATTACTTTTTTTCAATGCTCTACAGTTACATTTACATTTCCATATTATTAATATGGAGTCTATGGAGACGATTTATTGTGTCAGAATTTAAATGTAGCATCAAGAATCACTCTAACCGGTCTTCCCCTACCCTAATTCATAAAAAAGTGCAACACTCTCCATCACAAGAGTGGCATCTGCTTAAAATAATTATGTTACCTTTTCCTCACAGTCGTACATTTTCGCGAGCACGATGTCCAAGATGTCCATGGTGAAAAACCACGAAATCTCTTCTGGACGTCCTCATGCTCCAATTGTCTTCTTAGGCTCTGTTAAGAAAATTTAATCTGCACTTGATCGTTCTTGAACATCGTTATGGCCTCAGTATACATATATATAAATGAAATGAATACAAATTAAACTATTAAATTAAAAACTAAACTAAAACTAATCTTAAAATAAAATAATTAAAAAGGAGGGGCCCCCGTGGCATAGTTCCACAGACACTGGCAGCATTCCCCCTTTGGACAGCGATACTAATACGCTGTCCAAGGAAGCTGCCAGCTCTGCGGTCACCCGTAGCGTCTATTAGCCTCTTCGAAATATCTTTGAAGAGGCTAATAGTGCTAGGACACCACGGACCAAAGGACACCGAAAGGGACAAAGTTGTATTCGGTGCTGAGACCCCTATACTTAAGTAAGTAATACAGACTGTACAAATATAGCATAGCACTAAATAAAAAAGGTAGGTACGTCGTCAAAAATGAAACCTAGGTACATATTCACACATTGTTTGTAAATTACACATAGAAAGGTACCTGAAAGCAATATGTTACTAATTCATCGTTATTTATTTAAAATCTCTGCATCATCAAAGAGTCTTTACTCATCGAGTTTGATTTGGAAACAATTCGAGAGCAATTACTTTTTTTCTTTTGGCACAATATTTGTACTAGATTTTTCTCGCCGATGTTTATTTGATATCATTATTTTAGTTTATTTGAGTTGAGTAGCGGAGTAGCAAGGTAAATATTTTTTTGTTCATCATTAAATTATTTATTCTTTCCGTTACCAACACTAACTTTTACAGTATCTAATAAATATTGTTGTTCTGTGGTAGTATAAGTTTAAGATTCTAAAATGTATAGAGAATTGAAAAATCGATATGTTTTTATTATTATTCAGATTAAAAGTATAAAACTAAGGACCTGCATCACATACATATCTATGCTAAATTCTTAATTATGCTAAGTATTCGATATTTATGAGTTCGTCTCTGTTTATTTTCTAGGAATAAGTAGAGACGGTCTCATAGATATCTGATACATGTCTGATACCAGGAATTTAAAAGAAAGTGGTGAAACAAACCTAGCTTATGTTAACTTGACGTTCGTTTGTCTTCATCTGTCACTTCGATATTTTCCTTAGCTATTCACAGACGTACCGTAAATCTGCTACAACAGGTTTGTAACTTTTTTTTGCGATTGATGGTCCATAACAATCCGTTTTTCTTTCTGTGATTCGATACTTAGGGTAGGGTAAATTTAAACTGACGAATGCAGCTATGCAGCGCTATAGTTTGTAAGGTAATTAATATATTGATCACGATTTAAGCTATCTTCATGTAAGCAACTTAGGTTAATAGTACACAAAGCATTAAAGTTAAGCATTGGACTCACTGTTAGCACACTCTGTGGAGGAGCAGCTGGCCCCTGGCTGCTTCGCACACCGTACTCGCAACTGTAAACAAGGCGTTCGTCAACACGCTGTCTGTTTATAAACAAACGGTATTCCGCATTCACGGAGATCGCTCATGTAACAGAGCCCTAGATATCAAGCAGGCTTTAATTTCAACCGGAGATGGAATTCTAGGATGACTAGGTATCGTGATAACTGTGAGTTTGCAAAGAAAGTTTAAAAGAAAAAATTGAAGAAAGTGTTCGTGCTACAGATTAATTGATTGGATACAATTAGTATTTTTTTCTTAAATTAAAATTTATAACCAATTAAAGAAAGAAATTAATAAATTTGGCAAACAAAATTCACCATGGACCAATTTTGAAGTATTCAAATGAAATTGGTTACATACGAAAACAAATCTCCTTTCTTAGCGTCGAAAAATGTTTTAAGAGTTAGGTACTACAAAAGAGACAGAAAGTTACATCTCCGGCATGAGCTATAAAATTCTAGCCGGCTAATCTTAGGAAAAGATTTTGAAAAGTTATTTTTTAGGATTTTTTTTGAACTCGCAACTTATCCTCATTGAACATGTTTTTTTTAATAAAGTTAGGAGAAAATAACAAGTGGGTTCTTGCAACAATTGAAAGCTTACGTAGCAACTTGCACGCGCAGGGTTCCCCCGCAGCGCCGCCTCTGCAGGCAGTGCTGCCGCCGAGTGCGCCGCCCCCCACGGCAACCACTCCACTCACTCCACACCGCGTAACTATGCACTCCAAATTTACCACCTGGAAAAAGCGCTGCTTTCACTAAAATTACAATATTTTCACGCTGACGTACAATTTCACAAAACCCTTACCTATTTCACTCCCATTATCCCGGACGCCTTTCCTGCTTCCCGTTTTAATATTTCCTCGGTTTTTTTCTTTTAAAGCATCGCTGTGTACACTCATATCTCCAATTATCGATTCTACTCCTGCCTGAAAGGTAACAATCAAATCCAGCACGATTAAATGATATTTGGACAATCAGCTATTGTAGTTTACGACAGCAATTTGTTGCCATTTTGGACAACTAGGTTAGTCTTTTCAAAACCTCTATTTTCCATACAATGGATGCACTCAATTGATCAAGCAAGGCATATTTCAATTTGGCGGAAAGCCAGACGGTTTTTATGAACGAGCTGCATTGTCAGTTGCAGCTCCCGCTATGTATAATCGGGTAGCTATAGATTTTAGCCTGGTGCAATGAATGCAACTAGTCCAACTCACATAATGTGTCCATGTGATTTCCGTAAATATTAAAAGAGATAATATCAGGGTGCATGGCCGCTTCATATTCTCCAGGACAGGATGCTAAACTCCATCAGAACTCAGCATCTAAACAGAATAATAAAAGAAGGCCAAGGTTATTCTTATACCTACGTTAATCACACTATTTTCAAAAGACGTGGTTAATTTACCCAAACTAACGCATAGAGACATTCAGTGAATAGCAAAGGAAAGGGAAAACGTCTATATAGGAGAATTAGGGAGCCGTAATAAAATTACTATGGTATCTACTAATTGGGAAGGTCAACAGTAAGACCACTCAGGCGATTTGAAGACAGTATAGGGTAGCTTTAGTTGTATAAACATCCGGAGAAAGGTTAATCCGATACTGCAGAAAAACAACCTAAACTAAACGGCAGACCAACAAGGCAGTGGCGGGACAATTTGGATGCGCATATGGAGGAATGGCCTGATATTGCTTCGAACCGAGAGTTGTGGAGGTCGAGAGGTGAGACCTTTGCCCAGCAGTGGGACATCACAATAGGCTAATAAAAAAAACGAATAAGGCAAAATGTCTTCCAAAAAGTATGTAATCTCGCGAACTAACCGCGCGTATTTCTTACTCTTTGTTCTTTCTTTATCTTTGCTAGATTTTAATAATAGTGAGAGAGAGAGAGAGAGAGAAACATTTATTTACACACATTCGATACACGTAGATATATAATAAGCATGAAATAAACTTAATTGTTGTTTATACTCAGCGTGTGATTTTATTTATGTTCCCGACGACTGGCCCTGGTAACACACAACGTACGCACGATGAGGACTGACGAGAAGATAGTTGAGCTGGAGGAAGAGCTGAGATGGATGCGATGGGATATTGTGGGGTTGTCCGAAGTCCGTAGGGAGGGCGAGGACACGATAACCCTACAATCCGGCAATCTCCTCTTCTACCGGGAAGGTGACCAACAGTCCCAAGGTGGTGTCGGATTTCTCGTCAACAAGGCCCTTATTAACAACATCATTAGCATTGAAAGCGTGTCGAGCAGGGTTGTATACCTAATACTCAGAATATCCCAGAGATATTCGCTGAAGGTCATTCAGGTGTACGCACCGACCTCGTCACGCCCAAATGATGAAGTGGAGGCTATGTATGAGGACGTAAGTCGGGCCATACATACGACCAGGACCCACTTCACTGTTGTTATGGGGGACTTCAACGCTAAGTTGGGCAAGAAAAGCGATGATGAGTTGAGAGTGGGGCAATTTGGATATGGACAACGGAACCCTAGGGGACAGAGGCTGGCTGAGTTTCTGGAGAAGGAGGGACTCTTTATGATGAACTCTTTCTTCCAGAAGCCGCCTCACAGGAAATGGACCTGGATAAGTCCCGATGGTTCCACGAGAAACGAGATTGATTTCATCATGACCAGTGAGAAACGAATATTCAATGATGTCTCCGTGATCCACAGGGTGAAAACCGGTAGCGATCACAGGATGGTAAGAGGCACATTGAATATTAACGTTAAACTCGAAAGGTCCCGCTTGATGAAGTCCACGCTCCGACCTACTCGTGCCCATATCGAAAACCCCGAGAACTTTCAGCTCGAGCTCTCTAATCGCTTTGATTGCCTGGAGAACTTAGCGTCAGTACACGAGATCAACAACAGGCTCGTAGAAACTGTCCAAGCGGTGGGCTCTAAGTTCTTTAGACCCTGCCGTTCAAATAGACCTCAGAAACTCTCCCATCACACTCTAAACCTCATGGCTGAACGACGCTCGCTGAGACTGCAGTCTTCCGATGACGCACAGTCATACAAGTGGCTCAATAGACAGATCTCGAAATCCTTGCGGCACGATATACGCCTCTTTAATAACAAATATATAAAAGAGACGATAGAGCGGAACAAAGGCTCCAAAGTGTTTGCAAGGAATCTGTCTATAGGGCAAAGCCAATTGACCAAGCTGAAGAGAGAAGATGGCAGTATAGCGTCGACCAAGGCCGAGGTATTGGAGGAGATCGAAAGGTTCTATGGACAGTTATACGCTTCCGTTGCCAAGCCTGTTAACAGCGCGGCCAAAGACCCAAGAGCCAAGCTGACCCGACACTTCACCGAAGATATCCCGGACATCAGTCTGTACGAGATTAGAATGGCCCTGAATCAGCTCAAAAACCACAAGGCGCCGGGTGATGACGGAATCACATCTGAGCTTCTGAAAGCGGGTGGAACACCGGTACTAAAAGTCCTTCAGAAGCTCTTTAACACCGTCGTCCTCGAGGGCATAACGCCTGAAGCATGGAACAGAAGCGTGGTGGTGCTGTTCTTTAAGAAAGGTGACAACGCCTTATTAAAGAACTATAGGCCCATCTCGCTTCTGAGCCATGTTTATAAGCTGTTTTCACGGGTCATTACGAACCGTCTCGAGCGCAGGCTTGATGACTTTCAGCCTTCCGAACAAGCCGGTTTCCGAAGAGGCTACAGTACCATAGACCACATTCATACGCTGCGGCAAGTTATACAGAAGACCGAAGAGTATAACTTGCCACTTTGCTTAGCGTTTGTGGACTATGAGAAAGCCTTCGATTCGGTCGAGACATGGGCTGTGCTTGAGTCTCTTCAGCGATGCCGTATTGACTATCGGTACATCGAAGTGTTGAAGTGTTTGTACAATAACGCCACTATGTCGGTCCGAGTACAAGAACAGACTTCGAAGGCGATCCCTTTGAAAAGAGGCGTAAGACAGGGAGACGTAATATCTCCAAAACTGTTTACGGCCACTTTGGAGAACGCCTTCAAGCTCCTGGAATGGAAAGGATTCGGCATCAATGTAAATGGCGAATACATCACTCACCTTCGGTTTGCCGACGATATCGTAGTCATGGCAAATTCGATGGAAGAGCTCAGCACGATGCTCGAAGGCCTCAATCGAGTTTCTCAACAAGTGGGTCTTAAGATGAACATGGACAAGACGAAGGTAATGTATAATGCCCATGTTGTACCCACTCCAATATCTGTTGAGAGCTCAGTTCTTGAAGTTGTTGACTCGTACGTTTACCTAGGACAAGTAGTCCAGTTAGGTAGGTCCGACTTCAAGAAAGAGGTCAGTCGCCGAATCCAACTCGGCTGGGCAGCGTTCGGAAAATTGCGTGATGTCTTCTCGTCCGACATACCTCAGTGCCTCAAGTCGAAAGTATTCGACCAGTGTGTGTTACCAGTGATGACTTACGGCACTGAAACGTGGTCCCTCACTATGGGCCTTATGAACAAGCTCAAAGTAGCCCAACGAGCTATGGAGAGGGCTATGCTGGGAGTCTCTCTGCGAGATCGAATCAGAAATGAGGAGATCCGTAGAAGAACCAAGGTTACCGACATAGCCCAGCGGATTAGCAAGTTGAAATGGCAGTGGGCAGGGCACATAGCACGGAGGACGGATGACCGATGGGGTCGAAAGGTCCTCGAGTGGAGACCACGTACCGGCAAGCGCAGCGTGGGACGTCCACCCACAAGGTGGACCGATGACCTCATTAAGATCGGAGGATCGCGCTGGATGCAAGCCGCTTCCAACCGGTCTTATTGGAGGTCTAAAGGAGAGGCCTATGTTCAGTAGTGGACTTGTAATGGCTGAGATGATGATGATGATGAATGTGGAATCCGCTGATCAAGTGGCCGAAGTTTCCTTTATTTACGGGACATTAAACTAACGGCTAACAAGTTTCTTTATCATTCTTTGTGTTCGCGGAAAGCAAAGACTGAGGTTCACTGAGCAAGATTAAAATAGTTGTCGGTCCTTTAAACCAATCTAATGTCATAGGTTCTCTACACAGACTAAAGAAAACTTAGTTGATAAAATCAGGCCAGGGTAAGTATTTTTCCTTTATAGAGAGAAAACATCTGAAGGATTATAAGGCTGTGCATTCACTAGATATGTGCATACAAATACACCAATAGGAACGCAGCCCTAAGCGAGGTAAAGAAATATGAAGTTATTATTATTGGTGGTTTTTTTCGTTCCTCGCCTCCAACTGCCTCAGAAATATTGACAAAAAATATAACAATAATTCAAAAGAGTATACGTACATTTGTTTATCTGCTTAATGGTAATACCCATTGAAAATTACTTGACCAATTTTTGGAAGTAACTTAACAAAACTAGAGCAATAAAGGTATGTATAGATTTTTTTAAACCAACTACGAGTGTCGGTCGAGAAGAAGGGATATTATCATCATAAAAAGAAAAAAATACGTCCTCGCGACCGAAGTCGCGGGCACCAGCCTAGTAAATAACAAATTAATTAGAAGCGATAATTTTTAAATTTCGCCTACTAAAATTTGTTTCTTTAGAACAACAAATTTATTAAAAAAACAATCTTCTGCTAAACTGAGTTACCGTAACCAAATAAAAGGGAAACATTAACTGCGGACTGGCTAAACCTTAATCTTGCTTCCGAGGCGGAAGTCATTCGGGCCCTAATAAGAATTCCCTTTTCTCGGCGGTTGCAGCGCCATCCTTGCGTAGCGACTAAATTTGAACACTTGGCCTTAACGCCTCGTTGAGTTCACCAACCTACCATTTTATATCTACGTACTAACGGTAGCTCGTATAAACCATCCTTTCATTATGTATCACAACATGTTTGATGCTAACAATTTTATCTTCCCGTGTTATCGTTAGACGCCCAAATAGTTGCGTTAATGAGGCACGCTTAAGTACTAAATTAAATTTAATGTTTAAGTAATTTGTTTCTTCGACGTTTCATACAGTTCACTGGTCACTGTCACAACTGGATTCATTCAGAGATATTTCTGATCTCATTTCCATAATTTATAATCATACACAAGTAAACGTCTTACTTTACTCGAATTAATTTCAAAGAAATGTTTTCAGGCTTCCACGTGGAAAGGTTTAAGGCTAGGTAGGCCAACAGATGCCGCGTTTTAGAGTTTTTAAAAACCATCTCAGACGTAGAAAATAGGGTTTAAAAATCGGAAAAAAATATATGTATTACTTAAGGATCTAGTATAGGGAAAGTCGTATTCCGTTACACGATCTAATGAACTTCGCTCGATAGAAAAAAATCCCAAAGTTACCTCTTTTCGTAAAGCATTTTCAATACTATGACTAAACTATTGACATTTTAAATTAAAAATTTGTACTAAACTAAAGCCATCAAATATTTGTAGGCAAATTCGCAGAGTTTGAATAGATAAAATGATTATCTTAATTACTATGTTTAAATACCTACAAAATGCGCTAGCGCGGAGGCTCGGCAGGCCCGATCAGTCGCGCGCTGGCGCTTACGGACGACGGACCTGTGTCAGTTTTATCCGCGACAGACATATTAATTAGGTAGTTACTAAAGATTGATCATAATAAATGCGTTACTAAAGTCAAAATAAAGTTTTATTTCTACACTGTGACGCTCAGGGGTCACGATCGCGGCGCCCGCGCGATGTATTTGACGAATGGCCGGGCTAGCGCTAAATGCCTACTTTCGCAGGAATACCCGGCCTTAATCGCTTTCCTCGAGGATTTATATTGCTTTTATTGATTTCTTGTAATTGGATAATCTTGTTCTAGTTAGCGCATAGTGCTACTGTTTAGACCATCTCCTATTATTAAATGACAAACTGAAGGTTATTTCGCGACCTCATAGACGTTCCCGTAAAACCCTGAGGCCGTGAGAACGATAAACTTTCCAATAATGACGGGTGTGGTGATTTAGTTATCGATAGCAGTAAATCACACGCACTTGTCCGGAAACTAGTACCCAATGCTTGTCCCTCGTAACATATACCTACAGTCGCGGGTCAACGCACACGGTCATAAACACACGCATCACTACCTTTGCATGGTCACCAGTTTTTCCTAGTTAGGTACAACACAAGATATACCTATAATATGCGGTAGATTTGCAACAATGCGTCGTACTCATAATATATGCACACAGCAAAGCGAATCGGTGGGCACCCTAGTTATCCACGTGTGTCATTCTATACACACATCCGCACTTATCCGCTGCCTTATTACGCACACAACAAAATGCCCTATCTGTGCTAATTGTGTTTTCTGACTACCTTCACGCATAGTTATTCAAACCTGCTGGTATTTTGTTCAATGGAAGCATAATTTTGCCACCAGTTTTATAAGCGTGGTGGCTCAGGTGTATTGACTTAGAGTTATGAAACCTAAAGAACCGGGTTCGAATCCTGCACAAGTGTATCTTTTTTGTTTTCAATTTTAAATTACTAATCTCAAAATAAACTCATGTTTACCTAAAACAAGAAAAAAAGGATGTAAAAGAATAAAACAATAAAATGCAATTATTGGTTCAAATTGTTTATTGCAACTTTTAATTTTTATTGTATTAGCCTCTATTTGTGTTATTATTATTCTTACCAAAAGTAATTAAATTAGCTAAATAAAACTGCACACTTTTCCTTATAGAATAATATTCATAAAATAACACACACTTTAGAGGCCAGTATGATTTTATGTTTACTAAAAAGTCTTATGTCACTAACATAATAATTATCTTGCAAATTGAATACACAACCATAATAGGGCTATTTTTAAGATGACACATAATTAATATCTTAAATTCTGGTTTATTAGGTTTAAGTTTGATAAAGATGAACGAAACGTTTTATTTGCGGACGTGTAAGTCAGTGGTGAAATGAATAGACATGTTAAATGACAGCCATTAACAATAACATCATTTCACACTGGGTTATAATCTCCACTTTGAAGCGACTAAGCTACCTATCTCGATTTGGTTTGGATTTGGACACCAGGGCCCATCGATGACATCCAACCCCATAGCCTAAAGTAACACTGCCACTCGTTCTGCACTGTAAAACATTACTGTGTTTATATATTTAATTAAGTTAATATATGTATTTCGTCTTCATCACTAAAAATCACTACATTTGACTTTGATTGATGTAATAATCAAAGTCAAGATATTCACGAGCAAAGGTTTCTTCTATGCTGGTCCGTTAAAGCATGTTTTTTGCTGGTCTACGGCAATGCAATCCTGCAGCATGCAGATGGTTTCGCACAGGTTGCAACGTAGCATTGTGTCTTGTTGCTGTGAAATGGGTCACTAGCGGGTGCGGCAACTACATAATGTCCAAATCAAATGGCAGGAGATGAGGCTTCAGGTTTAGGCCCAGAACGAATATTTTTATCGTGTCCGAAGTCTGCGTAAGGGTGAATCCATAATGGCACAGTCTTCCGCTGCAAAATAAATGAAGTTTAAATAAAAACCTTTTTCGTCAAAGAAAGTTGTTTAAAACATTACCGATAAAATAATAAGTCATTGTTTTTAACACCGTTTGTCTACTTACCCATATCAAAAAACGCCTAGCGATTCCTTATATAAATAGTTATATTGTTTTGCTCTTTTTAACAAAGATAAACGAAAATCCATGTTTTGCCAATCACAAGGTATTCGAAAGGCAAAATTAAACAGTTCGTAAGTATAACACACGGTTCATCCCGCAGCTAATAATGGCTGCCAGCGGTGACAGGTTGTTTGTTCACAAAATCATATTATTAGAAATTTGAGGGTAGAAAACACTTTATATTGTTTAAGACGATAACGACCAAAATAGCCATCAGCTAGCAACTTTTAAACTCCAGTAAAAAGAGTCATACCTATTAATAATTATATTAAAAGAAAACACAATGCGTTTGCGTTTTTAACATATTATATAAGAGTAAAATTAAACATACAACAGACTGCAACCACCATAAAATTAAATAGTTACGGAAAAAAATAAGTTATAATTTCAACCTTATTTCAAAGCTCATAAAACAGCTATTTACACAAATTGCAATACAGTAGTCGCAGATTGAACATAATTCATAAATTCACCATGTAACTTGCATACCTCGGTGGCCTAGCGGTCAAAGACAGGTCGAAGATTTGACTTGTGCTATAGTGAAACCGGGTTCGTATCCGAAGAAAACGGAATATAAAATGGTAATAATAAAATGACATTTTTGGATGTTATTTCAATGGCCATGCTGGTTGTGAGGAATATTGCTTTGGAATTGGAATCTCAGACTTGTTGAGAAATAATAATATAACATCGTCGCATCAGTGAGATGGTAACTACTCTTCGCTAGTAATAATAGTTCAATGCGTGGGATTGCATAAATTTGAAGATTCAAGGTCGAAGGAAGCTTCGATTCGGTTCTCTCGCTTACACTGGGGATGACAATATCCAATGTAAGATTAGGTAAAATATTTTTAGGACAGTCTAAATAAAAAAAATACTTTTACATTATTTTCGTAGAAGTAACTGAAACCGGAGATATTGCATTTTCAGCCTTTGAGTGTGACACGATACCGGGGGGGATTATTTTCATTTAATTTGTAATTATTTTTTACTTAATTTATTATAAACTAACTTAAATAGTTGTAACTTTCTTCATTGTTATTTTATAGTTAGTTCTTGTTTATTCAATAAACAGGTAATTTACAGCGACATTGCTCATTCATCTTGTTGCTAAAAAATCTGTACTTAGGGGGTAGAATTTATGATTGAACTCACTCACACATTCACATGTCATAGATTCTACTTAACGTTCATGTCGATACTCAACACGCATAGACGTGTGCGTGGCTGTGCTAACCGCATTATTTTGCTGTGTGTACAATGACGTTTCAAAGATGACGCTCTCTTTCTTTTCTTTAGCTCTAAGAACTGGTAAGAGCGGGAAAAATAATCAAAGGGTAAACGTTAAGTAATATGTTAAGGTGAGTTTATGGAGCACAGGGTGAATTTATAAGGACTGCAAACAAATTAACAGCTATAAAAAGAGGCCTATTCTGAGCACTTGCTCTTGCATAAATTACATAAATTAATTGGCACGCGAGTACTTTGATGAAGCGAAAATGAATTTATGTCCCATAAAATTACGGTCTATCGTGCGCTTAGATCATTTCCAGATTGATCGTAAAATATGTGCTAAAGACGTATTGGTTGAATGTGCCGTGATATACGGTGACCTGATAATTGTTTTCTGTATATAATGCGTTAAATAGAGCAACAGTAAAGGTTTATTAAGCAGATTTACAGTTAATTTAAAAGATCTAGCTCTCCGAAGTCTCCGGTTTAGCGTCGATGATTTTATAATACGCACGGAGTAGTCAATGAACAAGTTGTTTATATTATAGTACATATGTTATTACGACAAGCAGCCTCATTGTTTTTTTCTGATGAAGGAACTGTCATAAAAAAAGATAAAGTATTTACTAAGTACTACAACTATATAGAAATAGTTCTAAATTTAAACATGGAAATCCTAATGAAATAAACAATATCAATGTAATTTTAACCTACCCTAGCCACATCTTTAAACGATTTCAGAAAAACAAAACACTCGTTGCATTTAAACACAGTTTTGTTTGTTACAAAACGTGAATTTTTAACTGGAGCAGGTCTGTTCATTCAAATTTAAGCTTCAATTGCGTTCTGCTAAAGATACCTGGTTCAATATATATTATCGTTAACGAGCAAACTGTGTATTTATAAATACGAGTATACCTGAAATTCGGAACAAAGCTTACGTATATTTAATTCCATCCTCGAAGAATGATTGAATTTAATTAGAAATCATTGCTTTGAACATCAGTTTATTTGTACAAATTGGTTTTACTTATATAAATGTGAAATGTCATTATCATTTGTCGTCTATATTATAGGGAGCTGATTCTTGGAAGCACATTTATGAAAATACAGCTCGAAACTGATAAAATTGCGTAAATTCGAAATACGTACGTCGTTAATTGTTTTGCATGGTGGAAAGTCATGCTCGCAGTAGACGGTCTACCTCTCGTACTTTGGGCAATATGGGTCTTGGAACGGGATGGGTGTGAGGATTTTGTGTGGCGTTGGGGATAGTTCGATTTGTGTGTTATGTATTATGTCTTAAATGGAAGCAGAGGTGAGTGGATTTGCATGTAAACATATTCGTAATATTTCGTACAGACTGTCTTGAACTTCTGGTAGCGGAGTAGCAAGACGGTACGTATATACGGTACTTATGTGTACTTAATGTAGGTTGGTCAGTCAGTAATCCACGTAGATAAATCTAATTATACTAAGAGTTGGTGCAATAGGAAGCGGTCACTGTGGGTAGACCTGTTTCTCGAACGGTGATTGGGTAAACTCTAACACTGTAGTTACACGGTACCCGCACAAAAAGGGAGCCTATTACACACAGAAGGCGAGAGCTGATAATAATGCCCCGGCCACGCGAAGTTAAATTACAAACAAGTGCTATTAGCTAAATTTCAGCACCAATTTGCAAATCATGCCTGTAAATTACTCAGTAAATGGGGCATTAGTATTACCATAAAGATATATGGTACACTTTTATAGTATAACATAGAATGATAAGGTGTGATATAGCAAAACAATATTATAATGATTCATTTGATATATCTAATGCAATTTTCTCAAAAACTGAAAACATTACAGTATTGTTATAAAATAAATCTTACCTAACCTAAACTAATCTGTAGATGTGTAATGTACCTAATCATCAAAAATGTTTGTCTAATTTGTATTGCAATAAATTAACCATTCATTACGTATTTTGATCCTTTATGTTTTTGAACTTTAAGTATTTTTGACATGCTGATTCTTAAACATCCTTTTGATATAGGCAAGACATTGACACGGGTACCTATACGTCAGTCTAGCACTTATCTGTGCCATAACTTCAGTAAAAAAAATACGTCTGTAATAAAAGGTCAGACTGCTTAATTTGAAACCTGTCTAAATTACCGTAACAGATATTTTATAGGTCGCATACGTGGGATAGAAGAAATTGAAACTGAAATAAATTAGGATTAAAAACTGACAAAATGAATAACCAGATTAAACAGTTACAAACAAATACCTTTTATTAACCTTTTTCGGCTTACGTTTGCCGACCAAGTTTGGCAAAAAAAAGTTTTAAAATTAATCGGTGGCTATCAATTGCAGAGCGTGTGGCTTACAACAGCCTGCACGCAAATGCTGGACAGGAGTAGGCAAATGGATTTGGCGGCGCGAATGGAAATCTCTTTGGATTATATTTCGACTACGAAACTAATTTTCTTTGCAAAAAACGTTTTATTATGCCCGTTTGAGCTGCGTTCGAATTTGTTTTTGTCTTTATTGCCTCTCACAAACTAGGTCTGAAAAGAGCCTTATTTTTACTATGATTCTTCATAATGCTTTTTTAGTACTATGCAACTTAAAGATAAAGTTCTTTATTAAATCATGTTCAATTAAAAGTTTTGTTACAGTTTTCTAAGAGCTTAAACTTACTTGAAATGTAAAAGGTTCAGTGTTCAGGTATCGCTCATTTTATTCTTGGAACTAAACTTAAAGTCCAAGTCCTTACGTAGTAGCCTTTATGATAGAGACGGTCGATTATTAATAAAAAATCTTTTAAAAATGCAATAAGGTTAGATAGTAAATACATTTAATTAGTACCTACATATATTTTTAGGCAACTGCACCTATTTTTACGTTAGTTTGTGACTCGGTCTCTGATTTTCAGCAACAAAACTTAATTTATTAACTATCAGACTCTGAGAACTCAAGTAATTGCACCAGTACTAGGAACGAACTTGATTCATTTTCGTACGTATTGGTTATGAGAAAATGTTAGATTATTTTTTACAGCTCTTAACTTACCTCCAAAAACTGTTATCACATCATCGACCACTAGCCCGTGAAAACGCACTGAGCCGACTTATTCACGCGCACGACTAGATCAATACTGCGGTCTGCGCGTGCGACTGCGTGGGGCCACTCGCCATGCTGCGCGCTATCTATTACAGTGAGCTAAGCTAGATGCCTGTTTGTTATTTTTTTATTAAGTTTTTTTTTAAACTAACATTTTTGAATACTTTCTTACTTAATTCTTTGCGAAAAAAAAGCCAAGCATAACCACATTATAAGTAGCGACGTAGCAAGGTAATTATTTTTTGTTCATTGTACATCAAAACACAAATGTATCTAATTAATTATACATAGTTCCGATTTTATGGTACGCTACGCTACAACGAAAATAAAGGTATCGCACATACCAAAAAGATACATTCGGATTGAGAACTTCCTTCCTTTTATGGAGTCGATGGATTTATTTCATATTTTCGGCAAAGTTTTACAAACAGCATAACACAATAATTCCTCGGCTTGCCTGTATACCCTGAGCGATATACTCTGGCGGTCCTCAAATTTAAGTCGAATGGGTATTTTATTTAGACTATTTTTTTCATGTTAGACCACATCTCGCCATCTCAGCTTACCATCAGGCGAAATTAGAAGCAAGTAATGAAAATAACCAAATATAATGTTGCTGTTGCTGTCGTATCAATTATGATACTCATAATATAATCTCACTAATTCCATTATTGTTATTGTACGAACTATATGAACACAATAATAGTATCGGTAAATAAATTTGGTATTAGGTACTGTCCTTATTACTGTTTGTAAATAAAACTGCTTCCTGCTTTCGCAGTCCGACTAACAGATGCAAATAAACCCACACTTCAATTAAGGGAACAGACTGTCGAACCCCAATTATTCTAGCAGATTAATCCAATACGGTAATAGTTCGCTTACACTGCTGTCTTAGTTCTATTACTGATTGAGTATACTAAAATGAGACTACCGCCATTACAGTTCTATAAATCTGTAGACTTATTATCGAACTCGTTTGCAAACGCAATCGTATTCGTTTTGACAGTTCATGTATGGGCTGACAATCGGCATCGGAATCAGCTAGCTGTCACACTCATACAAGAACTGTCAAAATGAACACGATCGCTATTGCGAGCGAGTTACATAATAAGCCTACTGGTGTTAATAAAACATGTACATACTCGTAACTCCCGTTACAGAAAATTGCAAATGCTGTAAAATTTTGAAACATACTTACGAATTATTCCTGAGCATACTACGCTTGATATTTCATCCCCAAAGTACCTAAGACTGTTCTTTGTTACGCTTTCTAAAGAAATTCTTTGTCCATTTCTGCCAGCTTTACAATCAGTACCTGGATGACCGAGCTTTGCTTGGTATTATTTTTTGTGAGTTTTCGAAAAATGAAACCTAGCTACTAGATCAATTCATCGCCCCCGAAACCCATACTAAATTTTATTAGAATCGTTGAAGCCGTTTCCGAGATTCAGATTATATATACATGCATAAGAATTACTCATTTAGAGGTTACATTACGACGAAAATATCTTTTTCCATCGAATTAATAAGATTCTGGTTCAAACCTTTATTTAACCGTCGAAAAGAATCCGCTAAGAATTCAAAAGTTTATTTAAGTCTGTACCGATATAAAAGTTCAATCGCCTCAATCATGCACAATATAAACAATTTGATAGATGGTTAGCTTGTATAGACGTAACCAAAGCGATTGCCGGTACAACACAAATCATAATTTACGGTATCCAAACGGCACACCGTTACCCGTCGATTAAAGTGTTGGCGGCTCTGTGAGAGTTGCGGGAAGTGATAACGCAGGCTCAACGACCGACGCAATTAAATATTTATACAGCTTAGACCGACTGGGGCGACGAGAGATAATTTTTCTTTCCTCCAAATAAATTATCAACATTCTATCAGGTCACCGAAATAAGGTTAGCTGAATGATTAAACAATCCGAGAAAAGTATCGCCTCTAAAATTAGTAAGTGTGTCAGCAATTCAGTACAAATTAGTTCACAACACGCTCGCCTAATTTGGTGCCAACACAACCTTTGATAAACGTGACCCTAGTGTTTATTAACTGGTATTGATAAGTTTACGACTAAATTTAATTGAATGCCTCGTTTGAAAATTGAATATTTCGTTTCAGATGTAATGACATTATTGTTAATTATATCGGTTTTATTTCATTACACCAGGAAAGACGCAGGACAGTTTTTGATAAATGTGTTTACCTACCGCGTGTGTTTAGATGAGTCCCATCTCCCTACGTCGTTGTCAATTAAGAGCGCACGAGTGGCTGCAACGGCCGAAACTACAAGACGACGCAAATATGCAAACTTGGATGACAGCATTGTGGCTTTTGCTGTGGAGACCGTGAGGCCACGAAACAAGAAACAAAAAATCATAATGTTTAAAAAGAAGATGGTGAGATCTACGGGTGACCATGGCTGACTCTCTCCGGCTACGCATGCCATACTATTTAATGTGCACTCTGCTCGGCACTCTGCAATGGTCACGATTTGTGGGACAATTACCAATGTTACGGAAAAGTAGAAAACGGTAAAAATAGTATTATAAATGAAAATGAAAATCAAAATGAAAATTTATTTTTGCGAATTGGCCGCCAGGGGCTCTTTTACATGTCTTTTCGAAACTACCAGCGCATAAAAAGTCATTAAGTATCAGAGTTAACATGTAAAAATATCCTATCACATTTCACTAACATAAACTGTATTGTTAGTAACTTCTTTTTTTTTTTGACGAACCTAAACAGCCTAAATAGCATTTTTATACATAAGTTAATATTTTTAACTATTCTAAGAGAAACAATGTCGTTTTACGGTATATAGATTTAATTAAAGTTTATTAATGAACAAATTTTGTCATTTATCTAAAGGGCTGCTGTAGGTTTAAAAAACTACACTAAAAAAAATACGGAATCAAATATTTAGTAGAATCCAAAAAGGTTATTTTAGTTCTGTTCATCTCTTTAGTATTTAATTTAAAAACTCTTGTGCAGATTTAACGCTTATTAATCGCCAGAAAATTGCAAACACACTTATGGTGCCAAAAAGTTGAAAAGCCCAAAAAAATAACGAAAAATATTCCACACCCATAAGTTAGTCAATTGTGCATTCCGTCGTGTATGTATACTTTGCCTTAAACACTCCAAATTGTGGTTTCCATCAGCTCATTACTTCATTTACAGCCTAAGCGGGTACTTCCCTCTCTCATTTCATGTAAATTTGTAAAATAAGCACCCTCTTAAGCTTTTGTCATTTTGATTTACCAGAAATCGTCGTTTCTACCCTTTGTCTTTAGGCAAATGTATTCAGAGAGCTCAGTTTACTCACTCGGTAAAGTTAACTTATGTATGCAGGCATCGTGGTTTACAGTGACACCATCTATATTATGATAAAATTGCTGAATGAAGGCAGTATGAAGTCACGATTGAATTAAAAGAGTTTGTCGAATAGAAAAGGAGTTGGTTTTAAAAGATTAGTAAATGTTTTCAACACTAACGCAACGCAATTTTGTTTTTACTCCGTGGAGACTTTGATCGAGTCTGTCATTTTATTAACTGCTGCATAAAAATCCTTTTTATGCAGCAGCATTTATTCAACTTGATTTTTTAAATTATCTAATGTGTCCCAATACAACCTTAACCAAGGATTTTTCTTTATTTTGATTAAGTATTTTTCACAACAAACAAGCTCAATAAACCAGATAAACATTAAAAGAGTCTACTTGGCGGATATTAAACGCCCAATCTAGCGAAGCCTGGGAGAGCAAGATAAAGCCCGCCGAGCTAAATTAAAAGACGTAACGATGCGTAAGTTACCGATCATCCAATCACGTAAAATAAAAGTACGCCGTGGGCTCGTGTTGCCGTTAATTTTTCCGTTCATTCACTATCGCAGTTCATTAATCTAGGCGTTTTCCCAATATCGTTATCTACAACCGATACCGAAATGTTGCGGTGTAAATTCGAATACCAATAAATATTTTTACAAATTCGGTAAGCATTTTAAGCGTTACAGCGTATCACTGTAAATTATCATTTAGGAGATCGTCGCTGACCGCAGATTTAATTTCTACGACCCTTCTTGGATGAAATCGTACGGAAAACAACAAGTTCTCATTGCGTGTAAAATGAATTCGGTAAACAACCTTTTCCGAGTCGGGTCCAAGGGCTCCCCTTGTAACAATGGGCGTCATGCTGCCTCGACTTTACGAGGTGATGTAGGTCATACCTCCAACTTTTTTTTATTGAAATGAGTAAATCGAGAAATTCTGTCCCGTAATCACTTTTAGGAAAGAGCGCTTAAGTAAATAGGAAAGTACCCTAAGTACCAATTGCAGAAAAGTTTCTATGTTCGCTTAATTTTTTTAAGGTTAATTCTGCAAAGTTTTTTTGGTTTAACAAGTTAGAAAAATTCAGCCAAGGCTAAAACTTTGGGAAGAATCCTTGTCGAGCTTCTCGACCTGACTTTGATACGTGAATGATCCGTTTATTTCAGAATGTAATAAATATACCGACTTCCACCTCACTTCATTATTATAAATCATTACGATTAAATACATTAATATTTGGATCTTTGTTCTTATTTTACGTAATGAGGATAGGTTGAGAGATATTAAGTATCTTGTTAAAGACCTTACGAATGAAGATGTATGCGTTGGGAGTTAGTTACAATTTTATTAAAATGCAAAACAAAAACGGTTACCGAAGTAGTTATGTTCTAATTTACAAGTTTCTGTAAGTTTTGCTCGTCAATGTATCTGAACAAGTTAGGTACCTTTAAGTAGTAGTGCCGGCATTAAAGGCCTAGGCGGAGATGAAGATAGAAATTAGATGGTTGCTTTCCTTAACAAGTGGCTGGAGATCGCAAACGATAGGGGTCCTTAATTGGAAGTGCGAGGAAAACATCTATCAAAAGAGAAACAGTTAGCGCTTAGTATAAAAATAATAATTAGTTGAGAGTAAATACTTTCCCCGCAGCTGCTTTTTATAGCGAGAGTAGAAATTTATGTTGCCAGATTAAAATTATAAAACTAAAAATTAATGAGTACTGCAAGAAGGTTGTTAACAACGCATTTATTTTCCCAAGCACTCGGCAAGCAAATGAAAAAGGTATGGTGATTAGAATATGAAGTAGTTTTACACATCTATAAATTTGATATTTTCGCAGAAATGGACCTTTTGTCTGTTAAACTTGATTATTTTATACTCACACTACCAACTGAAACTTTCACAAAAAGAGCTCAAGGTCCATTTTTGGCAACCCAACGCTATTGTCTAAGTTGCATCTACCTGATCAAGCCAACTTACCAATATTCCAATAAATTATCCTTGCCATTGACATGACTTTCTGCCAAGTTTCTTGCGGCGCATTCTTCTTGGCAATGATGGTCTTTCCGAATGTGCTGGTAGTTTCAAAAAGACATGTAAAAGAGCCCTTGGCGGCCAATTTGCAAAATAAATTTTCATTTCATTTTTATTTCATTTTCATTCATTTCATTCATTCATTCATTCATTTCATTCATTAATTCATTCATTTCATTCATTCATTCATTCATTTCATTCATTCATTCATTCATTAGTACTTATAGACCGACCGCTTAAATGAGTCCTCGCCCGCGCGGCACAGGGGCGCATGGTAGGAGACAAAGGGGACCGAGAGAGGTGCGGGCGGCTGGCGCACTACCCGCCCGCACCGAGAGAGGTCCCCTATGTCGTCTTACCCTGCGCCCCTGGACCCGCGCGGACTTATTTAAGCGGTCAGTACTTAGGCTTTCGAAAATAGAAGTAAAAGAAATACGTGGGCAGAAACTGAGTAGGAGCTTGAAAAATAACAGTGGACTGCCTTAGGGAAAATAATAAAAAATACCTATTTTTTAAATAAGACTTCCCTTCCGTGGCAAGGGGCGTATCGAGCGAGTTTTGAATTACTGCACGCGCGATTCCTTGATGATTTGTTGGCAAACTCGACACCGTGCTACCAAGCTATGTATTTTTATCTGTACCTACCGACATTACCAGCTGAAAATTGAGATAAAAATATTGTCTAAAAATATGTATATGTCTGTTGCGTCAAAATTTACGCAAGATTAAATTGGATTTTGGTCTTGGTTTTTTAACTAGTTAAACGTTTTAAAATTACACCTGGGCCGAATGTGAGCAAGATTATAATCTCATTTTTACGCATTTTATTTCTTTTAGTTTATTTTTTACGGGTACCCTAGTAGCATTTTGAGTTGGCTGTTTGTCGGGCCTCCGTCCACTTTTTGGTTGGCCAACCGTGAGGTTTGTCATCCCTAAAAATAGTAGTACCAACGGTAGGATCATCGTTGGGCTTTAATGCTGGGCCAACCATGTGTGCCTACATAGGCCCAAACGTTGGCTTTACGTTGGATTGTCAATCTTAAAACAAGGTGGCCCAATGATGGCAGTCCTAGGTAAGCCCTTCCCTTGTTTATCCACATTGGGCCAATTGGGTATTTCCTTACCAAGGCCCTTCTGAATAACTGTAGATATTTTCTATGCTGGGCCAACCATGTGTGCCTACATAGGCCCAAACGTTGGCTTTACGTTGGATTGTCAATCTTAAAACAAGGTGGCCCAATGATGGCAGTCCTAGGTAAGCCCTTCCCTTGTTTATCCACCTTGGGCCAATTAGGTATTTCCTTACCGAGGCCCTTCTGAATATTTATAACTGTAGATATATCTACGTTGGCCTTTCGTTGAAAAGGGCGGTGCACACCGGTCGCGTATGCAGCACGTATGCGTATACGTATGCAGCGCGTAAACGTAGGTTACCCCTGAGACGCAGAGCTGCGTGTAGCTGCACGCGCGTGTGTAGTGTACACGGCACAACTACGCATGTAGGTACACACGTACTTACGTACGCATATTTGCGTCAGCTCTAGACATCTCGGCGTATCCTACGCAATCGCGCTGCACACGCATATATACGCATAAATACGTGCTGCATACGCAACCGGTTTAAACCGGCCTTGAGATGCTTCTACACCGGTGTATCAAAGCGTTGGTGATATTATTCAACACACAGCAACAACTTTCACAGAATAAAGTTGTTGGTTGTTAAAAAATATCCAGTGACGTTTTCGACACCGGTGTGGGAAGCTGGGAAGTGCCTGAAACTTAATTCGCAGTGTTATATACCAAATGTCATCCAATGGAAAATGTATTTACAACCCGTTTACGTTTACTAAAGACATCACATACTGTAGAGGTCCATCCTATTAGTAAACGGATTTTTACCTAGGTATACATGTATTAATTAGAAAGAAAGAGGACACACTAATTTATAGAAAATAAACAAGAAAAATAAACACAAACATGGAAAATAGATCATCAGCGTTGTGTGTGTCTTCGCAAAAGTGAAACGGTCGCTGGCTCAGCATTACCTACCAATTTTGAAATTATAATTATAGTATTGGTCGAGATAGTGTGGAACCCGTGTCCTGGGGATTTAAAATGAATGCAATCGTATTTAGAAACAACCGCTTATATATACTGTGCCAGAGTATACCTAATAGATACTATATATTATACCTAGGTAGGTAGGTAGGTAAGTACTTGTGGTTCAACCATAGTAGCATTTTCGGTTGACCCTATGTTGGGCACAAATAGGACCAAATTGGAATGCTACTGAAGGTGTAGTTATGTGTATGTTTTTATGTCACACCTGGCCATATAGCCTAAATAGCCATAAATTGTGTACTCACCACGGGCAGTTAAACAAAAAGCCCTCGATCGCATATTTTACGATTCTCGCCTGCAGCTCGCGTCACAAATACCTGCTTGATTAAGAATGTATGTAACTACATAATTATTAAGTAGTATTTTTTTGACACTAGCAAAATGTAGATAGATAAATATTAATTAAGTTTGTAAGTAATAATTTTACGCAATTAAAGCTAGAAATTTACGATTTCGGATTTTTTTCATTTACCTACTGTGCTTATTAGTAGGTACTTATATATATGTAAAGCAGGTAGGTAGGTACGAGTTATCCTTGCCACTTGCAAACAAAAGTAGGTATCTATTATATTGTTTGCTAGCCAACCATAGAGTTAGTAGGCCTAACGTCATAAGTTTGTAGTGAATACAACACAAATGATAATGATCAGGTATAAAATACTTACTTTGCCAAGATAATTCTCGGATGGCCTGAACCTTTGCAGTACAAGGTCCTCTTGTTTGCTACTGGGTATGGGTTTCGTCGGAAGGAAAACAAATGCGAGTGCTAAACATACACTATATTGACTTAACGCGACATGGCGGTTACGGCCGCAGAGGAACAATTAGAGGAACATGCTTCGCTTAAGAGATACTTATATTATTTAAACCTACACTGACTCTAACTAAAGGGCCGGCCGGCAAATAAGCAAAGAAAATGTCTACGGTACCGTTCGCACGCAAAGCGTAAACACCTGGATGGCGTAGCTGACCTCGGGTGATGGCGCGCAGGTTGGCGGCGCGGCAGGGCGAAGATCGGTCGCACGCTGTGGCCTGGACCAGCCCGTGGCGGCGTCGCGGGGACGGCTACGTCAAGGCTGGGGCCGCGCCGCAGGCTCTCGGCTTGCTTTAGGGCGACCAACTGGAGCCTACGGTGTGAGCCTTGGCGTTGCGCCGTGGGCGAACCCAGCGGCGCATCCACCAACCGATGTCGGATTTATGACGTCCACATTGCACGGCACAAGCACAACACTGCACAAACAAGCGACGGACGGGAAAGTTTATTAATGCCTCCGGCGAAGCGGCATTTCTAAAACACTGCCCAATCGGGCTCCTTAGGCTACAAAGTTCACATTTCGTGACTGAAAGAAGACAGAAAAACGTTAATATTTGATCGATCTTTTTGAAGGTCGATAACAAAACTGGTGCGCTCGGGCTGCGGCGGCACGCCGTGCGCGTGCGATGTAGATGTACTTGTATAGGAGCGCGCGCGTGCACACGCGGGGCTGCGTGTCGATACAGGCTGCGCGTAGTTCGCCGCGGGCTTATTCTGCGCCTCCGCGGCGATTCGGCGGCTCTTGCATCGCGAATTTTGTCCTCGATGTCGTGGGCTTTCTTGAGTAACTCTTTGAACGTATGAAATTCGTCGCGACGTAAATATTTAGTTGTTCTCGTGTTCATTAAACTAAATATCATATCGAGTTGCACTTTTAGCGATAAGTCTTTAGGGGGGAGTTTAGTTAGGAGGGCTCGGCTTCGTGCGATGAATAAATCCGTGTTCTCGTCTTCACACTGCTCTTTGCTGAATAGCTCTCTATAAATATGCGACTCCGAGCGGCAGTCTCCGTAAACGTCGCGCAGGTACGTCAACGCCTCTTCCCATGAGGATATCTCTGCACGCACTCTGCCACCAGGTCGGGGCTTCACCAGCTAACAACATCGACATGCCCTTGACTGCCCTTTCATCAGGGACGTTCGCCGCTTCCTTGTATAAAACCACGGCGTCAACAAACGCTTCTATGTCTCCCTGTCCTGTAAATCTCGACGTGCACGTCGCGAAAGTGCCGGTCGGCGCGAGCGCCTCTCCCGCTGAAGAACTCAGCGGCGTGAGCGGCCGCTGGGCGGGGGGGCTCGGCGCGATGAGCAGCAGCTGGCCGAGGCGCTCGAACACGCGGTCGCACATCTCTGCTAGTGTTTGTTGAATAGTCGACAAAAGAGATGTAAAATTTTCTTGCGACCTTGTCACGACGTTGTTCGGCGACTCCGACGGCGGCGACTCGTCGTCATGAGATTGAGATTGTCGTCTACGCGGCATCGTTACTGATCACTATGATACAAACTACACATTTAGTCACTTCACTGTAGTGTACTAAACCGTAGGCTTTCGGGCCTGCAGTTGAGACGCCATTTATTGTGAACGCGGCGCGGAATAAATGGCGGTTTTCTGTGTAACTATTTACTGGCACAACACACACACATTCACAAGTTATTACAATTCGTTAGAGTATTAATTAAGTTGCAAGGATCTAAAACTAGGAAGTTAACAAATAGGTAATCGAAACAAAAACAATGCGCGCGGAGCAAGCTCGATCGGTCACAACTCAACTGCCAGCGCCAGCCAGACTGCCAGCCACGCACGCCACACCGCGGCACGCGCCAACGCAGGCGACCGCAGTGCGCGGGGCGTGGGGCGCGGGGCTCGGCGCTCGGGGTTCTCACGTTACACACGTTCGCGCCTAATTTAAATAACGGCCGGGCGGACGGCGCCGGCGAGTAGAACGGCGGGAAATAGAAGGGTTTACACCCAAAAAGTTCTGTAAATACTAATATAAGCGGATAATTTCTACGTTCCTTAGTTTTTTAGAAATTAATGTTTTTGTGTTCAATTGATGTTAGCTATCGACTGTTTCCAACCCTCGGTCACAAAATTTACGAAGGAAGACTGACAAAACTCACTGACATTTAAATTATGAAAACATGAAAAATGATTTCAGCTTTCGCCTGTAATAGTTAGGGAGCTGGCGAGCAAAATTTCGATATGATCAGCACACAACTCAGACGTTATTAATAGTGATATTTATGCCCTAAGAAACATCAAGGACATTGTCTGCCACCATGTGGCGCTGCGTTGTAAATTTACAGCGTTTCAAAAATGTAAAAAAAAAGATGTGCTATATTATGCGCACACGTCTGCTTCTGGGGCTGATGATCGCAGTCATCCTGGAAACACAAAGAATCGAAAAGGCAGACATCCAGGGCTCTGACTTTTGAAGTATTCAATTTTTTAATTTATTTTTATGATTTAAAAAATTGTACATGAAGTGCACACTTGGCGGATTTGAATTGTTCGATCAAAAACAATGAGAAGAACCACGGAAAAATAGTCTGCCACCATGGTGGCGCTGCGTTGTAAATCTACAGCGTTTCAAAAATGAAAAAAAAAGGTGTGCTATATTATGCGCACACGTCTGCCTCTTGGACAGATGTTTGAATTCCTTATGAAAGCCAAGAAAATCGATGAGGCAGACGTTCAGGCCTCTGATATTCCAAAGGCAGACCGTTCGACTTTTTTTTCTGAATTGAATTGAATTATTATTTTTTGAATAAAGATTAATCGATTTATTAAAAATAGATTTTTCTTTATTCAAAAATAATGAATATAAATAATCGATTTTTGCGAAAAAAACGATTTTTCTATTATTTAAAACCCTACATGCTTTTAATTTTCACAACAACAAACAAGATTAAAATATAATTATAAGAATATAACTAAAAAATAACAATATACATGCAATACCCGCTGTCCCTTGATTCCGTGAATTTCAAACAGTTATATACAGCTGAAAATCAGTGAGCAAAGTGTCTGCCACATTTTTTTTCGAATCCACGGAGAGCTTTTTTTTACATTTTTACAACTCCGTCCCATGATAATGCAGTCCTGAATGTCTGCCTCTTCGATTTTCTTCGTTTCCAAGATAATTGTAACCATGAACTCCAGAAGCATACATGTGCAAATGATTTAATACCCCGATTTTTTTAAGCAACTTCAATCCGCTGTAACGCGAAAACGCAGCGACATAGGACCTTAATTGACTGAACCAAATCGATTCGTAATGATTTATACTGCAATCCACCTCGACGTGAAACGTGTGCAAATCATATACCGAAATGCTCGCCAGCTCCCTAACTATAATACCATGATAAGATGAATAAAGAGCATATTTTTCTGATTCCAACAGTACCTATAGTTTGGTTCGTAGACTGTGTCGTAATAACTCGAAGCGTCATGTTTTCCACATGTACTTTTCGAGGCTATATTTTACTATAATCCCTGTATCTCAGTCGAAGCTAGTATTCGATTAGAATTAAATGATACCTAATAAACCTGTTTCTTCCATGCTGGTCTGGGAACAAAGAAAAACATAGAATGTACCAATTGCTTCTCTACCCGCGCAGATGGTAAAAGACCATCGAGGGAATGGGCGAAAATCATAGGAATCATGTTATAGGCGATGAGGCTAGCAACCCATCACTATTTTGATTCCATTTTCCACCAATACGCCCACAATCTTGCTAAATGTGGTGATTTGTGTATGTATGTATGTATTTCGGTAGAAAAGTGCCTCCGGTGACGTCATCGTCGCGCGTATGCAAATTAGCTCGAAGTCTTGTAGTTATACCACTACACTAGCCAACCGTAGAATTAGTAGGCCTAACGTCATAAGTTTGTGGTGAATACAACACAAATATTGTTGGCAAGCCAGCCGTAGAGTTAGTTGGCCTAACGTCATAAGTTTGTGGTGACTACAACACAAATATTGTTGGCAAGCCAGCCGTAGAGTTAGTTGGCCTAACGTCATAAGTTTGTGGTGACTACAACACAAATATTGTTGGCAAGCCAGCCGTAGAGTTAGTTGGCCTAACGTCATAAGTTTGTGGTGACTACAACACAAATATTGTTGGCAAGCCAGCCGTAGAGTTAGTTGGCCTAACGTCATAAGTTTGTGGTGACTACAACACAAATATTGTTAGCAAGCCAGCCGTAGAGTTAGTTGGCCTAACGTCATAAGTTTGTGGTGACTACAACACAAATATTGTTGGCAAGCCAGCCGTAGAGTTAGTTGGCCTAACGTCATAAGTTTGTGGTGACTACAACACAAATATTGTTGGCTAGCCAACCGTTGAAGTCGTCGGCCCAATGTCGTGTGTTTGTGGAACACATTACGTTATTGTTACATCGTTGGCCCGTTGAGTCTAAAAACAGGTCATCATTTTTTTAATCAGTTGCCACCAAGTTAATTTTTATGTTAATAGTATAGATTTGAATATTAAATTGAATTTCTTAATTAAAACGTGAGTGCAAGAGTAATAAAATCTTGCAAATTTGATTTCGGTTAACCCAACGATATACCTACGAGAAAATATCCTCGTTGGTTGATCGACGGCAGATCTAGTGGGCCCAATGATGTACGTTCGTGGGGAAATCAACGAGAACTCGACAACGTTGGTCTACTGTTGGGGCTTTGTTGGCAGTTCTACTACCACCTCCCGACAAAATGCCAACCGTTGGCAAGGTCACCCCAACGGTAAATGCTACTAGGGTAAATTGTACCCATAACACAATATACATATTTACATAATCAAATTACGAAATAAATATGTTTTCTCAAACATGCTCGGAAATGTATGCGTTAATGTCCCGATATGAGGACATGAAGTTTCTCGTTTATGGCTCCCTACATTACTTCTTGGCTTAGGCCACAAAAGTTAGTATGAAAATCCATTTTTGTCCGCTGCTCTAATTTTTTAAATTTCTATACTAAAATTAAATTGGCAAAGGAAAAAATTACATACAGCCAACCACCACCACAATCTGTACCTAAGCATAATTGCGACATAAAAAAAAAATCTATGGTACTATATTTATGTGCGGTTAAACATGGTGCTCAAATAGCTGGATCAAATTAGTACATTTAAAAAATAAAAAAGGTGGCAAATCGAAAATCATTTTTTCTGCTTATGCGTATTTCGTAGTGATTGTTATTATAATTTAACAGAAATAAAAATGACTTCTAGTGATGAAAGTGACGGGGAACTTATGAACTGTACTCCGCCTCATTTAAAAGAGGAGGCAAATTTTACTTGATTGTCTAGTAGTTATTTTAATTTTAATATTTCCTCACATTGTTTGAGAAAAGCACTATACAAGCTTTGGCCGGAACAGGGATTGCAGGACTCGTTCTATCTGGCCTCGTCTTCGACTCGGCCACCTACCCCAAACTCGTCCAGCAATCCCTTACTTCACGGCCTCTGCAGTAATGTACTATTCTATTTGACTTTAAAAGATAATTGTATAAAAAAACTAGTATTCAGACTTATGTTTTGAGTAAGATACTCATTCCTGACATATTAATCATAACATTTGAGTACAATTTCATACATATAACGTTATCGCAACGCAACTGAAGTGTTACTCTTTCTGCCTACTGCTTTCTAATGAGATACAAAAGTTAGATAATGTGGAATACTCACAGCTAACTTTGTTTTGAAACATTAATTACAAGAATACAGCAGCGAGCATAAATTATATATTAATTATCATGACTTTTGACGGCTGATGACACTTTAATTTACAAAATTCTCCAAAACAATAAACTCTCAGCTTTCTATCACCATCATTTCATCATCAACTGATTTAAGCAAAAGGCAAACCGACCAGCGTTAGTGGTAGCCTGAATAAATTTAACTGTGTTGCCGTGCTAGGCCTATGTCAGTTATCTTTACAATTTTCAACCGCCTGATCAGTATGCTCCCGCATGAACTTGCCTTAAAACAAATGAAGGTTCTAACCAAATGTAATGGATTGTGTCTATGTACAAACTTTCACCGATGCCAGATTCTCTCGACTATTTAACACCTGCTAATGGGGTCTTGAAGAGGGCACGAAGTACTTTTGTTCCGGGCCACAGAAATCCAGAACATTAAAAAGTTTTAAGAACATTTTACAGCATTGTCTTACCCGTCTCACCAAATATCTTAAATCCAGTCAATGTAGCGGTGTGGTGGGCACATAGGAGCAATAACTTTGAATCATTAATTTACCTAGTGATGAGGTAAAAACACTTTTGAATTAATATGGGAATAAAATGTACTATGTGGGAAAAGTATAGCAGGTATTTAACCATGAAGCAACAATGAAAAATTGAAATGAAACATTGATACTTTGCTATAACTGAGAGTCACTTGGTCCTGTGAACATGTTAATAAATAGGTACCTATTCGCAACAAGCGTCGTTTTATTAACAAGTTGGAAATCCGCAATGGGCTCCTTAAAAATTTGTCAGGGTTGGTCCTTGAAAAAAAAAATACCAACAATATTGCCGACTTTCAAGTAGATAATAGATAACTAGTAGGTATTAATATAAATACTAACTACTAACTGTAATTATTAGTAGTAATATTATACAAGTATTATCCAGACGAAACTGCTTTGCTTTTACTTCGAAATATTACGTAGGCGAATTGTTGCAGAGGTATTTATGTACCTAATTACGATGTAAGACTTAATAACTGTGTGCTAAAACCTTCCGGAGACCGAAAAGAAAATGTTGGACTAGCGAACGTTTAACTTAACCTTTTATAAAGTTTATTAGTACTTAGGTACTGTAATGGACGAGAATTTCATTAATTCAGTTAGCTACTTCAACGTATTTACGACATAAATTGGTAGAAGAAGTCTTTGGGAAATTGCTTTAAATTACATACCTTTGGAGTGTGAAATCACATTTTTAAAATAAGTTTGTAAAGCAATGACAGCCAACACCAGAAGATCACCTAAGTGCTTAAATAAGTGAAAAGTAAACTGAGTGGGCACCACGCATGCTGTTATGTCGTCAAAGGAAATAACTTATTTTATTCGTAGAGTATCACAATTCAGTCAGCTTTTTCATTAATCAAACTCAAAAAAATACTTTTCGTATCTTCGACAGACGATGACAATTCTAACTGATTTCTTACGACACTGTATGACTAGACGGTTTACCCTGCTACGTGCTCAGACTAAGATGGAGTTAGGTGGTACGATTTGAGACTTCAACATGGTTATAACAAATTCCTAGCTACGGCGAAATGCGAAATGTTGAACCTTATCCAAGGTACGATGCACAGATTGCTTATTATAGAATTTCTCGACACGGACGTTTCGATCAGGCTAGGTAAATACTTGCATGTATATTGTGAAATAAACTTTGAATAAAACATATTATAAATTTCAGAGTGCGTCAAGCAAAAACTAACAAAGTGCAGCGATGATGTGAAATACCACAATATTATCACAACCACAGCTAAATAGGTTTTGATAATAGAACAAGCTTACTAGCGCCGACAACCAAGGTATTATTTGTTCTAAACTTTAATCAACCCTTCGTAAGCAGATCAAATATTCTTGCCAATAAAAATAATATTTGAATTTTTATTCAAATTTAAAATAGTTTTAGTTTAATGCAACCACGGATTCCGTTAAAATTTTCTTTTGAAAACAAATTATACAATACTCCAAACGACTAAGCGCTTTGTGCCTGCACGTGTCATCTCTATATTATATTTCAGTTCATGCTCTATTTCTTAGGCGCCTTCTTAAGAATACGTGACAAATAATAATAAATACTTGCTACACTGAAACACGTGAGGTACTTTAGTGAATTGGTCTCTAGGATTCTTTCTATTGGTAATAAATAAAAATGTAACGCCTTTTTTGCATTTACGATCTCGAGCCGAGATATGAAATATGACAGACATAGTACACACGAGTAAAGCAATAAAACGTTGAAAAACTGTTACAAAAAATATTATGTCACATAACTTTATATCTACAGCGGCCAAGTTTCTCGGACCCAATATTGATGGTAATAAAACAAATATTCATGTACAACGACATTTACTTTTTCATGAAAAACTGAGTTATTTGATTATTACATTCCTTGTGAGACTTATGTGGAACTTTCATTACTTACTTCATAATACCCTTTACGACAGTTTCCCCTGTCGTCAAGTTATGCTTCGCTTTACAACACTTATAAATAAAGTAAAATTAAGATTTGTTTACAAAAAATAAATAAACTAAATTGCAAAGTAGTAGTTGACTAAGTATAATTGCTCGTAGTCTAATAATACGGAATAGTCGCTTTATTAAAGCTTTAAAAAAAATCGAGAACGTTAAAATTTATAGGAGAACAATGGGCTATGTACTCCTGCCGTACGAGTATCAATTCAAAATAGAGAAAAAATCTTGATATTGTCCTACTTTGTACTTGCCTAATGTTTAAATAACTTCTATTTTACTTTTGAAATTTAGTTTTCAAGACTAGAAGTAGCGCACTCGCGCTACAATTTAAATGCAATTTAATTATGTCAACTACCGAATTAATCAGTTGTTGTTCACAAAGGAAGCTAAGACAAATTACAATAAACATTAAGAGCAATTAATTAGGTACAATAAGTTAGTAACATTATACTTGATCGCCTGGTTCCATGGGTTTTTATTTTTACTTAAAACCTTTACTAAATTGTATAATCTCTCGAAGTCGCTAAACATTTTGATTACCTATATAATCACCTGCAAATAAATGTGTAAAAAAGTCACAAAAATATTTACAATCAACATTATTAATGATTAAGATATTTATGTTTAATACGGCATATCAAATTACAAAAATGACATGTATATGCACGAGTACGCGTTTACATTTTTATCTTGACAGGTCTGTCGATTATTTCTTAAAAATACATATCGTAACCCGCTAACATTATACATGTGAAAGTATTTATGTTTGGGTATTTGGACGAAATTATGATCACACGGATAACTCATACTTGAGCTAAGACACACAAAACAATACAAATACCTACTATTTATTGACCAACACAAAACAGTACCTATAGTGAGTTTACAAATATATTCTAATAACAGGGTATACTTAGTCAAAGCAATCTCTTCCAGACAATCATAAGGGGCTTTCAATTACAATGTAAGCAAAATTTTCAGTTACTGTGATCTCCAAAAAAGCTAGTTACATTTTACATTCTATCTAAATATTCCACGAGTTAATCATAAAAAGGTGAATATTGGTTACGTATTCCCAATTCTGACTTGTTTAATACTTGTACTCGTACATCTAGAAACCCATATAAAACTCCATACTTGTCACAGATAGACAACATTTTGCAGCCATTATAAATGTTTTCAATCGTAGTTTCTAAAAGATGACTCGTGAAATTGTGCTCAAAATTCCCTTTTATGAGTGTTTCCTTTTGTTAGTGGAACTTAAAAGTACAATGGATGGAATAAGTAAAATAATGTAAAATGTAATTTTTTATAAATGTGATCGGTTTTTAAACATTGCCTTCTCTTAGAAAATGGTATCTCTGCCGATGAAACCTAAGGGATATTTACAGATCCCGTTGTATGTACAAGCTTGGAAACTTCGCTCTACAACTCTCATTTATATTCCAAGCTAAAGAAAATAATATGTAATGTGTGCTTCATAAACGTTCGAAATTAATTAAGTTTACCAAGTTAAAATACATGTCGTATAATAAAGGCGGTCGTTGTTATTTTACTACATTCTACTTTGTTACAACAAAACGTGTCAGTAGTTCTTAACTATGTCAGAAAAATCAACGGTACCACTTGTAACTTTAGCGTAATCGCATCATTTTGGACGGTATAAGTACCCATTTTGATTTTGATCTTCGAAAACGATAAATTGACTATCACAAATTCTGCTCCGTTATTTCAGACGTTTGGGTCACTCAAGATTGACCCAGAAAGTTTTAGGTATCCCTGGTTGTCTCAGGCACTCGTTCCACGCCTCGGCGTTCGCCGACTTCTCGTCTATGCTCGCTTTGCCGAGTATTTCCTTCTTCGCCATTTTGCTCTTGCATCCGAGGCTTATGTAAATGCTGACTCTGCTCAAACTGGCTCTGAAAACCGACAGCTTCACTGTCGCAGACTTCGGGTCCCACCTGGCAGATATAGTTGGGACGAATCTGTCACTTTTCCAATAACATTCCGCTTTGTTGGCTTCTAATATAGTAGCTTTCAAATACAGCGGTGCTGAAATAGATGAAAAGGAATATATTAATATTTGTTTGAGTAGAACTCTGTCATGCTGGGTCTCCAAAGACGTCTGGCAAGTAAATTATTGGTCATAGAAGTCACGCGATAAAAATCACACGATTTGCGCGTTTACTGTCTGCGACATTATTTGACAACTAACACGCCATAATTCCATTAGTCACTAAAAATATCTACTAAATCTTTGTTTGATAAAGTAACATGACACTATATATTGTGGTTTTTCAAGGGACAAGTCTTCTGGTATGAACGATATAAAAAGGAACTTAAATTTACATGTAATTTGTTACCTTCGCTCTCAGAAAAGGTACACTCAAGTGATGGTACATGCCGCATTTTACCTTTATGATACGATTTTTTCCTACGAGCTAGAAACTCGAGAAAAATATTAGGCGACAGTTTGGAGAAGGTCGCGTTAAAACCGTATTATACCTACCGATCGTCCCTGATCACCAAACAATCGATTGAAATCTAGATACGAGCGATAAATTGACGTTTAAGTAATACCATTTGATTCAAAATACTTGAAATATAGTTAGCAAAAACAATACTGCATAATCAAAAATCCGTAAGTATTTTCTTTTATGTGTAAACTATGTTATTCATAACAAGGGCGTATTTACTACAAAAGCAGTCAAAACTTAAGCGTAATTTAAACTAATAGTATATATAATAATTATGCGTGCGGAAAGGCTGGTAGCTTGCCATATGGGGTCTTTTATGTGATCAAAATCATGGACAGTTTTAATAAAAAAAACACAATCCAGCTATATTGGATAGCACAGTACTGCGTTTTAAAGAAATGTTAAAATAACACAGATACCTACTTAATGCAGTACAAAACGACCAAATTATGTAGCAACATACTGTAAGCTACACCTAAAGTATACATAACAAAATATACTAATACTATAATAATACTTTCGTGTTTCGTATATAGGCCGTTGTTCAGGTGCTAGTAAACATTGTTTTTGATTTATATGCGGCAGTCGTGCGTACGTTGCGTTTGCTTTTACACGCGTAAATGTATTCCAAACGCTTTCCGAAAATATTCCGCGGAAGCCAAATTCAGAAAGCATCCATTTATCTACTGTAATTCCGCACCAAATAATATTCCGTAAGCATTGCACGTAGATTTCAATTGCCTGGTTTTCTTCGCGTTAACTGGCCCTTTGATAAATCGTTGGTTCACACCCATGTTGGGGGAGTCATCAATCATCTCCCATGGTGCAAATTCATATAAACATACACAGTAACAAAACACCAGATTTATTTACCGGGGGCGCGAACCATCTCGAATGCTTTGATTCTCTATTTATAGCGAGTCATTATGTTCTTTCGCTAGTACACTTTTCGTTTCAATTTTAATTATATGACGATGACATTTAACGAAAGCAGTGGACGAAAATATTGTCACGTGTCATAAGTAAGTTCATAATTATAAAATTTTCAACCGTTTGCTTTCGTGATGTCACTGCAAACGCGATGTTTTCAGATTTGAAATTTTGGACGACACAGCAGCATGAAATTAATTATGCGATAGATTAAACATTCATATTGGGTAGAACATAGCTAAGAACTTTTACGAAAATAAAATATCAATTGTTTTGTGATATGGAATGGGAATTGAACGAAAACAAGTAATATTAAAAACGTAGTTTGCATTTTAAAATAGGTTTACTGCCGCTAAGGGATAAATTGATTCATTTCGTTAAATCTTATCAGCTTATAGTTTGAAAATGTATAATAATACAAAAGTGACAAAGAGGCGTCAAAATCAAAAGGCTCTTTACTCAGCGGTGGGTGGATGTGGGCTGATTTTGATTGACTACTAATAATAATATTAATAATAGTTTCTGAGAGGTTTTTTTACAAAGGCTACAGAATCTGGCGCAATCGCGGTAGCCCGAATGATGAATTCTCATTTTTCAAATTTGGTTATAGAGCCAGCATCCTTACTTTATTCACCGACCCACTGCTTTGAAATTGTGAACTTTCCATTTCGTAATAGACTCCTACATCGTACACCTACGATTATTTAGCGAATTGTAGAACGTATGGTCATAGGTGTAGTGGTTGTTTTGCAGTGGCCGGTTACGACTGAAGACGCACGACAACTCTCTCCTTTTTAATAAGCAAAGAGCATTGCGCGAGTCAAGGGGCCTTTTCACTAATGCAATGCATTCGCTGCAGTGACTTGGTCAATCAGCCAGTGTAATTTTCCACGCAACTCTGACATTTTTGATGCAAAAGGCTCGAACGTGGCCACAACTTCGTATGGAAATACTTTTTTCGTGTGTCATCGGCTCTCATCTGTTTTACGTGGAGTGTTGCCACTACAGTGTTGCCAGATGGAATCTGACAACGGCAGTAAATTTTTTTTTAAAAAAGCAGTAGATCTATAAAAATCAGTAGATTTAAATAATGTTCCATCATAACAAGGTTTCACTGCCAACTTCGTCTGCATGGAATTTGTAGTCATAATAAAGAGCCCATACCCAGAGACCTCAATTTACACCTTCAATATCAATTTTTGTGTTTATGACAATATAATAAGAGTATGGGGCATTAATCTCCAGGAAACAGGGGACTACAACCAAGTGCAAAATTTGAAGTTCCGTCTCTTTCACTTTGCTGTAAAACGTTCTAACTTTGGACTGCGGAGTAAGCCCGCAGAAGTGTGTTTGCCGATAATCCGCGTCAACTTCTCAATATTCTGTTTTTTGTTGGTTTATCTGTACTCAAAACTCCACCGAAATCCAAATCGGGTTCTAGAATTATCAGAAACAAATAAGTAGATCAGTAGACTATGTCCAAATCAGGTAGATCTACTGCTAAATCAGTGGATCTGGCATCACTGACTCTACTACCTACTAATAATTAAATTATTTTAATCAGGTATAATGCAGCTATTTCTACTGTCGGATACAGACCGCGCTTATCTTTGTTGAGCTCACGATATTTCAACGCAATTGCATAATATAGCTTAAAAAGTAGCTCGTCATAGGTTGCGGTCTATATTTCGCAGCAAACATGTATAAACGTAACCGTGAATCATTTAAAAACTGAAATCAATTTTATTTTGCGTACCTACCTAGTTCTTTTAGTGGTGCTATACTAAAAATAAACCTTTTTGCTTACTATTTCGTCAATTATTCTAAAAGCGAATGTGTAGGCCGTTAAGCGTAGGCGCGTTAAGATAAAAAAGCCGGTCAAGTGTGAGTCGGACTCAACAACAGTGGGAGCCTGTAGCGTACTTTTCGTTGACATAGAATTATGAAATTTTATTAAATTTAAGTCGTCATACATAATACAAGTAAGAAAAATACCTACTAAAAATCACTGTTTTCCATTCCTATCGAGACTAGTAGGTCAATTTGTTTTACATTTATTATACACAACAATAACATATTGTTATTGAAAGAAATTCGTAGATCCGTTAAAAACAAAGTTATTAAGAAGGAAAAAGAGATGTATCGGTTAATTAAGCCAATGATTTTATTAGAAAAGTCATGAAAGTCATGAAATAATGATAACCAGTACATTCGCGATGATTCCAGTTTTGGGAGTGGTTCAAAAGTACTCTATATTTAAATACGCAATCCTAAAAAGGATTTGAAAAGCTTGATCACGGATAAATCCAACAGCTTTGAAAACGACTTTAGCTTTTCCGCATTTAAGGGATCAAGACGGATATAACATCTCATTAATTAAAATTCGTCAAGGTTCACCTTTAGATCTCTCCACAAAGGTAAACAATATGCTTTGTATTTTCAATAGACTGATGGACGTTGAAAAGTAAATTATTTAAATTCGCACGTGATAAAATTGAATAATCTACATTATAATTATACCTGAAGAGGTTCGAAAGTCTGTATACATAGAAGATATTCGAAAAAAAGTTGGCTGGGGGGTACTTAGAATTAATAACAGAACATGTTCCAACAGTTCTTAGATTTTTTGTCTTTATATTTGTGAGCGCATCACGTGGAAACGGCTGAACGGATTTTAAGGCAAACTTTACTAATTTGTCAAGAAAACCCCCAGCTAGGTTAAAGGCTACTTTTTTTCCCGGAAAATTTCATAGTTCCCGCGGGATAGCGATTAACATATCAATTGCTATTTTTACGCGGACAAACTCGTAGTGAGAAGCTAGTACATAAAAAAAACATTATTTCGAAAGTACCTACCAGTTTACTATTCTTACATTGTAAAAAATAGAAAACCCTAATTAAAATTTTGTACTAAGAAACAAAATGTTTGATCATGAATTTTGGATATGAATTATAACCCCCAAGTTACTGTAATTAAATTGGAAGCTGTGGCAACAGAAACTCCGTAATTAACATTTTGTCTAACATTTGCCTTAAATTAGAGTTACAGACCAAGATGTTACAAAGGAAGATCAATTTATACAAATTAGAGATATTTTACACGTCCAATTATGTAGAAACACAGACAAGTAAGTAAACTTAGCATATTTCCTTGACCACTATACTTTTAAGTAATCTAATACTAATACATTATGGGTACTTGCTGTCGCGTATCTTAGAATTCTAAATTGAACCTTGAAACCGATTTATGGCACCAAATCAGTGATAATATCAATCGAAAGTGGTAAAAAATTGCTTGCCCCTCGCGCTAATTAAATTCCAAAAAAGTTACAAAAAATGGCCGAATGTTGACTTTGCTATTGTGACGATCCAGATGTAACCTTCGATAAATAGAAAGAAAGAAAGAAAGAAGACATTTATTTCTTTTTGCAAGAAACACAAATATAAGATAATATACACAATTTTAAAACAAATAAACAAGGTAAAACAAAAAAAAAACATAGCATGAAAAATAGATCATCAGCGTTGTATGTCTTCGCAAACAAGGATGTAACCAATCAAAACTCACCTATTAACCTGACACATTGGCATTATAATATGAAACTTTCTTCTATAAAAGTTTTCCAATGAAATATCAATTGGTGCGACTAATATGCTCGGAAATGTATGCCTAACGTAGCAAAACTAGTACACGAAGTTCATTGAACTGAAGATACAAAGAACTTAACTAAAACTTATCAAACTAACGCTATACTTATTGTTCTTCTCTAACATCCCAACACTAAATAGCAATATTATGGCGTTACATCGTAAAACTAAAGTCCCTTACTGTGCAACTCTGATTCTCAATAGAGGAGCAAGGGAACAGACCTATTTTTTTTCACGGGGGCGAAGCCATAATCTGTCTTATGCTTGTTATATATGTATAAACTATGTGCAAGGACAAAAACTACGGGTTCATATGTTATTTTGCTCGTCGTTATAGATTTAACTAGCAATGCCAATATCAGACTCCTTGTACAATAGTATTGGTCCGATAATGAAATCAGTTCATTATTTATTATTAATTCGTTCATTTCCGCACTTCTCACTGCTCCATTATCCATTAATTAATACGCTCAACTCAGCATTGCACTACTGACTCAGCCTCCGATAACGTGAAAATTATAATTAGCAGCCAATAACGGCTCATTAAGGATACACGTAACATTAACGAATTAACACTTCCAACTACAACCCGTGCTCAGTTTCACGATGGAAAGGGGAGTTGGCAACAATCGGGTAGGCAGAGTTGTAGAGCAAATACTTTTTGCAGTTTTTGGCATTAAACAAAAAGGGTAATACGCTAACGTGGTAACAATATTAATACGCTTTTGCGTGATTAAAACCTAAGTACATATCTTCGCAGAAAAACCGACCAAGGCGGCTAGGTGCGATTCAAACTCGCGCACCGAGGGTCCCCTAAAATTTCCTATCCAGCGAGTGTAAAATTAAAAGTTACTTTTACGTATTTTTTTTTATCAGTGATTTTTAGAGTTTTTGCTGTTTTTTGTGAGATCTTACTTGTCGAATTTATATTATCTTGTTTACACAAACCTATACCTATCTTATAATCAGAAGTTTTGATTCTTCTTCGTGAATTTCTTTAAAACTTTGTTTTTTTCACTTGAAAGCTTGGATATTGATAGGGACCATTATATTAGCTTAGAAGTTAATGTTTTATCTATGGCTGTCAAAGGTACACGTGAAAGCTACAGATATTAACCTAACCTAAAAAAACATTTTAGATACAACCTTTTTTGCTGACTGTACTTGCATTGTCATCCGTCCTACATATGTGAACCAACTTTCAAATCAATCGGACCAACCGTTGAAGAGTTCCCTCCTGCGAAGACGGTCCCGGCTAGACCACTACAATTTTACTACCAGATTATTGATCTGACTTTAAAGTATGCAACATTTCAGCTCAATCGAATGAAGATATCTGCTTCAAAATTGAGACGCAGGATTCCATCCGGACAAACATACTTACATACATTGCAAGTTAATATAAATCTTGTAGTAACAAACGAACCACAAGACACTAAACAAGTGTTATCGTTGATCGTAATCGTAAGGGGTCAGTTGCGTACTCTTTTATAACATCATCATAGGTATAGTGACATAAATGATGATCATAACGCATCAATGACACATCACATCATATGAATAATTCAAAGACGAAGATGGCGTAATAATTTGGGAGGCAGTCAACATACGACATTATGTTCTAATGAGCATCCATTAAGGATATTATGGTGACTCACGATTGAGTTATTTCAATAAATATTTATTTATATTTCCTGACAAATTATTAATGGTGAATTACTTGCTGGTTTTTCTCCCCTTTTCAAAAAGAAGTACCTAGCATATTTACGAAGCACAAATAATGCAAGCTTGTCTCTTTATGGTAGAGCAGTAAATGGCTCTTTTTGAACGCTTGTTTTCGTGTTGAAAAATCATTTGCTGCTTCTTTTCTTCATATGTGAACCAAATTTCAAGACAATCCGATACAAATGGGTAGAATTAAATTTGTAAAATTTGACCTAAGAAAACAAACGCAGCCACGGTGTTAACCGTGATTTTCAACTGTAACGGAAATAGTCTTTGTGGTATTTGGAGCCATACCTATGACGCGTAACTTCACATTGTTAAGGGTATTATAATCGACTAGAAAATAACGAACGGTATTCCAATTTCATTAAATTTTATATTAACCCTACTGCAAATCGTCAACTAACCCCTCAGCCTTTAAATTTAAATCATTTTATTTCCTCAATAGAAAAATGGTACAAATGTTTTGAAAGTCATCAGATTTATTATTGTATTTTGTAGACTATCATCCATAGAGGCCCGATGTAATTGCATTAGTAAATTGTCAGTGGTCTCCTTCCAAAATCGAAATTTACTCCGAATTTCTACCTTCGGAGTATAAGGCGAGCAGTGTGACAGCCATGCTGGTAAAAAGACACTTTTTGCATAGTATCCATAACGCTAAGAGAGTGGAATAAAACTATATGCCATTGACAAAAGCGTAGCATAAATCACGTGGTCCAGCAGCACAAATTCTACTGGCAAGCGTATTTGCCTAGCCACGTGGTATACCGTACCTTTGCATTGTTCTTGTTCTTGCATGGTCAAAACACTGCACCGGAGTCTGTTGACGGTGAGCTGCACGGTGTCATTGAGGCCGTCCTCGCTCGTCGTGTAAAGCAGGGTCACCTCCAGTTGCCCTTTCTTGTTCTCCCTCTGCGGACACAGACATTAAGCGTGCGATTAGGTACAATTATTTAGTTGCGAGCCGAGATTCAACACGATATGACCACACGTCAAGAGAATATACGAGTACATTTCTGTACGTTGACCACCTACTTGAAGGTATAAAACGTAAAACTCTTTTAGATTTTTAATTAACAGAGAGAGCACGAAGCGTTTCCATTTAAGCCTGGGCGAAAATGCTTTCGTACTCGTATTTCGTCCGGCTACGTTTTCTCTTCTACAGATCACATTTCTTCATCGATTCTCGTGAAATTTTGTGTGCCGGTTCCTAAATTTATTATATCGAACATTTTGTCGATTCAGTTTTAGGAAACTTTTTGCAATGTTCAAAAATGTCACAACACTATTATCTACTTTTTTTTTTCTGCGAGCAACTTTTTCATCTGATAAACTTGGCGAGGTCTACAGCACACAGGGCCACTAATTAGTAGTATTTTAGAGAATTGGTACATAGTAAAGAGAATAAAATTATTACAAAATTATTCAGTTTAGCACCTATTCCTAACCAGTTTCACACAAATAATTTACGTCATGATCGTAAAGAGTGTGAATAAGTGTTCCCGCCTAATCGATAGTAGGGGGTCAATTTTCAGTGGCCTGACACTTTAAATCTATGGAATTCGGGCGAACAATGGAGTGTAAATTAATGAGAGCAAATACGCTTGATATTTAGAATTCCATCCTAATCTTATCGGAATCTTATTCATATTACCAGCCGGTTTAAAATTGTAGAGTCGTATATATTCACACCAAATAATTTAACAATAGACATATTTGTCACGAGTCCATATTAAAGAGTCGAGGCCTTCTTGTTGAACAACAAGCTTTGTTGGTTGATTGTGCCCATCTGTAGCCATAGCAAAGTTGTTTTTGTAGTGGGCATAATAATTTCATTATATCTCCCAAATACTCAAACCGCAAAGGGCTCTTCTTTATGGCGTTATTTTTATTCTCCCGGAGCTTTTAGAAAAACCATAGGTGCCAAGAAGAACGCACCGGAAGAAACTTAGATGTAACTGATTTTTTCGAAAAAAAAAGATAATATTATAACAATTTACAATTCAAATTATGTTCGGATAAATGTAGTCGGTTCTTTAGGATACTCAGATAGGTTAACTGCGGATATAAGTACCTCATTAAGGGATGTTTGTTTTACATTACGGACGTGTTTATTGAGGCAAAGCGGGATTATGATCCCGTGAGTAAGGGTACCATACCATATCATACCACATCAGACTACATGTAGGTAGGGTACGGGCAATACGGGCATGTGCTGTTTTCCTGATTGAAATGCCTGTAAGTTGCAACGGTTGTATGGAGAAAAACAGCTGTTAAAGAAACGGGAGTTCGTCACACTTTTACAAGCATTGTGCTAGTCATCGAAACCCTAATCAGAAAATCTGCTGATCAAGTATGAGCTTAATAAGTTTTCAACAATAATTGTGTCTCGTAAAAGCAAGTTTTCGTTTTTATGTCCTTTTCTAAATGATTTTTAAAATATCATTGTTACTCTCGGGTTACCGTTATCGCTGCTGTGCATCTTTTACAGTCACGAATGTCATGAATTCAAAAGCGGCTATATGCGAGCCAGTCTCTAGCTTGATATCGTTCCGACGATGACATTGAAGAAAGAGACAGGATAACTTGGAATATGATCTAACAGAGTCGGAATCACAATCGCATTCACCATTTCTTTCTGTCAAATGGTTTAGGAGGGTAGAATGAGATGTTGAACGCGACTGTGTGAGCCCCCTTCGCATTAGATGTGGGCTTTGATTTGTTCCAGAACCTATGTCACCTTTTGTTTACACCACAACGAGTACATTTACTTTAGCGACGCGCTTAAGCATTATCACATCACATGCAGTCAATAAACTTACCTAATACCTACCTAAGTAAGAGCAAAATATCTATAATTTAATTAATATTTTTAATTATCTATCTTATTTTTAATTTAGATTAAATTTTAGCGTTCGCTCATACATAACTAATTTTAATTGTAATACATATAGCTTTAAGAGACTGTTTGTTTCTAAATAAATAAATAAATAAATAACTAGCCCGAGGTAGTTGCGAGACTGTGTCACGCCCATTACGCCTACCAAACTCTTCTTCTGGTTCTGGCTGAAAATCAGTGCTGCACCACGGTGTCTAACACCTCAGCGTAATGCTGATCCAGCGACCGTTTCACTTTTGCGAAGACACAACGCTGATGATCTATTTTTTATGTCGTATGTTTTTTTTTTGTTTTACCTTGTTTATTTTCTATAAAATTGTGTATATTATCTTATATTTGTGTGTCTTGCAAAAAGGAATAAATTTCTTCTTTCTTTCTTTCTTTCTTTGTGGGTTCCCTAGTTTAGTCATATTTTGGAGGAGAAAAGCAATCGATGCAGAAAATGAAGGAAACGTAAGTTCGTTTCCTCCTGTTGTGTAACTATGTTAAACTTGCATTCTCCTGCCTGATACCTAAATAATTATAACTTCTTTGAATCCATATTCAATCCTAAAAATATTCATTGCGTTCTTATTATTAAATTTCCATCTAATTATTTTACTATTTATCTCCACAGAGAAAACAATTAAGGCAGTTAGATGGATTGTCGCCTATTTATAGCAAAAGAACTCCTCTATCAAGATTTTTCTTGCTAAGAATAATAAGATGGTTCACTGGTTTCAATTGATTTGGAATCAATTTCTAATAAAAACCTTGGGAAAAGCATCTTCAGCAATACTTATAATATCACATAGGTACCTACTTAAGATTCGTACGAAATTTATTACATACAATCCGATGCCCAATGTAGGTAAATTTTATTTTGAAGTGAAAAAACCAACGGATTATAGCACAAAGCCTTAAGTTCTCACGAACTGTTTCACGTACCTATATAATGACTTTATAATGTCTGAGTATGTGTATAGACTTCATGTCTATTAAAATACCAAGTCAACGTCAACTTTGAAATTACAACTTAAAATAACCAACGTAATACCGCATCTTAGTTGGTATCACCTATTAAGTAGGTAGGTACCTATTCAGGATGGTCGAGGTCAAACCTATTCTATTGTGACGGCTTCGTCTGCACAAGAATCATGAACTATTCGATCATACCTATGGAATGACTCATACCACACCTACCAATTGAGGAATTTAATTGGCTCTAATATTTATTTAAACGTTTACAGACGTGTACCAAACTTAAAGTAATGTTAGTATGTGGCGTTGTAGGTAGGCCTGTATTTGCATGAACGTACCTTCACATAAATATGTTTATCGCAAATTGTATTGCCAAGTACCTAAAAGCAGTTAACTCGACATTTCGTAAACAAAGCAAATTAGATAGTGAGACTACCAAGATTCTATTAACTCCGAGCAATAAAATGTTTGACATAGTTACTCACTCTAGTGTCTGTCGATGCCAGCCCGCTCGCTATCGCGTTAATTGGTCTCCAAATGTCTGGAGTTCCAATTAAACCATTCTTCAAATCGTTTTGAAATAGCTTCGAATCGAAATTCCATGTGGCCGCACCGACTGTTCTTCGCTTCTCTAAAATAGATTTCTGTGCAATCGCTTCAGATTTAGTCGATTTGAAACTGCTAAATGTCTTTTCGAAAAACCCGGATTTGCCTTTTGGCTCTTCTTGATCACCGACTTTTGGGTTTTTCTTATTATCTAAAGTTTTTAAACTTTTTCGTCTGTCTGATTCTTGTTTGGGTGCCTCTAATAGCGCGTATATCGTTAGCGACAAAAAATGGCCAGCAACTAGACTTTGAAGGTCAGGCTTTTGCGTCGGCTTCTTTGTATCTTTTTGTTTTAACTGAAACTTGAAATCTTCATTCCAAACTGGCCAGGAGCTTTCTTGCAATGTGGTTTCAAATTTACTTTCGCCGGGAAACACTTTGACCTGAAAATTAATTAAACATTTAACGAACGTGGAATAGCAGCGGAAATTACCACCAGATTAAGAAGGTCGAAGGCCCACATTTAGGACAGTAGCCTATCCTTTTTGATGACGGAACCTCCATAAACGTTTGCATTTAAATTCAATAGAAATAAAAGGGATTTGCACACAGCTCTGCATCTAGGGACGGAGATCTTTTCATTCGGGTCGCATTTAATAAAAGCCGCACCCTGGAAATTTATGCATACAAATTTGTTTGCTAACTGTTTTCCTGTTTTTGAAATGTATGCTGAATCTGACGATTTGTGTACATTCAACACATTTACAGCAATCACGGTTGGATTAACATAATTTGAAAATGCATAATGAATAAGTTGGTTTTGTTCAAGGTTTAGTCCTTAATTTTGTTTAAGAAAGTTTTAAAAGATAGCCAAGCCAATTAAATTCATTTGTTATTTGGTTACCTAAGTTTGACGCCCTGTGTACGGGAATAGTTCATTGAATTAAATACTTATGAATGTTTATGTAGTCCCTCACTACCATACTACCAGTGCCTAATAGGTACCTACTTGCTTATATATATTTTTGTTGTTGTTTAAAGCGAATTAGTTTGGTTATATCCGTATGTTGGAGCTAAGTAGTTAAGTAACGTGAACAATCGAGAGTGAACATCAACGTCGATAGCATAACGGTTTTACAATTGCTCCTGATAACAGCTGATAATACTCCATAACTATAGGCCATAGATAACTTTCAAGATAAGCAATCAGCCAAAATGACATTATGTGCAAACATGCATGAATCCCTATACATACTATATTTAAATTTTTAGATATATTCTCCCCCAAATTAATTAATAAAATAACATAAAGTCTAGACGACTTCACATCGTACTGTTCAAAACTTCATACTGACCATCAGTTTGGGAGTCCCTAACGGCCTTCTAATTTGCTAGAGTACATGCGGCGTGACATTTGGATATTACCTACTGCTGTCGTTTCCTATTACATTCCATCTACTTACATTTACTGATCTAAAATGAATCCGTAATAGCGTCCTATATTATGAACGTATTTTGCAATGAGAAAAAACTAAATCGAAAACTGTTCAAGTAGCTAGGTTTTCGAAAAATGATGCAAAATAAATGATAACTTCTTTTCATTAAACATTAAGCAACTTCAGTTAAAAATAGGATGAAATTTATGAGGCACCAACTGTAAGACACGATCTATCGAGTAAAAAGAAATCATCGAAATCGGTTCAAAGCCGACGAAGATGTCGACCGAAAACACAAAAAAGGTTTTTCAAATGATTTTTCATAGAATAAGTAGGTAAGTACCTATATACCTAACACAATTTTGACTTTATAGTAAGTAGCTTAGATGTACGTACAGATGGAAATCATTGCAAAAAGACTACCAACAACGCAACAACACAGGATAACCGCTATTACAAGTATTTATTTACGTGCGTGTTGTGCGCATTGTATGCATAAGATTCATCTAAGCGTCTAAATAACCAACGTTGAATGAAAAATAATCGAGTAGGTAACTACAGGGGTATTACGAGGGGCCGCAGCCGCACTAGCTTCCATTAATTCAATGATCTCAATATTTTCTATTTAATTCAATGAACACTCGTCAAACACGGCCAGTGAACGCTAAAAATATCCTCCAGCGTTCGTGAGCTATGATTAGAGAAGTTTTGTTTGAAATTTATGAATACTGATTATGCGAGGTCGTAATTAGTGACGACGGTAATTAGATACGATACCTACGTGTTGGAATTTGGAAACGGTTACCTAACCTTAGAGTATAAGTATTAGGCAATAAATATACATAGAATTTTTTTTATTCCATTTATGCGTTACCTACCTACTCTAGCGAAATAGTTTCATTTAAGATATATATACTAAGTACGTTAGCTGTTATATTTAAGTACACGCATCACACACTCTAGGTACCCCTTTGACGCAGGGAAAAGGCATATTATTGTCCCTACATAATTTGACTTTGAATATCCGTAATTTTTTTTTTATGTTAGATAAACAAACGAACTAGTGGGTTGGGTCACCTGATGGTAAATGATCACCACTGTCCATAGACACCCGCAGCGCTTTACGCGATGCCAGTGCGTGCATATCAGGAAAGCCATAATTAAGTTAAAACAAAACACGTAATTATCCTTATTTCTTTCGCATTTTCCTTGATTCCGTGTTTTAATATTATGTATGTTTAGCATAATGGTTAGGTACCTATCAAAAATAATTAACATGTAGAGTCCTTAACTTCAACCATTGGCTTTTTTTGTAAACAGAAACTGAATGCACACCATTGGGAAACTTTGCGTATTTACCTGATCTAGCTATGTAGCTACATAGTTATTTATACTTACTTAGCCAGTTAATAGATGTACCTACATCTCACCCTATTTAAAGTCGTCATTATACTCTTCAAGACAACAGATACAGACCATATCCCTGTGCAGTACATAATAAGAAAGACCAGCAGCGGACTTTACCAGTTTAACTAGGTGAGGCCAAATTAGAGGCCATCAAATTAAAACAAATAAACGGATGTCGAACAACAAGTGGCAGAACATAAAACCCAAGTGCTATTGTAATTGTTTGAATTGCAACACCCGTATTTATTATAACAAAGAGCAATAGGTACCTAATAAAAATAATCAAACCAGTAGATTCGAGTTACATAGGGTAAAATTAACCTAACTTCTGATAACAACAACGACCTTATTTCAATGAAATCAATTAGTTGTGAAACTTTGGATCATACATCGGACCAGGTAGAGTTCGCGCCTTGTAAATACGTATATTCAACTGCAGTAGGTACCTAGTTCGAGTTTACGATGCAATTACGTGGTTCCGTGCAGAGTTGGTTAGTTAGAAACGTACTTAAATACCGGAGCTGCAGTTAGAAATTAGCTCCAGTTGACAATTAAATGGATATACCGTAGGTCTGTACCTTCGTGAAGCAATAAATTGCCACAAGTTTACTTTATACTTTAGTTACTGGGAGTAACTTCTCACTAGGTGCTTAAGTAGGCAGAGCACCTTAACATCAGGCGTGCCTGTTTTTCACTGACGTGGTATAAAATAACTTGGCCAAGAAATTGTGTACCTACAACTTTGGCAAGTGCTGACAATTTTCCCAGAAGTGGAAGACACCTTGACACAACTGCTATTTATTAGGTACTTAGGTACACGACATAGTTGCAAGAGTAACTTCTCGTAAGATAGAGCACCTATGTAAACTTGGCCAAGAAAGTGTTTACATATGTGAGTACCTACCAACGAAAACATACTATTCACAGTAAAAAAAAACCGGTCAAGTGCGAGTCGGACTCGCGCACCGAGGGTTCCGTATCATTATCTATAAATATCTAAAACCAGTGTAAGCAGAGCCCTGTTCCAAAGCAAAATGTACGCAGTGTGGGGTTACTTTATATTGGTCACTGCTATATACAGACATACATACACATTTACGGTTTTCGCAATTATTCTTTAATCTGTGCTATAAGACCTACCTTCATACCAAATTTCAAGATTCTGCGTTCACGGGAACTACCTTGTAGGTTTTGATTCCCTTGAGAGTTGAAAATTTGCGGAAATTTGCGGCATAAACGGCTGTATCTTTTGATTGCGTTGGCTTAGAAGTTTGATTTTTTCACAGCTTCAAGGGACAGTAGACCTGAGTAATTGATATAAATTTCAGCTTCATACCTCCACGCGTTCCTGAGAAAAAGGGTCTTGACAGACGGACGGACGGACGGACAGACAGACGGACAACAAAGTGATCCTATAAGGGTTCCGTTTTTTCCTTTTGAGGTACGGAACCCTAAAAACAAGGATGGAAAATTATCGCACTATTAATAATTGATGGAACATTTTCTGTGCACAAATTGGACCTTACCTACAATGATACCTTACCTACATCAGTTGGCACCTTTGAGTTTTGATAACAACTGTGTGTGTTATATTATTATTACAAGTGCCTAAAATAAGCAGAGTTAATTTAATTAGAAATCATTCGACAATTGTTCTTCGTCAACCGTCAATCGTTTTAGCTGCCTATTTTAGTAGAGATGTACTCAAAATACCGAGTGCCGTTTGTTTGTAGGTAGGTAAACGAAATCAAAACAATAGGTGGAAGTTACCTTAACGAGATATCCATGTGCGCGACTCAATCCAAACAAGGACGGGAGGTGCCGGGCTCCGATAACGGTCACGTACAAGTTCTTAGAAACAGGATGCAGAGACAACTTGAACCCTATCTCCGGTTCCAGACTCCCACTCCCAGCCAACTGGCTATCCCGATTAGTGTTCAAAATGTTCTTCAATTTATTTAGAGAAAACGCCATAGTAAAAAATCCACTTCGCACTGCTCACTATTCACACTTGCAAAACCGGTTTGAAATACTTTATCACGGAAAACAATTTAATCTCATAGCTTTGTTTGTGACTAACGTTTTCCTAATCATAATTCTTCACCCTACTCTCTGGTATTTAATTAACACGGTTATTTTGTTTAACACTCACGTACGACACCGTTAAAACGAGCGTGTAACGAGTCACTTGTTCATTCAATTGAAACTCATGTAGATAAATGAGCATCTAGTTGTCACTTCCCACTATCAAAACATGTAAACTGTGACAATTTCACAAGCAGTGTACGAGTAATGCACCGTACGGATCTCTCTTTCTCACTTGTTTGAAAGCCGCGCTACACTACCGCCACATAGTTAACGCTATGTCGTTTCATTTTAGGTAGGATTATTAGCCATATGGAATACTACGTTAACGTAGCGCCATCTAGAGGAAAATATTTATAATTCTTAGAGCCACAGGTAGATGGCGGGGCTAAATCGATAACCTGGAATACTCTGGTATTTCTCAAGACTGTATAGGAAATCTTGGTATTATTATGAGGTTTTCTTTTCTACTGTAGGTAGGGATAGGGACAAAGGTACTTAATTTAACCGTCCCTATGGAGCATTTTGAGTCTTTGACGATGCTAACTTCTGTTTTATTAACTTTGAAGACTGGAACAATAGTTTTATGTACCTAATTTACAAACCTATCACTAGAATTACAATTAAGATACCTATCTACAAATCCAATAGCGATATTGTCACAAACTCAATAACCATAACTAAAGACAATATCCATAACCTTAGTCACGTCGTTGTTCAATATCGATCCTTTGAGCATTAAACAAGTGAATTGCTTATTCATAGTTGACGCTTTCAGCCTGTCATAAAGCTGTTAGAAGTCCCTAATAGAGCGAAACGTTATAATAATAGCACAGCGTTATGACAGCAAACAGTGAGGAAACTCTGCCATCTAGACAGTCTAGACACGGCAGCTACGCCGTACATGGTGCAGTGCAGCGCAGAGCCACATCCCCCAATGCTTAAGTACCTGTTAACTGGCCCCATCCGTTCGACCTTCAGTGCGGGCTAGGGGCCCAATTTTTGAAAGCACATCACTCGAAAGTGGTATCAATCTTTGTAATTCTGCCGTACAGACACATCCGCCATCGGCATCGTAAGTCCGCCTTTGTGCATGTATCTCAGTGTTTGTCAATTGTATTTTGTCGTGTTTATTTTGCACAATAAAGAGTTTACATACATACATACATCATTCAAACAGATGACGCTTGGGGACAAAAATTCGCATTTTTTATTTTTTATTTATTTTTTATATGAATAGGAAGGCAAACGAGCAAGTGGGTCACCTGATGGTATGTGATCACCACTGCCCATAGACACCCGCAACCCTGGAGGGATTGCAGATGCGTTGCCAACCTAGAGGACTAAGATGAAATGCCTCTTGTGCCCGTAATTTCCCCAGCTGTCTTACTCTCCACACCGGAACACAGCAGTGCAAGCACTGCTGCTTAGCGGCAGGATTAGCGAGTTAGATGGTGGTAGCGATCCGGACGGACCTTGCACAAGGCCCTACCACCCGCATAGTAACAAGGTGACGTGACAGCTAGTAACAGATAGAAAAATTCAAAGGCTTACCCAATAGGTGTAGGGGTATAGCACGCGTCACGGAATGACGAGGATCCGGGTTCGATTCCCGGCCATAGCTTATTACTTTCGGATTTTTCTGTGTTCTAATTTTCAGCGTCGTTTAGAAACTTTTTTGGTATAAATCTGTTCTTCTTCTGAACTACAGCTCTAATAAAATGTTTGACTAGTTCTCAAGATTAATGAGAGCCGTAAGTGTCTCGTGTCGTAAATGTCGTGCTACTCGCATTTCAAATTGAGCATAATTTTTCACCATGTATTTTAACATGTGCTTTCAAAAATCAGGTCCTAGGACTCATTCGGATTGTAGGCAAGTCGGTAGGCGCCGTGACAGTGAAGCGAACCACTATAAGTAGGTAATTGTTACGCTATGATAGTAATGTAGCTAGTATGATACATCATTATGATGTTGATTGAAATTTATATTTAACTAGCGATCCGCGCAGGCTTTGCACAAATTATTAAACAGAACAAACTATACGTAAGTATAAAGGCAGGTGCACACTAAATGCGTGCTGCGTGGTCCCGCGCGTGCGTGTACGCCACGCAACTGGTCTGGGCCCCGATTTTTAAAAGCACATGTGAGAAAAAACCACTCCAAAGTGGTGAAAAATTGTGCTGAATTTGAAATACGAGTAGCCAATGGAATAGGAATTGAAACGCATTAAGACGTCATGGTAAGGCCCCAGCAGAGCAATTGGACAGTACGTACCTACACTACACCCGTGTATCAAATAGGTACGACAGCCATGAGCCATGACACATTCAAAACCAGTGGTATAGTCCATTCCAATCCATTTTAACGCTTTTGTAAACAAACAAGTCCCCCCCAAGCTACTATAAAATAGAAATATAATAAACATAGTAGGTGAGTATAATACAATATAGGTACCTACATATTCATAAAAATGTCATGAGATATCAAGTAGGTACCTAAGATTCTTTAACATTCCGGTGGATATGATTTTAACGGCATACAATGAGTGATTGTGTGGGAATTTAGATGAAATTCGTTTGTTTACTAAGGCTTTAGAATGGATTGGAATGAAGATGAAGAATAGGTTTCAGGTTTCAGGAAATGAAATAAATGTTCACAACAACAAGTTTTATTATTAAAATTCATAATTCAAATCACGCGACAACCTTTCTGTACATAAAATAGCGCACAATAAAAACGCATTTCTCGCTTAATTAGCTTCGTCTGGGATAAAATCATCAATCAAAAGGTTATCATCTAACACAATGTGCGAGGAAAAGCCCACCAATAGAGAAGAGGCGCTGAAGACGCCGTGAAAATTAAGAAATCGTGTTGGATTTTTTCCTCATGTATCTATCTGGTGGATGCGTATTGACTTTTAATAATTGTACATTATTTCTTGTGTTTATTTTATTACATAAAAAATAAATGTATTAGATTATAAATAAAAATAATGGCAATTCATAAAATCAAACAACTTATGCATATTGACAAACACGAAGTGTCTTTTTCTTTGTATTATTTTATCTACTTTAAAAGCTGAATCATCAGAAAACTGCCCAATGTATGCAATTTTATTAAGAACTTTTGTTTAACTTAAACCGTTTGTATTTTTTGGGTCACATCTTGCAAGTTAAATTTGACCCACTTCCACTGGTTGGATTGCCTTGAAATTTGGTGTGAAAATACAAATACAATACAGTCAGCGAAATTCCATGAATTAAAATGAAAATATAATTGAAACTTATTATATGAAACCCTATAGCACTCTAGTTCATTGAATAACTCAGTTCACTAAAGAAACTTGCTCATTGTCACAATAATACACAAACCTTTATTGCACACGACGAAGAAATAAATAAAGGGAGAACTTAACGCCATTAGACATTCTGAGCCAGTCATCCATCGAGTAAAATATCTTGGTGCATAACTCCCTCGCAGACAACAACATAATGTAAGTATATTTAAACACAACCGTTATGAATACATTCTCATTAACTGGCCAACTCACTCTCTCTCTCTCTCTCTCTCTTTCTCAGCAAAGAACTTTTATTAAAAACGTAACATTTTCATTATCATCGTCTCAGCCAATATTGTTGAAAGAAATTATACTCAGAGAAATGAAAACCAAAGACAGTACCGATAAGTAGTCCAGTTTGATCAAAGTTAGTACTTGTGGTAATAATAGTAGAATTATAACGTTAGACAAGAGCAGTGAAACGCTCCAATATTCATCCCTATACAAAATTACCTGGCTCCTATTTCCCCAGCGCGACAACTGTCGGTGGACAAGTGACAATTCTGTTTACATTATAAACTTGACCAGAGTAAACGCCAATTGACTTTATATTGACTATATCTTGCATTTTGAACTGTCACATGTCGTCGACAATTCTCAAGTTGGTGAAATATGGGCCTGGGCGTTCCCTGAATCCTGATAGTACGATAAATTAATTAGATTTGGACAGTAGTTTACCGATGACACCGGCGATGGAATCGTAATAGTGGACTATGATAGAGATTACAAGAACGAGCATAGCGAAACAAATGCCAGTGATGTACATAAACTGGCTGGCTTCTTGTGGTGTTGCCAGCATTTCTTCGCTGCTACTGTCGCGGTCCAGCGCGTCGAATTCTGACGTATCTAGAAATTAAAAAAATAAACATAGTTTTCGTTCCTTAAAAACTTACTTGGAATGTTGGGTTCCGGTGCGAAGGGTAAGATAACCGGGAATAGGGCTGTGCCAACAGGTATTTTATTTACATTCTAGTCCCTGATTCATAAACCCATGTTATACTAGTCAATGTCTTGTTTTTTAATGAGTCATGGTGTATTTTGTGCTTTAAATCCTATGTAGGATTATCATTTATTTCAATACAAAATAAATTTAGTAAATTAAATACCGTATTTAAGAGTATAGTATAAGTTTTTCGATGCGAAATATAGAAAAAACAGTACCCATATTACTTTTATAATAATGCACGTACCAGTAAATTCCGTAATAAAAAAATCACTTAAAAAAGTTTACGAGAGTTCTTAAGTTTAACAATATTCGTGTCATAAAACTGGTCCACAATAAAATGGCCATCCAAGCCTTTTAGTGCTGGTGTAATGACAAGGCCGATATAAATATGCAAGGGTCATGATTTTTTATGATCTTTATATTTAATAGTAACAACTCTTTGAACTCATTACCTATAACGTTATACGACGTCAGTTTTTATACACACAAAATTAATCCGGGATAAATATCCCAGCCAATGGCTGGTCAAATTGAAGGCTCCTTCTTTTTCTATTTAGGAAACTAATTGTTATTGCGGATTGGGAACTTCACGCCCACAGATAAATTGCTTTGCGTGTGTGTACAATTTTGTGGCGACGTTTTCCTTTACCCAATAGCTCAATGGAAAATTTCAAATGAAATTTCGCACGTACCGTCAAACCACTAGGCTACTACCGCTTTTTTCCCAGCTTATTAAAAAAATTGCTGGCTGGAAAACTGGGCGCTTCGATTCATTTACCGAAAATCTAATTTGACTAGAGTCGCCTCTATTTTATTCGCAAAATTTTCCAATATTTTATTCTCAGTGTAAGCACTAGATAGGATAGGTTCTTTAGTTATCTTCTGATGCCCGGAAATAAGAGAATAGCTCCGTCTAAGGTACGTCTCTGCCAATAATAAATGATATTGGTACATTTTGCGAATGGATAATTTTGCTTCTAGTAAAAAAACCTTTCAGGAAAATGATATATCGAGAAAAAAAAAGGAAATTATATGAACGTATGTGGTTGCATGAAAAACATAATAATATATAATTTCGCCGCACTGGCTTGGTTATCTTGCACGTGAGTAGCGGAGTAGCAAGGTAAATATTTTTTTATTAATTGTAATGGACCTCCGCAAAGTAACGCCTAATTCAATAAAATAATTACAAAAATCAATTTTAGGAAAATGATCGCCACACTCGAAAAATTTTACTCAGTAGCGTTAGCGTAGTAAGAAAAAATATTACCAGCAGGAGTTTCCAAATCACAGACAACATCAGCCTCTGTGATCTGCAGATCGAGTAACTCTCTCACGGAGAGCAACGCTTCTGCGGGTGCTTCGCCGGGGAACAAATAATCGCAGAGATACAGCGAGCCCACTGGCACTAGGACTCGGCGAGGAGGCTCGTTGAAACATACTTTTTCTGAAAAAAAAACTGTATCAGAAACAAAAATTTTGAATGTTGGCTGAAACCAACGTCTATGGTAGATGAGCGGAATACAATGCGTGCGTTCCATAGTCTTGGCGTTTAGAGTAGGTATAGCATTAAAAAAGAAGCAGATACAAATTTACAGTTTTAGAAAGGAGTTCACATAAAAACACCACGAAACTGATTTAACCATAGACAATTTGTCTTAGTTCCGTTTTTAATGTTCACTTAATTATGTCTTGTCCGAAAATGAGGCTGGCATAGTACCTATAAAACAATTACTGCATTTAAGCTCTAAAAAAAGTGGTCAATCATACTTCGTCAATACATCAACGTCATCAACGTTAATTAAGTTTTTCAGCAAAAAAATCTAATTAAAGGTTAGTAACCCAAGCACTCTACATAATTAATTCAATTTTTTTTTATGACAACTTTTTTACGCAGATCCGCAAGATAATCGAAACACAGATCTTTTATCTTACCTTCTGGTAGTAGATTGTCATCAATCAAAGCATCACAGTGCATGGTAAAGCGAGAGGCCAGTGACCGTACTATATCCTGTTTGACAGCAGCTATCGCCTCACTGACTGTTGCTTTTGGATACATAAACACACTGGATGACACAACTCCACTGAAGTGTATGCTGCCGTCGCACTCAAGGTATTCTACTGTCTCAGGTAGGCTATTCTCCTGAAGAATAAGACACTTTTATGTAGAACACTGAGAAGTGCATGGATAGGTATAGAATTTTAAGTGGGTATTAAAATATTACTTTGCTTAGTTATATCTTAAACATTTTTTCAAAAAATTGAGATTTTCACTTAAATTTGTATAGCCTACCTACTTACTTTTATTGTATATTCATATAACATTCAACATTTTTTAAACTATACATGATTAAAGCTTGTAGAAGCTTATCAAAGATAATATTTTTTTTAAGTGGAATACATTTGACTTCAATCACACTGATGGTAAGCAAAGATGGGGCCCATGATCAGGCCTATGAGGTTTCGCTTATGATTTTGTTTACAATAAATCAATTATAACGAAATAAGTGGTTCTAATTATTATACTTACAAATGGCACAAATAATGACACTTGCATGGATTTTAGAATATCTTGCTGTGTTTGTTTAACATTTGTTTTGGGTTTTTTCTTCTTATTTAGATTCTCTAGAGCTTCTGAACCACTCTTCAGTTCTCCATCTATGAACATCACGCTGGTTTCAATTGTCTTGTGGGCAGATTCCAAAATTTGCTGAAAGAACAAAACTCATGGCTTAATTCAAATAAGTACTTAATAAAGAATATATTTTTCTATTTTTATTATTATTAAGATTGGAATCAACATGAGATTAAAAAAAAAAAGATTGGTATCAACACATACATAATTATATGTTTATATGTGGTCAACAGAAAAGCCTAGAACACTTTTCACTTCCCGCTTATGGTGGTAGGTACCTAAACAACCTAAACAAAGTTGAGACATGTTGGAATTACATTAGATGTAGGTACATCTAATGTAATTCCAACATGTCTCAATGGCATAGTCACACAAGTGCACTTAAGCCTCGTAAAAATTTTAGATTAAAAAAAAAACATGTCTCAAGCAGTTACGCGAAATATATCCTAAACAAAATTATTTATTAATTATTAAATAATTTACCTGAAATTGCTGTTTGACAGAGATACCACTCTTCTTCACAATGACGGGATAAACATCATCAAATTCGAAATAGCAGTCCAGCCTCTGCCACTGTTGCGCTTTTGGCACAAATTTCCAATCAACAGGCTTTGCAACTGTACTCTTGACTGGCCCAACTTCAACACTCTTGCAGGTTAAAACCTTTGTACTTGTTGACATATGTAAAATGAGCCTTTCTGTTATTTGCGGACAATTACCAAACATGTACGGATTGGTATTGAGTAATTTATATGTGAAGTTTAAAATGGCTCTCAATTTGCTGAAGCAGTTAGGGTCTTCAAAGACGTCTTCATCGGTTGTGACAAAAATACCTGTAATACATAATATAAAAATATTTACTTACATAATGACAACAAATAATATTGATTAAGAACCACAAATTGTATACCATAAATGTATCTGTACGTAAACTACATGGTCGACAGAGCCTAAGGTAACAAGACATAAAGGCCACATTTAGCAGGATTGTGGGTGGATAGGTAGAAAGAAAAGAATCAAAATATTGTTGGGATGCTAGCCGCATCGCCTATAACATGATTCCTAAGATCACTGTCCAAATTTTATTCAGTTTACAATAAACATTATTTACTCTAATTGCTTTTATTTATCAAGCCTTTATATTATATTCAGATGCAAATACTTGTTTTATTTTATTAAATTATTGGTAGCAGTAAAATTATATTGTTGCATATGTGTGTATGTTGTACGTACTGTCTCCACTCTCTCGCATGCGTGTATTTGCATAACATAGTGTAAATCACGCTCTCAAACCTTGAACGAACATTCCTCCAGGGAGCATCCTTGTGACATGCTTAGCGTGGTCGGCTACCCACGCTTCTGAGACTCCTAACAAGTTTTTAGCAATTTCCGGCTTATCTGATGAAAAGCTGATCTGATCTGAACTACTCTCAGGATTTTTCTCTTCAGGGGTGCGAGCCAAATGAATCACATTCTCTCGCGCCGCGGTACTCTGTAATTTGAAGTTTGTTCCATTGAGATCATAGAATAAATCGTAAGCATTATGAGTGCGAACGATTTAGATGTGATTAATTAAAAGGGTGTTGGTATAATTTTGTGATACATGCCTGACCTAGAATAAGTCCAATAACGAAGGCCTCCTGGGACGCGTACTGTTCCAGGTACTGAAGACAGTATTCAGGGGAATACACTGTTCTAACCATTTTAAGGATTTTTAGTAATTAATTAGAGTACATTCGACATCAACAATATGGTTTTGACGGATTGTCGGATTGGATTGGATGGATGCCACCGCTGCACAAAAGACAGCCGTTCAGCTGTCAAGTCAGTGTCAAGTTGACGGTTAGGTTTTTAGGTTATGCCATCCGGAAAAGTAAAGGGGTTTGGTCTACACAGCCATTTTTCAAATAAAATTGTTGTTAGCATAAGATATTATTATCATACATATCATCATCACTACATAGTATAAAATAAAGTCGCTTTCTCTGTCCCTATGTATGCTTATATCTTCAAAACTACACAACGGATTTTGATGCGGTTTTTTTAATAGATACCTAGACTGATTCAAGAGGAAGGTTTTTATGTATAATTCTACGCAGGCGAAGTCGCGGGCAGAAGCTAGTTATGCATAAAGGTCTACCCTGATAAAGTTCCATTTGGCCCTGAGATGGTGTCGCTACAAACAGCTCACACGTGGTCATAATGTGCGTATTTCTAGTTCTAGTCTTCTCAGACTTTTTGGGCAGAAATATGGGGTCGTAGGTATTGTAACCTGACTTAGATATACATTATTATATGTACGCTCTATTGTGACTTCGACTATCTGGAATTTTAAGCTTACATGTCGGTCCCTCGTTTAATGCTCCTCTCATTGACTCAATGGTTAACTGGTAGAGATCCCTTATAGGGATAAGTTCGCCTTTGTGCATATATTAATGTTATTTTTATTTTTTTGTGAATTGTATCTGTTTCTTTATATTTGTACAATAAAGCATTTACTTATTATTAACCCTAAGCCTAATATTTCTTCTGGCTTTCTGATTTTTCGTCACTGATTGCACTATAGGAGCTACGTTCATATTAAATTTCAAGGTTCAAGGACAACTGGATGTATCCTGTAGGCGTAGGGTTTTTTTATTTGGTTCACTTGGAAACACCTTTTTAAAAGACTTATCTATTCTTTGATTGCGTTGGCTTAGAAATTTGTTTCCTTCACAGGTTCCAGGTGATTGCGGAATAGAGAACTTGACATTCAAACATTGACAGATGAATGACAAACCAAGGGCGTCACCAAGGGGGAGCAGGGAGGGGCAGCGCCCCCCCCCCCCCCCCCCTAGAGATTCTAAAAAAGTTGGTAAAGTCAACTTGCCCCCCCCTGCGCCATCGGCTGGCGACGCCCTTGTGACAAACTGATGTAATCGGTTCAGTAACTGTCCATTTTAAGTGGGCACCTAACATGCTAACCAATAATGAAGGAATAGGCAACGTCAAAAATAGCTAATCACTTTAGTTAGTGCTTTATCGTAGTATACACCGACAGAGATGAACAAGTAATTTTTTTTTGTAGTCATAATTGTCACAAGGACAGGGCTCTATAATGATCATCGAGTTTTGACGTTGACTGTACTTATAGACTACAGGCCCACATACAAAAAATGTGGGTCATATGAACCACCAGGTGACGTATATAGGACGATATAAGAGCATAAAATAATAAGATTCAACACTATGCCGTCACTTGTAAGCTGTCCAACTGGGTGCTGGTGAGAATTCAAAAGTGCAACCCTCGATTTTTTCCCCTTGTCGCATGATTTTTGTACGGCGTTGCGGAATAATGGATTAGAAGCTGTATTGAAACAGTATGAAACTGATGCCGTACAAAATGGTGCGCCACAAAGTCGGTAATTTTTTTTGATTTTCTGACCATTTCCTGGGTAAATTTGGTCATTTGATTCTGTACGGCATCAGTTTCATATTGTTTCAATACAGCTTCTAATCCATTATTCCGCAACGCCGTACAAAAATCATGCGACAAGGGGAAAAAATCGAGGGTTGCACTTTTGAATTCTCACCAGCACCCAGTTGGACAGCTTACAAGTGACGGCATAGTGCTGAATCTTATTATTTTATGCTCTTATATCGTCCTATATACGTCACCTGGTGGTTCATATGACCCACATTTTTTGTACGTGGGCCTGTAGTCTATTATCCAGGATTAAGAATATCAAAATAATTGTAAGCAATTTCTCGCATCTCCAATTGTTTATTTATTTCGATTAATACGCTTTGATTACATTAAGTCACACCCCGCGCGCGATTACCGCGCGATAAACAAAACCCAGGAGAAACTCGGGAGCTTGCGCGCGGAATGCATTGTTTAATCTTTCTGTATTGCTCCCACTTACATATCTCTTAACAAAACCATGCAATCCTTACTTGAATGAAATACAACTATTTCGAATGCAAAGTAGTACTAGTTACTGTATACAATACTTATTACAAATATAACGAAAATTATTTTCTTGTAGCACAATTTATGTAGGTATTTATTTCAATGGTGCACATAAACTAAAACAAAACCAGCAGTGATTCACTTAATACTTCTTTGCACAAAAGGTCCGAAGTAACTACATAGTATTTTTTGTAAATTATAAAGACACAATGCTATTAAATCTCATGACTGAGTAATTCACGCGCCATCACTGAGAGCATAAATATTATGATCGCATTAACCAGTTAGTTGAATTTGCATTTGGAGAAGTCCATTTCGGGATGCTGTTCCATGAACCTGAAAATTCAATTAGTTTATTAGTTTTCTAAATAAAACCACATACTCTTGACGGCGAATTCTATGTGGATATTTTTAGTATGACCTAAGTGAATACACAACAGCGGCGAAGAAATCGTTTTCAAACAAACGTACATCGCGCGATTTACTTTTAACCTCCAATAAAATTATTTTATAAATGGGCCGCAGGAGGTTAAGGAAAAACATCAAAAGTTCCTAAAGAGCCGGAAGCTAGCATCTTTTCTGTGCTTTACTTATGAGACAGCTTTGCAGGTATCTATCTCGTCTCAATTTTAGAAATAAAAGTAAACTAATCATCACTGCAGAGTTACAGCAAAAAATAAACAGGACGTGAAGGGACAGGCAACACGACGTGCAGCATTTTTTCTTTTACAAACTTACTTTTTGAGTACATCTTGCTTCTTTTGTTCTTCGCTGGTCGGTAGGCCCATTTCCTTCTGCCTCTGGTCGTACATCATCTTTTCGACCAGTCCCCGTGTCTCACCGTCCAAATCGGACAATTTAGACGGCTCTGAAAACAAATTCACATTCAATTGTCTAAAATAACGCAATAAAATAACTAGCACTAAATAAAAATGTTAATGAATATAATGACCTGGATTGATTTTCTTAGTAGATATTTCAGGGTCCGTCGTGACCAATCTTCCCCACCAATTCATTTTGTTTACCTAGAACAAAATAACGGCATATAGTTAGTAACTGTAAGCTGGGTCATTAAATTTGATTGGATCCTTTAAGACACTGTTTCGCGTAAATTACGAGTAACGCTAAAAATAAATTAGTCTCACCGTAAAGTGTTACAAGGTGTTCTAAGTTAAAAAGTATGCTGGTATTTTTGTAAAACATGGTAAAGGAAAATGCCGCTTAGAAATAACAAAAAGGTAAGGTCGGTCAGACAAACTAATGATTATTGGGGCTTCGAGAATGGAATATTTTAAACAGATAGTGCTCACAAAAACAGTAACGGTTCCAAAAGCTGCCAACTTTCCCTTGTATTAGATACTTAGTCGCCTACTTTTTAAAAGCTTTTATTTGACTTCAGTCATTTAGTCATTTGTCAAAATTTCTGTTTGGGTCAGATGTCGAAGTGTCATTATTTACCGTTATCTGATTTCTTGAGAAGTCTGTTCATATTTTAAACACCTTACGAAGTTACGATAGCTACGAAACGATTCATTGTCAAATTTATGTTTTCAAAATAGAAATAGTTCTTTATTAAGTTGGCACAGTCAACGTTCGAACACTGATATCGATACCTTTAGGGTCAATTGGCGTAAAGGACAAAATGCTACTTTTCAGGAGAAGCAAAAAACGTTTTTTTTATTTTTAAATCTCTTGTATTTTTTTTATTTGTGGACCTATGTCTTCGATGTTTATGACAAAAGTGCTTAGAATTCTTCCCTTTTTGCGGTAGAATGGTAAGCATAACGATAAATAGCATATTTTAGAAGTTAAGGGTCCTTTACACCCCGGAAAATAGCGTTAGTTAGTCCTTTACGCAACTAACTTTTTAAAAAATCTTAAGTTTTGAGGTTGTAAAGGTCAGTTTTATATAAAATTATACAATTTTCGGGTGTATTGCTCAGTATAATTTACACGTTTTTGGTTATTTTCCTTACATAACTGTAATTAAAGGAATCAATTATGCAAAATGTTTCGTTATTTGCTAAAATTTAACTTTTGGAAATATTATATTTTTATATTATTGCTTATGAATCATTCAAATGTCATTAAAGACGCTGTACACCAGTAAGTTATATTCGTGAACTGCTATTTTTGTAGTAGAAACATGTAGATTATCCAAGGTAGGAATAATGTAAATGAAAGAATGAATTATAGGTAATAATTGTAACAAAATGTTTATCAATTTAAATATTAAATCAGATATCATAAACGTTAAGTAAGTACGTCACTTATTCATCATTTAAAGGAGCGACCACACCGCTTCGTAGTCGCATGCGTCATGTTCTCTCACCGTTTCTTCATAGATTTTGTTGCGTAAACGCACCGTCGACGTCTTTTACGCATTGGTGTGCCCGGACCTTAACGCAACTATACACAAAATGAGATTGTTTAAAAGTTACATTTTATACCATTAAGTATTTTTGTGTTTTTGGTTTTATATCGGTAGCAAACAAACATTACTTTCAACATACATACAGGCATAAGTCATGTCTTTATCCCTTACGGAGAAGACAGATCCTGAGGTAACAAGACCTAAAGCCACGTTTTGCATGAGCATGATTGTGGGGGCTTTCAAAATTGGTTTTATTTCTGGTAACAGTAATCTTATTCTTCTAGGAACGTAATGATTTCAGTTCTTGTGAGTTTCAAAACTTCCAATTTAAATCAACAAGTATTCTAACAAACAAAAATCTTACACGTTAGGTACGTGACTGAATGAAAGTATTTGGTCTGGCAACAGCCATATCTTGTATTTCTTTTTACTGTTCAGTATTGGAAGATTTCATGTACCATTTGTCATTAATTATTGCTCACAAAAACTGAAATCATTAAGTACCATCAAGTATAAAAATAGGTATACCTAATGGGACTGACTTTGAAAGCAATGTTCGTTTGTTAGCAATATTTAACAAAAAAGCACCAAAATACTTAATACTTAATTCTACTTATAGTTTTATCACAATGTGTTTTATAATTAGTAGGTTTTAGTTTTAGTATCTGCATGTATTATATATTTAAAGGTAAATGATACAAAATTTAACTTATAAAGATCTGATTTTGTACGTACTTAGTTGGATTGAATAATTAATAAGTGAAGTGCTTAGTATTTGTGAGCTCTGAGGTACTTGATTTAACATAATTATATTGATATTTGGACATTTTGTTACCATTATGACTATTGAGCTTTCATTTACTACGTAGTTCTGCGCTGGTAAATCTACGTGTTTTTATTACAATAACAATCGTTTACGAATATAACTAAACTGTGTAAAATGAAATTTCAATTCTGTATAATTAACAACATATTAAAATTACGATTGCTAACGTTTAACTTTAGCCATTTTCAGCATAATTGTGGGCGTATAGGTGGAAAGGGGACTCAGCAATTACAGTTATAGTGAACTATACACCCCAAAATTGTACTATTTCATGTGAAACTGACCTTTACAGCCTCAAATAATTTTAATTATTTCAAATTTTATGGGCGTAAGGGACTACCGGCGCTTTTTTTCAGGGTGTAAAGAAGACCTAACTTTTTAAATATGCTATTTTTCGTTATGGTTACCATACCACTGTGCAAAGACAAGAATTCTACGCATTTATGTCATAGACATTGAAAATATAGGTCCACAAATAAAAAAAATATTTAGCTTAAAAAAAAATATTTTGCTTCTCCTGAAAAGTAGCATTTTTGTCCTTTACACCAATTTTATTGAACCTTAAATTGTTGAATTTATAGAGATACACTTACCTTCTCATCAAAATTAGACCTAAGTATTTATATTTGTGTCTTAGCCAGGTCGTATAAGCAAAGAAATAAATATCCATTCGTATAAACGTCCTTTACGCCGTAGTTTCAATTTGGTATTAAGGTATAATGTATAGAAGTAAAGGTCGTAAAGGGCAAATAAGTAAATTAAGTCCTTTACAAGCAGGTATTAAAGGACAATATAGGTAAATTTAGCACTATACGTCGTTGTTTATACTTCATGATTTCCTTTACGTTCCATGTGATTTTAGGCTTGTTACTTACACCCACAAAAAAAGCCAAAAATATGGGGCGTAAAGGTCCTATTTTACGAGATATCAAAATTTCGAGTATACAGTTCGATAGAGCTTGAAATTCTGAACAAAACTGTATATTTAACTCATTTTCGGCATTTTGTCCTTTACGCCAATTGACCCTAAAGGTATCGATATGTATTTATTAGCGTCAGTGTTCAGTATGCTTAGTGTAAGTTTTCGGTCACAAAATACGTCTCGAAGAACAGTTTGTTGCCTTTGCGATCCGCAAGTGGCGCTGCCAATTATTCCATTTGACATTGAGACGTTTACGTGAACGCGTTTGAGACGTTTTTATATGCGAAAACTTACACTAGAGCGCAAGTAATCTTGTATATTAAATGATGAAGTAAAATTTTGTCTAATTTCACCAGATGCTCGCTTCTGTTTTATTTCGTAAACGACATAACACTGTTATCAACACCATTTATATACCTTCTCCAAATTGACGAGCAAGTTGCGTCCATCCTGCAGCACCCAAGTCGACTCTTCAACTTTGACGTCTGCATCGAGCTCGCCATCAATAATCAAGGGTTGTCCCTTGATGCCGACCTTCAGATGTTTCTTGGCGATCACTACGGTCAGGTCGCGAGGTCTCAAAACTTGGCGAAGTGGGACTCTCAACTGTGAACAAAACACACTCCGTTACACAAAAGAACAGGTTGTTTTACCAAGATAGAAACACCACAGTCTAATGAATATACGATTATGATGAGCTATGAATGTCAATCTATTAAGGCCAGACTAGAACTCTTTGTCTGTCCTTGTGTAGAAGCAGTTTCTAAAACAAACAAATGTGGCTTCGCATAATTATGACTTAAGTGCTCCATCTGGTCGAGAATATGTAATAAAATAATATATGTTTTAAGCTTGTACTGCTACTGACAATCAATTTAGATCATTGGCATTTAGACTCTTATTATTTTGTAAACTGATGAATATGAATACATGGTAAAATAAAAAAATTAGATGATTAGTCATTAAAAATAATACCTACTCAGCGGCAAAAAATGTGGCCCTCATGTGTATGCAAAAATACGGGTAATTGAGACTGGGCCAAATTTTGTGCCCCTGAGTATATTTTTACAAAAATTAGAATAATATTGAAATGTTTATGCTTATTTATACAGCTATAGGTACTATATAAAAAAATACTACAATTTGTATGTATTTCTATAAAGCCCTTCGAATATAAATGTACTTAAAAAAATTAGTGACATCGGCGTGTACGGTACATTTAGAGTAGAATGCGTGTTATTTTATTTAAACAATGAAGATATCAAGCAAAAACAAAATGATTTAGAACTTTATCTTAACGGATAAGGATACGTTACGTGGGCGACTGAACCTCCGCATGTAATCGAATCCTACCAGGATACACGATCGGAAAACCCCCAAGCAAACAATGTAAGACATTCGCTTTTAATCCTTATTGAATCCTGCCAACTTACCTTAGATAGAGCTGGCATAAATAATCCAAAGTACTCGTTTGAATGTGTAAATTGTGGTTTACTGGTTGCCATGTATGAATGCGGTTGCGTACTCTACTCCACATTGAATAGTTAAACATTCGTGTAGCGGATACAAATTGTAACAGCCGATTCACTGAGAAATAATTTAAAGGTTAAGGGTATAGCATTTCGAAGCGGACCCAACAATTTCGTCGTCGGCGCTGGTTGCGTCACTATCTAGTTTGTCATATCTATCTGACGTCAAAAATGGCTAATTGCCACGTAGGCGCCTTGGCATTAAACGCAGCTATACGTGTTACCGAATATGTCACATACATACGCATGTAGCAATAAGAGCAATAAAAAGTAAAAGTTCTAAAATCAACATTATTATTTGTGCTTGCTAACTACTTACCCCCTTATTCATAAGCGCTCTATAGGCCTCTGCTAACTTAGCAATCCTTTGTCCTTATCTGTGAAAGGTAAATGTGAAAGTGACAGATAAGGACAAACGATTACTAATTGCCTACAGATGGTTTATGAATAAGGGGATTAGCTATTAAATAATAAGGTACACGTAGATCAGTCTCGGTTAGCATAAAAAACAGTAACAATAATTAAATCAAGACCATTAAATTGCATTCGGTGAGTAAGTGTGCCGATTCAAATAAAAGTAAACACTGATTTAACTAATCACCTGTAATTAAAGGCGTAATTTGCAAGTTGTCAGCGTTTGGCCGGCCGCGAGGTGGACAGGACAAGGTGTGACCCATGAACTGGCGTCGTAATAACATGCATAGAATACGGAATGAACGGCACTAAAACAACAATTATGTTTCACAAGAGGACCGTCACAAAAGAACACGACCGACTATACTATAGTAAGGCGTGATGACCTCGCATTCCTGGCAAGGACGATGTGCTCGCGTAGACCCGACCCCTGCCCGCCGCGACCGGACCTGACACTGTACTTTGTGACTCATTTACATGGGTAAATTACTGCTTAATGACATCCCATCTTCACGTAATGATCACAAGGCGTCAAAGCGCTACTGACTGCCAAGGTAAATAATAATGCATCGGTCAGCGTTAAATGTATTGTGCCTTTTTCGAAACATCAATTGGCAACAGCCAACACTAATTATGTAACCTGGTGCTGCCAAACGCAATTAACACTTTTATTGACAGATGATGATTAGATTACACGTAAGATTCTGGCAAAATACCGCATCATAAAATTTATGAATATGTAATATCTATGTAGAGTTAATATTTATTAATTACGACGCTACTTGTAATACTACATATTACCATAAAACTAAACAAAAACAACAGATTGAAAACTGACCATGATCATTATTCAGATATGCAAACAGAATGTATAAAAAAATAACTTAACATAGTTGCGACACAGTTCAATGTTAAAGTTTAAAATAAATGAGAGGACACAAAAGGTTCGCAAATATATATTTTTTTACTTTCTACCAATTTAAAAAATATACCTCATTAAACCGACTAACTTACACTGAATCCCAGAATCTATTGAACTAACCTAACATAATTAAAATAATCAGGTAGCAATTACCAGTAAAGTAAGAAAAACAAAAGTTTCGTAAAACATATACCTAGCTGTTTCTTCGCATATTTTTTTTGGATGTTGCAGTATAAAAATTAATCTTTCGTAATAAAATAATATAACGGATGCAACATCACGATCCAACATTTCCAAGCAATTACACGCCAACCGAAGTCAAATTCAGAGATAGGAGTGTTAATTCGTGAATGTTACTAATTGTTTAATGATATAGTAGGTAAAGTGAGTGATATAATTGCAATCCAATTAAGCTCGAACAGTGCGTGCGACTGAGAAATTAAGCAAGCCTTCAATCTTTTGTTGCTCGAAGGAATAACTTCTCTCGCGAACCTTGTAGTCGGCAGTCTAACTGAATTGTACAGTGTTATAATGGGTGCCTTCACACGCGCGCCTAATTGCGACCCCGATCTAATGGGAATATGAATTGTTACTGGTCACATCATACAAGCTTACCTTTAACAACATGATGCTAATGAACGAGAATGTACTCTTGTGAGTCACGGCGGGTAAAGATGATTCGGGGAAAATTAGCCGAAACGTTGGGAATACTCATAACCGCGGAGATTATATTGATCTTGATCTGGGTAAAACCCTGTCCAAAGCAAACTAAACTATACCGCACATGTATTGCAAATATGTCGTATAAATAAAAAATAAAACATTTGAAAACAAGTGTTTGTTAAGTAGCAATTAAAATTAAGAAAAGTCAACTCGTACGTCATCAAGTTCATAACAAACAGTCGTTACCTGCGGCACTGGTATACCGTTACTTGTTAAAGACATTGATTTAAGTTTTACACAAGGTCTGCAATTAGTATGAAATCTCTAGGCCATGAATTTTTGCTAACTTAGAGAAATAAAATATGTTAAATAAACACGGGTAAATGTCAATCAACTCAACGGTAACCATTTAAAGTTACGCGCATAAGTCAGAATGATTGTAGTAAATTATTGGGTAGATGTTATGATTGTAACTTTAAGATCCTTGGCCTAAAATACAGAGCGATACAGGAAGAATAATCAACTAATTAAATTGTTTGAAATGACAACTCTCTATAACCTTAGAGTTTTTTAAGGAACTTGCATCCTTACTCAGGATTTGATATGGTGAAGCTAAATTTATTTTTCACTTTCCGTCAAATATGAAGCTTTGGTAGGATGGAGTTAAATATATCCCAATAGTGAATAAATGGATCATAGTAAACGGAGGCTTTTTGCGACTGACGATGGACGAAGTTAATAATATGAATCTAATTGTGGACTTATTTCGCTAATTTGTCGCGACGTTGGCGTGCGGTACTAATGAATGATTAAATACAAAGTGCACATTAATTCATAAATCGCCCTGCTCAAAATAAATTTTGCAAGACAATTCATGAGCATACACAAGAACAAAAACAAATGAATGATCAAGTAACTATATTTGGGCGGGGGCAGAGGAGGGGCGCAATGACTTAAACGTGTTTCTTAACATGAGTTAGATAAAAAGGTTTTGAAATAAGTAATAGGATAGCTTTTGGTTGGACACTGTTACAAGCAAAATAAACATGCACTTTTATACATATTTACATCCCATGAATAAATATGAACTGCGATATGCAGAAGTTATGTACATGCATAACTCAAGGTTACCATATCGAAATCCTTGCCGAGTCTGTATTTGACCATCTCACATGGCTTAAGTAGAACAGAAACTGCACTGCATCTAACCAAATCTTCTACATCTAACTAGCTTTTGCCCGCGACTTCGCCCGCGCAGATAACGTCAAAGTGACATACATACCACCTTCATCCACTCATTTCTTCAAATATTAGGTCATTATTTCCCGTCCTTTTATCCCCTGGAAAATTTGCAAAATCCCGTCTGAGTGCTGCTCTTTGATCTTCAAGGAATATGTCTGCCAAATACTCAAGGATCTGTATTAAGTAGCAAACCATGAACGTTTTTTTTTTAATTTTGTTTCACGGGAATTTCGTTAGGTCCAAAAATCAGTTTTCAGATAACATAATTGGTATGCGAAATGGTTCTAAGCTACCTCCCGCCAATTTACACCCAATTCGGTTCAGCCGTTCTTGAGTTATAAATATGCAACTAACACAACTTTCTTTTATATAATATAAAGATATTTCACATTAGAATTTAATTGACGATCTCATCTCATCAATTTAATATAGAAACGTACTAACGGGAGTAGACTGCACACTAACGGTATCATTTTATGGTCAATCTAGTTATATTGTTCATCAGACTATAACGCGAAGAAGATATTTTATAAAACCATACCCAGTTTTAGAAGAGCTTCGTCCAATACACTTTTAGCGAATGACGACTCTGGATACGCTAAATAGAGGCAATGTAGAGTGCTAGATGAATCACTATACAATCAATATTTATCAAAGAAGGCCTTTTATATTAAAAAAGTGCTTTTATGAATACTAACAATTGAACGTATGCGAAAGGATTTGCTGATTTACGTCCACAATAAACGGGTGCCTATATGGCAACAGTTTATTGTAGAGTAAGAACCATGAGATCCGATAACAAACAAACATATTCTAACAAATTATACAAAACATGTTTTTGGCTATTATTCATTCGTGAATAAAATGAGAAAAAACAGGAAATCAGAGTACGGAATCGATAATATGATGCCAAGCAGGCGTGAGCGTCCGTCTGTTGTGACAAATGACAATCCCAAGGTGGTGCCAACTCAGAGTCCCGTAATGTAATTCTGCGGAGCGGTCAGCCTGTCCTCGGGTTGCACAACAGCGGCAATGGGGCACGCCATTTGGTCCCACGCTGATTGCACCGGGGTCTCACTGTATTAAGTCTTACAACACGAGATATTTTTTTTCGTGGGTAGGGTTAAAAGTAACGAAATTATCCCATAAACCCTGGAACATACTCCATTCGACCATAATAGACCGATGCTGCACGCCTCTAATCCGCTCTGTTTGAATGTGTGCAAGCTTACTGCCTGTTTACATATTTTATCATTATCTAATGGCGTAAAGCTTATTCCAGTTGGAGCTCGGTCTAGATGCACAACGTGACACTGCTGCTGTATAGCTTGATTTTGCGTTTTCCTGTAGGAGTTAGTGTAGCTATCGATGTGCAAGTACTCACGCACGCGTTACGACCCACAGTGATTGAATTATTTGAGAAAATCTTTACGAAAAACAAGTTTCAAGGTATTCAAGGTACTTACAAATTGTAAGGGTTAGCAAATTATCAACAACAAAACAAAATTTTAGTACACAATTTTATTCCAAGTAAATTATAAAAATGGACGTAGGCATGGATGACATTTAAGTCGTGAACAGTAAATTTAGTTATTATTTAATTCGTCAGAAATGAGCAATTATTTACATTACATGAGAATCCAATTTTTATGTATACTTAGGCGCTTCGTACTTGCTTACCTCTTTATATTTTAGTGGCAAAAGATTCCTTGACATTTTCAATAATGGATCAGTTAGAATTGTTATTATTATTACGTAAGGACCAAAAATTATAATTGTGTGATATTCCCATAAATAGATACAAAACGTTCGAAGATGGATACTACAACAAGATCAAAGAAATACACAAAGAAATTGAACAAATACATTTAAGTATTCATTCTATGATGCTATACGAAGATACTTCAATGTGCGATTATTAAACAAAATAGATAAATATTTTGCTAACTAAAAAATAACATGACATAAACGACAACTTAATCACTTCGTCACATTCAAAAATTTCAGATTAATCATAAAAAAAACGGCAAAAAAATATAAACAGAAGTACAGCGTGCAACCTCATATATAAACCTTGGCGATTGTTGCAACACTCTCAGTACGACTCTAGTCGCTTTGCCGCTTGGAGCAGGCGCGTGCATCGTCGCCGGCACACGGAGAGGGCGAGAGAGCAACTCAACACAGCCAAGAAGACTACCCCGACATGTGGACCAAGTGAATGCAGTGTTTTGTGACGTAATAGTGAGCAGCCTATCAGACAACATAGTAAAAGCGTGGAAGTGACACCCGGTAAACAATGGATACCAAAAGCTCGGTAAGTCGATGCAACTAATTAAAACAATGAACCCTTGTAATTAGCCATGTGGTTGGCTACGGTGTGAAGCACAATGGGACGCGTAGCAACGTAGGATGATGGTTAAAACATTCAACTCTGTCGGCTCGCGGACACAATGTTGCAATAGAAACAATATTTAAATATAAATTAGAATTTTAAATTGAAAATAATTCAGTAGAATTATAATTAAAAATATGATATTTCTGACCAGTCAGACTATTCTGTCAGGATGAGGTTAGAGATGGTGAATGCGATTGCGATCGCTCAAGTTAGACAGCGCTTTCTATTAGGTACTAATTTGACAAACAACAATTACTAAGATTAAAATGGCCGAGCATCTGAGGGAATTACATCCGGTCTAAACTGTTTCAATCCCAGATAGCTTAAAAGTTAATAACATTTTAAAAATCAAATGAAGAAAACACATAAAATCTTAACATTACAGTTTTGGGCTATTAAAACGCGTTTTGGATTATCATAAAACTAGTTTAGTTGAAAAACCCAAAAAAGTATCGAATTGAAGTAACATCCGCTAGAATTATTAATGGTATGCCGGAATGTTGTATCACAAATACATTCAGGACAGCTCGGACCGAAAAATAACAAATACCTACCCAAGATAATTTAGGCGCCGCCAAACTTGATTAGATCCTCCTTAAGACTAGCGAACTCAGAGCAACCTTACATGGATTGTGGATTAATCACTTGTTTGCGCTACCACTTCTGTTTTATAATTAACATTGGTGTGAAAAGAAGTATGTTTGATAGTAAATATTTGAATAGCACAACCAGAAGCACCTGTGTGTTTTTATTGTTTTTGAAGCTATAAAAAATCTACTAAATATTGCAAATAAAAAAAGCCGTGTATTGCATACGAAGTGTTTATAAGCAAGGTCTTTTTCATAATATACTTTGAATTTAACATGCATTTGTCAATCAAACTTCCCTTTCCTTCGGTACCTACCTAACAAAGTTGTCGGCAATTTTGAACCCAATCCATTTAAATATAATATAATATGCTAATCAACCTTAAGAGAAAGATTAAACAAATGAAACTTATATTAATTATGCAATTCTCGTAGCATGTTCCGAATCGCCAGTTTACTAACACGAGGACCGATAAAATAGTTTTGAGGTCAATGATATAGGTGTGATACACTTATACGCAGAGTACCTATCAACTTTTGGCGCTACGAAAATTTTACTTCACATCGATTTAAAGAAACTAAGTCTTCTTAACCTTCGTTGTCATAGTAACTTGACAAACAAGGAATAAAACGAGCCAAGATGACACCATAAATTAAAGACCGTAGCAAATATGTTTCCTATCACAACAAGCATGCGAAATTTGCATCGTGGGTTCAAAATGAATTGAATGAGTTACAAATGCCAGATAGGATATACGTGTCCTTGTTAAATGTAACACGGAAGGAAAGCAAACGGTATTGAAACAATGCACAATTGCCCGTCCACAAAGAGGTTGGTTTTAAAAAGATCATTTTCGAAAGTAGGCGAGGCTAAGTGGGCCTGTGCAAACGGCTATTAGGCCCGAGTTAAATGGCACAGGGACTGACGACTAAAACCTGCCCTCGGCGCACGACCTTCACATTTCACAAAACCCGGACTTGCGCATCCAGCCAATCCGGACTGTGGTGTGCTTGCACTTAACAAAAAAAACTAAGAAAGATGTTAGTCTTGGTCAGTTAAAATCGTGCATTTTAACTTATAAGGAAACATAAGCATGCAAAATGATAATATTCATAATTAATAATCAAAATAAATCATAAAATATTGACCTTTAACACTTAAAACTATCCATTCGAGTATGCATAAATTATTGTACGTGTAAAATCGCGTATTTACACCGGTGATAGCAAGTCGTTGTATCCGATGGCAGAGTCAAAGCGTAATGACTTCCACCGTAACCAACATAAATGATGTCTATTTTCAAAAATAAGACGACGAAATTTTATTGGTTATTAAATAGAGGCAATATTTATTATGAGTTATTATCACGCTTAAGGTCTAGATGTAGGACGCCTAAAAACTAAAAGTCGATCAATAAATTGCTTAGTCACCGGTTCAATGCCATATTGTATATCAGAAAACGTCAAAGTCAATTTCACTTTCAAGTCAATGTGACAATTGGCTCTGGAGAAATTGTTGTCAAACAGGCAGTTAAGCGCGACGTTATGAAAATATTAATTTGATGTACTGGATGGACGAAATACAATTGTTAATAATAATCAACGAAATTTTAAGTAAATTATGTTTACTTTGGTCGGATGTTTAAATTAATTGCCTAGGTAGGTTTTAGGTTTCTAAGTACACATTGATTTAATGACTGTGCAAAAAGTTGGGATTCGTGCGTTTGCTCACGTTCCTATCCAATTAACTTCCGAAAAATTATGGTTTAATTTTCACATATTCACGTTCTTCCATCAGATTAGGAGGATTTCATCAATCATATGGATATGCCATAAGCATTTTTTCCATGTATGACTGATTTTCAAGATAAAGTATCCCGGTATACAAAAATCGAAATACACACCCACCCATCTTTTTATAGACTCCCTGAGACCCAACATTAGCCACGTTTATCTAGTGCGCGGGTTTTCCTAACTTCAGTTACAATTATATTAATAAAAATTAAGATATATAATGTTATTCAGGGTCAACAGAGAGCATATGTTAGTAATTTGCTTTTAATCATCATTACCTATATAGTTTCAAAATCTTAAAATACATTCCCTTAAAATTAAAAGTGACTTCGCCCAGTCATCTTTGGGGATTCGAATGGCACAGACATCGCGACAGGTATATTAATTACCAGTTTAGGTGCAAGCCCTCACCCAACGTCATGGGGGCGTTTAGGTTACGTCACATACGTCACACAACACATGACACAATAAGTCATTGGGCCATAATGTCATAAGCAATTATTGAGTAGGTCAGTTGGCACTTGCATTGCACGAAAGTGCTGTGGTCGTTCTGTTGAGGCCTTATTAAGAATCGTATCACTCCTACACAATTTGCCTGTTTGCCTGGTCGAACTCAAAAACATGCAAATTTTACGCGTCGCTCAAACGAATGCAAAAAGATGAAGATACAGATATAAATATGACTGTTTATGACTGAGCCTCAAGGCAGAAAATGTGATGTTGGTATGTTAAGAACTACAAAGTACAAGCGGTATGACATAACGTGATTCCCGGCAGTATGAATACGCAGCACAAAAAGTTTCAATGTCAAGGAGTCGATAATTTCCGTGAAACCGATGTCCTAATCGACAGTGACTAGATGCGCTGCTTATAATGATTCATATATTTTGTCAAGTCCGAGTACTTAGGATCTAGGAAATCATTTTAAAATTACACGTAGAAACAAAATGAATAGGTTGTTCATTTTTCAGGTTAACCAGGAAGTTCAGTTACAGCATTTATTGGACATACCTACCTACATATATAAGATACAAAGAGCTTAAGAGAAAGATATGTCATTTCTCAAATTTATGTTTTATAGTTGATAGCCGGGTTATACCACCAAAATATGCTTCAGTCATCGTCGATAGCCTTTGATAACCATAATTTATGCGAAGAAAGTTGAACAATGTCAAAACGCACAAATACCTATCATCATCTAATATCATCAGTTGCTCCGAAATAATTTATTTATTCGGTAAATCATTCAGCTCCATACTATTTAACTCGACGAGTATTACTACAATAGGTGCTTTCGATTATCGTGGACTATTACAAGTCATGCTGGAGAAAGCGATCTCATAATATATATTATTAACATCTCCTTGATCAGAAGGCATGGAGATAAAACAATTGCATAATCGAAAAGTTATTTTTATCTCCTCGTGATGCCTTTTATATACGTGTCAAGGACGTACGACTCTGTCCGAAAATATGCTGATACTTAAGAACATTGGGTTGCCGCGCTGGCTGTAGCAAGGTAAACGAACTTTTTCCTCAAAACACACTAGTGGTCTCCCGCGAGTCTCTTTACATAATATAAGATAGGTAAAACGCATAGTCATGTAAGATGTAAAATTTTACATAAGCAAATATTTCTAGCTTCAAGTATACATAAATTGTACGTAATATATTATCGCTTATAAACACAAGCACGGGTGAAATCTTTGACTTCTAGTTCATGTGAATTAATAAACGTGATAGACAAATAAAGACTGGCACTTCAATACAATGTGTAGATATAAATACTACAAGTTGTTTATCAAAGGAAATCCCATCTGAAAACGGATCTGATATACAAAGTGATACAATGATGTAATTGCTATACTTAATGACAAAGTGACAAAGAAACGTAAAAACCATGGATTAACAAGTAACGAACATTGAATGACCGAGACTCTGAACGAAGGATGTCACCAAGCTAAAAAAGAATGTACCTGCCTACATACATTAGCTAGTGTTATGGGTTAAAGTATTTAATTAAATTTAATATTTGTGAGAACTATTTTAGATTCATGCAAATAGTAGTTTATTTGATTGTATTTTAATGCCTAATTATGTACAGTCGCATACATAACTTTATCAACATTCATATATCATAAATTTTCTACAATAAACATTTACTTACACACACATTAGCTGGGTAAATTTTGTAACTATCAATAAAATTAATTATTACATCACAAGGACTTAATGTGGTCAGAGAGATAGATACACACTTCAAAAATGATGCACGGTTTCGGGTTAGTTACCCCGAAATCAACCGTTGAAGATAGACTTGTTTTGTACAACTTCATATCATATCATACCTATTTAAAATCGTTCAACCGTCAGTCGGAACGAGCGAGAATCTTCTATGGCCCGTTCCTGTTTGTCGCAGATTCGATATCATGATGGAAACATGAGTTTATAGCAATAATAAAGTTAATGCGGATGCTGCGCATAAATAGAATTGGTGATGCCAGTTATTTTGTGAGACTAGCTAGGTAGAAGGTGCCAGGTCAGGCAAACATTCAACTTTTTAGGTTTTTACAGATTAACAGTTAGAACAAACGGGGTTTCCCGTGCAAGGTCTACGAAATATTTTTAACTTTATATAAAATGCTTAAAATGCACGTGACGACATCGAAAACGGGTTTCTGATTACGAAATATTTGGTCAACAAAAATTTTTCGCGCCACTGAACGATCGATGTTCGCATAGCAGACACACGTAAATGAAGGTCGCCGATTTACCTCTTTCGAAAAAAGCTGCACCTGGTAGGTACACAACATATTAACACGTATTTCACTAGATTAAGAAATAGCGAAGAACTCACTTAGGGTCATCTTATTTGTCACACATTTTTCAAGTACTAAGTGTCGTAAGATATGCACGATGGTCAGAATAAACGGTGTTAGAATCACGCGAAAGCCATTCTAAGTGAACCGGTCTTATAATCAAAACAAGGACAAAACATTTTCTTGTATCAATATTAATGCAAATAGTTAAATTTAAGCAGCTATCTCTATTTTTGGATACAGTTGATATGTTTTAAGGTTAATCAATCGATACAGCTAACGGGCTGTCAAATGAAACCATGTTTCGAGAAAACACTATATGATATGGTAATTCATCCGTGAACGAACTAGATTTCGACACGATATGGAACCGTAGTGACCTTAATCTCAATTAACACTGGAGACGAGTCCGTGTTTGTCGGCCAGTTAACAAGACAGCCAGGAAGCGTCGTTACTTGTGAACCATTTTACAAAGACTCAAACCCGTCAAGGTAATAAGGCTTTTGTAACAAACTAGCTGGACAAAACGATGACTATACATGCTGTTGTAAAGAGCCGTGTACCTTCAAAGTGCAATAGGTTTTATGCAACTTCATAAAGATGAAATAAGTAAATTGGTCTGAGCAAATTATTATACTCGTAATTGCAATTCACATCATTAAAAAAATAAAGAAGTATTCAACGTAATATGTAATATAACAGCAAATTGTATACGTCAGCAAATGATGATGATGTCATGATAACACGAGTAGACGAAGAATCCGGCTATGTAGTCCATTCCATGGCCACTTTTTCTACAGTATCATCCTACTAGCCGTATGAGATGAGCGTTAATAGAGGCTAATCACTAAAGAATGCAGCACGATGATCGAGCCTCTATCGAGAAGATACTCTAACCATTAATTAAAATCTCCACATATAGGTTCCGGAATCCACTTTTTTTTGCTATCGAAGTCAATAAATGGTATGTGTTTTATATAATTGATACTCTTAACATTAAGTTTATCATAAAACAAATTGGTTATTTGAAGCTATTCATCTAAGACGGCTCATTTGATCGATATCGAATCAATACACCATTTATATTTATAAGCATCAGTTTATAAATAATAATATATTAGCATGTCATTGTCAGTCAGTAGTCAAGCAGCTTCCACAGCAATTTGCATTGACACGATTCCCGTTAGCTTCATAAATACAACCAATTGAGTTCAAGGACGCCCGTAAGCATCATGTCAGTCTGTGACCAGCGTGAACAATGAGTTATGCTGCGGCATCCTCATGCAATCGCGTATAAAATATGATAATTGGACGCCCGAACGCACGTCTCGCTCTTGTCATACCAACTTCTAAAGATTTTTGTACCAAAGACCGCTACATGTTTACTAGAATGCAGTTGACTGATGAGGTCTCGCCAGAGACATTCTGTCTTGTGCATTTTAATGAGACCTACATAATATAACACGAGAAAAATGACAACCATTATATGTAATTGACTTAACAGAGAGAAGATTCTTTCAAAAATGTTAACCAATAAACCGTTAATGGATTTCATGTTGGTCATCGTAAGATTTGAGCATTGGAAATCTGTGATGAATAGAAACGTGAATCAAAAGTATCGAAATCACGGACCGTCCGTTATCCATTGTGACATTTGCATCTCCGAAAGTATTCCAAGAAGTGAGATGCAAGGAATAATGTACGCTTTCTCTTCTTAAGGAGAACAGTCTGGTTAGGCGTTAACTGATTATCATAGTAAGTGTAGCGGGCATTGTTTGAGATTATGAAAGTTGTGTTGCGACGTTATCTTCTCAAAGCCGCGGATTTGAACCATTCAACTTCCTCTTTGAATAAAGTCATTTATTTAATCACGAGAACGACATAATATTTTATGTAACCATTTGAACAAATTGAAGTCTAAAGATTATACTGTATTAAGAAGACTAACAATTCGTAATAATATTATAACGGATTATATTATACCTACCGAGACATATCATTCAAGTTTAAACAAAGTGTTGTTAAATAGGCTAGTGCAGTTCATAAAAGACGCTTACCAGTAAAAATGTCACAACTTCAAGAAATATTCAACTGGTGTCAACTTATTTGTATATGAATTTTGAGCAAGAACATACAAAACGTAGATATGACAATAGTGTGAACGAACGAGAGGCACAACATTCAATTTCATTCAACTGCACCATTGTAAAGATTATCTAGAGATTTCGGGCCTGCGAACACTCTGTTAATAAGTTCCGTGATTACAATAAACCGTTATAGACACGCCGCGCATGCATTGACTGTTGATTCGTGAAGATTACCGCTGTTGCATAACTAGACTGTCTCGTTGAGTTGAGCTGTACATGTTTCACAACAGCTGTGCACCTGTTATTGTGTTAACTGAACCGTTACAGTACGTAGGTAGGTACTGTCCTAAAAAATATGCATATTATCGACTATTGACAGCAGGTACACTATACACGCAATCATTCGGACTATTTTTCAATTGTTTAGCGCTGCATTGAAAAAAATACACGTGTCCCTGCAATATCACGTGAAGGGCACAATAAATTTATAAATGCAACTTTAAAAAATCTATTATATCTAGCTAGCTCTAAGCCCACAATCTTGCTAAATGTGGCCTGTAGGTACCTGTTCCCTATATAGGCTCTGTCTACCCCGTAAGGGATAAAGACGTGATTTGTGCATGTGTGTCTTATTACAAACGAAGAACCTCAAAGGAGGTTTAAGCATTCTCTTTAGGAGTATAAAATATAATCTCAAGCACGGGCGTCTTGAAGAAGTGTCGTTCTTAGCTTTTTGCTAAACATTACATTTCATGAGAACTTAGGCTTGAAAAACGCAGTATTTACAATAAATTTTGCGTATTACTTGCTATATTATGAGGATACGTTATCTTATTATATATCACAGATTGGCACCTGTTAATATGTATAGGTATTGTTAACATACGAGGCTTCCAATCAAACCATAGGGTATCTCACGTGTTTCAATCATGTGGACAAATGCATATTATAGATGTACAACATCATGTCTAAATATGTAAATAAAGTTTAGTTTACATATAACAAGGCACCGGGGGTGCACAAACGTGTCCACACCACGTGCTGATATTAATTATAAATTGAATCATGTTGGCACACATCCGCTAGTGTGCACGTGTCCCACGTGCGATACCTGGGCATTTTTTTTTTATTTAATGCACTTTGGTATTCTTGGTACCTAGGTAGGTGTTTCGTTGCAAGTGACTCGTATACACTTGAGATATCAGAAAGCGTTGACTCAGAAAAAGAAACTGATTTGATGAATAAAAACAAAATGGTAATTTACGATACCAGAGAACACGTTCACTGTTTATTGAAAAGAAAATGGCTAAAGCATAATTAGACCTATTGCGAATCGTGTGACAAAAAACAGTAACATTTTTAATCTGAAAAAAGTCAAACAATATTCAAATGAAAAACTTTACTGTGGTTAATTAAGTATGTTTGTCAATCGCAGCCGCTTAGTCTTGACTCGCACCACAACAAATATTAGGACGTCAAACAGTTCAGTCGGCACAAGTAGGTAAGTCTCGAATCTATCTTATGGGTCAAAATCTTGAACAGTAAGACAACATTGGCTAATGCTTTACCAATAACAAAGTACACTGGTATTTCTACACCGTGTCGAGACAAAGAAACTTGAACAATCGACCGAGTTCCCACCTGTTTTACAGTTGGTCTAGTTTGGACGGAGTATGCGTATCGTAGGATCAATTCTCATACTGAGAGCGAAAGCGTTGGAGCATGCCATAATGTTTTCAATACTCTCCGTTGTGTCGCATACCGTAACGACGCCAGCTAAGGAACCGGTTGTGTGCATTTGGCGAAACATTTTGCAACACGTCCCCACTATACTTGGCGTTGGCTGTTGGAGGTGCACTTCACTCCGTCCTGCTAAAACCTACGTCTGGAACACTTGCACAATATTTCATGTTACAAATGTACTTATGTCACATAGAATTTTAAATCCTTAATACCAATAAAGTTCAAATATTTTTTATGTTCATCCCTAAGGCGCTAAGATCCAGCGATCCAGCCAATCAAAGGGGGTGAGGTACGGGATTATCCACGTAGCATCATTCGCCCGCTCATCAAGCACTTAAGCGAAAGTTCGCTATATTGTAAAGTCATGTCACAGTATATAAGTACTTATGAATATTTGCCGTAGGTATTTGTTGAAATATGTTGCCCATTACTGATTAATATCAAATTAGTTTTTACTAAGGATAGGCGTGGCAATAATTTGAAAGATAAGTAGCGAAAATACCAACTGAAGGTATGATTGCAACAGACTGTCCATACAAAGAGGCTGGTGAGGCTCTAACGTTGCATAGAGGCAGACTTGTGCCGTACCTTTTATCTCGCGGTAATCAAAGTTAATTTAACCCACCAGGTACGCTAAAGTTCATGTTTACTATTTGGTAATCCTCATTACCCGCGTAAATAAAAGAAGAACAAACGAAAAGTATCAACCTTGACCTTGTCGTGGCTATAAAAGAAATTCATTAAGATACTGGCATTACTGGCATACCTAAAATGCCTATCCATCATATTATCAAAGTAACAAAGAGGACCATGAAGCCGAAAGCAAAGCTGAGATTTATTGCGTCAGAGGCCGACGAAACGAGACCGCAAATAAAGAGAACGCGAACCTTGAACACCGTATCTGACAAAATCAATCGGACTCTGAACAAAACTTGACCCAAAAATGTAATTGATGAAACTTAACGAACAATAGTACTTAAGTAGTAAACACTTGTGTATGTTAATTGTGACTAAGATCTCACAAGTATCGATGCATAAAAGGAGCAGACGAACTCTACTTCAAAGTACAGTAAAGCTTGAATACATTGACAGACATTATACGGATCTTAATCTATCAACGTATCAATTACTTATAATGCTCTTGAACGATATAGAATTACTACCTTTATTCTCAATATTATGTCATATAAAAGCATTATTTTTTTCTGATTTTCTTATTTGGAAATCCAATCATTACAAATTGATTGAAGTCACACCGCGTTCTTAGTCTAAAATAGAATCATCGCCAAAACAGGGAACTAGAACCTAAATGCTAAAAGACGACACTAGTCTGCAAAGAGGCGGCGAGGAAGAATTGATTACTGCAAGCATTCGTAACTAACACCTACAATCATTTGCGTTACACAACAACACAGGTAATATGTAGTTTTTATGTCAACACTTTTGTACATAAACCACGAACAAAGGTTCTTTTATTTGAGTATAAATCAAGCGTGGAGGAACTTGCATGTGTATGACAAACCGCAATGCTTACGCGAAGCTTGGCCTCAATTTCATTTTATTTTTCAATATTTTTGCTATTTGCTGGGTAACGCAGTCATGATAACGGTTAGTTCTCAGTAGGTATAGTATGAAGAAGTTTTTAAAAATGTATACTTAAGTGCGGTAGTCAAATCAGAAACGAGTGTAGTCTGGAGTAGGAGTAGACAAACAATGTAGAGCTCAAAAAGATCTACGCTCCATCTTATTACCGTTCCGATAATTATGTTGTAAGTCAACCATTTTGAGGTCTATAATAGTTTATCTGTTTCAGCTGCTCATTTTTCTAAGACGAAGTCTTCAGCTCTGTTTAAATGTAAATCTACTTAACAAAAATTGGAGTACTTTTTGTACCTCTAGTAAAGCGTTTTGTACTAATCGACTTTGAACTTTTTGCAACAATATTTAGTGAATTAAAGAGGCAGGTACTTACGCTAAATAATAGGGTACCGTGTATTTATTAATTACTCCGTTTTTGTACTCAACTTCGACAAGTTGACAAAAAAAAAAACAAAGAAACTGAGACAAAAATCAATGGAAGAGACTAATAAATCTATGTAACATAAAAACAGATACGTACATTTCATGATCACATTATTTCCATTTATACCGCACCTAAGTTGCCTTCGTTGGACAGTCGTTGTCCCTTAAACATACTTATAAAGGTAATTAATTATAATATGCAAACGATGAACTAGGTCGGAGATTCGACCTAGATAGTAGTCATTGGTCTTAAGAAAACGTTTGCATTCTTATTCTTAGCATGTACAATAGATACGCGTTGATGTACTTCACTATAAACACACCAAAATAGGTATGCCTATGTCATGCCGAAACCATAAAATAAACCAAAATTAATAATACCAAACAAATTACTCTAATGATAAAAGAAAAAAAATTAGAAAATAAAAAGTCAATAATATTATTACATATTTAAATAAATAAATAAGATAAATTGTTTTAGTAGGTATACATTTTGCTTGCTTTCTGCCAATACAATTTTATATTTAAGTGAGCCTTTATGCAAAATTCTAACGGGTTTGGGCTGGGTTTTGACGAGTCGGTTTGTCAGTCAGGACAAGTATTTTAATAAGTAACGACCAGATGTACAAAATTGTGTATAATTCCAAGTATTGTTGCAGATCTCTTCACACGAGTGGCATATCCCGCGGCCGTCATTGTCTGGCAGCAGTGACGCGCGCTCACGCGGCGGCTCCGCCTCCAGTCAAGGCTCTTCTAGTAACCACAGCACCCACGTAAGGCTAACTCATACCTACGTCATAGCGATCATCATAATCTAACCAATTACGAAAAAACTCAATCCGTCCCGATTTTTTTCACACCTCGATCAACTTACAAGATAAAGGTACCAATAAAAAGCGCGTTTTTTACAAGAATTAGGTAATAATGGAGGGGTCAACAAACGAATTACAAATTGGCATAGCCGTGTCCGGTACATGATCTACCTGTCAGTTCTTGTTACATTCCATACGCGTGATAGGATTCCTTAATTTAGGAGCTGACAGCAATTGATGGAGTCACGAACATGTAACGAGTTTATTTATTGCTACAATTAGTTTGACTTCACATTATAATACCTACTTGCTAGAAATCTAATTTGACCTCATTCAGAATCGAACTAACCTTTTGGGGCTACCAGACGATGTCGAAGATGTAATGTTGAACACGTAATGTGGTTCATAACATCGTGGTTTGCAAACTTTAACGCTCTCACCTGACGATCGAGAACATAAAGGAGCCTTTTACTGCAAAGTTACACTTCCTGATGCAATTCAAATCGAATTACTGTCGATCTACTTTTACGGGTATGTACAATAATGTTAAGCTCGATCTGTTTGTTATGCTAATGTCAAATCCGCATTTTTGCAGAGTGTATCATCCGGCTCTTTGTTACTGAGCGCGGCCCACCTAGCCCGCATGCACGGAAGAACTCCTGGCCAAACGGAGCACCAGCCTCATCCCACCAGATTAGGCAGCTACGGCCGCAAATCAAATTTTTCTGAGGCTGCCGTGGTCACTATTCCCGAAGAAACGAGAGATCCCGCAGAGAGTTTCTGGACAGATGTGAAACGGGCGCCTGAGCAAGACACGGCGTCGATAGCCAGCTCTACCCACTTTACGGTCGTGAATGGGTTTACGAAGCACCGACCTACCAAGGAACCAAAAACCTGCTGCTGCAGCCATTCCCACCAGATCACCGTCCTCGTCATTTCGATGACGATACTGTTCTCTGCGTGCATACTTGCAGCTATATGCTTCGTTGAAAGTTAGTATCCATCTACTTATTACACAATCTTGTTGTGTTAAGCCATCATGGACCTCATATAAGCACCTATCTATTGACTTCGTGCATTTGGCTAAACGCTGGCAGTTTATAATTATAAGATTTTAGAATCGTTAAATACATTTTATGGATATAATAAAATGTGGTATTTACGCAACATTTTATTAATGGTTTTATCATTAGATGAATGTTAATTACGCAAAATGAAAGGCACCGCCGATCTTGGAAGTTAATTACAAAGAAGCTTGTTGAAAAAACCCTTCATGTAAACAGTTGTTAAAAACTCATTAAAACATTACCGTTCTACTGAACATCACATAATTACGATAATAGACTTCAACCTTGCCGAATTTCTTACTTTTAATAAAATTCACTTTTTACACAATTCTTAAAACATCTCTAAGCCAATTTCCAAATTTAAGAATCCTGTTATAATTATCTAACTACGTATTAAATTTGCGTTTTTCTATATTTACAGTGCGAATGCGGAAGGAGACCGGCATCTACAAATATTCTTAGATTATTAAGTCTTAAGTCGACGAAATACGTGGGCATCGAGGAATCTTCTTGTACTACCTACTCAATCAATGCAGCTTTAGATTTTACAAATTTGCTTAATTTCCGCATAAACAAAAGATAAAACTTGAAAATAATGTTAAAAAAGCTACAGCTCAACATCAATTGTATATTGTCGACTTAAGAATATATAGCAGCACGATTTGGATGACCAGCGACATAGTATTATAAATTTAATGTGTACTTAGTGAAAATCAACAAATAGTCACTAAATCGTACGTAACTATGCGTATTATCATGATTCTTTGTAAATAGATTTTAGATTGTATTTCAACACGTACCTTTATTTATGTGTTAGTAATACGAAAACTTTTAACCAGTGACCTTAGTATACAACGAGATTAGAACATAGCTAGCCGCAAATCTATCTTCCAATGCAATCTGAGTTCATTTGGCAGTGGTGGCAACGAAAAAGGAGGCATCGTGTCTTGTTGACATAGTGCAACTTGCTATACTTATTTAGAACTATCTTGATAGATTATTAATTATTTCAATAGATCATAGGTTGTTAAACACATTGATTGTTGAATTTACATAATTATCTTTAATGTAGGTACACTGGTTAGATAAAGTAAACAATTAGTGCAATAAAATATGATAATCCAGTAAATTATATAGAACAATTTTGCGATGAGTACCTATTTATGCTAATTGGTGTTAACTATTATTTATGTGTCGGCCTGTAAGAATGAGGGGTTAGAATTTTCTCGCATAAATAAATAAGGGTGAATAAAAGATACACAAAGTAAAATTCAGTGATAGATAAATATTAAAAAATAAGGTAAATTTTGTAAACCTAAGCATTTTCGGATTATTATTATTTTCTTTTGTTTCATATTTAAACAAGGCCAAATCTACGTGTGGGCCTCTAAGAAGTAATTTATCTCTTATCTTTAGGATACGTCTGGGTGAAACGTGTTTATTATATTTTATTAAATGGCTAAACTATACCAACTGAAGGAAGTATGGGAGAAAGTTGTAAATTTTCGTAATTGTAGCATGAAAATTTGCATTTTTCATAATTGCACCTAAATCCTTGGGACATTTTATCCTGACGAATACTGTTAAGGAAAAACTGTGATAAAATAAAACAGAATAATATCCATAGCAGTTGTTTTATTTTTACCTAGACTAGCGACGATTTGTTGGATTATTTTCCCATCACGTTCTTTGTAGAAGGTTTTCTTTTCGCGTTTTTTCACGAATGCTGTTTTTCCAAGACTGTTATTTTAATGAAACTTATTTACACACTCGCGTTTTTTTGTAGCATTTTTCCACAGTTGCGTTTTTCATTAGATTCCAATCGGCACAGAAACAGTGTCAACGGAGCTCCTATTCCTGCGTGGTTTTGGCCCTTGGGGCCGCGGCCGATGCAAAACTAACATAACGTAAACCTACCGATGAGCCTAACGGCTGATGTGGATTTAGTAGTGCAATACATAAGACTCGCTGGGAAACAGGAGCTCTGTGATACCAGGGTTGCACCGACACTGTTTCTGTGTCATTTGGGATTGGGAAAAAACGCGACTGGGGAAAAATGCGACACAGAAAAACTGCGAAAGGAAAATAAGCTTCTTTAAAAAACAGACTTGGAAAAATTGCATTCGTGAAAAACGCGAAAAAACAATTTGCTCCAAAGAAGAAAAAATATGGGAAAATAATCTAACAAGCTATAGCGACCCGCCCTGCTTTGCACAGTTTATGGTACTACACGTAAGTATAAACCATCCCCATGAACCACTTTATTTATTGATGAAAACCGCATTAAATTAAAATAAGTTAAGTAAATAGGTGTTTTAAAAAAAAGGCAATAAATACAGCAAACATCATATCTCTATAGAATTGACAGCAGGTATGTTTTCTCGTTTACACTCTGTGTTTAAAAAGTTACTTCTGATTGCGCACGCAAACTGAAACACTTATCCATCTTCAGAGCCTTTTGAGTCGAAACTTTCTGTTTATTCAAGTCTTCTCTGAACAGGCATCATGTCATAGCACTTCCAAAATGGAAAAATGCTGATCCTAGTGCAAGTCACAATCACAAGAGAGACCCAATGCACAGATTTTGGAATCAATTGCATTATTGTAAGTACAGACAGTCAAAACTCAAATATCCGAATGCTGACTTAGTTTAAAAGATTTACAAAGATTCATGGTTAATAACATCAAACATATTAAGATTAATTACATACCCTGAAAATATCCGCACCTAATTTTCTAGCACCTTATACATATAATCTCACCTGATGGCTAATTCAGTAGCAGCTCTGTTATCATAACTCTAGGAATGCCGTCTAGGAAGTCTTACTTGAATTTGTATTTAATCAAAAGTTCAACTTACCTCAACTTCTTCTAGTGTCTGTGTCCATCTGTAATGCTCAAGGTCGCAACCATTCCCAGTGTTAGGCTTCAGTTTATTCTTCTCTTTGGGGTCATCATCATCTTCTGGAGTCTTCTCGGGCTCACTGCTAGATTCAGCACCATCACCACTTCCAAGTTCAGGCTCTGAAATATGTAATGGTTTATTGAGTATCATTATCATCTCCAGCCTATATAATGTCTATAAAATAAACGTAAGTATATTAGTGAGTGTAATGTTACTGAGCTTGCTGAGTTATGATAGGTAATATTATACTGTACACTATATTAATAGAATCTAAAACAGCAAAGCATAAAATTCTATATGACTATTATAAATGCGAAAGTAATTGTCTCTTTATGCATCTAATAATAATCGAATTCTTCACAGTTAAAGTTGTGGGTAGTGGGTAACAGCTATAGTACACAATGAATTGAACCATCAATGTAAAGCTTTTTAAATTTTTAGCATTTCCACAAACCATGAACCATGCATTTATGGTGTTATTATGACTACCATATATGATGGCAATAGCTGATAACACAAGACTGTCCAAAAATTACATAGCTAGTTGTATTACAGTTAGTGAAGTTTCCACACACCGAAACCCAGTCCCAATAGGCCCATTATGCTAGCTTTTATCAGGGATTTGTGTTCATGGTGTACCAAAGACTTCTTTCTAGCCAGTGTGTGAGTGGGATGAATGCTTTGTCAGGGACAAGTGATACTTAGACTACAAGCACATGGAAAAAAAAATATTTCAAATGAACCAGCGTGAATGAAGCTTAGAAGGCTATTACTATATCATAAAATAACTCTGAGCGCTATGCCGTCATTTCTGAGCGGTACAGATTTTTTCTCATACATTGAAAAAAAAAAAAATTGCACTAACTTCCGGCACCACCACTTTAAAGTGGCACTAGGTTTTTCGACATTTATTTTTAATCATCTATAAGCTTTAAAAGCGCCGTAAATTAATAACTAGCCGTAATTCCTCACTTGTATCTGAGAAATTCCATAAATGTACCGCTCAGAAATGACGGCATAGCGCTCAGAGTTATTTTATGATATAGTAACAGCCTTCTAAGCTTCATTCACGCTGGTTCATTTCACATGGTTTTTTTTCCATGGGCTTGTAGTCTAACTGTGCTACTTGTGCATTAGATGAACTAAGCAGTCTAGTAACCAAAGGGCACTTACTATCTTTCTCTTTATCTAAATCAGCTTGCAATTTATCTGCTTCCTGATCAGTGAGTTCTACCACCTTAGCAGGTTCAAAGTCCTGCACAAGTCGCTCTTTCTCTTTCTTCTGCTGTATTTCTTTCAGTCTCTTGGCCTCTTCTTCTTTCTCTTTCTTTATTTTTTCAGCTGCCTCACGAGCTTTAGTAGCATGTGGGTAGAATGTGTCTTTCACAACCTGGAATAGGAGACAATCTTGATTAGTATTTTTGTGTATTATTGTACTAGACTTATGTAGGGTCAACCAAATGGAACCTTGGCCACTTTATAATTTTATCGCAATAAGTGATCAGCCTGTTATTTGTGTCAGTCAGTGACAAAGTACTCCGACATTGATTGGGAAAAGGTTCTACAGTGGTCTAGGGTTCCGTTTAGCTGACCATACATTATATTATATGAACAGAACTGAACACTCATTAAGCAATAGTTTGAACAACGGTCAATCCTAAATGCACTCAAACCCCAGTGTGGTCATTACATTGGATTACAATTTCATTAAATATAGATAAAATATAGTTTATTTAGTAAATGGTTTCACAAATTAATCATATTACCTATGACCACCGCACTAGGCTGAGCCTGTCTCGTGAGGTCCATCCATTACAGTCCAACACTGTTCCCATACAAAATGGTGACTACATAAATGATTATAAACTAAGATTTTTAAAGCAAAAAAGTTTCAAGTGGGGTGGGATGGCCCACTAATAAAAAACATAAAATTTAGTTGAATATACTTAAACTAAAACCTTTTAAAACAAGCACTAGCCCTAGCTAGAGGAGATTGAGGCTAAAGTCGAAGTGCAGCAGTATTGTGTGATGGACTAGCCTACAATATACAGAAAATTGCTTCATAAATTGACAAATAATCAATCACTCCGAAAAGAAAGGAAGCATCACAAACTTCAATATGGTCCATGGTAATGGTATACAGATAATAAAAAGCCAGTCTCTCATGGGATGTTCATATTACTACATCGAAAGTGCTTTTTAAAAATTACAACTGAGAAAAAGAAGATAGATATTCATTTTATAGATAGAAGTTCTTTATATTACGTAAATTACAACAGCATAAGAAGATAAAATTAATTATCAAATAACTTACTTTTTCCCACTCTCCTTCCTTCCCTCCAGTGAAGAAGTCAGTTTTTCTAGCAAGAAAACTAACTATGGTCTGCAGGAGCTGCAAGCAGAAAGTATAACTCATGTAACTAAGAAACAAAAAGAAAGTTGTTTTTTTCTATAGGTAAACAAACATTGCCAACTAGATGTGGTGTAAGTACTAAGTACATTACTCAGAGAATACTTATACCTACTGCCTATAGGGATTATGGATCCCTACAAATATTTTGATTTTGCGCAGTTATCTGGCACTTATCAAAGCACATTTACTGGATATACATTATCAACATTTATGTGTTTGCTCTTTGCTAGTTATGATTGTAAGTGGATAAGGATAAGTTACTAGTCATTCAACCTAACCTAACACTGCTTCCTGTCGGTTTTAGGCAAGCAATCGTTAAGAAAGCATCGATCAAACTGATTACTTACATCTTTAACGCCACCTTCGTGTTGCTGCGCCATTGCCAGCAGCATAGAATCAAATCTCTCAGGATCGTGAGCCATTATAGTAATTCACCAAGTTCTGTTTAGATTCAAACGAGTCCACTAAGAATTTTTCAAACACAATAAACGTAGTTTTTCTTTGTTCTGTATAATCTAAATAACTGAGCGAAGGTCTTCCTACTGCAGAAATTAGTTTTTGTGTTTTGTTTCCAGTAGTCACCGGTTACCGCGTTGCTCTGTTTTTCAATGCGTCAATTTTCAGATTGTCACAAAGACAGCAATTTCGAGAATAGCCTCGACCATGTCAGAGACAAAATTATATTGACAAATTTGACAATCAATGACAATGACAATCTGGCGATGTAGACAGAGTATGAAATATTTTATAGTCGATTTTAGAGTCTGTCTGGTCCAAAGACGTAGTATTCTCTTTCTACTGTCTAGTCAATCGTTCACTCAAAAAAGGCGGCAAATAAAAAAAAAACGCTATCTGGTAACACCATGGACGTACTATTTATACTACTATATACTACTATATTATCTCTCTAATCTGTGCTATTTATACAGGACAAACAGGACTGAGTACTCACTCGCATCTGAAAAACGAGCCTACCGGGATAAATAGTATTCTAATAGGGTGGCATTAACATTTTTGTTATGTAAGACAAAATTCAATCTTGCAATCTTTATTAAGTGACATCCTGAAGCCGGAAGGTAGGCTAAGCATAGGAACTCTGTTAACTCATAAAACAATGTACCTATCTATGCTGGGTCTGTACTACAAAGTGCAAAATTCGAACTTTGTATCTTGCCGTCTCGCTGACGCTTATATTTTTTAATACGACCGAGAGTGAAAAGCGAATGTTATTGGACCTCACGCGACACTAGCGTGTAGTGGCCAATTCACACGCGATAGCCTCCAGAGACTACATCTATATTATAGTCTACGTTAATCTACGCCCCAGAGTACAGTCATGTGTAATAATATGTATCTAGACAAAGTTTAAAAATAAGTACCATACGCTCTTACGCCAGCGTAATAAGGTTGCGGAACATATTTTTGAGAAGTTCCTATCGATACTTATTTTTGCACTTGACCGTACATTATACATACAGGACCATTTTCACTCCGAACATTATTACTCTTCATACAAAAGTGGGAATGAAAATTGGTTCCATCTTTTACATATAGATCACAGTTACGAAGTAAGATTACGTTCAGAAATTGAAAACTTTGAGCAAAAACTTAATAATCTGTTTGTTTCTGAACGAAATATTTTGTGTGCAGTGCTGCCACAATGAGAGCTTTTAGTCGATTTGGACACTTCCAATAACACAACAAATATTGTTGTGATTAATTGTTCTTCCACACACGCCTCTCTGCCATCCCATATTTGTAATCCGAGCGAAATTAATAAATCTTTTCTCGACACAGTACCGCAAACGCGTAATAATCCGGAATTAAACTTTACATATTCAAATACACACTTTTCAAACAGCACTTTTTCGTTTAGTGAAATTCCTTCAGATGGGATATTAAAAATAATTAATTCTATATCGTCCGATGCAACGGGTATAGATGGCATATCATTAAGAATGATTAAACTTACTTTACCATATTCACTCCCGGCAATAACTTGCATTATAAATACGTCCCTTAGAATGGGACGCTTTCCTGTGTCTTGGCGGACTGCGCTTATTAAGCCTATTCCTAAAAAATCTCCGGTCGAGAGTGTTAAGGACCTTAGGCCAATTGGACTGCTGCCAGCTCTGTCCAAGGTGTTGGAGAAAGCAGTTCATCAGCAGCTGCTCCCTTTCTTTGAGCAAAATGACATCTTGCCACGTGAGCAGTCCGGCTTTAGGAAGAACCATAGTACTACCACAGCACTCCTACACATAGTTGATGAACTTTTGGCTGCCTCTGACGAGAATAAAGCGTCTGTCCTTGTCCTATTGGATTACAGCCGCGCCTTTGACTGTTTGAATTTAGATATTCTTCTCGCAAAGTTGAAATATTATGGTTGCGACGAAAGGGTTTGTTCTTGGTTTAGTAGCTATTTTTGACAGTAGGACGCAATTGGTGGAGTGCCAAAATACCGAAGGGGTAAGGTGCCGATCCGAGCCGTTGCTGATCCGTAGAGGGGTGGTACAGGGGTCCATTCTGGGCCCGACACTGTATTCACTCTACACTGCTGATCTGCTTGGTTGCACAAAATCTGGCCTCGCGCATATGTATGCTGATGACACGCAGGTGATTATACGAGCCGACCCTAATGAGATCGACATCATAAACGCAGTCCGAAATCTGAACGCGGATCTTGTGTCGATAGGAAAATGGTCGGAGGGTCATGGGCTCGTATTGAATGCGCAAAAGTGCAAATATATAGTTCTTGGGACAAAACGCCAGATTGATATGGTTCGACGGTACTCGCCTCCTATCATGGTTAATAATGCTCCGATAGAGGAGTCATTAGTAGTCAGAAACCTTGGAATGCTATTTGACGGTGGGTTGAGGTTTGAAGAACATGTCAAGGCTATGACTGGTAAGTGCTATGGTGCGCTCAAAACCCTATACAGGATTCGCCCTTTCTTAAGCACACCCGTTAGACTGCGGTTAACGAACGCATTGGTGTTATCGAACCTAGACTATTGTGACGTGGTTTATGGTCCCTGTCTTTACAAGAAAACGGAGAAAAAAGTGCAGCGCGTTCAGAACTCGTGTATGCGATATTGTTTCAATATTGACCGGAAATCTCATATCACGCCGTACTTGAATACCTACGATATCCTCAACATGCAAAACAGACGTAAGTTCAAGTTGGGATCACTGGTTTTTAACTTAAAATGGAGTGGTCGGCCGGGTTATCTGTACGACAAATTGAGGTGGTGCGGTGAAAACAGTAGGACTGGCTCATTGCGAGTACCACATATTCATAGGTTAGTATCGTTTAGGGGCAGTTTCCGATTTGCAGCAACAAAATGCTGGAACGATCTGCCCCCACCCATAAAAAAGGCTAGATCACCATATAGTTTTAAGAGACTTTGCAAACAATGGCTTTTGTCGCAACAAAAAACATCCTGTGTCTGGACGACCGTAGAGCCCCTTAGTTAATTACCTTTTGTTACGCTTTAATTGGTTGGTCAAATCAGCAACTTTTTCGATAGCTTAGTGTGAAGGTGAAGTTTGCATTAAATTTGGCATCGGTCTTTTGTTGATTTTAAATTAAATTTCTGCCTCTAAACATGTCAATGTTGTTCTCGGCATGTGTATATTAATTATGTAATACTCCATTGTTATTATTATGGTGTTATGTTGTCGCTGTGGCAGCGCGACTACCGTAGTTTAGTTAAGTTAGTTTAGTTTGGTTGGAGACTGAAAAACAGCGACCTCGCTGAGTCTCCCTTCCATTTTACCTCCGCATCTAATTCTACTTTGTATTTTTTGAATTTTTGTAATTTTTTTTGTGTTGGTGAATAAAAATTTCTTCTATTCTATTCTATTCAATCAAATAAAGTAGCTGTATTATTTTTTATTAATTTAGAGTTATAGGATATGAAAATATTTTAGTTATTGAGAAAAGAGAAAAGAAAGAAGACATTTATTCATTTTTGCAAGACACACAAATATAAGACAATATACACAATTTTATAGAAAATAAACAAGGTATAACAATAAAAAACATAGAGATGTAAAATAGATCATAACCGTTGTGTGTCTTCGCAAAAGTGAAACGGTCGCTGGCTCAGCATTACGCTGAGGCGTTAGACACCTGCAGCACTGATTTTCAGCCAGAACCGTAGTAAGACTTGTTGAAATCAAATAAATATTTCTACTTTTATTTACTTATTGACTTGGCTCGGAAAAGTAAAGCTTATTGTTCTCTTCGATATGGCATCACTGCTTTTGACAGGATTCTGACTGTTTGCGAACACAATGATATAGATGGCGCTGCCTATTCAAGGGGAGTGACAACTCTATGATCTACGCTGTGTGGTTATTTCCGTTATTTCCTATTGTTTATACAGTTATCTGTGGGGTAACAGGACGCTCTAAACACGCAAAAATTTTAAATTGGAAGTTAGTATCGCGCCACCTCTTTCACTCTGCTATAAATTACCTTTAGTGTGAGCAAAACAGCATGAATCAACTTTAAATTCGTTTTTTCGTGACTCCATAGATTAGCGAAGCGACATTATACTGTTGCCAAAGCAAAGCAAAGTAGTATTTCAAATTACATTACATTTTTCAACAATTTTATTTGGCACTAAACAGTCTTTGGCAGAAAATAAATTATTAAAGTTAGCCACGGTTTTTCCACTAATAAAGACGTTAACAATTACTACATTTCAAAGTTTTTTAAATGGATCTCGAACATTATTTTGAATAGAGGACACCACACACATATAACACGATACGAACGCACGAGCCTGTGGAACGAGCCGAGCCGACCGAGCGCGCCCTCGAGTGAAAGAAGAATCAATGGAGGTCATTCATTGCATTTTTATGCATTTCATACGACCGATAACAAATTGTTGAATCGAAATGTTACAGTTTTGAGTGAAAGTCTTATTTCAATCGTTGTAATGTGTATTTCCAGTGAGGTAAAATGTAATACAGTGTCGTTACTAAAAAAACAATCGTATTGCCGTGTGTCAAAATAAAGGTGGCCAGCAAGCGGATTATTTTCTAAAAACGTAACCATGGCAGATCAGTTTTGTTTACGTTGGAACAATTTCCAGACAAATATAGTGAGTGCATTGGATTCCTTGAAATGTTCCGAGGATCTGGTCGACGTGACACTCACCTGCGAAGGGCGAAATATCAAGGCTCATAAAGTTATTCTGTCAGCTTGCAGTCCCTACTTCAGGAATGTGTTCAAGGTGAATGACTCGCTACAATAATAACCTTGGAGTTCAGTTTGTACAGCTCCTCTGTTGTAAAAGTATATTTCCAAGGACTTTGTAGTTGCTATGATGCAACAAATGCATGTACCTTTTTGTTTACTAATCTAAATTCGTACCTGTTAAGGACATGTTATAAATACTTAACTTTTATCTGATAGTAAATAATAGAGTAAACATCTTAAACAGATGTAAATATGTAAAATCATTAAATGAATATCCAATAAGCATTAGAGATGCCTGAATATCTCTTAATTTGTCTCAACCTAGAGGCCCTTTCTAATACCAAATTATGTGTCCGAAACAACTAATTCAAAATAATAATATTTTACATTTTAGGAAAACCCATGCCAGCATCCAGTTATAATTCTCAAAGATGTGTCAGCGGACGATATTGTCAGTTTATTATCATACATGTACCAAGGGGAGGTGTTTATTGAAGAGAGCAAGTTGTCGTCATTCCTGCACACTGCGGCATTGTTGCAAGTTAAAGGCTTGACAGGAGTAACACAACAGGTAGGTTAGTGCGTTAACACTAAACGCAAACAAGATCCTATCAGGTTAGAGTGTGACAATGATTTCAGGTATAAAAATTTCTATAATTAAAATTTCCTTTATATTTATTTCAGAAAGAGAATTTCACATCCCCCAACACCTCAAACAAACTCTATACCCAACTGACAATATCAGCAAAGACACAGCTTGGTGCTACAAGTAAGGAAGTCAAAATACCGGCACTGAAAAAAAGAAGAAGCAGTACTTCAGACAAACCTAATGATATTGGAGAAGGTCACAAAAAAAGTAAATTAGTAGAATCATGTGATATTTACTCAAGGAGTCATTTATCACATTTAATGGTAGAGAATCCAGTTTTTACAACAGAAAAAAAAATTTACAAGAAAATTGAGAATTCTTCAGAGCCAATCTTAGCTAATGGCAAGAGCTCTAAATTGAGTCAGGTAAAATTGTCTCATAAGCAAAAAAATTATTAAATGCTCGGCCTTTGGTTTCAACTAGAAGTGATACTAATATTTTTAAACATTAATTTCAGATCAATGCTCAAAGTGACAACATTCCTTTATTAATTAAAACTGAACAGATTGATGACAGCAACTCTCCTACAGGACCTGCAAATAACTCAGAAAATGATGATAGTCTTCCAGATTACGAAAACAGTATGCTTGCTAGGTCCTTACTATCAGGTAAGCAAATTATCATGAAATGAATACAATACAATACGAATACTTTTTATTGAACACCACAAATCAGTACAAAACAATACAGAAACAAAGAACAAAGTAGACAATAGGCGGTGAATATTATGTGCTTTAAAAACGTATGTTTTTAAAATTAACGGACTTAATTAAATCTTGTTTCAGGAATCAACCCCTCAAAGAGTGATATCAGTGCCAATAATAACTTGTCAACTAAGAAAGTGTCAAATGTAACAGATGGTGCATCACGAAGTAAAGATACAAATAATGATTCTCCATCATGTACCAATTCTACAACAAGGAGTCCTATAAAAGTCATACCAGGGGATGAACTTTTTGTGAAACCTGAAAAACAATCACCAAAATCTGATAATGAATATGAACCAGAAGTGCTATTATCGGAGCAGCAGGACAGTACAGATGCTGATAACAATTTCTCACAGGAACAGTCTCAGGCTCTGTTGCTTCTTGCTGGTATGTCTAGTGTCTCGGGGCTGGCCTCAGGTGCCTCCACATCACAGGGAGTGTCACACCAGCAGTCAAACCATGCTGCAATTTGTGGTGACTGCCCACATTGCGGTATGAAATATTCCAACCAATCGGCTCTCAAATATCATGTGAGGCTCATGCACTCAGACCTTACTAATAGGTTATGTTGCTACCTTTGCCCTCGATCATTCACAATGCGGGAGACTTTTAAAGAACATATGTGGACAAGTCACGGTCAAAGAAATTAAAATTCTCGAAATAATAATGTGCTTTGAATTTGAAGCAATTCAAATAGTTGTCAGCCAACAAAGATGTTAGGTTTAATTAATATATATTGCTGTTGTTAATTAATATATTTGATATTTATGGTGGTTACGAATTACTCAAGTGTGCCTTAATTTTGTGTAAATGTGTTCAGGATGTTATAAATTTTAATGTGCCTTGAAAACAAATTTGCCGTCCTACACTAATTATCAGAGACCACCTTATTTTAATGGTAATTGTTGTAATCTACATATAATTTTCTGTTTTTCCTGTAAATTAAAATTAAAGTGTCTACCTAATACGGTAATTTATTGTTTATTAGTTTTAAATTGAATAGTTCAAAATTGTTAAAAGTTGCTTATTTATGTAATTTTGTTAGATGGCCTATTAAAATTTAAGATCATATTTCCTTTTTATAATCTTAGTTTTCGGAATAGATAATGTTTAAAACTAGTTAAAATATTTATTTTAAAACAGGAATTTGAATGAATGTTTAAATAAATAAGTTATTTTAGTTTGTAATCGGTGCTAATAGGAATGTGCGTTAATATCCCATTTTGCCTTACTGCATCGCATAGTGAGTTTCAAATAACTGAACATCAAATAGTTCAAATAGTTTCAACAAGTTTTTATGAATATTTTTGAGACTCACAACATGTTCGTGATATAATAGAAATAAGATAATAATCAGCCAATTGCGAGACAAGCTCGCACACAAAGGGTCCGTTCCTATTTTCCGTTGCATTTTATGCAACGGCGGTCATAGTTATACTTTTTGCAAGGCTCTACATATTATGGTTCAAAAGATATAAGCCCTATGACATATTAACAGTGACAACGGAGCCTTAGTCTCTGGCACCCTCTTGGTACGGGACCTTGTAAAAGTAAGAACACTATGATTAAGATGATCAGTATTGAGAAACAGTCAGGATGAGACCTAGGATGAAATAAAGTGAGATAAAAAACTTTATTAGCCCAAGTTAATATTAGTTATATTGATATAGTTATTAAAACAGGATACGCTTGTCACTTATGTATTTGTGGTCGAGGCATGCCATGGATAACCATGGCAACAATAAGGTTGGCTATCCATTCAAACACACCTTGGCAAAGAACCACGTATTTGTTCGAAAATCGGCTACAAATACGTGTGTGACTGTGTGTCCTATTTTAATAATTACGTCTTAAGATAGTTTTATAGCATGTAGATCGTTGAAGTGTAAACTTTATTTATTTATTTATGATGGCTCAAAATTTTATTGATTCGTAATGCGTAAGCGTGTCAATTAACTCTTCAGAACAAAGTTTATCATCAGTTGCAGAATTGTTAACTGCATTGGCAGCAATTGTTAGGTTGCAAGTATTATTCGTGGTTTTACGTTTACGATTATTGATTTGACCTGATTGGTAACGTTTTTGGTAGTCTGTGCCAAAATTATATTGCAACAAAAAATATTTAGTGAATGTTGTCATTTTCTAGTTATACATTTTCTTATTTTCATAGTTTATAAAGTATAATGAAATTTAAATAATTTAATTTATAAGTTATTTAATGTACGCGTAGATGTATCGAGCTTATTTTGAATCAATGTTTCTCTTCTGTTTTTATTTCGTTTAAGTGTTTCTATGTGTAGGTGGAAATTTTAAACAAATTTACCATTTTTTGTGTTGAATGCCATTAGTGAAATATTTAGATATTATATAAGAGTCTTGAACTTTGAATAATGTTAAGTTGGTTAAATAATTTAATTATAACTATATTTTATATATTTACGTTAATGTGTATTGTTATACATTTTATTCAGAACTTTACAAAATTTTACATTTTGAACTATGTTATAAAAAAGTTAAATAAAAATGAATGCTTCTATTTATCACTTTATTTCCTCTCATAAATTAAAATAATTAATACCCTAGAGTAACGAGAGAGTATAAATCGTAGCGTACTTTAGTATTATATACAGACCGCTTTAATGAGTCCTCGCCCGTGCGGCTCAGGGGTGAGGGGTGCGGGTTGCTGGTGCACTACCTGCCGCACCTCTCGGTCCCCTTTGTCGTTGGGCGAGGACTCATTTCAGCGGTCGGTCTATAGTATAGTCAGTCTGTCAATGAATGAAGCTTCGGTACACAACACAACTCAAATCAACAACGCAATTTTTTTTCCGACTACTTTCGAAGATCTACCTACGTATGGTCTCAGCTCATGCCAAAAAAGTAAACAAACAGCGCGAACGTGGCGTGCCTGCCGTGAGCGGAACGCCGCGTCCTCAGAGCTTTTGGTTACTGTAATGTGCAACAGTTGGGCTGCGGCTCCACTGAGGTGGAGACGAGCGGAGCGGAGAGGAGACGTGTGGGGATTTCATGTAATATGATTGGTCGATCCCCACACGTCTCCTCTCCGCTCCGCCCGTCTCCGCCTCAGTGGAGCCGCAGCCTTACGGGTACCTACACCTCGCAGAAGTCCCCCGAGACCACCGAACACTACCACTAGCTAGTTTACAAAGTAGCCTAATGAGCGGCAGCCCTTACCCGTTAGATGCGCTTGAACACAACGAGGTTTATATACCTACTTTGTCATGTCTGTGCGTTGTCTATAGATGAATATGAGAAGAAAACCCCCTGAATTTAAGCATAATGGATTGGAAAAATTCTATTTTCGGTATAAACAATTCACGACAGGACTGTGGCTGTGGCCCTAGATCATGAGCTAGGAGAGGGGTTTCAGTGTTAATTAACGTACTTATTTACTGCTAAAATAGCTAACTATACTTATCTTAGGCCGGGTCAACTAAAACAAACATCGTTCGAGTTGTAAGCGGCCGCATTGATGCTGAAACGACAGGCGACTAATTTTGATTTTGTCTCAAGTACCGGTATCTATTTAAATGTTTAATAATGTACAGTCGGTGTCATATAATATAGAACAACCAAAGTGACCAAAAAGTTCGGCAAACCATACAATTTCTATGGTGTACCGAACTATTAGGCCGACTTGGATGCTTTAAACTATAGGACGCTGACCGTAGGTACAAACGTGTCCGCATTGCATGTTTGTTCGTCGTTGCTGTTAATGCGGACACTAATAATTCGCGTCGCCATCGCGTTACTAGTGCGGCCGCGGCCTTATAAACCAAATTTTGTTGTAAAAAAAACTGCTGTAGGTAGCTGTGGCGTGGCTTCAAGTATATCAGAAGGCAAGCCGAAGGGCATTTAACTAGCCTTTTCCTCTAATTTTGCACAATAAAGTGCCCAAATAGGCAATCCGGTAGGAATCGGTTCTATGGACGCCACGCCACTGGTAGGTAGGTACCTACCTTATACTCGTCTTCACTGCGGAGGTCGTTCGATCAATATTGATCATGTAACCTCGGTCGATAGCACCGCAGAGTAGCTATCTAACTATACCTTACATAAGCCACAGGATACATACCTACATGTGCATGTCATAGTAGGTGAAGGGCAGGATTGTGCGGTCCAGTTACTTAACTAGGTATTATACCTATTACTATATCAGAGTTAACTTTTAACCCTAGCTTAAGGTTGTCTTCATTAAATCATTTTTTGGTACATTCAAGTCTTTAATCGAATGAAATTATGTAGGAATGTATGTCAAGTGCATAAATGTACGTTACCAAGATGTTAAAATCATCATACACCTTTATGACACAAACAATAAGGTCAGTGACACAATATTTGACATGATTTCTGTAGGTATCGATATAATTTGCCGTCGATTGTACTACTTGTATGTTACTATTATGTTTTAGTTGATCAAAAAGTATTAGAACACGATAAAATAAGTATATCTTAACTACCTATACTTCATTTGATCAAAAAAATACGGAAACGAATACCTAAGTATAACGGACGGTTTTATTCTCGATTTAATTAATTGGAAAATAGAATCAAGAATGTTCGATGGTTAAGTACTTACTCATGAACTCAAAAATTACCGATTCCACCTTTTTTGCTAAACTTCTGTCAATATTTTCACTTGGAAGGGGGGAATCCCGTGAATCTTTCTGCGTCCGACTAACCTAACTACCTGGTCTTAGCTAAGTAGGTACTGTAGGAACTTGAGTTTGTTTGTACAAAGATTTGTACAAACAAACCAACGAGCTGGCAGGTAATGCAATTATTTGTAATTTAAATTTAGAATTTTAATGGAATAAAGAAACAAAGTGTTTCCCCACGGCATTACCTGGACAGCTGCCTCCGAAGGCATGGACATTTTTTATTATAACCGTCAAACACTCCAACTTTGCCACCAGGGTATACTTTGCCCAAAACACAATTTCTAAGGAAATCAACTAATAATAAAAAAAGTTACAGAATTATGGCAACATTCATGACATTGGTAGATAATAAACTATACCTGTGGCAACACAGAGTAGCGCGTGCGCTCCTGACTTCATCCAGTAACCTGTTGGCGCTTGTCGAGTACGGAGTATATTTTTGCGGGCCAATTACTGACGAAATTTAGTAGCCAATTGTGCGTCATGGGGAATACACAAGTCAATTTTATCGATTGTTTGTAATGCAAAACGATGTGCCGAGTATTTTGATGATTGTTTCGTTACTGTAACTCGTATATAACAAAAGTTATCATGATGGGCAAAATTACCCAGTGAAGTTTAGCTGTATGTTTGTCAACATTGCCCGCCAGCAAAAAACGCTTAGGGTTGGCACCTTTTCTTTTATTTTTAACCGACTTCAAAAAAAGGAGGAGGTTCTCAAGACAAAGCATGTTTTTTTTTAAAGTTTCAAGTAGGTAGATTGGTAAGTAGAAAAAAATATTTTATCCCGAGAAAAATGTGAAGTTTCCTAGCAAAAGCGACCTTATGCCTGGTTCACATTAGTCCAGTAAAATTGTTCCAGTAGCATTACATCGCGAGGCTAACGATGTCAACTGATCCACCGCACGCCGCAATGTAATAAACAAATTTGCGTCTTAGAAACTGTTTTAATACTTACCTACTTACCGACTTTGTGGTAATTAATTTTATTTTTTTAAAATCCAAATTTGACAACCCTAATACTTTTAAATCGTTACATGCCGTTTGTATGGAGAAGAGGAAAAATGACAGGCTAACATTGCCCACACATTTTATTAGGAAAGTATGAATGATATTGAATTATTTTTTAGGTCGATCGCCTTCATTGCCAAAATACTTTCATTGGTGTTGATGTCATCTGTATAAGGTCCATAATTCGCTAAAAATCTACGTGGGCAATGTTGGCTAAAAGTCCAGATTATTTTGCCCGCCCTCTTGATTGGTGATATGATAAAGAAAACTTCTACTAATTTTAGATTTTGATAAATCAATGCATACACACGATCTCAGAGTTGCCACAGATACATAAATGTGTCCGGGGTTTCATACAAAAAACTTGAAAAAATTCAGTTTTTGTCTAAAAAGTGGGCAAAGTTGGAGTGTTTGACGGAATATGTTAAGTCTCTTAACGTGAATAAATCTTCGTAAAGATCTTTGCGGTATCATTTAATCGACGACGCGAACGTAGTTCCCGTACGTACTCGTTTACCCAGGAGTTTCCCAAGTTCAGAGTAGACCTGGCTACAACCCTCAAGCCTTGCAGTACCTACTATGAAACAAATTGATTCCTTACCTGTCGTGGAACCTTTGCACAATAAATGTTATAGTGACGTAACACTAAATTGGCAAGGAAAATAGTTGTGACGTTTACTGTGAGAACATTCTCTCCACAATACCCTGGCTGTTTATCCCTGGCCAACGTTCCCAAGGATCCCCTTCCCGAATCCCCTAAATTAATAGTAAAATATACCTAGTTACCTGGTTAGGTAAATTATATTGTTAGGTATTTATATTTTACATTTCTGTAATTAAAACTATTCCGATTGCGATCCGCTATAGAACCTTTTCACAGTACCTACCTACCCATTACACTATAGGTAGTGACATACCTATCCTTGATAAGCACAGCGGTTAGATCTCTGCGACAAGGTGTACTAGCTATATGGTTAGGTACACCGAGCCCCAATTGCAATCAATACCTTGTCTTCACTGATTTAAGATTTATAAATACGATCAGTCATGTCTAAAGAAAAACAATACTTACAAGGTTTTTAGGCTCGACGACCTTATTATAAAAATGATACAAAAAAAAATACTCTTCAGGATTACGAAAAATATATCTTTCTAGATTGAAATATCTTCAAAGAACAAGTAAAGATACTACTACTACTCGTAAAGTTCAGCGAAAGGCACAATGAGGCCGGTTTAAACTACGCCTTAGCGTGTGCCCGGTAGGCAATGTAATAAAATATCCCTGTCCTGACCCCCTGAAGAACCTTTTCGCAGTATCTTAATGTCATAGTGACGTCACTTTAAATTGGCAAGGAAAATCATTGCGACATTTACTGTAACAATGTTCTATGGTAGTTCAGGAATCAAACCTTAGATTAAGTGGGTAGTTCGCTCGCTTGTGGAAGTTTTGTAGCTCGAGTGTGCGTGCTACATGGACACGGTAAGGCTTTGTTCACACTGGCCTCTATTTGCCTCTCACTCATACTTTTTTTTGCTCTAAGAGGCACCGAACTTAGCCCAACGACCGGAAGTGCATCGAAATTCACTTGCAAGATTGGACCAACCAAAGTAACTTACAAAATGTATGAATGTTTAAAACTTGGAAAGCCGTTAACATGCTGACTTAACTTAGTCATTACGTAAATTATTCATTACTGAAACTGCCGATCTTACGCAGTTTTATGGGTCTACTTGAAAACATTGGTAGTTGAATAGGTAGGTAAATACATAATATGTAGGTAGGTATATCTACTTTGAACAAACTTATTGAATGTTACGTTATGTCTACACTAAACGATATTTAGGTAGGTACCTGTAAATCTCAAGTCTACTAAAACCCGAAGCAAATAAAAGAGCGTTTCATCGCATCTCAGATACGAGACGCACGTAGACAAGATAACCCTTGTGTGCATTGTATGTGAAGTATGAAGCGTACTTATAGGGCGTAGGTGTAAGGGTGTTCGAGGAAGCCCCTTTAATGCGGAGACAGCTCCGCTGGGACGCTATTGATCGTCATCCGCCGTCAGTGGCCGAGGCGCCTATTGATTCGCCGCAATCTGCATGATAACCCAAGCCTGGCTTCTCTACTTACATGTTAGAACATACTCAGATACGCCTGTTGTTCTATGTTAGTTACTTGCACTACCTGTGTTTGAAAATGGACCACTTGTCTTATGAAGGTACTGGCCGAAAATGTTTGAAAAAAGTTTCGCTTGATATTCAAACTCGTTGCTACTTACTGATACACACTGGCCACTTAGAACTTGAATGCTTTCTTACTTTAACGACTTCAAAAAAGGAGGAGGTTTAAATGAAGTTATGGCAAACATCCCTTCGTAATTTATTATAGAGGAATTGTTCAATAGAGTGATAGATCGGGCTACCCAACACTGCTAACCATAGGTACTAGAACAATTTTTTTGTTACCATTTTATTATTTACTTTTTCTGTCTCATAAAAATCAAGTGTTATTCACTATCTATGCCACGGAATGATTAAACATTTGCCGTAGTATTCTGCTTGCTCAATCCAGTGACCTGCTTGACCTTGGGCCGGCCAATCAGAGGGCTGCAATTGCCACATTGGTTTCGCGGTTTTTATTTGAATACAAATTGTTTAAAATAAGCACGGAAATAATTATTAAGTTGTAAACTTACGAGAGGAGGGAAACATGTTGATATAGGTTTTTATCGGATACGACAGCATTGCCAGTTCCTCTATTGATCAATCCTTCTATGTATTTTGCCTAACGTAAATGAATTCAAATTTAGCCCGCCACAATTCAAACTCTCAGTGATTGTCGATTTCGCTAAATTTTATTATCTGCCCCGATTCGAAATTTGTTTTTCTTTAATCACTAGCTGTTGCCCGCGGCTTCGCCCCGTTCCAACATCTTTTTTTTAAAAATATTTTGAACCATGTCCTGGCAATAACGACCACATCAAAAAATAATTATCCAATTTGATCCAGTTATTCGGAAGTTATGCGCGTACATACATTTTGGAGATATTTTTTTATTTATATATATTATTGGCGAACGTTTTGCTCTTTAGTGCCTTTTCTATTCATAACCTAAAGTTTAAGGACAAATGGAAGAATCTGTGCACTCTTATTTCAATTTATATTTATACCTACAACAAAGTAAACAAAATAAAAATATTATCAACTCAAAGTCAATTTGCAACTCACCAACAATATACTCGGGTAAATAATATCAATTAAACTCGACCATGACCAATTAATGGTCCTTTTCTTTTCCTAAACTTAATAAAAATCACAATGTGGAAAAGTGCGTCAGTAACTGTAATTCGTTCAATTTAACTCTAACCACCTGGTCCACTATCTTTCTAAAGAGAATTGAGTTCTTGCTTTCATTCTAAAAGGCTGTTTTGATACATCATACATAATGAGCAAAATAACAATTATCTTTGCTCGTGAGTGTAGTTGAAATTGATACTGTTATCCACTTCGGATGATTAGTTTGAACGAACTACCTAATACCATCATCCTATCAAAACTGATGTAAATTTAATTTTAACGCGATATTATTAAGGCCATTAGCATAACTTTCTAAATTTAAGTTTTTGTAAACAAGACAGGGTTACGTCATTCGGGACTGCAATTTATTAGATCGTTCAAATAATAAAATGTCTTATGATTAGAGTATTGGATTTTATTTCATTCGCAATAATGATGGTGATAGTGATAGTATTTATACATGATTGTGTTTAAAATACAATACAATATTACATAAGGAATAAAAAAAACAATATTATTATATTACAACAAGAACATTATAACCACTAAGCTACAAATACAATATACATTCAAGTTCAATTAATATTATTAAAATAATTATTAGGTACTATTAAAATAAGATTATAACAAATAAGTCAGAAATTCAAATTAATATTTCCTCAATTCTGTAGAAGCACCCTCACAACAAAAAACATTAAAATTTTTCCTTAAATTTAAAATTATTAGATAGTAATGATTTTCAAATGGGTGGGCAGCTTATCATCACTACATAGTATAAAATGAAGTCGCTTTCTGTGTCCCTATGTCCCTATGTATGCTTATATCTTCAAAACTACGAAGATAGAGTGATTCAAGAGGAAGGTTTTTATGTATAATACATGCATAATATACCGTGCGAAGCCGGGGCGGGTCGCTAGTTATTTATAAATCACAACGGCACCATGCTTTACATTCTTTGTCCGCGTGCGCCGACGCAGCGCCCGTTCGTCGCAAGTTTCGTACTTGGACATGTTTTTAACAAATTCTGAAATCAAGACGAGCACATACAAGCTAGGCACCGTAAGAATTCCAAAATTAACGAAATGTTCCTAACAAGATAGGTACCCATTGAGGAATGCGATAGCCCTCTTTTGCATAACCAAAGCTCTATTAATGTTGTACCTACTGGTAGCTGTTACCCCAGAATTTTATACTGTATCTCAGCTTAGACTCCAGAGCATAAAAACTAGCTAGGTACTATCCTTAGCTGGTCAATTGCGATTTCGTCTCTAAGACTTCTTAAGGCATACTGAACTAACCGAATTCTCTATGGCGTCCAACTCTGCTTTCCAATTGAGTTTTGTGTCAATTCGAACACCAATAAACTTAACACTTTCAACCAGACTTAAGGAAACTCCGTTAACAACTATATCCAATGTGTGTGCTTTCTTAGTGTTGTTATTTAAACGTCATCAATTGTGTTTTATTTGAGTTAAGCAGCAAATTATTACTAGTGTACAAAACCTATTGAAAGCCAACAGCGTTTCTCTGGTTACGTCGTTCAGTTCAGTGATACTATCAGCAGACACCATTGCATTTGTGTGGTCAGCGTACACCGTCAACTTACAATTTGGAACTGTGTAAGACATATAGCTAGAATATAATTAGGATTTTAACTTTCTTTGGCTACCGTAAACCGTATAACTTTAAAAAGTAGTTATAATGACGAAACCATTATTTTTATTTGCGTTTACTGTTTCCAATTGATGCCTTCATCGATCTCCTTTGCGTTTACATGCCAAAAATTCACCACATGTGGACAATACCGGTTTTATAGCGATTTGAAAACGATCAGAATAACCCCAAAATTATTAAAGTCACCCAGTTAACGGTACTTAAAATCATGATTCGAAATTAAGTATCGCGCTACTCACAGCCACAGGTGACAAAACTGAGTGGATCAACTATTTCTTGTTTTTATTCCGTCCCGTAACTCAGGCGACGAAAGTTGTACCGTTGATTAGATGAAATGTTGTTGCGTTATTCTAACATGCTTAGTATGTGACCAATTTCCATCGAAGAGGCTACCACAACAATTCAGGTTTTTTAGAGTAACGCAGGAGACCGTAACCGTGTATAATGTACTTCAATTAAAGTTACTCATCAATCTGTCGAGAGCAAGTTGCGAGACTTCACAAAACCTTTCTGACACTTAAACGACTAATTTAAAAAAGTTCATCTAAACCAGTCCAGCCGTTCTACGAATTTTCCGCTTAGGCACAGGTCCCACCGAGTTACCGTAGAGTTGGAGGAAGCGATTAGCTACCGACTATTTTCTCGCTCAAGAAACAAACAAATGATATAGATCCCGTGTCGGTAAAAGAACAGATATAATTACAGTAGATTGCTGGCTGTTCACACCGCCGGACTTTCTCCCTACTACTTCACCATATAAGTAAGAGCCAGCGTCAACTCGCTATACTTGCCTCTCGCTCATCGCCGGTGGTGGCACCAGTGCCTTAGCAACATCTATTAAGATTGGTATAAAATGTTTTAATAAAGATTAAAAGTCCTTTGCTCGTTATCTATTATACTTATCACTGCGCGTAAATTGTGATTGCAAGTTTCATCCACACAGAGTTGTGTTGCTAACTTCAGACAGCATGATTTTTTAAACTGATCTACGACAAAAGGCTTTACCTCTTACGATAAGAGTTTACTTCTAAGTTAATAAAACAATAAGGAATATTACCCTGTAACTAACTTAGTGAAAACAGTCTCAACGATAAAGGTCGCAAATGATGAATTTTATTGCGGAACAGTTCTATTTCGTTGCCACGAAGTAGCAAGGTCGTTGCTATAGATAACAACTAAATAAATCTACTTATTTATTTATCTAACACGTTTAATATAAGCACTAAATACTATTGTCCACTTTGCAGGACATTTCTGGCGCGTTAACTTTTAAAAACAATAGAAAAGTTCCTCCTCTGAGTTCCAAATTCAAATTTGTGAATATACGCAGACTTGATACGTTTCATAAACTTCCTCCCGATTGACATTATTGTCTTACTCACTTCGCAATGAATATTGGCTCTATTATAACTCCGTTGTACATAGCTTGAAACCAGTCCTTCATTCCCGAGGTACCTGTACATAGCACACTTAAATATAACATGATAAGGGGTGATCACACCGGTATATTGATCAACACTGACGCATATACTTCGTAGCGAACTTCGTAGCAAACTTTGTAGCTGTCTCGTAGCTCGTAGAAGTATAGTGATTGTCCCCTAACTTGTAGCAGTTGCGCTCGAATGAGCCTTACACGTTAATAAATAACAAATTATGCAATCAAACTTTCCTGTCTATGAAATTGTTTTAGGTAGAGCCTCCTGTTAGTACGCAGGTAGGTCCCTTCGTCCCCTAATGATCCAAATTTCACTACTAATTCTAATTTTGATTACTTTTTTATTTTTCGGTGAGTATGACAAAATTATTTGTAATTTATCTGTATTTGCGGAAAAAATAGGTAACTAAGTGTAATGTGATAGCGATATAAAAGTTGGCGGAACCTGTTTCCAGGCTAAGGACGAGCGAGTGGACGTCAGACGAACCTCGGCGATGTGGGTCACTGCCGCCGCTGCAGTCGCACGCAGGATTCAATAAAACTTTACACTACCATTGTTGGACATTATGTATCTGAGCAACAGGTAAAACATAATCCTTTCAACAAAAGATTACTTTTTAGTTTAGGTTTTAAACTGATAAAAATAACGCAATTTTAATAATATATAATATTAAGAAGTAAGTATGTTTATGAGGGTGAGCGACGTTTCGCACCTAGATCGCACGGAAACTGCATTCGACTGCAACAAAGTTGTTTAAGTCCAACTAGTGAAAGTGCCACTAATTAATAGTGCAAAGTATTGATCAATTGTTTCACCATGGTTCTAAATATAAAATTCCGTTGGGGAAGACAAAGTTCGCGCGCAATACGGGCGCAGGCAGGTAGTGGGCGCGCGGCGGGCGGCGGGCGGCGGCGGCGTATCGATTCCGCGTCGCGCTCAGTCGGCGTCCGCCGAGCGCCGCGCTGCGCCGAGCCGCCGGCGAGCGGGCGTCACCCCCCGCGCACCCCCGTGCCCCTGCCGACCGAATCTCTCGTCGCCCGTCGCCGGCAAACTCGAACGACCTCTTTCCGCTAACTAACGTCGCACCGCGCCCGCGGAACTACGCGAAAAACGGCTCGAAATTTAAATCGCATTCCAAAAGGAACAGGACGTATCCTAGCAACGTTCGGACGATGTTAGTTGAGAGTGCGTTATGGTAGAGTGGGGGAAGTAGGAAGTAGAAGAGGTCGCGGAGGCAGCGAGTGATGTGGGTGTGTGCGCGGCGGCGAGCATGGGTGGCGCGGGGTGCGCGCGCGCCGCGCGGCGCGTAGGCAGCGATGGACTGCTGCAACTACGAGTACCGCGCCGGCGGCGGTTACGCGCCGCCGCCGTGGGAGGGTTACGCACCGTGCGCACCGCTGCCCTACGCGCCCTACGCGCACTACTATGCGCCGCACGCGCACGCGCACGACCCCTACGCGCGCTACTACCGCTACGACTACCCCGCGCACCATGCACACCACACTGATCATGCTTTACCCATGGGTTGGTATTTTATCAGGTCAATGTTTATCTTAACTGTTATCGGACATGTTTGTAGAGTGCGTAATTTCGTAAGTATTAATACTCAATAAAAAGTAGGGTTGCTCCTTTTTATAATTTTTAGTTTAATATGCAAAACTTTGCAGCTCATGTACCGAACCTATATACAGCATAGCATTACTATAATATGTACAAACTATGTGCAAACATCATGTAGGTATATCTCGGTATATGGCTATTGTATACAAAAATATACAAAAATGGACTTCTTAAGTATTCAAAATGCATGGATTTTAGAGTAAAAAACTTATTAAGACGCAGCAGTTATTAAGACGAATACAAAATAAAGTTTCGACAACTTTACTCCGGTGCAACGTGCGTTAACAAAACAAAACAAATAATGACGTAGCAACCAAAAAAGACCAGACTTTAATAATTATGGTTTTCAACACCTTTTTGTTAACTTTCTTGCGTAGCAGTAAGAAGCGTAATCAAATGTAATGGTTCGTTTTTTATTTTTTTTTACAATACGTAGAGCTACGAAGTAATGCAGTGTCTTCTATTAGTTACAAAAGGGCTCTACGAGTAGGTAGTATTGGTTTCTGACAAATTAACTATTCTTAGTTAGTCTTGAAATTAAATCTGAAGAATTTGAAAGGAATCGGAACCAGCCGGTCCCCTATCATCGTATCATACGCGGGTCATTTGTTTTTCTGAAATACACTTACTACGTCTACGCAAGGTCGCAATTCCCCGTCAAAGTTAAAGTGTTTAAACACGTCATAATCATCAAACTCTGGCCTCTTTGTACTATAATATTTTTATACAATTTAGTAAACTTAAAAGTACCTAGTAGATACGGACCGTAATTAATTTACGAATTGACGCAGACTTAATGATAATATCGAAAGTTACACTCAATTTGCGGGACTCTGATAACCTGCATATTTTTTTACAGTCGTTTATACAGGCAGTAATAGTAAAGGTCTCGTCATGATCATGTCAGCCACTCATTTCACAACTTGGTGCTAAAGCTATAATAGCTGACGTTGATCTTTGACTTTTTAGGGTTCCGTAGCCAAAAGATGCCAATAGGCCAAAGGCTGTCTATTTTACATGTCACAGGACTGTATCTGTGGAACCGTAGGTACATGAATGACTCTTTCAGTGTCTAATAATAATGAAGCCACTAATTATAACACCCCTGGTTATGCGTCGGAATTTAAAAATAAAATAACGTTACACAAAATCGTTTCTGAATTACATACAGATAAAAGTGACACATCTGTGGTTGCCAATTTATGCTTGTTGCTTTTAAAAGCCATAATAAATTACAGTCTTATTTCATGTGAGTTTTGTTGTCATTGTTGGTACGTATTGAGTTGAGACGTCTTGCTTTTATTAAGAATCCATTGCATTAGCTTATTTCAAGTTACATAAAAGTTTTATAGGTTGAATGAATCTTAGATCACTCATAGTTAACCGTGACTTAGTGTTTGTGATGGAACGCATGACCATTATGCATAAAAATATGACACGTTTAGGTTTGCCTTGAGAGACAATCACGTTATTTACGTAAGATTTTTTGTTAGGTAGGTGTATTTGCACGTTGAAACCGTGCCTATTCGAACGTAGCTGTTGCTTAATCAGAACCAAGACTGTATTTTTAACTTTCCAATATCAGGATTCTTCAAAAACTTTGGAATTGTGGGTGAAGCCTTATTAAATCTCGTTGCTTAGTCCTTTCAATTCAGAATTATTTTATCTTACGTGACGTCCTTTCGATACAGTAGGAATATAATAATATTTGTTTTTTATAAAACTATCTAAAAACGACAAGCGAATGTATAGTCATGATTTTTGTTCTCCACTTGTTGCTACAAACAAATGCAGTGTCGCTACTCGTATGTCATTGCGCGTTCTTCATAAGCCTAGTCATCTCAGCAGCGTGTATATAGCGAGTACGTCTCAAAAATTGTTTACTAATACGAGAGGCAGGTATCAGAGCGCGTGCTTACGTAGACGACATTCTGAACAATGAAGAATGAAGTTAGAATTTAATGTTTACGTATGGGCGGATTTCTCGGCGGTCGCGTCACGTGTTGATGTCGGAGGCCGCGGGCAGGGGTGCCGGGGCGCGGGGGTCGCGCTACAGGTGGTCGATGCCCCTCCCCCCTGGAACCCCTCTCGACGCGATTGATCGCCTGCACAGCCACTCTACATATTGACCGGGAGACTACCACCCGTGTCGCGGTTCGCTGCGAACTTCGTATACATGCTACGTGAAATATACCGCCTTAATGTTTGCGGTGTTGGAAAACAATGCTCCACTTAATTATCGACCTAGCTCCGACCAATTTACTGTTTCTTCACTATGCTAGTTTAAATATGTATGAAGAGTGATACGATCATTGAAAACATTTACTTACCATAAGTTTACGTTGCCATTAATTAAAGGAATTTTATTACGTCTAAACAATTATACATTTATTATCATGATAAATTGATGATTTGGCATGAAAAAATAAATGACGGAAACTTTACGATACAAAATCTAACTTATGTAGCGTGTAATGACCAAAGTTAATTCGTGAATTAATTACTTTATTAATTCGTATTAAACTTACTGAAATTGAGAAAATGTAAACTTTATTAAATTAGTATCCAGGAAACCGCAGAACTGATCCTGAGCAACCATAAATATCATATCTTTTAATTTTTTATGTATAAAAAGTCATGGAACAATTTTGACCATAGTCCATCCTTTAGGGGCTATGATCCCAATAAATGTAACAACACCCACAGACAAGCAAAACCATTTTTTTTGCAATGGTTATAAATCAAACCAATCGCAGTACACAGAAATCATAAACTGGAAAATATTCAATTCATTTGACGCTATTTTTCTTTTGTCTTTTGATCCACATAAATCCGGTTAATGTGGTAATGTGTTCCTTATACATATAACACTAACGTGAAATCACTTCGATATGACAGCGTTCCATCTACATAGGTACAACAAATTAAATACTTTTAAACACGAAGAAGTTATTTTCCTTCCGGAATAAAAAGTCTTCGAGTAAAAATGTACCTTAAGCACTTGTTAAATACAACAGTTTGCGCTTTCCTCGAATCCTAGTAAAAGACGGGTCAGCGATTAATAAATATGTAGATGAAGTTTTTCACGTAATTTCACGCGACAGATAACACTTTGTATTATAATTTTGTTGTGAGGAAGACATCAAAAAAGTAGGGAGCGTGGATTTGTGTTATTCTTCTGGTAATTAATGTTGCGTTCTTGTGTCATGAATAAATACTTAAACCAAGTGTCTCGAAGTACTAAAAGGGTCCAACTGCTATAAAGCTACAGCTCAAATCAAATTTTCGACTAGTTGACAAGAATAATTGAAGCTGTTATTTTCTTTTATTTCACACAAAGGTATGTTAAATTCATTACCTTCAAATGATACTTTCCTATGTGCTTACAAAAAGTTCGAGGTGATTGGGTCTATCTAAAATTTGATACAAATTTAATATTCCATGTCACTATTGTACTATTAAGTACATAACTAGCTTATATTCGCGACTTTGCTACCGCAGAAGAATAGAAAAAAAGGCTAGTACTCTATCCCATGGGATATTCGAAAAATCTCTTCTTAGTGCATAATGGTGTATTACTAAGTATATTTAAACCTTTACGATGAAGATTGTTTATAGTAAACGTAGTTATGAATCATGAAACTATTATGCAAAAATGTTGTATAGACGTTGAATATTAAAATAATGCTAATCTATAATAGATCACAGGTCAACTATTCAACACAGTATTCGTAGTCATGTCTCTTGTCCTATAGGTACCACCAAAAATTATACATATACTTAGAACCTCGAAGCCAAGAAACGAAGAAAAAATTATGAATTTAAATTGTTTACGCAGTGATTCTTCGAATATACACTTAATTAGAATAAAAAAAGTAGAGGTGTTTTCCTAGCAGTGGAAATCTAACAAATTAGATCAAGTAATCAAAATAGTGTATATTGCATCAATATGTCATATAGACAGACTACTTTGATTAGGTACTTGATTCGATTCGATGGGAGAGAGGAGAGGAAAAGTGTTAGCGCAAATTTTGATTCTTTGCGGACGAAGTCGCGGGCAAGAGGTAGTACGCCATAAATGTATTGTTTGCCATTATGATCATAACTCTTTGTTCTCTAAGACTGTTGACTGTTCAGGATTGCTATAAAACTCTCGTAACCTAACCTAAAGAGTTCCACAGATGGTTATTTCAAAGCTCTTGAAATATCTTCAGACATATATTTCTTGAGAATGAAAACTAGAAAAGTGTTGTGTTATCGATTCTATCTATAAGTATCCCCAGTCAACTTTCGACCCTCTTCAGCTTTATTATATGTATAGATGGATGACATGTACAAGTACAGATAATAGAAACACCTTTTATTAAAAATTCATACGTGCACACTAGGTAAATATTGTGGGCGTTTAGGTGGAAGGAGGAATCGTAATAGTAATGCGTTGCTAGCCGCATCGCCTATGACACGATTCCCAAGATTTTCGCCCATTCCCTCGATTGACTTTTTAAATAAAAAAATTATTAAAAAAACTTATTTCAGATTACGGCGCATACGCGTCGAAAGAGGCGCGCGTGCGCCGGGCACTGGCGCGGCGGGACGTGCGCACGGTACCTGCGCAACACCTCCCCCTTCCACCCACGGTAAGACGACGACTTTATTTTGCTTACGAAATATTGAGATTTTTAAACTACAAATTTATGTTAGAGTGCTAAGATCCTCTCCCTCCAACTAAATAGTTGTACTTGGACACGAAAAATCATTTTTGCTAGTTAATTCCGCCGAAACTTAAAAACATTAGTGCCCTGTACTGCGCATGATCTGATACGCACGTAGCCGGTTTTTTAACTTTTCTTCGTTACTTCACTGTCATTGCTTGCTTATTTTGATTTATGTTCAGTTGTTTACGGTTCACGTTCTGTTGTGCTCATTAAACATTCATTAAAACTGTCGTTATTTCTATTTATAGTCCATTTCTAGAGCCCGTTATTACTATTTGGTCTTTAAAGCCGGATAATATTTAGTCCATTCACCCCCAACACGTGGTTATGATGTTTATTTCAACTACACGTACAATTATCATTACAGGCGATGCTCGGTGCGATAATATTTTAAAATTACAATTAAACGTTTGATTTTATTAGAAAAACATTTAAGAACTCATCGTCTACACTGAAGAATAGATCTAGTTAGACTAGATCTTTGGTAATAAGGCTGAGAAAGCGGTACTCACGTATTTATGCTTACTAATTTTATACTCGTAAATATAAAAGTACCTAACTCCGTTGCTCTGCCTCTCAGTATGTTTGCTATCTTTTCACGATTATACAACTTTACCAATAACTACGTAAAAAACCAAAACCGATATTTTAGGAATAAAATAGGTTGATTTCATTCTGGGAAATTACATAGTTCCCGCGGGATAACGATTAACGAGTCCTTCGCAGACGGAGTCGCGATCAATAGCTATTTATTCATAAATGCGACTGGAATCTACTCTAAGAAGAAGTTGTTGACATTCTATACAGCCTGGTTTTTCAATGCTGGACAAAAGCATCTCCCTTTTTTCATTCGTCTCTCCTGACAATTGCCATTGTCTGAAGGCAATTAAAAGAATTTACATGCAACTCGAGTCAGTCTTGCTACGCAGGCCACTTAAGCAAGGCTTTTAAATAACTATCCACTGCTTAAACTTAAAACTTTGTGGCTGCTGCATCTTTAAAAAATATGTTTTAGTGTTATTAATCTTGGCACTGGACATTTGACTTTCTGAAAAGTTGGTATGTAAATATTTACGTTTACTTTCAATTGAACAATGTAAGTTGTTTTTAATCTTTACAAATTTGTCTGCCCATAAAGGCTTCCTCGAAATATGTATGTTCTTTAAATAACCAAAATGAGAAACAATAAACATGAATGTATTGATAAGCATATGACATCACCATCACCTAGTCGTTCTTCTATGTTATATTAATTATTCAACATTATTTATTATTTGAACAAAAATATTATTAGGTATACTGTCAAGTTCCGTATATAACTCTAAAGGCGTCAGTTTCATTTTCATGGCACTATTATACGAAATTTCTTAAATGATCAAAAAGCAAGCTATAAAATACGCAAAGAAAAAGAAATGCGACAAAAACTCCTATCGAATATTTTTATTCATCTGTCGCGAAGCTATAGCTGGCAGCTTGTTCCGATTCTTTCGCATAATTTGACACGACGAGACATCTAAAAGGCATAAATCGCAACAATTTAATTCGGTTCACGAGTCTATCGGAGGGAGTCAATGGGCTCGGTAATCGAGTAGATGCGGGACGAGCTGTTCATTGACTTGCGTGGCTCATGAATGATCAGGACACCGACCAATTGAAATAAGAAGCGGAGCAAACTAGATGTATCTCACTCTTAACTATGACGCATTACGTGTAAGAGAGAGATATAATGAGATGACTTCGAACGAGGTAATCGTAAGAAGCGGGCCCTCGACGATGATAAGTGGCGGAAAAATGGGGACGCTTTTGCCCAGCAGTGGGAAACTTTAAGGGAAAAGGAAAAGGAAATATTGCTCTTTAATAACGGGTAGTACGCCTCTATATAATATGTAATAGTTTTCGGCATGTAGACTATCTGCAAATTGTAACTAAAAGGTCATAGACTAATGTTATTACAGTCTACCCTTGAACAGAAAGAACTAGTTACTAATGCAAACAAACTACAGCAGTTTCATTATAATGTCTATATTAATAAAGCTACTACAACAGTTAAAATGAATGCGTGCAACAAATTCGTTCCGTCACCCAATAATGAGTGCGACCAAATAATTGAGTGAAGAGTGGTATCATTACGGCATCATGTTTCGAGACAAGTGAGCGGCACAAAGGCGCTAATGAGGGGATGGGGTGGGGGGGATCTAAGGGGGAAGGGTGGGGAGCCGGTGGGGGTATGAAAGCTGTCAGCGGTTGATTTTTCCGCGTGTCGTGGACGCCTGATCGATAAGTCACGTGGGTCGCGCCCGCGTCCCGTTCGATAGTTAGCCTCGGAAAATCTCCCGCCGCTACCTAGTTTGGAAGGATTTTTACGAGAGTAAAGTTGCGAGAAGTTCGTGTTTAAAACCCCACGCTTAAGCACGGATCTGTGCAATTTTATACTTGCTTTTAGTATCTCAAATAATTTTATCTGTCAAATTGGTATTTTGCACAAGCGATACTAAAGTGATGCAGTTTTTTTAACTTTTTGCATTCAAGTGATTAGTAGTAAATGTAAAACTTCAGTAAAAAATTGAAATACCTACTACACTTAAAATAATTAGTTTCAAACTGTCAGGGGCTCAATTTTTAAAGCAGGTTATGTGAAAATACCACTCGCAAAAACCGGTGAGAAATCATGCTGATTTTGAAATCAATGTAGCTTAGAAAAAAAGGACAGCTCTTATTAAAAAAAAATATTCGAGCTGCAGTTTTGAAGATATTATTATGAACAGATTTTATCACTTTCGAGTTCAGAAATCGGGCCCCAGATCTCATTTGAAAAAATAATGCTGGTCTTTTTGCAACTCTTTGCAGACTATTAAGAATTAATAACCGACAGTATTTAAACTAAAACAAGTTTAACACTTTTCACTACATTCGAATTACAAGGTCACATTGTAATTATAACTTAACTTTAACCTTTAACTTGCCCAACTGGACCGCACCTACAATCCTCTAACATGCATGCTTAATAAGGAATGACTTACGGGTACATGGGTAGTTCTATTAGCGTTCTAACCGCTGTTGGTAGCTTGTCGGACCAAGCAAAAATAACAGGTTTTTTTCATACAAATTTATATGGATCCACTATTTTTTCAGTTCAGTGTAGTGTTCAAAAAATGAGCGATAATAACATATCGCAAGTTTTAATATTATTATTAATTCCATCATAATAATAAAATTAATAAATATTATTATGCGACTACGGGTGATCTGGTAGAAGTACGCCCATGTCAAATAATTGAAATAAATATTTACGAGTAAAAACCTACTTGTCTTTAAGTTTTTACGTTCACAAGTTCACATTAAAATATTCCTAACTTGCTATGCTATAATGTATTGGGAGAGTGCAAAGCGGGTGGAGGGGGTAGCCTAAACGATCACAGCGCTCGCTACGGCTAAAATTGACATTTTTGTCGCTGACTTGAGCTGTCAAATCCATATTGCAGTAAACATTTTCTAATCGTTTTTGAGATAAAAATATGGTCCTGGTAAGATGTGTTGTTGTGAATTGTAATAACACCAAGAAGAATAGCGACTGTAAATTTTACCAATTTCCAAGACCATGGTGGAAACGAGACCAAAGAAATAAGTGGATATTTGCCGTAAGAAAAAAAAAGTAAGTTACCTAACCTCTAAAATTTCACTGAAAACAACAATTTTAATATTATTGGCAATAATGTTACTGACTACCGTTGTCCAAAATTGTATAATATAGTAAAATAACACAAGATTTCATTAATATTTTTCACAATATTTACTTACTTCTTGTTTGACAGCGGTGACAATATTGTCCATAATGGCCGATTATCACGTGGCGCTGTCGTCGCGCACGGTCCCATCCAATTGATTTCGTCTACGACGCGTAGGCCGCGTAGCTCGTAGCACTTACCGTAGCGCTACGACAAATTGGACTAACGAAGTTGCGCTACATTTGCGATCGAACGGAACGGGAGCCGAGCCGTAATACGAGTAACTGGAATCGCGTTACTGTCAAATGACTGCTGGTTTTGATATATATCGAGTATCTATTTCCTAGGCTACTACTAGATAATAAGGGGCAAATGAGTTTCATCGGTAAAATGGAGAATACTAAAAATTTTTGTTTTTACCTGCCAGTATCAAATAAAATAAAGAATAGGTATATTTTTATACTTTTTTAAACAAATCCTAACTTTAATTAAGTAATGGTAGAAACACGTTTGATTTTATTGTTGGTGTTCGTGGTACATTTTAGCGCATAAACCAAATATTTTTCACAAAAAAATCCAAACGTTAACATTTTTAACACATTTTATGTCGTCAACAATAATAGTTATCTTGAATGTAAGCTTTGCAAACATTTACAGCTTCGAGCATAAAAACAGATTTCGCTAACTTAACTTATTTCCCACGTGAGTTAGTTCATGAAAAAAATCTCGTTAAAATGTTCCCTTCTAGTGTAGTACAGCCCTTAAGTTGCGATGAGCGTGCCCGCAGTGCACCCTGCACCCTGACGGACATCGATCCGTCGCGACCTTCCTCTCTCGGGTCCTCCCACGTAGATACCTCGTCTATATTACACATACATGTAACAAAACAACTCGCCTGTATTTCACAATGTGTATCCATGCTGCTTACTTCCAGCTACAGTACACAGTGGCATAGCACTTGTGATAGGTGGGCCATCTAGCGTTAATGAATACAAACATATTAGGTAACTTTAAACAGATCTAGCAGACTGTTATTTTTGACTGTGGTTCTTGAACTCTTAAATAACTCAATAAGGCATGGTATATTCAATTTCATAAGTGCATCATCGAAAAACTAGGCAGCAACAGCGGTAGCATGATTGCCGTGCAATCGAGGTTTGGATGGGTTTAAATGAAAGACATTTTTGGCATACTAATTTATTTCACATTTGTCTGGCATTAAAGAAATTAACTATCGAAAATAGCAGTTTAAAATGCAAAAGTAGGTGGCATTAAAAGTCGCTAGATAGTTTTCTCGTCTAACCTTTTTTGTCATTAGGACTTGAGAAAAAGTCGCTATATCTAGCGACAAAGTCGCCCAATTGGCAACACTGATGCGGCGTGCGTCTCGACCGCGCAATTATCACCGCAAAGTCGATCGCTCGTAGTCTGGGCCTGGCCGATAAGCGTAGCGACGCAAATACTTACTGATACTTGCCATTTGCCAGTGAAAAAAAAAACAATGTAATAACAATGACCTTCGTATACCCTATTAAAGTGCCTTTACTCTTAAACACTAACAGGGTAGGTTCTTATATCTTATAGCAGCGCCAGAGATCGATTTGCACGGGCTCTGCGTCCTCAGCTAACATTCTTCATTCAAACACACGAACAGGGACTTTACATTAGGCGGGAGTTGCGAGAACTTAAGTGCAATATGAAATGCAATAAAGTACTTGAATTTGCTACGGATGATAAGGTGAAATAAAAAAAAGCCTTTGCGAAATTTATGGTAATTGCAAGCGTTCTCGAATACTGCTAGAAATACTTGTCAAGTTTGCAGTTACGCCCATGCTGGCTAAACACTACATGCGACAAAAGCGCGTAAGTGCAACGTCTTAGTTTGTTTCCGCCACCGGTAGTTAAACGCTTAAAGCCGTTATCTATTTATCTTGCCCTTTTATTTTTGAATTATCATTGCACTATTTTGTAGTAAATAAATTATATATTGATTAGACAACAAATCAATCAACTGTAGGCTGTAAAGCAGCATTAAAATAAAATCAGCGTTAGATTAAAAAAAATACACATCACATACATAATAAGTTTTCGAATTGTAACACAAAACATGTAACAAAATGTATGGTACACGCGTTCGTAAATACTGCGCAAAATAATTTAGTCGTTACATTTAATCGCAATTATTGAGATACTCCGTGTGATATATTGTCAAATTTTAGTTTATCTATTACAATACCTACAGCCGTATCCTTATACATAGGTATCAGAGCGATCCTGTATAAAAATAAATGAAGACCTTCGTTGGTAGCGCGGGGCTGGCGCGTGCCCTTTGAATCGATACGGCGGAGCACCCGTTTCGCGCCATCGACGTATGGCTTTCCGTCTATTAGCGATGTAAAGTTCGCTCATATAGCAGGGGTTTTGAAATGAAACAGAATATTATCATTACATAGAATAAAGATTCCTTTATTGAGTGTGAGTTATGTAAACAATGATTAAGACAGTAAAAGATAGAAGTGAACTTTTACCCACCAATCCAAGTACCTACTTGTACCTAATCTATCAAATAAGCATCGATAATTTTCGTTAAGAATTGCTATAAATATAATGATGCAACATCGATCATTTATACTCGTACTTAAGATATCATTATCAGTCTCTAAAAATTTGCAGTCCATACAATTGCCAGAGTCATTGTGAGAGTTGCTTTCAGATTTAGACATCGAAGTGTAGCAATGTTTTATTCGGAAACGAGCTCAGAAGTTACCTTCTTTTTTCAACTCATACATAGTGCTATGTTTTTGTTTCCTCAAATAATTTTACCATGTTTTTTTTCAGCCTCCGTTAGAATGTGGCATGAATAACCGCAGCTCTACTTACTGTGAACCACAAATGTGGCCACATTATCAAGTAAGTTTCCAACTCAATTTTTGATTTTCGATTTCATTTACCTCAAAAAGGAGAACGATCTGGTTATACATATAATTAAATTCCATTCGCACATAAAATTGTAATATTTGCACCTAAAAAAATCCAAAAGCGTAAGTGTTCGATATCATACATCCACCAGAGCTGTGCGAAAAAAATTAACAAGAGGATTGTTTTGTTTACGTAGCCTCATTAAACGTTAGCTTTTCTATTGCTGTTTTTTCCTCGGAAATCGCTTAGATATCTGATACATCTCAGGTGGATGCAACTCGTAGACCAATAAAAGTAAAGACGGAAACCTGCGAACTCGCGCTTGCGCGTCGTTTAACTATTTTGACTGGGTATACTTGTGCGCGTGCAACTGAATGCACACGACAAGGAGTAATTTAAACGCATTTCATTTTAAGCGTGCAAAACTCAATCTATCTATATTTTATTTGATTAAATACCCACCAACTTCTTTAACTTGGCTAACTTGCTCTTTATGCGTTAGAGTGGATTTTATAAATATATAAAATACTAGCCTTCCGTCCGCAGCTTCGCCCGCGATAAATTAATTTTCCCGTAGGAAAAGGTATTTTCCCGCGGTGAAAAGTAGTCTATGTCATTACTGATAATGTAGCTTTCTAACGGCAAAAGAATTTTTGAAATCCGTCCAGTAGTTTCGGAGCCTGTTCAATTCAAACAAACAATCAAATTTTTCCTCTTCATAATATTAGTACAGAAGTATAGACAATGGTTTACTCGGCACGTTACAGATGGGCGTGGTGGGTGGAGGCTGGAACGGATCGAACGCGGGCGGCGCGTGGGCAACGAGGCCTTGTAGCCGCGACCACCCGCGCTATCCCGCCGACTGCCGCCCTATAAAGGTAGACTATCAAGTCGAATTGGTCGTATGACAGTGACTAATTAACTGGCACAAGAGCTCTGTGCATCTATGGCTGCAGCTCCATTGAGGCGCAGTAGAGAGGTGACGTGCGGAATAGACCAATCACATTAGTAGAAATCCTCTCTTTGCATCGCAATGTTGACTCTGCAAGTCTATATACAACTCTGCTGTGGTATAGCTGATGATACTGATCTCTGGTTATGTGGTCGTCTGAGAAGTGGTGGTGTATAACCGTCAGGTGACCCACTTGTGTCTCTTGAAAAAATAGTCAATGCCATCGTTTCCTAATTGTCAAGGTTATTTGCTTGCTGCAAAATACACGTCGTGTCATCGTCAAAACTAAAAATATATGTCACCACAAAACTTGACCTTTATCGAATTTTATTTTAATTTGTTAAACATTAATATATGTTTGCTATTCCAGGGACCCCAGTTGCACAACCAAAATCAAATATGTGCACCCGAAGGCAGGTCCACTCCGTACCCCATGTTCGAGGACTCGCACTATGCGGGCGGGGCCAAGCACAGTCCCGCTGCGCCCGCGCGCCCCGCTGTTCCTCCCGCGGACGTCTCAAGCGCCAGGGACCGCTTCAACGCAGAGCCTCGGCGATCCCCCCCGCAGGAGGTGCGGCCGCCTGTAGTGCCTCTACCCGCTTTCCAACAAGCCTTTGGTTCAACTGAAATCGGGAAGTTCGCAGAAGCGTTCAGTCGCACGGAGATCGTCTTAGAGGACGTTACCGACAACTTCAGCTACGAGTCGTTTCCAGAGTGGGAACAATCAGAGCCGCAGTGGTCCTCCCAACCCGCGCCTCGCGAGATTAAATGCGAAGACAACTTCTGAGAGTTGTCGTCGCCCTAGTGCTAATTCCAGGCGAAAACGCCAACTAGTTAATTAGACAATGTTTAGTTCCACCACCTTGTTGCCAAAATGATTAGCGATGGAGTTCGCTTAGAACTTTAGGATGTGATACCAAATTTACAAACGTGTACGAATAATGAATCGGCCGGTAAAATAGTGGTGTGTCGTTTTAATTTACATAAAGTAGAATAATGTTATTATTCCCTTTGACTAGTTTTAGACTCACCTTAATGAGATGAACAAAGTAATTAACAAATAAAGGGATGTAGGAAAATAATGTACTGCAATGCATAGTAGAACAAAATAAATCATGACTAAATGTGCCTTTATTCGGAGCGCCCGGCCGCCGTCGCGCGGCGTCGCCGCCCCGCCAGCTCGCCGTCGTCGAAACGTCACTACAATAGCATTTATTGGGACCAACGTTTAGAAAAATATACATGACCCTGTCAGATGCACCTCGGTGCAAACTCTTACACTTCAGCAACGTTGTTCTACCACAAAGTTAGCCAAATATTTAACAACTAGGTTAGAGAATCAATCAATACTGGTATTTCGACATGTTAGGGGACTAAAATATGCAAGAAACAGACGACAAGCTAAAGTAAAACACGTACTCAATCAGGATTGCAACAAGCTCAACCATCGATAGCAAAATCAGCTTCACTTTGCATCGTCCTAAAAGACTCAATTATTAGTTCTCGAAAAATGTTGAGGGGCTTTAAAGACGCCGCGCGATATTATAAAAACATTCAAAATTATTCGGAAAAAATAAAATATAACAAGTCATGTAATGTACGTAGGTATATTTAGGTAGTTAAATTTGATAAAATTTTTGAAGAGATTACACACTTATGAATAAAATGGCTTTTTAATTAAACGATTAGGGGTCCAACAACGTTCATGTAAAGTTTCTGTAGTGATTACTAATTTGGTATAGAATCATCCTCGATCGAATCCCAACAAACAGCACTAATTTACACTAATGGGTATCATTATATTGATGTAAAATGTTGCAGTCAAACCGAATTGTAAATTATAAAAGGCTTAAGACAAATAATGAGTTGTATACTTCCCTATTTTTTAAGTGTCTGTGATAAAGTTGTTTTTATTGTGTTGTTTCTAAACAAATTTAGTTATAGGTTTTGTTTTAACTATCAATTTGTTAATTGGTAAGTACATCCAATGAAATCATTTGTAGTAGCTTGAAACTAAGTTTGTATGTGACAGTATTATGAATAAGTCGTAAGTGCGTTTACGTATAAATTATGAAAGTGTTACATTTGATTTTAATTCTGTTATGTATTTACGTGCCACCAGTCATGCATTCTATGTATAAATTAAACACTAAGAAGTTTTGATCGCTACCATTTGGGATGGCGATTTGTCATTATTCGCATTAGTTATTTTCTTATGAGATGTTCACAACGAAGGGAGATTCGGTGATTTTTGTAAACCATAGTCCAGAACTCTACGAGTCGGTAATATTGTCTGTGTAATGTTTACGATTCTCGAATCCCAAGTGAAAATAGCACATCGCTAGTTAGTGTTGCGATTACTACGGTGTAAGCCAAACCACCAACTTCCAGTGGTCTTCGTCTTCTAGTTAAACAAATTTTGTGCATCAGTATTTTCGATCTCTTTCGACAAAAAAACAGCAAAATTAATGGAGTGCCTTACCTATTTAAATATGATATGAAATTAGGATGGATGAATTTTATTCTAGCATAATTTGATGAAACACCATAATAAATATAATAGCATAATAAAACTTCCTTGAAACCGAGTAGGTATTTCATTAAATAGTAGATAATATATTGTAATGAATTTAATAAAAGTTATTTAATAATTACATATTTAATTAATTACATAATTAATATGTACTAAAATAAAATTAATGATGGTGTGCACTAATATTTAAAAAAATATTTACGAAAATTATTTGTTATTTTGTAGATACTTAAATAGGTATCTAATCAATGATTCTATTTGTGTGTCTTATATTAGTAGAATACTTATGATTTTGTCGCCTGTTTTTTCTATGCTCCTTTATATTTATTAACTGTAAGTAAATTAATTGTATCCAAATTGCATGAAAGCGAAGAAATCGACAGATCTTCAGTAATAGCTAGTTAAAATTGTGCTTATTTAAGCTTAAGACTAAATACTAAGTTTTATTTTTATTTCAGTGAGCTTGAGAACGTTCAGATGCTGCTAGAATTAATATTTGAATTTGCTAAGCTGTGACCATCACGTTATAACAGTGTTCGTCGGTTTAACACTAAGTACTTCCAAGACCGACTATCTAGCGATATATACTTACTTCCTTTATTTTTGTTCTATGTATGCTGCACACAATCGATCTATCATGCACTTCCTCTTTGAAAATTATTGCTATATATTTTCATAAAAGGCGCAAGTCGTAACGAGAAGCAGTCCACTTTTGACAAGTCAATATCTGAAGTTGATGAACAGTCGAAAAATTCAAAGCGATCTACACACCCTCTTACCTTGCGATAGAGCCGTGTGCAGATAATTTTGAGCTCTTCAACTTTTACTCAACTTTTGACGCTAACCTGTACCTAATCGCTTTTATAAAGCTACCGTAACGCCTTCGCCATACACGATTGACAAATGTGCTGAGCCTTTAGTGTAAGTTTTCGCATATAAAAACGACTCGAACGCGTTCATGTTAACGTCTCAAACTATGGAATAATTGGCAGCGCCACTTGCGGATCTAAACGGCAACGAACTGTTCTCATAGTATCTGAACATTTTAAGGCAAACGCGTTCGAGAAGTATTTTGTGACCGAAAACTTACACTAAGCATACCTACTTGAAGTGATGAACTAAAAAAGTGACCCCCGTAAAATTTCAAAACAAGCACGAAAGTTTTGTGGGAACATTCAGTGCAATGAACAAAATGTTACCTACATTGCTTGACAGTCAATAAATCCAAACATTAAATTGAAATTTATTAAAATTTTATGATGTGCTTTATGAATGCATTCTGGCCATTGAATATCTTGCACTTTATTAACTACGTCTATAATTAACACTCCTCTTACGTTTGTAACGTATGCCTTCATGTAGTTTGAATCTGTTGGGAACAGCTCACCGTAAACGATTGTTATTAAACTTTTATTAAATCTTATTAATGTAGTCTGTGCCACATGATATGTATATACAATATACATTTCCCTAGTTATTCCTATTGTTATTTGTTTAAGTACTAGGAAGATCATTACAAGATCAAGTTAGGTGTTCCACAATAGCGCTTCCCGAACGATTATTCCATTACTTGTCTACCATCGGAGTTAGCTGTGTGTTGTCTTCAAATAGTACTGTAATAAATAAATGTATCTTTATTATAGCGAACAAAAGTTAAAGGTGTCGCCGGTAAGGTAATCAATACCTTTCTCTAAAATTTAGAACCATGTAAAACTTATTTTTTCAGTGGAACCTTCTTAAGTTATACATCCTTTAGCCAAATAGACTAACAGTTTGTAATATATTTGTTTACAGTTAAAATGTATTTATATACTTATGTATGTGTAGAACTCTTATTGTACATTATGTACACAGGAAATAATCAAAATGCGAAGGGTCATAAGAATTTTGTTGACCAGACATGACGTTAAGATGTCAAGGTCAAATTCTTTTGGAATAATAATTAACCGCTATTTTGAAAAAGGTACAGGACAATTTTGAAACACCAAGTTTTTATTAAGAACCTTTTGTTTTTAAAAACATAACAATATCACTATGCACTGTCACATAATAATTTATACCTAGATTATTACTTCGGTTTATTACGATTAAAAGACTTCCATAAATATTTTCTTTTATGTATTAAACTAAATAAATATTTCACGAACTCAAGCCTTTACTTTAAGTTTACAACATTTTTTTTAATTGACACTAAATTATGTAGTTTGAGTTAAGGTAACATTGTAAAGAAACTGAGAAAAGTGATGAAAATGAAAGTGATGAAATAAGCATATTGTACGCCCTTCCAAGCGATACCTCATTTCCAGAATCAATGTCATCCAACCACCTTCACCTAAAAAGGGACGCTTAAAGTCGAAACTATTGTGGGTGTTTAACAAAATGTTTGAGAAGAAAAGTTTCAAATAGTTATTGATGAAAGTTCAAAGAATTATGTTGATTATTTACGCATTAAATGTATGATGGTTTATAATGAGTAGGTACGATAGTTAACATGATAAGTTAGATTCAATCAAATGAGCTCTTTGATCTCACTGGTTTGGAGGGATACGTATCGGTGCAAGGTAAAATAAATAAGTACGGTTATTTTGTTTTATTTCAGTTGTTGAATTTTAGGCATACATTTATCTTAATTGCTGTTGTAGCCTAGTACGATCAGCATGAGATGTTTCTTTAAAGGAGGCAAATCCGCACGGATGTACATTTCTACACAACGAGTGGCTGAGCTTTTAAGTTATGTTAATTAATAAACTCCATTGATTTATTTCATGCTGATTGTACGTTAATTTTTTTTAGTAATCTAGTTATAAACCTTGTAAATACTTATTATATTTTAAATGTTTCACTCATATCATTCTAGAGAAACAGATTTTTAGGGAATTGTAAGGTTTTAAATTAACACTGAAATTTTTGATTTATGAAAGTGGATTTACGATTTAATAAACATATTGTACCTACCTACCTAATAGAGACGATTTTTATTCAAACTCCCCTATGAAGCTCCCTTCGCATATAAATTTATTAATTGATTGCAATATTCTGTCGAGTTTAAATAGCTAGTGTTATCAGTTTTACTATAGTTAATATAAAAGAAGGAAAATGTTTAACAGAAACGAAATGTACAGACTTTCTATTGCTATTTAATTTTTGTTATGTGCTAGTCGTTATAGGCTAGTGTTAAACGGGTCGAAACCTAAAACGTTTGCAATTGTGAAATATGCATGTAGGTACAAGGGTAAGAATGAGTATAGCGGATTAAAAAAAGTCAATCATTGTATTTCATATTTATTCATAAGCAATAAAAAGTAATTTTCATATTTGTCACAAAATTTAACGTAACATACGGGGGAAACCATTTCAATACATACATCAATTATAAAATAGACTAGAAGTGGCGTGAACCAGTCGGCTTGCCTTGAAAAACTGCTGCCACCATCCGTGCAGTGTTCACATTTCAGGAAGGGTGTGTGCACTTGACGTTCCCAAAACATGTGAAGGCACTTTTAATATTAGGTATTTGAGAGAAATAAATTTAGTAAAACATAGCATCAATCAGGCTCCAAACGTCGCCAAGGGCTTGCGTAAGGTTTAAAGCGACAAAATTATACATTAGGAAGAACAATTCAAAAATAGGTTTCATCTATTTACTTGTCAGTACAGTTTCAGTACTTTTCCTGGTAGCTAAAATGCACAATCGGTGGAGTAGTTTATCAATTCAACAGAGTACGCGAAAGTGTGAAAGTAATTCGCATTCAATACATATACATATACATATTTATTTATAACTCACTATGATACATTGACGAAATAACTTCACAAATGAAACCGTGTCGTAAACAATACAACTCAAACTTATAAAAGTTCAATACTTATTATAACATTAGTTACCTTCGTACTTTACTTCAATAAGTCTTTCTAAATATTCACTCGTTTGCCCTACGTTACTTCCAAATGTCATTGAAGTATGAAATACAATCGCAATTAATGAGCTCATTCTTCATTTTCACTCATATTTGTTTATTCATTTTATTAATTACATTTTCTTAGTATAATAATATCTATAAATTGATTGTATAAGTTCGTAATTATTAAATTCGAATATTTTAACATATGTATATTAATAAACAGGTTTTATTTTAATAAATCACAAAAGAAACATTAAAACGGCACGTAAATTTAAAATATATAATACTCAGTTATGTTTTGTGGTCACAATAATAAATAATTACGCAATCTACATAGTATTTATTAATAAATATATAACAATATTTAATGTGAGGTAACTGTAACGCATTTTCAACTAAGGTATCGATAGTAAGAAAAAGTATTTTTTTAATTAAACGGTTCTGCTCCGTCGGTGATATGTCCCAAGTACCTAGTTACACTGCTGTTAGTGGCCTTAATAACAGTTATATCAAAATAACACGTTACCTATATGAATGCTTAATGGCTTTTAATCAACGCAAACATTATAGATTATCGTATTCAAAAAATTATCACAATTAGTCAGATATGAATAAATAAATATAATATAAAATATTGCGGACAATTCATGCAAATTGACCTAGTCCCAAAGTAAACGCTTGTAAGGCTTGTATTATGGGTACTAGACAACGATAATAAATAATAGTTACTGCTTCGATTATCATACTTCTTGAAGTTAAGAAATGGTCACTTAAATTTGTGATCTTTCTAAAATGACACTTTTTAGTTATTTCAGCACAAAATTCTTAAACAATCGATTACTTTGCAGCATCAAAAAAACAGTTTCAACGCAATATTCTTGTGAAGCGTCCACGGAAGGGCAATAACAACCAGAGGGTAAAGCTTACATACTGAGTTTATAGCAAGATGGCCACTTACAGCAGGAAACATCAAAATGATGCGTTACGCTTGTTCGTAGTCGTTTATGTCAAGAGATTTGAGCTGACGGAGCAACCGTTGATCGATCCTGTTTACAACTAATCCAGGATTCCAAATAACACATCCACAAGCATACTATACAAACAGAACGTCCAGTTACTTACATATCATATTAGTAAATGAAACAACCCAAATGTGTATAGGAAAGATGTTACATTCGCCTAGCCTATGATAGAACTTTCGAATTTGATCACGAAGAGAAATTATTATCAAAACTACCTAGTGTACTTTTCCATAGGGTGTGTGCAGTTTGAACTATAGGGTAGTGAGTTTGCATTGCAAATGCGACCAAATGAAACGCAAGTACATTACAGCTAACTACTCTTACGATACAAGTAATTATTTACGTTATCTTGTCTGTGAATATTATAAACCATAGGTAGAGTGAGTACCTAATTTGGCACAGAAGTCCGTACAGGAAGATAAACTCGAACACTGTCTTTAATATCTACTATACACAACAGAAGTAACAAAAAAAGTCAAGTCACTTTAAAATACTAAGTAGGTAAATATAATGTCGCTAGAGTCTTTATTGGATATCTCATTCGGTTTAAAAGTTCAAATAAAGTATAATATAATACAAGATTCATTCTATTCTATCAATGAAACAAAATTTGCAATGAAACTTCAGTTTCTCTGAAATTCTATTGATATTGTCATTTATTTTATACAAGACCTATTCAAAAGCGCAGCCGTTTCAACCTGTGAGCAGCCCGCGAGGCGTTAGTGGCGAGGTGCCCACGCGCAGCTCGTGACGCGGCCGCGCATGCGGTGTGCGAAACCGTAGCGCCCTCAACGTTGCAGTCAGCCATCGTAGGTCCAAATGAAACTTAGATTCTATCAGTTTAACGGTATCTACGTATTTTATTTAAGATGTGACAGATGTAGGTAATTTCTAAGTACGATAAGAAGTGCATTTACTAGGAAATACTTAGGTACGACATTGCATTGTGGCACAGCTGAGTTTTACTTCCGAGTTTGTTTAAAGTAACTTACTTAAGTAGTTGACAAATTATACTGTTTTCGTGCGTAAACCAAGATCTCCGCACCCAGTCTTTTTGTAAGTGGAAGCGAATGAAGGAACGCAACACATCGTGGTTTGAGCTTTCATTCATCGAAATCCTATACGCCTTAACGCAGATGCAAAAAAATCAGCTCGAAATAGAATTATTTTACAAGATCATTAAACTAAAGTCAACTTGAATGGGACATCAGTGCTTGATACATTACATCCGTTCCATTAATTTGAGCCTTGCAACATGTTGCGGTAATATAACATAGGTTAGTGCTCGTAGCTCGCTGTAATGAGCAATTCAATATAATTTTATTTCCATGTTGGAATCTAATTTAAAGACCAAAAGGTGCACGCAACATGCCCTATGTGTGGTATCGACTATACGTAGGTACGAAATATAGATAGATACGTCAAGATGACAGGATCAAGTATGTGCCGAATTAGGTTGAGAATTATAAATCATAGTCGACGCGTCTCATGGTTTCAATAAATACAATAAATATTACTTATTGTAATTATGCGTAAATAAATAGTTTTTTGGGGTAAGTAAAAAAAGTTTACATCGTCGATAAATTGAGACTTTATAAAGTGCTTGAATTTAGCCCAGCTGCGTGCGGTGTTTTAATACACATTCTTTGAGTCCACTAGCAGGGGGGGCTTGTAAGGGGTTAGTGTAAGTTAGAGCGTGACAACGAGCGATCGCCTGTCAGGAGCTTTGACTTCATCAAAGTCCTCAGCCGATGTCGGTCAGCGGAAGGTCGCACCGGGAGGGGGACTAGGGAAGTGAGTGGTCGCGGGCGGGGCGTTTGGCTTTAGTGTCGGTGGTCCGGCGCGAGCGACTTGCGGCTCGCGGAGAGGTGGTGCGCGCGCGGCGCGGGGCGCTGCGAGCGGGGCAGCGTGGTGGGCGCGGGGGGCGTGCCCCCGCCGCTTGCCGCCCCCGCGCCCCCGCCCCCGCTGGCGCCCGCGCCCGCCTCGCTCAACATGTCGCGCGGTTTCCACACGGGCGATCCTACAACAACCAAACACCAAACTCTTTATTAATTTCACTTCCTCTTTTCAAGCGACGATTTTTAAATTTAGATATATAATATTTGCTCCGATCACCAGGACATCGCGGTGGCAAAAGAGTTGAATGTTTGATGAATGTTGTCGTAGGTGCCACGCCCTGTTAGAAAGCGTACGAACATCGAGCTGGACTGTACCCGACTCCGTTGGATTGAAATTCGAGCTAAAAGTTCGGAGAGTGAGCGTGTTAACTAGAGGCTAATGAGTTCTACGCCGGTCAACATTATCATCGAACATTCAATTAATATCCACGACTACACAGTTAGATATTAAGGCTAAAATAGTTTACTACCTACTTGTTTCACACACAGCAGACTAAAAATCCTACTGTGATAAATACCCGCTAAAATCTATAGTGCAGTCAACGAAGAGGCGTTGCCTAGTAATGATCTAAACACCAGATATCCACATCAAGACTCTCGAAAGTAGGTAAGTGCGTATCGATTGATAGTGTCCATGAAGCTAGGTGAGGCGCTAGGGCTAGGTGAGTACGACTGTGGTATATTGCCTATCTATTCATTTAAGTACATGTCTATAATTTAGCGATTATTCTGATTAATTTTATATATTATCCTGGCTATATTTTTATTAGCTATAAGTTATATTGTTAATTATGCTTTATGCCTTTAGTAGTATATCGTAAATGGACATAAGGTAGGTTACATTTATTAACCGCTGTTAGTACTGCAAAAGACTAGGTATATTATATTTTTATAAGATATCTAGTTCAAAACTTACACAAATCTCTCACAAAAAAACATCTATCATAATGTATCACGAATAAATAGCTTCGTGATAAATAAAGCCGAATAAAAGTAACATTTACTATTGGATAATGTTGAAGTTGAAATAAAATGATATTGAATAATTTTCGTAAAATATCACTTTGTAATAACTTAATGGAAATAATGGAATTGTGCCACATGCAGTACCAACTGCGGGTTACAGATACATTGAGGGTACACACATACACATGTATAACTGGTAAAGCTATAGAACCGATAATGTTTTCTTAAACATCATTAGAAAATTGAGCTGGCGCAGAAGTAAATATCAGAAATAAATTAAGTTTCATTAAATATAGGTACTTCGAAATGGAAGACTTAATGGTTTAAACTATACTTAGGCCATCTACATAATCATAATTATTAACCTATCAGAATTTAAGTATAATGTTCAAATTAAATTTAAGAAGAGAGAGAGAAAGAGACTATGACGAGAGGGACTAAGGATTAACATCAGTACGATTCCACAGCCATTATTATGTAACACTTAGCACTTGGATTGTCTAGAATTAAAGTTTATAATTGAATATTACTCTTAATATTGGGTGTAAATTACCTCTTCTAACTACTCGTTACACTACATATACATAAAACATGAAAGCTTTCCGACTCAGCGGCGACATACGTTGTACGCCAATTTCTTTGTAACACTAATGTTTACTCGAGTAAAAAAAGACAATTATATTATAATCATTTAAGAAAATACCCCGTGCGGCGGCATAGTCATTTCTGTTCGCACGAATATTTTGAAGTAGACATAAGTCTCGTTCCTGTAGGTATTTGGCATAAGTCTGTATTATCTTTAAAATAAATAAATAAATAAGGTCGCTTGCGCGGGTTCGAGTTGAACAATCTGATAGATAAACCCGGGACATCTTTAACTGTTCCATACATTCTGACATTACTTAACCTTTCCACCGCCAAGCTTCTCTTGTGTCAATCGCAACCGTCAACTTTATTTTGCATTTTACACTACATGTACTGACTTCATTATCAACTCATTGGTGGCGAAAAGGTTAAACCTGAGTTAGCAGTAAGCTTGAAAGAGAAATACACTGACGAGAAAAATTACGGGTCACTTTCATACAACCAATGAAAATTGAGCCGTTATTTTTGATCGTCAGTATAGTTAACTCTAGAATGCGCGAACTGCTCCCATTAACATACATAACCTTATAATCAGCGAATGGCTCTATCAGATCAAAATGAAGGAATAATATAAGGCAAGACAAATAATAATAGTTTGTGTGTACTATGTCGAGGCGCAGGTATTTGTATCAAATTAGGAATTCACTTTCTTAATACTAATGTAAATAGGAGTCAGCTACGATGAGGAAATACGCATCATTAAAGATAAGCTTTTCTGATGTTTTGCGTTTTTGCCTTTATGATAAATAAGTACCGAGACAGGCAAACCATGTAATGAGCATTCAGTAGGTACAATTGAAATTAGCGTACTACGTATTATTGGTGGAGGTAGTATTGTAACTTACATTATAACATTATGTCAATTGTTTTTAAGATTTTCATTCATGATTCACTACGAGATTAGACGCCTAGATGATACGCTATTTATTATCCTTCTAGTATTTTGAGCTAGTCTTATTACTGTTTTTGCCTTTTTTGGTGTTAATTCCAAAAACTAAATTATAATTAATATCAAAATTAACTGTAAGCTAAAAGTTGAGAATTAAAGATATAAAAAAATATATTAAAAAGGTGAATTGACCTTTTATCCATCACTACTCAATTCCATTAATTATGATAGGACCGCAGGTACCTACTTACTCCGTTGACGTATACGACCAGGTACAATGTTAGGATCTAAGTAGGTTCGGATAAAGCTTAGCTCAGGTTGGGTTGTACATTGTAAAACATATATAAATATAGCTCCCAAAATAATAAATAATTTCTCGTTTAACAAGGCAGTGTTTAAATGTTAAAAAATGTATATAATAATAATAAGTCAATCATGCTCTGTAAAGTGGATTTTGTACTCTAATAAAACAATTGCTTTATTGATACCTAACAAGCAGTAATTTGAAATTATTATTAAAGCAGTCTAAACTAAGTTTAGTCAGAAACTAAAATGCAAATTAGATGTTAAAATACTTTTAATTCGGCAACCGCTTAGACGTGTATTTGATCGAATTCATTCTTTTCGTAATGTCGATTGCTGGTGCAATAATCGCGTACTGGCACATCGTCCAGAGTTTCAATGCTGCTTCGATCTGATGACGTCAGAATCGAATGATGTGCAGTCAATGACTTTCGTCTTGACTTAGGGGACTTGCCCCTAGCCTTATGCTAGGAGGTTTTGGTTTGTTTCTTCCCAGAAAGGTAGCACTGAACACAGGTCGGGTGCTCGATAGCCTTGGTTATTGATTCAGTTGATTTCGAAACAACGATGCCCATTTTGATCGCCTTGTCTTCTGCTTTAGCAAGTTGAGAATAGTGCGTCATTCGATCCAGCGAGTTGGTTCCCAATCTAGCTAACTTTTCTCCGCTCGATTTCGAGGAACGACGACTCACGTTGGGTGATTTACAAGGTGATCGATCAAAACTGGCCTGGGGTGTTCTCATTATACCCTTTTTTGGTGCTGGTTTAGGGGATCGCGATCTGTCCACGCTATTCTCACGAGATTTCATAATACTGCCGCGAGGGGATCTAGAGCCATCGAAACTTTGCTGCGAGGAGCGAGACTTGTCGATAGAGCCGCGAGGAGACTTAGACTGGTCGATGCTGCCTCTGGGTGATCGATGAAGAGTTTTACTATGTTTCAAGCTCGATTTATTTGGCGATTTGCAAACAATTACTTTAGTGACTCGATCTCGCTCCGGTGAAGTGCGATCGACTGATCGATTCGGGGATTTATCTCTATTGATACTACTGCCGCTGCATGATCGGATAACTTTAATCCTTTTCTCGGATGACGTGGAGTTTTTCCTTTCTGGAGATGATTTAAGTGACTGCGACTCCTGCTTACCTAGTTCTTTGACCATGGTGGGTTGGTACTGCGTGGGCTGGTGCGAAGACTGGATGAGCTTCGCTTGACTGCCCGTGCTGCCGGCGCTGAGAGTCGAAGTCGTACTGCGAAACGCAAAAATATCACCTGAGCACACCTCGGTTAAAGAAAACATATACGCAGTCAGTAGTGACATATGTATGAGTAGAAATAAGCAAACCTACGTTAATTTAGAGCGCGTGGAAGAAATCAAAATAACGTTAGTGTACAGAGTAGCCAATCCGAAATTGTGTAGGTAATGGCAGGTGTTGAAAGTGGTGCTAATGCTAACCCATACATATGCTGGTACCTTAACGTCAGATGGTTGGGAGTTCTGCCTAACCCTCGCTTGGGAGGAGGTAGCGGGTGGTCGTCCTCGCCTTCGGATTTGGAGCCGGGGTCGGACTTGTCTGTGTCGGGCGGAGGCGGCGGAGGCGCCCGTTTCACGCTGCTTTGTGTATCTGGTTACCAAGGGAAGGAAAAGGACCAGTTAGTAACATTTACGTGCACATGCTCTCGGATATTTAGTGGGTAAGTAGGATTGATGGGTGGGATGGTGCTTGCAGCTGAGCTTGTATAAGCAAAACTGGCTGGATGATTAGTTAGTGGGTACGAAGTTGTGATGTTGCGTTAGTAGGACTTACCAACGGGGTCGCCGAGGGTCTTGCTGCGGTGCCGGAACGCGGGTTCGTCCGCTAGCGCCTCTTGGGGTGGCTCTTCGGCGTCCTGAGAGTTCTCACGTGAAAGGTCACCGACCTGCAATTTTATAGAAAATATTTATGAAATTATTTAAGTCTTATTATAATATTTCTTATGGTATAAAAATGTATAGTTACAGAGATATTCGCTTATTTTAAAACCCAGTGGAAAATCTTACCGCTACACTTTTCGACAAACTAATTTAAAAACATAATAAGATGTCCTCCTATAAGCTGGGATTTGGGCAATTTTAAAAATACAGAAACGTTTATTTCATTACCTCAATGTTGCCGGCGGATAACCGCTGCCCAGAAGTCTTGGGCTTTTTCGTCTTGCCAAGTGTTTGTGATCCCTGCATCACCTGAACCTATAAATTACACACTTTATATTATCTGATCAAACACTTTTCATTTAATTATTTATATTATCTATTTACTAAAAAAGCCCATCGAGGGTATAGGCGAAAATCATAGGAATCATGTTATAGGCGATGCGGCTAGCAACCCAACACTATTTTGATTCCATTTTCCACCTATACGCCCACAATGTCTTGCTAAACGTGGCCTGTAAGTCTTGTTACCTTAGGCTCTGTCTACCCCGTACGGGATAGACGTGATTTTTGTGCATCTATTTACTAGCTGTTGCCCGCGACTCCGTATGCGGATAATTCGCTTATCGCTATCCCAAACTATGCAATTTTCCGAGTTAAAACTATCCTATGTCCTTCCCCGGGACTCAATCTATCTGTATACCGAATTTCAACTAAACCGCTCCTGTGATTCAAACATGAATATTATAACAGACAGAGTGACTTTCGCATCACTACATAGTATAAAATAAAGTCGCTTTTTCTGTTCCCGTGTCCGTATGTATGCTTATATCTTCAAAACTACACAACGGATTTTGATGCGGTTTTTTTAATAGATAGAGAGATTCAAGAGGAAGGTTTGTATGTATAAAACATGCATAATATACCGTGCGAAGCCGGGGCGGGTCGCTAGTTTAAAATAATTCGTACCTGGTGCTTAGGGCGGTCGCGCTCGAGCGTGTGCGGCGCGCGCGGCGGCGTCGGCGCCATCCGCATCAGAGGCAGCGCCATGTTGCGCACTGACTCGCGGATGATCTGCCGGATGGTCTTCAGGAACGCGTTGCGGAAGTCGGCCGTGCTGTTGATGAAGCGACGTAGTTTTAGTTGGAAAACCCGTTTGAAAGGAGTTGCTATCTAGAAAATGTCGAATTCTTCGGCGTTACAAAAATCGACGCATAGATATGTCTATTAACCAAAACACAGGTATATCTGTATGGTTGTCCGTCGAAGCAACCTTGCTACTGATGTATGCTAATTACCTAATTGGTTTGTAATTGGTGCATGGATTATAACGCGTAATTTCGTATTTTAAAGAGTCGGAGAACATTTATGTGAACTTTGGCGCAGTAGTAGTTCCTAAGTAGCACGATTGTTTTTTCGACGGCCAACTAACCACAGTAGTGTCGATGTATTTTCACTTACGCCTAAAAAAATATAGATATGCTATCGGTACAATGTAGGGGTATTCATTTGTAGATAAAACTAAAAAAGTACCTAGTTGAGTAGAGGCAATTTGTAAAGATTTCTTGACCAAAATATTCAAACATCAATCCAACAAATCTATGGGAATATATTTTCTGCTGAATATATTGTAGTCATCAGGCCGGGTAGGGCGCAGACTATAAATTGTAAATTATACCCGGATATCGCATGAATTTACGGACGTCTCGAGCGTGTAAATTGCCAAAAGGGATGACGAAAAAAAGTTTGGTACCCGAAATGTTACAATTTTTCTTCGTGATGGTAATTTTTTCTCATCGGCTTTTCTTCTTTTATGACAAAAATGTGATGGTTTAATTCCTGTTAGAACCTGTTTTCAGCGATTAATGTGCCAATGCAAGGAATAAGTAATTAACTGTTAATATCTCTCGAGACAACGTGCAAGATACGCATAAATATCTTGTAACTTACCGTTTCACTAAGGTAAAAGGTAAAAAAATAAGTAAGGAAATGCTTTATTATACAAAAAATGATAATTTAAAATGTAAATGCGCGTTAGTTTCACCCCTGTTCAGATAAAAAAGAAAACCAATCAATTATGAATTGCATACCTTACAGGCATGGCAAGTCATGCCAATCCAACAGTAAAAACCATAGTTGAATCTTGACTTACCTATTAGAAAGAACGTAGACCTTCTCTGAACGACGTTGGAGTTGACTACGAAGATGGATGAGCTCCCATAGGAAATGACTGTCCATGTCTTTAGCCGAAGACGCTCGCACTTGCACCTCTGTCACCGGTATCAAAACCTGGTATCGAATTATTTCTACCTCATTCGAATTATTCTTCGAGGAAACACCCTGGAAAAAAAGTTGGCTAAAGATCGTTTTTTCTTATTCTACTTACAAAGTTTTCTAACATTTATGTGAAATAATTAAGTATTATAAAGTACTATACTGTACAAAGTCAACTGTGCATTTTACGTACCATTAACTTTTTCTTTTGTCTCAGTCTTTCTTTACAAAGGAAGACAACGGCTGATTTAAATACGAAGCACATAGCGTGCAATTCCAATCCTTTCTTTATTTTACCTAAAAAGTCTGAAATATTTAACCATTCTACACCCCCGTAATATAACAAATCACCTGAAAATAAAAAGGGTTAATTAGAATCGAGACCTACGTACTATATGCGTAAGTTAAATGAAAATATACAGACCAGGACTTAGATCTATTGGTTGCTTGCAAGACTTTTGGTGTTGCCTAAACAAGTGATCAAATATAGCACCATATTCTTCATGTATTCGTTGCATCTCATTGATGTGTTCAGCAACTTTCTCCATGCCTTTCAAAGCCTCTGAAATATTTAAATCAGATTCGTAAATAAGTATGTTGTCTGAAACATGTAAATGAGGAGGGAACTCGAGATACGGCGCCCTTACCCACTAAATGTAGATGTTCCTCGGAATTTGCATCAGTCAAATTTCTCAATTGCTGGAGCAGTAATGGATACTTAAGTATCCGTTGGATTGGTTTAATTAAGTACGACTCCAAAGTTGACGAATGTTGTTGTTTCGGATTCCTGGCAGCCAAGAATTCTTGTAACGCTTGATTGCCTTCATCTGTTTAATTAATGTTAATGGAGTTTAGATTTAATTATAGTACTTAAGTCACAATCTCAGCGTATTTAATAGAGGACGCGGATTTAAATTAATTGGTATTAGTTTGAGTGGCAAACTTACTTGGATGTAATACTTTTTGAGCTTTACTGTGACTGGCGCAGAATGAGCTGTATAATTTGAAGTGATTAACGTAGCAAAGAAAAGCATTTCCGACTGCAAATAAGATATTCTGAAACAAACACATTTTAGTTTGATTAAATCCATTCAAAACTCATCCCTGTAGTGGTTAATGAAGTACATATTTGAAAATTAGTATGGGTTAGATTGAGCGCAGCACTAACCTTAAATTGGTTCGAAAATTCAAAGTGATGGAAGTTGGGTTCCGATTCAAGCGCTTCCTCTAAGTTTTGCAGAAATTGCCGCTGAAACGTTACAATTTCCTGGATGTTCCCGAACAGAGCGTTGATCTCGGCATTCGATAAAAAAGTCTCCCTCTTCAGTGGTTCCAGGTAATTCTCTAATAAATTATTCAGGTGCTGGAAGCAAGAAAGCTCCATGATAAACCTTTGTTTAAGCGTAAACTAAGCAGTTAATTAATAAATTTTATGGGTTCAGGCAACATTTTAATAGAAGATTTGTAGTTAAATGACGCGCAGGTGCGACAGGCTTTGCCAAGTTTTAATACGTTTTGTAAATCCATTAAAACTTTTCGGCTTAATGAATATTTATGTCAGCAAACACAAGTTTATCACGATTTAAATTCATCAGTGGGTACCGTGATGCATGTATGTAGACAATATTGTGGAACTCGTTAGCAATATGCATACTTATAAGTTAGAGCATCACAGGCGAATACCAATGCGCGGCGTTGAACGAGTATCGGCCCGCTGCGCGGAGATAACAAGTGGCAGCGGTATTCAAAGTTAACAACTTCCAACTGAATTTGCGCGGAAATGTCGCCAAGTTGTTGATTGAGGGGATACTTTTATGAAACTGCTTATAGTACACGGCGAAGATTTAATATAAACTTTGGTTACTCTATTATAGACGACCTGTGAATTGACGTTGCGTGGTACCTATTTACATATTTATTCCACTTTAAACGATCTCACAGCCAAATTATTACCAAATTCAAGTTACCTAATCCATGCATCTTATGGATACGTTTCGATTATTATTTCAATAATAAAGCACATAAGACTAAACTGAACGAACAAATAAATCTCAGTGCGACACTCCTTACAAACTTTTACAGTATTTTTAGTCGAAGCTAATAAAACGTTGGTCTTTTATTCCGAGCAGAGAGCCGACCCAGAGGCTTTACATTCATAATTATTCTTTTAGCCAACTGGTAGCCAATCAAACCCTTTGTGCGGGATCTGTGGCCCTTATTTAAACTAGCGATCCGCAGCCATTGTTCGTTCGCCGGCGCATGGCGGAGATCACTGCTCAAAGTGCTCATGTGTCATTGTTAGCATATTCATGTACCTAAGTCTTGTTAAAACAAAGCTTCGCTCGGAAGCAAAATAATGGGGATGAATATGATAATACTTATTAGTCTGCGGGGATGAAATCTCGTTTTTGTGCATACTACGGTAACGCCATTGCATTTGAGCAAGCATTTTACTCGCATATATAATTAAGTATGACAATATTTACTCTCACAATTTATTTTACACAAGCTGCTGTATATGTTAAATAAAATACGAGTATGCATATTTGCCACGCATCCATAATTTGCGTGAAACTGGTAAAATCTCATTTAAGTCCCGCAATTATGCATAGTTAATAATTTATCTACTTAGGTAATAAAAAATGATCACACATATTTATACCAAATTTCCAGGCAATCCGACCACTAGAAGTGGCCAAATAATCATTTGATAATTTTGACGCTTACACAAAGAAAAGTGCAAGTTAAAATAAATAAAAGCATTTAAAACGGTATTTTTTTTTACCTTGACATAAGCTCGCTCAGTGTCGACGAGTTCAGACAGCACTTTCCTCAGTTTGTCGGCATCGGAGAGATGTCGCGACGGAGTCCCGGCGGCAGCACTGGCAACACTGCCGGTAGGGCTCCCGCGTCGAGTCTCCGCCGGCGAACGGCACCAGCCCGTCACTTGCTCCGCGCTCTGACGACCACGCGGACACTTCTATTTAATGCCCACCGAGTTAGATCTTCGTTCCTGATGTGACTGAGACCATTCCACGAGACGACATCGAATGCGCGCAACATACATGCGAGTACGGTCACGAGTGAAGTCTTTTACCAACGATAGTTATGGATGTAGTTAGTCTATGGTGCTAAAATTTGATTGAGGTTTAATGAATGTTTTTGACTTTTAAAACAAAAGAAAAAACCGTATGTAATTGACTCAAAAGAAAGTAGGGGCCACTTAAGTTTCATCGTTCATCGGTACAAGAAAGTAGGTACTTAAGTATCTTTACTGTTTTAGCCTGTATATTTTTATTTCACTCAAGCGGTCCCTATTTCTTGAGTAGGTAGTATAATTCAAAAACACTTACAGCGAATGGTAATCGGCAACCATAAAGCGTAAAAGAATAAGCCAGCAAGTAACAATATGCGACGTATAAACATAAACGATAAACATTGTGAATTATTAAGATGATAAAAGACTTCAGATCGCGAGCGTACAAGTGCCTGCGTGCGTTCATTGGTTTCATAAAACGTGCTGTGTGGTTGATGCGTATAACAAGGTAGGCCAAATTGTATCCCATCCCATTTTCCGGACGATTATTATTTTCGAGGGAGACATTAGGACATTACCATGCAGGTGCCGTAACGCAATAAAACGGGGAAATACTCCGGGAGATAAAGATAATTGAATTGCGAATCAAGTCACACGAGGTGGATTGCAGGGGCGGCGGACTTATATTTATATGTTATACCTTGAGTAGGTTTTCGATCTCAAAGGAGTTTGTCCGGGAGCTGACTTTGGGCGGGCCAGAAATGCCGTCGTGACCGTCCGCGTCCGGGCTGTATAGCTCCTTGCCTGCACCAAACAGAAAGCAAAACATTCAATATACAACGCGGCTTCTAATTATTCAGGAATATTTTAGTAGTTTGGGTTGGTTTGATTCACAATTAGGTAACCCCCCCAAATCAGCCCTTTACGCTGGACACTTTGAACATCAACCAGTTCTAAAAAAAATGGATTCCCGTGCTCTGCACCGTAACACAGAGACATGTCAATCAAGCCCTCCAGGTTGGCTTGGCAGCGGTGGACACCAACTTAGCATCAGGTAACACTTGCTTGTTTGCCTTCCTTGTTATAAAAAACCATCCATGAAAACTAGTTTGTTGCACTAGGTACTTACTCCCTTATTCATAAACGCTCTATAGGCTTCTGCTAACTTAGCAATCGTTTGTCGTTATCTGTGAAAGGTAAATGTCAAAGTGACAGATAATGAAAACGATTGCTAAGTTAGCAGAAGCCTAAGATGAATAAGGAGGATAATCAATAAGCTTCATTACCAATTTACATCAAAATAAGTTTATATAAATAACACCTTGTAATATTTTGTCAGTATTCATCGTACTAACGACGAGTTGCAAAATACAATTCCTCCAACTAAGGCTTGCACAAAGCGTTCCGTTTTGCAACAACCTATAGTATGTTCCACACTAAAGTGATATTTTCAATATGCAGCCTTTAAAGATTTCAATATCATCGTCGGAAATTACATGGTTCGCGGTGAAACTTTTATGCACAGAGCAAGAAGTAACACAATGAGTTTTGGTCGAGGCGAGTCAACACGGGGGCAAACAGCTCGAGGTAGGGTCGCGGCCTTTATTTGTCGTCGGCAAGATGGCCGTGCTGTTTTAAAATACGCATTGGCGAAGTTTTAAGAAAATTTTAATAGTTTTTAAAATTAAAAAAAACACCTTTATTCGGGTATTTTGTGTGTCGCGTGGTTCTCATCTTCAAACTAACAGTGAGAAACCGGAATCCACCACCAGAATCGTTATCATTTCATATCACTAGAGTCTAGGATACAATAATACATTAACATTTTCATAGAGTGAAAGGTTTTTCAAAAACATATATACTACAGATTCGTATACATTACCTATAGATATACTCGTAATCAATAAAAGGGGTTTCAATGTGTTTTTTTTAATAATCCGTTATTTTAAACCATTTAACTTCTGGGATCCGCTTTAATAGCTTAAAATCGAGCTAAGTGATTAAAGATTAATTATAGGCTTTTACTAAAAAGCTGAATTTTCATTATAAAATGTAACAGAATTATCCTGGGCATGAAATGGGCGCAAGCCGAATAACTTCAGATTACCTGTTTACACATTTATCTTAATTTATTATCCCGAAATACCATTCTATCCCAAAGTCGCCGGCCAGCCTGCAACCCTAATTGCGTAAGTCTACCTTAATGAAAATAAGCTTCCGCTTTTAAAATACATGGCCAGTTTTTGTTTTTATTATTATGTGACTTGCTAATTATTAATTATACTCCTAATGTAACAAAATTTAGGTTTAATTACGAACGCTGTATGTTTACGCTACAGAATTTTTTTCATTATCAGTAAAAATGAATAACAAACAAGGAATAAAAACCAAAGACTCTGCCCTATATTAGAACATAATTTCACGCGGGAATACAACGAGACGAAAGAAAAATGAAGCAATCAGAAGTTGAGAAAAGCGTCGCGAAAATTATAAATGAAAGGCTTTTTTTGCTTCACGTAGGTATTGAATACGCATCATTAGAAGGGAGCAAAACAGAAGAGTGAGGGTCTAAATTGTCTCGTTAGGCTTAAATGTCATAATAAATAACGTTGTGCGGCCGAGAACGCGCATTGTTCGCTCCTGCTCGGGCTGCGCCGCGGCGCTCGCGCCAATATACGGCAGAATAGACGTCATAAAACAAACAACAACTACGACACGAGTCAATACGGAGACATAATGAACGCGCACGGTATATCATTGTCGACGTTTCAAGAGCGCAGAAATTTCGGATCGCTAGCTTTAAATAATGACCTGCACGTTACACCCGCTGGCCAAAGATAAAAAAGGCTTCGGAAATATTTGCCAGTATTTATTATGTGGAGAAAAAGTCGGTCCCGTTCATTTGAATGGAATTCACAAGCCGACTACACAAAGTGCCTTATAAATATTGGAGAATTAAAAGAAAGCTGGCTCTGTACACGAAATATAGGCCAAGGTTGATTATAATTCATGCAGCGAGGGCTCCGTTTTTCTCTTTCACGTTTTTCTGTGAATGATTTTGAGAGGGTTGAAACTCCGTATGAATTAGAGCAAAAAACATGTTTTGTAAAACGCAGACAGGAAAATACGAGCAGTCTTTCAAACTTTAACTAATTGCGAGACCATTTCCAATAATATTAAGCATCGTTCGTAGAGCAGCACAGTTATCAAACGTAAGGAGTGTGTTTAATACCGAATTAAGTAAATATACGGCGGTGGTATCCGATTGCGAGGCTTGATAGCAAGCGCGTGTGTGCTGATCGTAAAAGCCACGTATTATAACGAAGCATCCACCACACAATCTTGATACGAATATGTATATAGAGAGATGAAATCAATAATCGTCGTAGCGGCAAAACGTGATTTTGTAATAAGCGATGCACAAAATATTACTGGCTGACAGCCACAATACCCTGTCAGGGAAGGTCGCAGATCGGGAGTGATGCCAAGTGTTACATAGGCATGAAGATTGAAGAGTTTCTTGTTAAGCGGCAACCGCAATACAAAATGAATGATGACTCCAATCCAAGCGGGGAAGGAAATGAAGTCCATATTTTTACCTCCCGAGATTATTGGCGAGATGCTGCGGATGTTTGTTATGATAAGTTTAAAAGTAATGGTTCACGATATTACTTTTTATTTTATGCTTCGATTCTCAAATAACTGAAGCGCATGAAGTTATTTTAAACAAGATACAACTGGATACGTGATATTCTAATAGTTAATTATCAAGTTACCTGTTTATACAATGAACCTACCTCTATTGAGGGTGAAGTTAATGATTGATCGCTTTGTGTATCTTCCTCCGGATCTCATGAACAATAACGATGTTTGGTCGTATAACGCTGACATAAAAGCTCTACATGGTCACAAGTTCCGGAGTATCTATATCGAGAAATAAAGCGGACGAGGCAACAGCAATAATTTGCAAGTTGTATTGATTCGGAATCCATTGTCCTAGAATGGTTGATTTGTTCGAAGAGGGATCCGTACATGCGACAGCGACACGACAATACGCCCGGGACTAGCTTGCGGTTTGTCTCTAGCAAAAGGAATTTCACATTTTAGTAGTGTGAGGTGTGAATATAACTCTGTATGCGCGAGTGCACAAATACGCGATAATGGCGTCACTTTGCGTTGCTCTAAAGGGATACATTGTTATCTTTTTTCATGACGCATTTCTACTAGCGAGTAGCGTAACACTAAAGCTAGATAACTGTTACTGTTAGTCCAGTTATGTAGCTCGATTGTGAAAATAAGTGGGATTTGATAAATTCCGCCAGCAAAAGTTCCCGGTTGAAACAAAAGTGGAAATTATTTTTTATGAGTGACCAGTTTTGGGGCAGCAAATAAGACGGCGAGCGGTCGCGGTCAGGCCTTTACCCTTACTGAATTAGGCATAATTGGAAAGGTGTTTGCGGGGACGAGGAATCTGCTCAAATTTGTACCTCGTATAATGGAATCTTAGTAGGGCCGCCCTTTGGGAAATCTTCTGTTAAATGGAAGATTAGTAAAATATTTCAGTGATTTTTTATTAATTATGATCTAGATTTGATATTAGCGTCACTAATCTAACGATTAAAACTTCTAGCGTAATAGTAATGGCTATAGCAATTAAGGGAAACTGTTTTGGTGTGTAGGAAGCACTTTTTAATGGGAGAAACTCCAAATAGTGTTTTCGAGTATAAAGTTGTTAGCTGTCGGGTGTATATGTATTATACAACCTGCTATACCCTCATTTTATAGATTAAACTTTATCTTTATTCATTTACATGTAAAATTTGTAGTAGGTACTTATAATCAAACTTGTAATACATTTAAATGAAATTTTAATATCTCAATGAAGGGTAAAACATTAGGACCTCTTACGAAGAACATTGAACTTGATTTTCACTTAATCCTTTGTTATTTTAGGCATTGTTTCTCTTTCTAACATTAATTCATTAAAAGTTTTTGCCTTTTAATCTTAATGTTCGCTTTACACTCGAGTATTCCAAAAGCGGGTAAGAACGCAAGGTCAACAATGGAATCATAAATGCCTACCCTATTTAAGTTTGTTTAACCCTTTGGATTGCTCGCAGACAAAAAGGTCTGTAATAAAATGATCGTATCTGAAGTCGTAATTTAAATCGCCTTCGCTTTAAAGGTCCGGTTTGGTTTAACTTTTATGGGTTTGACGTGAATATCGCTTGCATAACATGAGGAACATTTCATTTTATGGCATGAATGTTACAAATCGTAATAAATGGGCTACGAAACCATTTTGATCAACAGGCTTAGCTAGGATTCCATGTATTGAATAATGATAATAAAACTAGAAGAACAACTAACAAAATAAAATAAATATAGGTATTTAATCAAAAGAAACTACTACTACTCGATAGTAACTGTCTAAAATTTAGGCAGAGAAATTGATTACAAGGTCTAGATATAAATCCCTTCGACCATAGGCAGCGTCAGTTCCGTCTTTGATGATGAATCGCACGCATCCGTACCCAATATACAGTGTTTGCGTTAAATATTGTTCGAGCATCTTGTTTACTGTAGTGGTCTAGTTACGTTACTACAACCTGCAATATTCGTAGCAACGGTCTAGTTACGTAACTGCAACCTGCAATATTCGTAGCGCCTGCGTGCGGTTGTGCGGTTGATTGACTCACTTCCCACAGTGCTACGGCGCAGGAATACTATCTAGGAGATGCTACGCTTGACTTCGTGGACACTGTCGTAGCATCTGCTACGCCGGACCGCAAGTAACTGATGCATACTTGGTTGTAATTAGATGTATTTTCGACGGTACATAGACCACGATTTCCTTTGATGAAGTCCCGATATTTAGACGCAATTGCATCTTTACCGCAGGTAAACTAAGAAATTGCGAATGGAACGTCTAAAATGAATTGTGAATTATTTAAAACTGTCATTTGTAATATTTGTAATGAGCCAAATCTGCACATTTTATCAAATGTTGAAATTATTGGTTTGATTACAAGTAAAACCCTAAACCCTACCAAAGATTTCTTACAGAGGAATAAAATTAAATTATGGTGACAATTGTCTTCTCCTTGCATTTCTTTTACAGTGAGTTACAGGGAAAGGGGACCACCTCAGTATGGTTACCGCTATTACGGGAGATGGGGGGAGGGGGGTGACCCTTCTCTGCAGCTGACTGCACTAACTCCATTTCAATCACTGTTCGGCACATCAGTACCTAGTGCGGCGTATAGGCTGAAGAAGGCCAAAACATTGGCCAATCTGTGTTTGAAATAAAAACAAATGAAAATACTCACTCCAAGCAGGCGCAGGCACGATGAGTCCGGATATCATGTCGTCGGAGATGACAGGCGGGTCTGTAGGCGGCGGCGGGCACACGAGAGAGTCGATTATGTCGTCTGTGGCCGCTCGCATCATGCCTGCCAGCTCCGGCGGCTCCGTGCGGGATGACCTGCCAGTGCCATTGTTTTATCAACAGGAAAGAAAAAAAAACTCATACTCTGTACACAAATGAATTGAGAGACATGTGAGAGGCGTGGGGAGCAAAGGAAGACAGAAGGGATTAACATGAGTGACCTCCCAACGTCTAACTTACCCGCGCGATCAATTGGGATTGTTCATTTTTTTAAGCTGTGCTTTTAACACCTTTATTTGATATAATTGACTATTTCAAGCAACTAATTTGAATATTATCGGATAAATGATGGTTTTCCTCGAAATGGTTTTCGAATTGGAGCATACTAAAAAAAAATGAACAATGCCAAATTACTTGTGCGGTTATTTCGCTGTCGAGTTATAATCCTTTCGTATATGGTATCGGATAACTTTTTCGCACCGGTGCCTCAAATACTTTACTTCAAGCAGTAAAATGATCCACAAGTTTTCAATGTCTTGACCGTACGCGCCGCAAATGTGATTAAAACGGGGCAAGCTAGCGATTAGAATTGTACCTCGCGAAAAACCCTTGTCTATAACCCACGCGCTTTGGAGTTGTTCGGAAATTACGTGTGAAATTGAATTTGGTATTATTTACGCCAATATCCTCGGCCACAATGTTCGAGCCTAATTTAATATTAAACCCAAAACTTCGGAAACACGTACAAGTTATGTACTGGTTAAAAAAGGATAAGTTTGCCATCTTAATTCCAAAATGTTTAAGTTTGATTTTATGTAGAAAAGGCTTGTGTTTGACCATAGTCACGCCTGATGTTACTATCAAAGACGGGGCCTAAGTTGAAGAAAATCGTTGTGAGATATATACACTCGTTTATTTGCGTTGACTCCATTAAAGCAACAAAATAATGTACTGCAAAGTAGGCACTGTACTTATAAAGTGCTTTGTTCGTTATTATCACATGTGTCACTACAAGACACCGCGAGATGACTTGCAACTCAACTCGAATATTAGTTTACCAACATCACTTAAGATAAACGTAGCGTAATTCATTGAAATAACAATTAACAGTCTCAAAGCGACGTAGAAATGAGACGTACCGTCTTGAATTTACCCCGTTATTATTCAACTCACTTGACAGTAAACTATTTATCACACTTTGCCTATTGTGCTAGAACTCGTACTATAATTTATTCCGGTACTATGTTTCCTCAGTCAGTGTGATAAATAAAAATGGGGAGCGATTTGACATCGTTGATTTATAGCGTTGATTTTGGTGAGATAAATCACTATTGAGGACCTCTTTTGTTGCTAAATTATTCCATCTAATTTGTAGCGAAAAATTAAAACGAATTTCGATTTTGGCTAGCATTACTTATAGAAATTTTAAAAAGACGGAATGGACATAAAAGTTACGCAAGCAAAGCAACAATGACAACGGTGACTTAAAATGCTGCAAAATACTTCGAGAGAACACAAACTTAATGATTTATAGCACAGCACGTTCAACAGTACAACAAAAGGGGCCGTCTTAAAACCGGAACGGCTTTATTATATAACGATAAGATAGAGCTCACAACAATAACATCAAGTCGCGCGCGCTTATTTCAAGATGACATTTGCTGGGAAACATTAGTTACGTTGGCAATTCAGGCGGCGAAAGCCTCAATTGCAGGAGCTCACAAAGGCGACGTGTAACGTGTTAAGGGGGCGCAAGTAAGTATACTAAAATAGAAGGGACAAAACTCGCCAAGCACTGCAACCCATCGCTGCCATCGTCACAATAGAGCGTCAAAGCGGGAGACTGGGATAAAAAATTGTCAAGTACAACTAAGATTTCAAATGGAGGGTCCTACACTAATTTCTTTTGTGGTTGCCTTTATCGTTAAGGAAACGATACAAAGAGCAGCTACGACAGATATAGTTGGATTACATATTTTTGTTGACATGTCTAACTATCTGCTAACGGCGCCGCCCCGCTTGCGAAATATCATTTCGATGGATCGTAAACTTTTAATGTTGAAAGTCTGTAAGGAACGTTAAGAACTTACACGGATTTATAGCAGTTACCGCGAAACCCTTAAACGCAGCGATTGGGAGTAGGGCGATTGTTTTATAACCGGTGTGATGTTATGGACGGAGGGCGCGAGGCAGGGCTGCGAGGCTGTATGTAGGTCGCAACGAGCGCTTCAGTAAACTTGTCGCGGCCGCGAAAGGTCAGGTGTATGAGGGCGGGAAATGCCGATGAACAGCCTTCCACCCTGCCCCGACTCACCCTGCGCCGCCGACGCTGCGTCACACTTTAACTTCCGCTTTATTATCCTCGCGACCGGCTTCCTATTCCACCAGCACAGTTTAAATATAAAGCCTTTTCTCGCGCAATTCATATTTTGAAGAGGTTTCTTCCGTCCCGACGAGGGAGGCAATTTTTGTCTATTTGTAAGGTTGCAAAATGCAATTTGCATTCACAGGAAATGATGAACTCTAAGAAGTGGTTTCTCATAACAAAATTAATCCATCGTATTTAGTATAAAAACAAAAACGTTATTCAGAGTTTTAATTAAATTCTGATCATTCCATTTGGCTGAAACAATTTCGTTCAATGCAGCGTTTTTAATTTCGACGGAACGTGATGCGCGTTTCTGATTAATGGAGTGTAACTCGACAACGAGCATACGGCGGCGTGAAAATCAAAAAGTAAATGGTTCCGTATTCACACAGCGCCAACATACCTCATCATCATGACGAGCGAGAGTTCCTCTTGCAACACGCTTTCCAGGTACATCATATCTAGGTCAGATACTATCGCTCCGTTGATCACCATTATCTCGTCGCCTTTGATAATACCTGACACAAGATGGGTTTTATAAACTGCACATTTTATTTTTAAACTTACCAAGGATGCGCTGATATCGACATAGAAGCGGGGATAATATTAAATTGGATGAGAAGCTCATTCAGTTAGCCTAGATATTTCTGCAGCATAAAACCTTGTACTCTTTTAGTTCACAGAATTAAATGACTTACGTCTTTAAGTTCAACATTGAATATCGTAACCAGGGCACATTCTTTTTGTATATATAAGTGGGTGATCTTATTTTGTGGCAATCTGTTACAATCCTTACTAATATTATAAATGCGAAAGTAACTCTGTCTGTCTGTCTGTCTGTCTGTCTGTCTGTTACCTTTTCACGCTTAAACCGCTGGGCCGATTTAGTTGAAATTTGGTATATAGATGTAAAGAAAAATATATTTCTCTTTAATTTAAGTATTCCCGCGCATCGAGCACCGTCGTGCTAGATGTAGATGGCGACCTTTGTCGTGATTCTCTTTACTGTATAATCTGTGGTTGTGTTGCGATATTATCTCTGGAGCATTGAAGTAACTGTCATGTCATGTCAATGTAAACAAATTATTAAAATATTAATATTGGATAGAAGGATTACCGTAATTGTGATTTTGGAATCGACATTGCGATTAATAACATTAAATGTCGTTTCTTTTCTTACAGGTAAAGTTTTGTTACTAAACATATTCATTGTGAATCATACCCACATGTAAAATTACTACAATAAATCTTTTCTTACAGAGAAACTCAATTATGTTTTGATTGACTGTGTCTTCTAAATCACTACGAAACGATATCTTATAAAACGACATTTATTGTCAAAAGAAGAAATGGAGAAACTGAAATTTACGTTTCAAGTAAAACCAACAGCGGACGGAAAATCTAACTATACTGCCATAACCTCAATAACTACACAAGATGATAAAATTTTCTTGATTCCTGAGGAGTATCAATCAGCATCGTTCCATAACCATATTCAAAGCTCTAAAACTTATATTACAGTGAAAAATACATTGAAAAAAAGACACCAAACTAGAAGTGTATGGATAAAAACTACGGAGGGTATGTTACAGACATACTTTGACGAAGATGGTAACATGATTTTTAAGGAACAATTCCTTGAGGAAATTACCCAAGAACAACTGGCTGTCAGCAAATATAAGAATCCGGAGGATCCGGTAGTGAAAATTTTGGAAAAATTAATTGAAGGTCAACAAAACAAAGAAAACCAAAGTATTAAAAAGCTTGCCGACCGGTTTGTAATTGAAAAATTTGACGGAAAAAATATCAGTGCATGTTATTGGATGGGTGTATTTGAAAAAGAATGTGCAAGGTTTGATATAGTTGAAGACGAACACAAAATTGAAATCTTCAGACTATTTCTAGAGAAAACTTGTACTGATTGGTATTCCTCCATGATGATAAAGCTTAGTTTACAATCAGAGTGGTCAGAATGGAAATCAAACTTTTTGCAAACCTTTGCTGGTAAAGGTTGGTCTACAAGCAAATATGCATTATCCTTCAAGTATCAATCAGGATCATTATTAGAATATGCCATTAAAAAAGAAAAACTTCTCCTAGAGGTAAGAAAAACAATTGATGAAGGGACCTTGATTGACATAATTGCTGCCGGCTTGCCTGATTTCATAACAGACAGAATAAACAAAGAGGAAATTGCACATACAAAAGATTTATTTAATGGACTTGGAAAGTTGGAACATTTGGTTATTAAGAAGAAATTTATAAAAAAAAAGGATGATTATAAGCCAATGAAAGGAAAATGTAGCATTTGCGAAAGCTTAAATAAAGGTGTGCGCTACCATTCGGAAGATACCTGTTGGTTCAAAACGAAAATAAATAATGAAAAAGAGAAAAAACAAATAAAGTATGTTAACAACTCGGAATTGGAATGTGAACTGCAATGCGAAGATCCAAAAAACTAATAGTCCCGCCATTAATTAAAGTAAAATTAGTATTGAATAAAAATGTTCAAGTATTTGGAATCTATGACTCAGGATCTAACGTGTCCTTGATTAGTTCAAGATTGTTGAAGATACACAATAAGGAATTGAGTTATTCCAACAATACTAATCTAAAAACAATTAATGGCGTCAAAAAGGCAAAAGGCATAGTCACACTTGATATAACAATTTTTAATGTTGAGAAAAGAATGAAAGTATTTGTAATCGACGAGGACAATTTCGATTACGACTTTTTAATTGGGCTTGATTGCATAAAAGAGTTTCAATTAACTCAAAACGAAAACTTAGAAATCAATCAGAAATATCCTACACAACGAAGTGAAATAGTTTCTAAGGAAACAAATAAATCAAATACAGATATTTCTAAGGAAATAAAATCTGATAATTCAATAAACTTCAACAAACACTTCAGTGAAGAAAACTTCCATATTTGTATAAATCATCTAGATTTTCAAGAACAGGCAGTGATTGATGACTTGATATTAGACAATAAATCAATATTTGCAAAAGACAAATATGACATTGGAACTGTAACGGATTATGAAGCACATATTGATCTGCTAGTAGAAAAATACTGTTGTAAAAGGCCATATCGTTGCACAATTGAAGACAAAAAGGAGATTGAAAATCAGATTGAAAAATTATTAAAAAAAAAGATAATAGAAGAATCATATAGTCCGTTTGCAGCACCAGTTACATTAGCTTATAAAAGAGAGGAAAATAAAAAATCAAGATTGTGCATAGATTTTCGAGACCTGAATAAAATTGTGGTCCCCCAATCACAGCCATTCCCTCTCATTGAGGACCTAATAGTAAAGACAAGAGATTGTAAGTATTTCTCAACTCTGGACCTAAATTCAGCATTTTGGTCAATACCTCTACGTGTCACAGATAGACACAAAACTGCATTCGTCACGCAAGAAGGCCATTTTCAATGGACATGTTTACCATTTGGGTTAAAAACCTCTCCGGCGATATTTCAGAGAATAATGTGCAACATAATACGGAAACACAAGCTCGCAGAGTTCGCAGTATGTTATATTGATGATATCTTATTATTCTCAAAATCATTCACAGATCATGTCAAGCACTTAAAACAGCTATTTGAAGCAATCAAAATTGAAGGCTTTAGACTAAAATTCTCCAAGTGCACCCTTGCAGCTGACTCAGTTAAGTATCTCGGTCATATAATACAAAATAATTCAGTAAGACCTCTGAAAGACAACTTAATATCAATAAAGGACTTCCCAACTCCAAAAACCCCAAAAAATGTGAGGCAATTTTTAGGAAAAATAAATTTCTATCACAAATATGTGCCAAAAGTAGCAATAAAATTGGAACCATTGCATAACCTTTTAAGAAAAGGACAAACCTTCAATTGGACTAAGGCATGCCAAGAATCTTTTGATGAAATGAAGCAAATATTATGTTCTCAACCAATATTGGCCATTTTTGATCCAAACTTGCCTATTCACATATACACAGATGCCAGTATACTAGGAGTAGGAGCAGTCCTAAAACAGCCACAAGAAAATAATGAAGAAAAACCAGTAGCATACTTCTCAAAGAAATTGAATGAAGTTCAAAAAAAGAAGAAAGCCATTTATTTGGAATGCCTAGCAATCAAAGAATGTGTGAAGTATTGGCAACATTTATTAATAGGTAGAAAATTTACTGTCTTCTCAGATCACAAGCCATTGGAGAATATGAATATAAAATCAAGAACAGATGAAGAATTAGGAGATCTAACATACTATCTCTCCCAATATGATTTCCAAATTAAATATTCTCCAGGAAGATACAACATTGAAGCCGATTGCCTAAGCAGGAACCCAGTCCTAGAGCCAAATGAAAACCAGGATGAACAATTAAAAGTAGTCAACATAATAAAACTAGAAGACATCACAAGAGATCAAGTTAAAAATGAAAATATACAATGCAAAAAGGGCGAATTAATATCGAAAAACAATGTTTACTACAAAAAAGTAAAGGAAAAGGAAAAAATTATCCTATCGGAAAAATTCAGTATAGAGTTCATCAAAAAGGTACACACAGAATTAGGTCATATAGGAATGAATCAAATGCAAAGAATGATCAGCTCATTATATACAGCAAAAAACATGACAAAGAACATAAAAAGGATATGTGAAAGCTGCATAATATGTATAAGGAACAAAACAAGAGGACAAAATAAATACGGATTGATGTCCCACTTGGGTCCCGCTACAAAACCATTTCAGATATGTTCCATTGATACCATTGGAGGCTTTGGAGGGTCAAGGTCAACAAAAAGATACTTGCACCTACTATCAGATCACTTCACTAGGTACGCATACATTGTGACATCAAGTACGCAAAATGCTAATGATTTCATAAAATTAGTGAAGAGCTGTACAGAAACGGAGGAAATCGGCATGATTCTCTCGGACCAATATCCAGGCATCAATTCTAGAGAATTCAAAAAGTTTTTGGATGAAAAGAATATACCAATAATTTTTACAGCAGTGAATTCAGCCTTCTCAAATGGTTTAAACGAAAGACTAAATCAAACTTTGGTCAATAAAATCAGGTGTAAAATTAATGAAACTGACACTAAAATAGCGTGGACAACTATAGCACGAGACTGTGTAAAAAACTACAATGAAACGGAGCACACTGTTACTGGATATGCTCCCAAGTACTTACTAAATGGCACAGATGTTACGATTTTGCCAAACGAACTAAAATATAGAAGGACCGAGTATGACTTGACCCGTGACAGAGAAAAAGCCCTGAAGAATACAATCAGATCACATGATTATAACAAGACAATATACGATCACAATAGAAAACATATGGACTTCAAAGTTGGTGATAGCGTCTTTGTAGACAACGGAAACAAGTTGAATAGGAAAAAACTCGACGAATTGAGAATCGGACCGTACAAAATTGAGGAAAGAATATCAAACTCGATTTACAAGATAAATACTGGCCATAGAAAATCTGAGTCAAATTTATTCCACATATCGAAACTAACTCCAGCCCCTGCGCTTGAAAAACCTTGACGACGTATGCTTTATCTTCCCTGGGTGGGGGGATGTAAAGAAAAATATATTTCTCTTTAATTTAAGTATTCCCGCGCATCGAGCACCGTCGTGCTAGATGTAGATGGCGACCTTTGTCGTGATTCTCTTTACTGTATAATCTGTGGTTGTGTTGCGATATTATCTCTGGAGCATTGAAGTAACTGTCATGTCATGTCAATGTAAACAAATTATTAAAATATTAATATTGGATAGAAGGATTACCGTAATTGTGATTTTGGAATCGACATTGCGATTAATAACATTAAATGTCGTTTCTTTTCTTACAGGTAAAGTTTTGTTACTAAACATATTCATTGTGAATCATACCCACATGTAAAATTACTACAATAAATCTTTTCTTACAGAGAAACTCAATTATGTTTTGATTGACTGTGTCTTCTAAATCACTACGAAACGATATCTTATATAGATAGTTTGAGTCCCGGGAAAGGACATAGGATAGTTTTTATCCCGGAAAATTGCATTGTTTCCGCGGGATAGCACAGCCCAAACCACTGGAATTTTTCAAATTTAAGGCGGAACAAAGTTCGCCGGGTCAGCTAGTGTTTTTATAATTTTGAAAGGATTACAAAGACTGACCGTTTTGCATGGCGACGCTCTTGTCCTCGACGCGACTGACGTAACAGCATAGTTCGTCCTGGCGTTCCGCGTTCTCGATCAACTCGGCCTCCACGCTGAAGCCCCACATCTGCTCCAGGGTATTCCTTTGAAGCTCCACTTGGTACAGAATCTTCGCACACACCTCCACCACTTCATGAGTATGCAGCTACATCAAAAATGGGAATTATTTTAAATTTGTGACCACTTTAAAATTGAAGACTGAGTGAAAAGTATTTTGAAAAGTCACTAGAATAATAATGGCCTTGGCTACTCGATGAAATTAAACCTTGTACTAAAATTTCAAATTCTTTGTCTCAATAGTTTGGATTTGGGGTATTTCAGTTATTTAATCGGTTTCGTCTATACACAACAAAATATCTACATTTCAGTTTTGAGTTGAGAATTGTATAAATTCACTTGAAATAATTAGAGCAAACCTCAATAATATGAGTGTGAGCGCAGGTGTGAAAGTTAGATAATACTTATATGATCTACCAAATAATATGAATGAACTTGTCTTTTGTTTGTAAAGCATAGGACAGGAAGTTTCAAAACTAAATACGTGATCCTTGGGGCTGCTTGTTTCAAAACTTGTTTCGTATTGTTTGAGTTTAGAACAAACATATTTGATTTGCCTATACGCACAATAGACGGGAAAGGGAAAGGGACGTCAAAATTAACGTGAACTATAAAAGATAATTAAGACTTATCCAATCATAAAATAAATATAATAAAAGGCCGCATCGTTCGGTCCGAATGGGCCCGGCTCGAGTATCTGCGAAGTAGCTACTAAATGGGCAGACCATAAAGATGGGAGCCGGTGACAGCCAGCGGCAGTGAAATGTGAATGTAGGATAAAGTCATGATTACATAGGAGATAAAGTGACTGGCGTGACGCACGCAAGGCCAAAAGAAAATTGATGTTAGGGATTTTAGTCCCGGCTCGAGACGAATAGGTGAACCGTATTCACTCCTGTACACTACGGGGCACCGAGATCAGTCAGCTGAAAATATATGAAAAAGTTGATACCCGTGTCTAAAGGTCACTGAATACGGAGTATTGTGTGAGGAATATTCTTTATATTAATCTTTATTGTGCAAAATCTATTTCATTCGGGCTTTGTGAAGTTACGCTTGATGTTAAATCAAAGAAACGTAATTATTCGTGCAAACAAATCTGCCTTTGAACTTTTTCCTTCTAATATATTTTTTAATCTTTCGACTGAGTACGTTCAAAACACTATTTAACTATTAATTCAAACGGCCATTGCGGTATAGAACTGTGGTAAAACATAAGTATCTTGTTAGGACGCGAAAATAAAATTCCTGGCTATTTTTTGTCCCTCAAATTTAACTGTCAGAAGTTGCAGTTACAATTAAGTTTTTTTTTTTAAATATTGTCATTTTAAAGTAAATGTTAAATTCTATGTTAGGTATATGTATATCAGAGCTAAAATTAGAAGATACACATTAGTAAGTGGCTAAAGCGTGTCCTGTCGGACCTCAATCAAAGTAAACCCGTCGCAGTTGGCTCCAACATTAGCATAAGGGGTCAAAAGAAGTTCATCCTTATTTTTGTTTAAAATCATTTCGACTATTTATCAGAGAGGGCGTATCTGTGATTGATTATCGGGCGCTGCCGGCTGCTCCGCGGCGCCTCTGTTTCAATGTACCTTGATTTATGGTGTGATTAATGTACCCTATTACACCAACGGTTTTTCCATGTCCGTGCAAAAATTAGGAACAGTCCAAATCCTTCGTTGTTTACGTGACACTCTGTTTGTTTTCAAAACATGTGGAAAATAACACCAGTTCTACACAAGTTTGGCATAACTATCAACAAGCCCTACAGGACGTGTGTTAAATCAGTGACTGAATAGGTATATGTGCTGTCAGACCGTACTCAAGGGAATCTTGGTGGAAAAACACTTTTTTGTATATTTTTTACACTTTCAGTAGGGGAACGACCGTGCTCGGAGCATTCTAGCTAATTAAAATAAGCTCACGCGCCACGTCACGCTTGATAATTTAATTTGTTGCGCGTAATCGAGTGACACGCCGCCCTTACAAGTAATTTATTCTACGAGATTTTAAAAGTAGAATGGTATATTGGGCCGACACGGGCTACAAGGCAGTATCATTAACATAATTACTCCGCTTGTTTTCAAAACGGCGAGAATACCCTAGCGGCAGAACTTAATCTCCCTTGCTCGTACATCGTTACTTTCTTAAAACGTTCTGCTCCAATCAATCTCCAAACCTATTTTAATAAAAATAAATTAAATTCGCTTTCAACTGAACTATATATAAGGTAAGAAAGCGTTATTAAAATACATTTAAGTCTATATTGACTGTCATAAAATAAAGGTTTCGAACGTTGGATTCTAAGACCTTTCCATATTTTAAATAAACTGACCTAACCTACTGCATTTTAACGGAATTACAAAAAAATCACAAGTTGTCAAAAGGTATCATAGTTTTTACAACTTGCCAGATTATGACTGTAAAAATTAGGAACATTAGGTGTAGAGATTTGAATACAGTTATACAAAAATACAGTTTTCATTGTGTAAGTAGTAACTAAATCATTATTTTAACGATCAACTTTCGATAGAAAGTGCGAATGCCAACTCCAATATCCGTGCTCGCAATTTCAACGTCAATTATTTTGAACCTAAAAGGATGAACGGGATGAAAAAAAAAACTAGCTTTATCGTACGTAACCTGATAGCCATCCATGAATGCAAAAAACGGAAATAACTTGACATATTGACTTGCAATAAATAAAAAAGAAGGCAACGGATCGCTACGTACTATAAAGCGCAGTGGAGAGCTAGCATGTGAGAGCTCCACAGCTTCCAACGTTAAAAATAGCTAGGTATCCTATTTCAATTCGTGGGAGTAAATTCCTGGACAGATTATCCGTTCAACCCCACCTAGTGTAGTATAGAGTCAATACATAATCGAATAGTTCACGCGTGACGTCATCTACGTGCTATCGATTTCTGATCCCTTTGGCGAATGACCATTTTTCTGAGGTGATTAAACTTTTCGATCGTAGCGAATACTCACGTATGTCTCAATCAGGTCGCTACGATGCGGGACGAAGTAGTTATGATCTTCCATGTCGCGTCGTTTCTTTACTCTGACGAAGTGTTCCAGTGCGTTGAGCGATCGCCGGGCGCAGGCAGCGGCTAAGAATTCTTCGACGGTCATGCCTTCCCGTACGCCCACCGTCGCGGTTGTGCCTTCTGGCAGCGACACTCTGACCGCCGCCTCGCCTTCATCGCGTGACATCTGTCATAAACAAGCAAGGGTATAGGTACGTAGATAAACATGCATAAATGATCAGAACATGACGTGGCACTTTCGACGTTTATTGGGGCGACAGCGTTCAGTCGTTATCGATAACGAGCGAGGTTGAAATGGAGCTCATAATGGCTGGTATTTTTTGTTAGTATTTAAGGTTGATTTTATGCCCTACTTACGGTTAAGTCAAATTGAAAACAAAGTTTTCTTTTTACATCGCTTTTATTTATAATTTGATCTTTAACTTTGACTAAATCAAAAACACAATCAAAAACTCTCTTTCTTAAGCAGTAGCACTAAAGGGAAGTTAGTATTGAATTTTGACTTCTTACGTCATAATGTCCACGAAAGAGACCTTTTACCTTTCCTTTTATAACAAGATTAGGGTGCAATTTGTTGTAGAAACAAGGGCGAGTTACCTAATGACGGCAGTCAGGGGCAACCGGCGGCGAGTAATAGTCTCTTTTCGTGACGGCTCCTATTAGGCAGGGCACGACGCCGGCGCCGCGGCAAAACGCTCACAACAGATTTATTCCATTCGTGGCTATTTTCACAAATCCCCGTACAAAAACGGCCGCACCTATCCGGGAAACGTAATTAGGAAGCGGCGGCGGGAGCAAAATTAACGAAGTTGTTTAATTTTTGGAGACAAATTTTACTTTACCCTTTCATGTTAGAGAAACAAAAACAGAACCGTATTGTCATTGATTGATGATTGTTATTTTAGAAATAGACTTGTCTAAAAATAGAAGTTACTACCTACGTAAATTCGGAGTTTTCGTTTCAATAACCTAATGTAAGTTTAAAGAACTTTGAAATATTTAAGCTCGTATTCGTAAAAGGCGTCTGAGTTGGTGCTCGGGAAGTTGGGCCCTTGGGTCCCGATTTCTGTAAGCACCTCATTCAAAAATTTCAACCACTAATTACATCTGTATCGGGTAGGGTATGCCTATCGCTACAAACCTGCAGCTCGAAGTAAATTTTTGAGATGTTGAAATTTTTCAGATTGGACTTTCGAGTGCTTGGTCTGAAATATTGGGTCCCTTGCACTTCGTAGCGCTCTTACAACAGATTATTGATAATCTCACCCATTAAAAGGTTAATAACGTGGGGTCCCAGAAACCAAACAGTTTGCATTTTAAAAACTTTACTGAATAAACACACACAATCCGTAGTTAAATGCATCGATATATCAAGTATTGAGTAACTAGAGATTGAGCGTTTGACTCATCATGGCACCCCTACCCAACAGCATTAGTCCAGCGTTTGTTTCAATAGCTTACCTGCATCGATCGCCGGCTGGAGCCCGAGTTGGAGCGCGACAGGTTTGGCGCCCGCCGCTTCGTGGCGCCCCGGCCTGCCAGCAGATTGTTGAGCAGATACCCCTACCAAACAGCGTTAGTCCAGCGTTTGTTTCAATAGCTTACCTGCATCGATCGCCGGCTGGAGCCCGAGTTGGAGCGCGACAGGTTTGGCGCCCGCCGCTTCGTGGCGCCCCGGCCTGCCAGCAGATTGTTGAGCAGCGACGGCGAGCGCGCGCATATGAACGCGTGGAACGACGACACCGTGAACACGCCGAGCTTGTTCAGTGTGCTCTTCGTACCGCGTGATACGTGCGTTAGCAGCGACTGTTGACAATATTTTCATGTAGACTCAAGTCATAGATGTAAAAAATTTGGTGTTAGTACTAATGGTCACGAAATAAATAAATAAATATCTTGGGACAATTGACATCAATTGGACTAGTCCCAAACTAAGCAAAGCTTGTAATATGAGTCATTTTCAAAATACATGTACGGTCAAGTGTAAAATTATGTCCCACGACTTATTACGCCGGTGTAAGAGTGTATGGTACTTATTTTTGAAACTTTAATTACATACTTTTTCAATGGAATAAAGGTGAGAACGGTCTTAACTTAAAGGAATCAATTATTTTTTGTTGTGATTAAGCCCTTAACTATGTACATTTTTTTGAAAACGACTCATATAAGTTCTAGACGGCGGATAATAATTATCCATAGATAAATACATCCTACTAATATTATAAATGTGAAAGTTTGTGAGTATGTTTGGATGTTTGTTACTCTTTCACGCCAGAACGGCTAAACAGATGTGGATGAAATTTGGAACATAGATAGATTATAGTCGGGAATAACACATAAGCTACTTTTTATTCCGGAAAATTGCGTAATTCCCGCGGGATAGCAATAAACGAATTATATGCAGACGAAGTTGCGGGCAACAGCTAGTACTTAAATACTTATTAAACATCCAAGGCTCCAGAACAAACATTCGTACTTTTCATACAAAAATCAGACCCGACCACGGATCGAACTCGGGACCTCAACCTCATAGACAGGTTCTCTAACCACTGGGCTATCCGGTCGACAGTGACTTATTTTAAGAAGAATTGCGTTGGTCGAATATAAAATGCACAGATCCCAAAATATTAATTGATCGTTCGTAAAACGCTTATTTGCGAAAACTCATTTAGCAATTATTGAGAAAGTTTACTGTAATACAAAATTACTGCGAATCGATGTATGAAAAAATGTGTAATAAAATCCGCTAAACCGAAAGAACTAAGTCAAACATATTCTTTATACATAAATGATGACATAAAAACAGAAGAAGAACCAGTTCGGTGAACGCCAATATAAATAACATTACCAATACACTTTCATGTCTTGGTACTCTTTGAGAGAGGAAATTGATATTACTGTAATAGGAATATCCGCTGGTCAGACCTAATTTGACACGAAAAGGGAAACATTTTTGCAGTTGGTATATTGGAAGCATTATTATTGTGATAGAAAACGTCATATGTGTCGTGACAAAGGTCGTAGTACAACAGTTTCCGCCGGCGCCTCGCGCCTCTGGAACCGTCGAATTTGACAGCGAACCCATTAAATTTTCCCCTCTGTCAACTTGAACAAATCACACGTCAATTTGAGCTGTCGACGTGGACTAGACTGCGGCGTGTGATAAAAGATTGCAGGTTTATACAGCGGTCTCGTTATTTCGACTATGTTATGTTATAAGTTGTTTTAGTTTTACGATGGTGTCATTAGCCGTGAGAGGTAAATCGCTTTAAAGACTTGATTTTCCAAATTCGCAAAAAAAAGCTTTTCGGAACTATGACTAAGTTATCAATAATGTTAATGACAAAGGTCTGATACATAAAAATAATAGCAAAGTCTGTATTCAAATGACTAACAGTCAGCCTCCAGGGAACAGTAGCTCATTAACTCAAAAATGTTGTCAACAGTTATCAATCAAAGACAAGATTATAAAATAAAAATATCATTAAATTTGCTAATTGTGGTAAATTTGCGATGTAAAATTAAGTCTTATCTTCACTTGAGTTTTAATCGTTTGCTAAATATGGCTAATAGAACCTCCATGCATAAAAGGAGTTGGTACGTTGAACTGAAATTTAATATAATTTAAACTTTATTTAATCAAGCGACGGGCCTCGCGCCTTGTCATTGTCAGAAAATGCTAAATAAGATTACGTTTATGTTTTAATATGCTCTGTACGAGAGCTCTCGTGAACGGCTTCAGTTAGCTGTTTTATTGTTACTCTCTGGAAAACAAAAAGCTGTATTAAGCCAAGGTGAAGTCAATTCTGAGTCTGCTTCTTACGCCAATCGCGATTTACATTCACTGTGATATGTGCTGCGTAAGAAAAAAGCTGATAAAAATAAGAATAAATTACTTTTGCCATATATCTAAAACGTTACAAACTATCTTACTTAGCAAAAATCGTAACAACCAAAGTAGAAGGACTCTAAACGAATTTATTATAAGGTATTTTACATGCACTCTTTGTACCTTCGATAATATTTTTCAAAATACTAACGGTGAACATTTTGAACTTATTTAAAAACTAGCTTCGCCTCGCGACTTCGTCTGCGTAGAATTATACATGTAAACCTTCCTCTTGAATCACTATCTATTAAAAAAACCGCATCAAAATCCGTTGCGTAGTTTTAAAGATTTAAGCAGACGATTCTGAGTAATAAAAACCCAAAATAGTTAAATTGTGGAAGAAATGTTCATGTGGACTTTTTTTTTAAAACGCACCGATAAGTTCGCTTTTGCACACGTAGTATACAAATAAAGCATTCTTAGTCGTCTGTGTATGTAATTAATTATTTAATTATGCAAAAAAGAGTGACATTAGGACTGTAATAAAAAAATACCTTAGGGTTCGGTAGTTCTCCACTCTGTAAACTGGCCATGTAGCAACGCATCCGGAACTGTTCGCAATGCAGACGTTCCAGGTTTTCTTCCCACTGCAGCATTTGCACAGCCAACTGAGCTCGGGTCTCGGGGTCCGACACCACCGACTGCTGCAAGTCAGCCATATGTTTCAGCTTATGATCCTATATGAAGAAGAAATTGTTAAGAGCTTACACATAATATGGGGAAGACCTGTAGTACGTTACTGCCGAAGTCTGAGAAGTTGGGAATTGCCTGATGAGGTGGTTTGCAAGCCGAGCAACGCGAGGATTGTGAAACGACGAGTCAGGCAATTAATGTTTCCGTCGAGGAATAAATAGTGCTTTTCTCAAATAATATGAGAAAACAAAAAATTTAAAACCAATTACCTAAATATCTATTTACATGTATTAATATCTATACCCGTGCGTGCAAGTGTGTGTGGTAATCGTTTTTGTAGCAAGATATTGTATTTATTTGAGATAATGAGTAATTTTCGACGATTTTATTGATGAAATAATACTTAAGTCCGAAACGATTCACATTAAAAAGTAAAACCGATCGATAGTGGCACCGTCGTTATCAAGCGTTATTCATTTTTCTCCAGGAACCCAGTTTTTCAAATTAAATTGCATTGAAATGTGGAACAAACCGAAACAAAAATTAACACTATTCCGAGTAAATTTTATAACATATTATAACCGACAGCACGAATTCTACGAAACTGAAATTCCCGGAATTCGTTTTGAAAGCGCGCTTTTGACAATGCATGCGCTTGGTCAAAGGCTAGGTAAATCGAATTCATGGCACTCCAAGCTTCGGACTGGTATACTGCAAGTATGCCACTTTATATCACTACGTGTATTCGGTTGCAGCATCATGTAATTTAACTAGCGACCTTCGACCAATTTCGAAGTTAAAATAATTCCCGGAACTTAATTGGTTACCGAATTTAAATTACGTATTAAACGTAAGTGTGACAAATGACAAATTATAAAACTGAACGGCCGGCACGTACGGACTCAGTGCGGGATATCCCAGTTCAGGTTTAATTACTACAGATTTATCTCTCCGCGTTCGCTGCCACGCAAGATACAAATCTACAATTCTGCTTTCAGATAAATCTTTTAGCCACAGATTTATTTGTTTGCGTGTTGTGTAATAATTCTCCGAACAAATTTCTGTACCTTCCCGTCGGAACGAGGGGTAAGGTAAAGCAGATAAGCTCTCGAAAAATATGCATTGAAATAAAAATGTTTATGTATCGACCTTTGTTGTTGGTGACGATTTCAAATTATAATGAGCGCTATGTAAATTTTTATAATTGTCCTAAAATCCGTAGGAAACAAAAAAAGGTGCAGATCTGAAACGGATATTGTCGAAATTTCGGGCGCGCTCGGATTTATTTATCAACACAAAGAGCGGAGCGATACGTATTCAGGGCGCGAGGGGCAGTGGCTTTTGTGAAATAGGTAGTTAGTAAAATCTTCAAACCGTAATGTATTTTGAATAGTACGCGAGGTCCTCGTGGACGCGCCGCCGAGAGTGACGCGCGCTATGAATATTAATGCACGCGCCGCCACCTGCCCGGATAACTATCATGGCGATAAAATATATCGCAGCCCAACTACGTTAGCCCGAGCACGTGTGCCAAACGTAATTACATTATTTTGAACTTCCCTATCTCCGCTAAAAGTGGCAATTTTACAGCCTTACGAGAACTCGTGGCTACGGTGGCTTCAGAAAATTTTCCGTAATTTTTTAATGAGCATACGGGGTCGATGGCTCCCAAAGTTTATAACTTATTACGTGATTTCTCGTTTTAATTTTGACTTTTACTGTAGCATTTTATTTCGGGGTATATTAAGCATTTTTATATGAAAACCTGACTCAAAGTTTGGCCGAGATCCGCTTATTTTAGGCATACATGCAAATTTGAACGAGAACATAATTGCTTAGGCATTTCAAAATTTGATCACGATAAAATGAAACTACCTATACCTACATAATCCCTATTATATTTCAACCCTAATCCAGAATTGAAAGGTCGTTGCTGAAGGTAAAATTAACGGTTCGAAATCGATTTGAATTTGCTTCGTCACTCCCTATTTATGTTCAGTCAACAGCAAACATAGCTGCTACAAATTAGAGCATATATTCGCTGGTAAATATGTAGTGGTCGCAGACGGCCACAAAGGCTTTGACGCATGTTGCGGTCGCCCAGTGCGGGTCGGAAATTGGCGCGATTTCCAGCGGCTGGGACCGCCGACTCGCTCAAATGGGCATAAGTTTCTAGCTACATCCCGGTAGGCTAAGACGAAACTTGAAAATGGATTTTTGTTACATACCCACTTAAAACATTTTCAGTGGTCACTTCTATTTAAAGGCAGTCACCACTTTTGATTGCTAATTTCCCCAACCTGGGAAAGCGAAGCTGATTGGGGAATGTGAGGGGAGCTTCGATTCCGGGAAAATGCGGAGATTTTGAGTATGAACACAAAAACGCTATATTTAACATCAAACTTCAGTTAGTCTTGATTGATTTCTTACAATTCATTAGGTACTCAAAACCGGTATATGTAGAAACAAGAAATTATACTTATAGAGATAGCCAGATCCCCAAATTCGAGAATTTCGACAGTGCGTTTGGGGATTTTAGCATATTACTGCCTGCAAACCTGCCTTTGAATTGTAATCCAAATGCGGAGTGTAAATTTAGGCCGCTCTCAGTTAGGCTATGTTTAGGTTAGATTACCGGTCCCACAATAGAAGTAAAGGTCCAAATTAATACAGTAATAATCTGTCAAGTGAGAGTCAGACTCGCGCACTGGAGATTCTGAACTAAAATTGTAAGAATAATCTTAATTTTTTTCATTTCACCACAAGCTGACAACGAAGTGCCCCTATAAGGATTCCATTTTTCCTGTTGGGGCACGAAACCTTAAAAACGTATTAACTTTCAGTGATGACGATGTAGCACTAAGTCATTTTTTTTTTTTTTGTGATTGACCTCTATCTCACTTGGTGGGAAGGTGCAGATGAGGCCAAAGGTGTAACACACTGGTTCAGTAATAGCCTATTCACTCTAGCCTTATCCGATAAAAAACAGACAGACATGCAACTCTTCGACGGTGTTCGAGACTCTGCAGCCTGTTCTCGATTAACGAGGCATCACCAATGAACCTACGGGCTCGCCGCTCTACCGAGTCCAGCGCGGCCAACTGATACTTGGCAGACCCGTCCCAAAGGTGGCAGCAGTACTCCATACGACGACCGGATAGCCTAGTGGTTAGTGACCCTGACTATGAAGCCATAGGTCCTGGGTTTGAATCCCGGTAGGGGCAGACAGTTGTATGATGAATACGAATGTTTGTGCCCGAGTCATGGATGTTGTATGTATTTAATTATGTATTTATCTACATTATATAAGTATGTTTATCCGTTGCCTGGTACCCATTGTACAAGCTTTGCTTAGTTTGGGGCTAGGTCAATTGGTGTAATTTGTCCCAAGATATTATTATTATTATTATTATTATACACAATCGAACCTGTGCTTTGTATAGAGTAAGAAGCTGTTCCGGCGTGAAGTACCGCCTCACCTTATATAGGACACCAAGTTTTTTAGCAGCAGTTTTCGCTCTGGACTCGATAGCCGCGCCGAAGTTCAGATTGGATTGAAGATCCAATCCGAGAAGCTCAAGGTCGTCTGTCGGGGGCGAGGCAACATTCTGGAAAGAAGGAGCCAAGGTGAATGGACTCCTCTTTGCGGTGAACAGCTATATTTTAGCCTGAAATTTTTTGGTACATTTCTTAGTCACTATTCTAATGATAGGTACACGATTTATTAAATTCCACAGTCAAAATCGATTCATTTCAGCAAAAACGCCAGATTAAAAAGTACTTGCGCCGACAAACATACTCACAATGAACAGAGCGAACGCAATATATTTATCAAACAGCGGAGGATTTTCTCCTCGCTCCGCTGTATACTTGATGGTTTACAGGGAATAATCAACTGAGGATTGTGCTCAAAATTAACTCTTACGTCGTTGTAATAAAATCGAACGTAGGCATACGAGAGGTCAGTTTACGGAGATTGTAGGAGATCTGTACTAGTCAAACAATGCCTGTGTTGGTTCAGGCCAAGCGATGAGCAGTCGGGGTCGAATAGTGCATTAGGTATTTCATTTAACCCGGTTTTATTTGTACTAGCGCAAACAGTACGTCCACGTTAACTTGAGCTTAGACCAATGTTAACTCTCCGCCTTAAGATGCTCCAAAGGTGCTGTGGCGAATGGAGGAAAATCAACACGATCTGTGCGCCGTAGGTTTAAGTTGCGGATTAAAGTGAACGTTTAAAATGAATAATTGTACCTATAGTCGAGTCGATCAAGACAGTGATTTAACAATTTGTATGACAGTTCCTGCATAAAAAAAAAGAAAACAATAAAGCTGATTGTCACACTGATTTCTGAATGAAAATAGTTTTTGATGTTTTAAGCCGAACAACATACCTTTTGTTGAAACTTGGGGTAACAAAAGATTTCTTGGTCGACTATACTTCTTCACTAAAGTCAATAGTGATAAAGTAGGTAAAGAGGTCAGGTAGGTCATTAGTGATAGAGTTGAAAACGAGTAAAAGCGTTACTAAAAAAAGAGTTCATGTTTCATTGTTGCCGTTTCTGAAGCGTTTAACGTCAAAAGTGACGGTTACAAGAAACTGGCGTCCTCGTTTAATTAAGTTCTACTTCTACCACTAGCTGTGATACTCTGGTATTATTTAACTGCGATGGGATTAGGAATGGAACTGATATAAGATCTATTCCATACCTCCTTACGCATATCTACCTAAACTACGCATACAGAAACAGATCTTTCAATTCTATTTTAATCGCGGTATTATAATGAATACTCACCGACTCGATGGACTTCTCTAGACGGTAGATTTCCTCTTGCAGTAGATGTAGCGTACCAGTCTTGCCGCGGTGTCTAGCAAAGGCTGCGGCGCAGGCACTGTGTATACTGTTAACCCAGTTTTCTAGCTCCACCTACGAAGGAATTATCATTGAATTATTACTAAACAAAATATAAAGTAAAATATTCCTTCAAGTATCTGTATTTAAAAGGACGACACTAGTTGACGTAACTTGCAGTGGCGTGTCGTCCACAGAACTCGATTCAGTTGGGCTCTTTTATTGCGTAGAATTAGAGGAAAACGCTAGTTAAATGCCATTCGGCTTGCCTTCTGATGTAATTGACGCCACGCCACTGGTAAGTTGTGTGGTATGTCCTAACTTTATTTTTTTGTCAATATTGAGTGCTCAGTCGTAATTAAATCTGGAGTAATGAAAATACAGGCGGTCGACAGAACAGGTATCTATATTTTCAAAGACGTATTCAAAGATGGCCACGCTCGGTTCTCACACATTTCGCTGTACCTGCATTATTTACTACAACAAGTGTCGGTGCCTCAATTATTCCTAGAGTTCGATCAAAACGGAAATCGCACTTAATTGTTTATTCATGTATCGGTTAGGCATAACAGTAACGGTATCGGTATCGGATAGGGCAGACTTACTTGACAAGGCGCTTGGAATAAGTACGCATCGCCAAAGGCCGTGCTCAGGCAGAATATATAATCGCGTTTGGGGTGCTCCGGGATGGGCTGCATTATAGCCCCGTCGACTATGATCAGGTGCTTTGGTGCCGCCTCCACGGAGCGGCCCTCCCTCGAGTCGCAGGGGTAGAACAGAAGAGTCGTGCCTTTCAGGCATACCCAATAACCCTTCCAGCCTCTTTTCCGAGCCAACTCGATCTGGTGTTTCTTACGCAACAGCCACTTCTTCACACTCAGGAATCTAGAGGGAAAAAACCAAATGAATCAACGCATAAACTTTAATATATTTTGATTTACTTAAATTACCTTGCTATGGTGAACTTTAATTAAAATAATTTATGTTTATTTATCAATTTAACTTATATTTTTCTGGATTAACATGACTATTTATTTTTTATAAAAACACACACATAGTCAAAGTAACTTATAAAGTCATTTAAGGTGTCTCTCTCTCTCACAAATAATAATACCAGTAGGAGGTATAGGATTGAGGTAAAACAAATTCTTTTCACATTTTAAAACACCAAAATACACTGCAAACATAATAGTAGTATTTATTTTCGTATCGATTTCGTTTCTCCTGCACGGCAATAAGAAATGTTTTTTGATTAGGGACCGAATTTTGCATATTGGTACACCTTGTCCCTGCTTGCCGAGTATATTCATGGCCCAAATAATAACGTTCACCGGGGAAGGATATTGCTTTTGTCCTTTCTTTTTACATATTCCAAAGTCCATGCGCACTCGAAACACACTCATGGACGAACTACTATCAGTCCTAGTGGTTTTCATCTCATTTCCATTCTGATCATGTGGTTAATTTTGCATTTTATTTATTTTTCAGTTTTTTTTACCGCACACTTTGTTCACTTATTAATTTGAAATGTTGACAAGTTTATGACTTTGACAACTGTCACCGATGTTTTTTAGTAACTGATACACGATGCATTGGTTGAGAACACAAGGTTTAAAATCATAATAATTTTATTTTATAACCAAAAAAAAAATTTGATACTTTATTAAATTGGAGGCAAATTCATTGGGCTTTTATTTTGAAAATATTTAGTCATTTCTTTGGGACATAACAGATGAAAAAGCACTCATTATGTATATGCCTTAAATATGGCTGTAATATTATCTTTGACAACTACCTAGAAAAACTACGGTAAGCGAAGAAGATAGTGGCATCTTTAATTCATCCAAATTATATTATTCTGCTTTCCGGTGACTTATTTACCTTGACCAATGATGAATTATTACATTATGAGGCTTCCTCTGCGGTAATTAACGACAGAGTCTGGAGCAGTGCAGGGTAATAAACTCAATCAAACTAGATTTTCCCCGGGCCCACGTAAGCGTATAAGTATTTTTGCCACTTATAACCATTAGGGAACGCATTAATCACAGCTATGAATAAAGGTAAGGGTGAATTTAGTGATTTATGGAGTGCTTAACTTACACTTTACGATAATGCTGACTCTTCAATTATCCACAGAGATAGATGATTTATCGCAAATCTATTTAGCCACTATGCCTGTCCATTGAAAGGTTTTCTTTTCAAAAGGGTTGAGCTTAAAAGGTTCCGCGAACTATCAATATAAAAGAGTCGTTACTGCCAATTTCTATACAACAGCTGCCCAGAAAAATACCATTAATTGATCATTACCAAATCTTGAAAATGTACTAACAACATGAAATTCAAAAATTTAAAAACCCCACACGCTATTGTCGAGTATTCGTACGTAAATAAACAATGTTGTGGCAAAAATGCCTTACATAATTTTGGAAAAGAGCTGATTCTTCAAACTGCTGGACGGACATCCACACAGCCATCGACGTCAAACTTATAACAGCCCTCTTATTGTGTCGGGGGTTAAAAATAGGTTTCGTCTGAGTTGAATCACCGGAGTGTACAACCTACTACAGATAACAAACCTACAAATGAGAAATCAATAAGATTATTTTACTGACATAGAACACACACGAACGAGTCGAGTGACGAGAACGTATTTACCTAACGTAAACGATGTTCGTACACTTTGTATTGTAAAAGGAAGTTGTTTAAGAATTCCCGTCGAAGTGGCTCTCGTCTCCTTGCGCCTTCAGTTTTTACAGCGTTTGAATGGGTCACGGCTAAGATTTCCCTCCGGTCATTTGGGATTCATGGGAGAGGATTGTAGCCGCAAGGAACATAAAGAACGCCTTAGGCTCCTACACAAACTCGTCAGCGACGTACGACACCGCCTTTCTTTCTCGCTACTTGTCACTTACATTTTATTTAAAATCTGCAGGGAGCCCGGCATTTATATTACACATTTTGTTTTCCGTCATCCAAGCATAAAAGTGCGACGACGTGTATTGAATGAATATTGGATTCTTCGTGGGAACTACGCCCTGCGTTTATTCCTACGAGGATTAAAAAAAAATCTGTTCAAAGCAGCGACTCGACATGCTTTTGAAAAAATTGATTATAGTACATTATTCTAAAATATTCATTCAGCAAAAAATGTTATGTAATATGGTAAATATTTTATTTAAAAATATAACTTTTTCTAGATTTAGCTACCTACTTAGAATACTTAGGTATTATTAGTTTGCTTTAATTTCAGTTGTATTTTGGGGCGTCTTTTTGACACCAAGACTTGCGTAGGTTGCACGATCTGAGACCATGAATTGAGATCATGAATTTTAGATTAACTTTTACACATCGCAACGATGTCTTCCAAACAGCCATATTTTCTAAACAAATAAAACACAAGCCACCCTCTGTGAAGTTAAATTACACTTTCGGCTTTTCGCTCTTTGGTTGGTACTGAGATTTACTGTAAGTGGGTACTATGGAAATGAGAAAACAAACAAATACAACATCACGAAATAAAGAAGGGATTCCGTTACAAGCTCAAGTATATCTGTGTGCGCAAAATATGGAATACGAGTATAATAATCGCACAAACTTGGATTATTTGTCGACATTAGAGCTTGCTGGTTGATTTTTATTTTTTGATGCCCATGTAGCTTCAAAGCCAATTTTAGTAAAAATAAACTCGGAAAGCTGGCATGTCGCTTGCTGGGGCACCGAAATCCGAATAGCGTGGAATTTTCCACTTTCCAAGAATCCCATTTTTTAGGCAATGAGAATGGATATGCACTGCACGTGATATGCATAACAAATTTCTTTTGAATACATGATAAGAAATGAATAGCAAATTTACCCTCCTGGGTTCCAATGTACAATGCAAAGGACATTGCAAGGATTGTAAAACCATTTGACAAAATATGACAACCTGTAGGCAGATGGTGGCTTTACATTCAAAAAATTGATTGTTTTTTATTCAATATTCTACTGGAGAAATCCTTGCCAGAGTACAAAATAACTCAATCAATATGGTGCAAAAAACACATCAATTATTGCTACATTAAATATCGTCAGATCTTTTAACTAGAAAATGTCAGACTTACCCAGCTTTCCGGACAGCACCGGTGCAGTTGAAGGAAGCCGCCGCAGCGCCGGTCTGCTTCCCCTTATAAGGCGAGTTCATCGCGCTCTCTCCAGGATCCTCTTCGTCAGACACAGCAGTCGTCAGTGACATACGATCATCGTCCGATATCTGATCATAAACAAACAACAAACTTCTGTAGCATTGCGTGAAAAAAACTTCCTGTTCGGAACAAACTTTTCACAAAATGACAGCACCATCCATTAAAACTAGGAACTACTGACCCACATGGAGGCGTGTTGCTTTTTTTTATCGCAAAAGAAAGTTTACGAAACGAGGACGCGACCGCTACACAGTCGCGTTAATAAGCTGCGAAAGGGTAAATCCTATTTGTGTACGCTATTATCGTTAAGCTAAATTGGTCCTTTCATTGCTTTATATACTACACACGCAATCCGTATAGTTGTTCGTTCAAAATTCAGTGTACGTATTTGCTTTGTCGAATTCTGTACTCAGTTAGCCTCAGTATGCGCAAATAATATATCTTGAATTGTTTACAATGACCTAGGGGCGGCTCTATGTCCAATCATGCTCTGAGAGACTTCCGTTTGGGAGCATATTTGATCGAGCGGAAAATGAAGAGCCGAGCAGAGCTCAGACAGATAATATGTTACAAATCATAGTTATTTGCATAACATTTTATATGTAGGTAATGCAACTGAAATTGTTCACATAAGATCTGCAGATATATGACATTAAGCGAGATAGTAGTTTGTTACTTGTTAAAAAAAGTGGTAGATATTTAACAAGTATGGTTTTGAAATGTTTTGTTAAATTTTAAAAAGGACTAAATGGTCATAATTTTGTCTAGTGTATATTTAGTCTTAAAATTAGTTGTCGTCCGACTCAAAATATCTTCTTACATCTTATATTATTTATGTTATCTTACATGTCGTTTATGAGACCGTAGGTTTTTCTATTTATCACAATATATCCTTGACGTATCTAACGTTTTCTAACTTTACTTTGAGAACTTATTTACTGTTAATTTCAATCTATAAAATATTCTTATCAAATTTAACTAGCGCATTTAATGTACTTAAACGACTGGATCATATTTTTTCTGCTGAATTTATTAAAATCTATATTGAAAGGTTCGCTACCAAGTTCGGTAAGCAATGATTTTGAATTGGAACAGTTTATTAAAGATGTTATTACACTTTGAAAGCTTACAACGGGCGTCTGAATCTTAAAGGTCGTTTAACGATGGAAGCCTCCGGTAAACGTGTTACTCGAGCCGTAACTAAATTTATTTGTTGTACGTCACTGAATAGGAAGTGATTAAGTTATATTTCATTACAAAACGATCGGAACAAAAAGACTGAAGTAATTTACAGGTAGCACTGACAGTGAAATAATATTGCAACATTAAACACAGAAATGCTCCAGGCTTGAATACGAACAGCTTTATACAATAAAATTAATTAATATTGTATTTTATTTTTTATACGGCTAATCCGTAGCGGCTGTTTTTATGTCTCACTTGCACTTCTATTGTATAGTTCAGTGAAGTAATTTACCGCGTGTCTATCATGTGTCCAAAACTTTGAAGCAAACGGGAAAAGTTTCTATGTGGAACATTAACTACGGGGTAGTTAAGCTACCTTTTAATCAAGTGCCTACTTAGGATAGAATAACGATAAACGCAATATAAACACTAATTAGCTGGTCTGGCTGGAAAGACTTACGGATGCAATTTAGCCATAATTAATTTATTATATACAAAGTATTAAGAACAAAATAACAATAAAAAAAATTAGAGCTAAGAAAGTCAACTGACAATAATTTTTATTTACCCGTCGTGATTGCATGTAATTATTCTAATTATGTAATAAAGTAAAGGTTTAGTAACATGAAGGAGATTACACAGATGTTAGTATACTCTATAGGACAGCAGTTTCCATGAAATGTTGTCGGTAATATGGAACTAATTATATCCGCTGACCCACGAAATAATTAGAATGCAACCAATCGGCTAATACTAAACGCAAATTGCGTATAATGCGTGAACTAAGATAACACGTTCAAGTAAAACATATATGTACTATTAAAAAGAAGCTATACAATGCAGGCTTTAGTTAGCTTTACATTGAGTAGTTCGTTATTCGAATTTCAGTACTGTTTAGTTGCGCTTTTGAATGCAACACAATGTACGCGGGAACAAGGAAGGAGGCTCTTTGAGGCGCATGCGGGCGGCGGTAGCTCTCGCCACGATGACCCTTGACGCTGCACCCTCGCCTTTCACGACAAAAAAAAACTACATCAACACGAGTTTCTACATAAAATTATATTTCACAGGCAATGCAGTAGTTATGCGGTTTCATAACACTTTTGAATTAGTTAGTCAGAGGAACAGTCTTCATTAATCCGTTTAGTTTTCTTGATCTAGCATCCACATTTTATCAATTGGTAGCTAAGCAATATAGCGGTGAGGTTGTGCTGCAGTTTTTAATAGAACACCGTGCACTATTATTTATCTTAAAAATGGTGTGCACGCCATTTTATAGACAGCGTAAAAACGTTAGCATTGTGAAACTGTCGAAGCTGAGCCATGCAGTTTTAATAATTTTTAAAACACAACGGATTGATAGACAGACTAATTGATGGATGAACGTATCAAAACCGTACGTTGATAAATCTTTATATATTTCATGTGGATGAAACATGAAAATTAATGTCGTCTTTACTTCCACAATTTAGTAATTCGTTTGTTTGGTGAAACACGATCCGTATCGTTTTATCTTTTCCTTCTTAAAACAGCATCACACGAACGAAGTCCACTGAATTTATGGCAGACGGACAGCGAATGTTCTCTCTAAGTAGGGATTTTATGAAATTCATTGGATTTCTCGTAGAGGAGTGAAGCGGTAAATCCTCGAGCAAGCCTGCGGGGTTCAAACTTAGTAAGGAAACGAAATAAATGGCACTACCTAGCCAGATCTTCTCTTGAAATAGGAGCGGTTTCTCTATTTTAACTGTTTAAGCAAAGGCTTCTTTAGGGCTCGATGATAAATCCCACATTTTAACTACCGTTAACTGTTACAGAAAAGAATTTTAACCTTCAATAAGATTAATAAATAGAGTCTACAAGCTATGAAGTCACGATTTTAAAATTTTGCTACGGAATCTGTCAACCGTTGCCTGAGCATGCCTAGGTAAGTTTGAAGCTGTTCGTTAGTTAGGTATTGCATTTAAACTTTCCTCTCTATTGCATTTAATATTTGGTCCTATTTGGCACCTCAAAGCCAGTTACAACAGTTTAGTACCTACGGGATGTATAAAATAGCACCTCGCCGGTTAACTAGGAAGTCGCAGTTTAGAACAAAGTTTTACTATAGCGGGCCATTTTAATGTTCCTACCAGCTCTGAAGCGATCCCTACAGGGAAAATTAGTTTCAGGTAAATTCAGCATGAGTGGGTTTATGCGGAATAACAGATTAATGGTTTACCATAAGTACAGTAAAAGCATTTCAAATATATATTTTTAAGTAAAGTTTATGCTCGGGGACTGTTCTTCTTTGCGTTATGATTCTCTTTAATTTAATTAGGAATATATAAGAGAGTTCCGTCAAAGCAAACGGAAGACACAAAAAGCTAGATAAATATTTTACACACAAATAGAGGGGTATTTTTCAAGGAAAAGAAAAGGCCTCATTAGCAGGAAAGGAAATTGCGCTTTCCCGAGGAGGAAACTAAAATAAGGTCAAAATGTTAGCTATCTACCTCGAGCTTTTTATTTCCACGGAATTTATTGTGCGAGTCACTAATTTCTTTTGGACTCAATCTGGAGTAGGTTGTTAGAGATACAAGCTAGATTCAAGTGGAAGTTCCTGCAATGCAACTAAATATTTTATAATATTTACCTTACTACTCCGCTACTCACGTGCAAGATAACCAAGCCCGTGCGAAGTATATATGTTTTTCATGCAATCCTCCCTCCACTACTGCCATATAAAACACATATAAATCCCACAAACTTAATTATCCCTTACACCACAAACACTGACGCGTTTCGATCCCTCTACGGGACCATACCCCTCGTAGGTCCAGCTTATAAGTTTTTGGGATTTATATGTGTTTTATGTGGCAGTAGTGGAGGGAGGGATTGCATGAAAAAAATATTTATTTTATTTATTTATTTATATGTATTTCACACAGGCTTGGTTATCTTGCACGTGAATAGCGGAGTAGCAAGCTAAATAATTTTTGTTCATTGAAATGGACCTCCGCAAAGTAACGCCTGATTCAATAAAATATGAAAACGTTTTGTTAACCACTAACATCGACTAAGTCAACTAATTCACAAAGATGTTTGAACAGGAAAGTACGAAAGCTTTGTATTTATTTATCGTAATGCAATAATGTTGTGTACTTATACCTATTTTTACGTGTGTACTATATTAAATTGATATTGCATTATTTATGCATCAAGGTTGGTTTCGGTTTGCCTTTTTTATCTTTTCTTAGCGTGTTATCTCTTGTTTTATATGTCCTCCCAATGTTTAAAGGTCAACTTTAAGAGATTTCTTTTTATGCACAATAAAGGGCTATAAAAACTATATAGTCAAGTGTAAAAAAATGTATCTAGACAAAGTTTCAAAAATAAGTACCATACGCACTTACGCCGGCGTAATAAGGTCGTGGGACATATTTTTGAGAAGTTCCTATCGATACTTATTTTTGCACTTGGCCGTACATAAGTACATTCAAATACCGTGAACATTATTCGAGAAACCTTTTCTTCTTACCTTTCTTAGAAACGACTCGTTGCAAGTCTGGGCGGTACCCTTCCAGTGGTAATGTCGATATCTGACGTTGCCAAGCAGCCTTGTACCGTGTAGTATCGACACTTCGTAGACAATGCGGCGTATGTTGAGCACGTCGGTGCGCTTCTTGTACTTGTTGAGCTTGCGCCGGCGCACCATGCGCTCGTCCGGTTCCGAGTACTCGCCCGTGCTCGTCAAGCCGTCCTCAGCGGCCCAGGCACTCAGCACACTCTCAATGAAACTGAACAATTGTTGAACGTTAGGCTCTAATTTACTAGGTATAAAGAGATAAGGCGAAACGGTTTTTTTCGGCACAATACATTTCTCTTCGGGTTCATCTTCGGGCGGAGGAGCGACGTCGTGATAGGGGCAATTGTGAACCTTGTGATGGTGGTGATGATGATGGTGGTGCTTGGATTTGCGTTTCGGCTCTTTTTTCGCCACAGTGCCACCGCCGTCCCCCTTGTCCGCGGTTTCACCTCCGCTCGAATGCGAGTCTCCGCTGCGTTCCCGGCGTGGCTTCGGCTTGCCGTTGATTGTGAGAGCGGCGAGCGCACTCGTAGCAAGGCAGCAGTGGTGCGCCACACAGCAGAAGCTTGCGTCGCCTTTGCGGAGGCCCGTGTGAGCCTTATGGCAGAAGGAGACATCAGGGATCCTCGCTCCGAGCGCCGCCAGGTGCGCGCGATCGGCGCAGACTTGCATGAGAAGGTTTTCACCGAAGTGCACGGTCTTGTGGCGGCGGCGACGGAGGTGCATGACGGTGTCGCTGCCGGCCAGCGAGGGCGGCGCGGAGACGGAGGCGGGCTTGGCGCGGGGCTCCGGCGCGCGCGCGCACCGAGGCGGCGGCGCGCGATGCGTCTCCACCATCATTGGCGAGGAGCGGCGGCGGAGGCCAGGCGTCACCTCATGTCGCGCCGGCGACCGCCGACCGCTATCTTGCCGCTCCGCTCCCTCTCCCGCTCCCGCGACGCTACCTTCGCCTCCGTTATCGTTTCACTTTAAACATTTTACTGATTTGAAAATCCACTAAGCATTTTAAGCACTATAATGTGATAGGGAACACTTTCACGGTGTTATTTATTCAATGACGGTTCATCTATGAGTGTCGTCGAGCACATAATTTATTTACATAATCATAACTAGGTATAACGGTCACTGTATAATGGAATTAGCAAATAGTTCCAAATCAACTATACTACCTTACTTAATTAATGTTACGGACAATCCACAAAATTATTTAGGTATTAATAATTAATTATGTAGTAATTATTTTAGTATTAGAGCTTATACTTAATATTATACGGATTAGGGTCATCAATAACTGTGCGTTAACAATACATGGATCGGAGAAACTTGAAACGGAGCTGTTCAAAAAGTACGAGAAACCCTTTACCAACGTGGGCATTATGGGAACTTTTTACGCTTGCAAAAGAGTAAATATTCCAACGTGAACGTGCCAACGTCGTATGTTTTATGAGTCTTGTGCTGTGTCGGAATATTTTATGAGCTGCATTTTTATGAAACATGTGTCCAATTTTTATTTAAGCGGTTTATGTGACTGGAGTGAAGAAAGCAATCAAATATAAGAAGCAGTAATTGCGCCTAAATTATTATGTTGGACAGATTTACTTTACTTAAGTCTTGGGAGATGATTTGGGAATGTTAAAAACCGTATAAGAAGATGGCGTAGGGAACTCAATTACGACTCTTTTTTTGAAATTTCTTAAATAGAAAGAAAAGAAAGAAAGAAAGAAGACATTTATTAATTTTTGCAAGACACACAAATATAAGACAATATACATAATTTTATAGAAAATAAACAAGGTATAACAAAATAAATAAATATGAATAGTCTATGAAATATTGGCGAAAAACCAAATGCCTTTTTATTCATCTTTAATCTATATCTATACTAATATTATAAAGAGGAAAGATTTGTACCTATTTTTGTATGTTTGCATGTTTGTAATGAATAGGCTCAAAAAGTACTGGGCCGATCTGGATGAAATTTGGAACATAGATAGATTATAGTCTGGAATAACAAATAGGCTACTTTTTATCCCGGAAAATTGCGTGATTCCCGCGGGATAGCGATAAACGAATTCTATGCAAACGAAGTTGCGGTCAACGGCTAGTTGTTTATAACTTTTGCAATTTTTTACACTCTTCTAGCACAATTTTCTAGGCGTCATTCCGCATCCAATGAGCTATCGCACATAATTTTAAGAGCAGTATCTCTATTTTAGACCATTTTGAACTTATCGGCAATACTTAAAACTTGCTTCAATTTGTTTATAATGTTTTTAATTTTAGGAGATACGATTTTCCACTAAATAATATTCGTAACTTCGACGACTTTTACTTATTATACTACGATTCCCGGATCTCAGTCATGTAAAAGAATCTTTAAAATTACTTCAACCTTTCGTCCACAATACAATACGAGCGTGATACCTTACACTTCAGTCTACTATGACTATAATCTGCTATATTGTGGTCGAAATATCGGCAATTCTAGAAATATTTAGGAGTCGCAGCAGTCACAGTAATTTACTTAAAAGTACCTGGATGACCGAGCTTTGCTCGCTATTTTTTTTGGTACGTTTCCTAACAATTAAACCTAGCTAGATCGCATTATCGCCCCCGAAACTGCATACAAAATTTCATGAAAATCGTTGGACTTTTTCCGAGATTTAGATTATATGTATAATATTTACATGTATATACAATAATTGCTCGTTTGAAAGTATTGCATATTAGATTAGTACCTGAATGACCGAGCGTTGCATGGTTTTTTGGTACCTACGTTTTCTAAAAATAAGAACTTTTACATATCCAAAAATAAAAGGTATGTGTAAATTTCTGAAATCCCTAATGTAATAAAAAGTAGGTAGATTTGCAACATTAACTGTATGAACTCATACACATAATATTCCATAACATAAATCATTATTCCCAACAAAACCTGCTAAGGTATTATTGTAGCCGACATTACAAACAACGTATACCTAATGTGTCATAAATTCTGCTATTTCGGTAAAAGCGTACCAAATAAAATAAATAAATACGTGCGCGGATTAAGGGAAAGAATAATGTACACTTAAAACCCGGAGCCGAAGTAATCGGCCTGCAACTGAAGTGGGCTGTTCTGCAGGAGACGGTAACAAGGCAGCGCGCGGGTAAAAAAATCACAATGAAACCCGTCGTATCTATAATTGAGTGAAATGTTCCGCACTTCAAAGATGTCGCAATTAGAACTGCAGTCACAAGCTGGTGACTAGAGTTAAATAATGGCCCGCTTTGTAAACAAAGCAGCTTGCAGTTCAAAGAGACGTCTTACTTCGAATCTTAGCGGAGTTAAGACGAAAATAAATAGCCTGTAAGTTGGATTCATGGTGAGCGAATGAAGTATCTTTTGTAGTTCGTCGCGTTTTAATTACGCTAATAGCAGACGCGAACTTTCGTGTGTTAAAAAGTAGGGCGCAACGCACTGAGGCAGGGCGGTATCACGTTTTGGTCCATCGCGACGTTCGAGATACGTGGTTGGATAACAAGCCACAGCGAATATTGCCCGGAAACTAATATGTAATCGAAATCCCTGTCATTTGTGTATTGGCCGTAAACAATTTATGATCAACACGAGTATGAATACATAGAAAAATCCGAAAAGTAAAGTTACTTTAGTGTCGTTTAGAAACGAGTAAGAGTTAAGAAATTACGTGACTTGAAAGCACTTCTACACCGGAATATTACATGAATGCTTAGCTTAGCCGTTCCACTGCTGTGGTCAGAAACCTGGAGCCTTACCATGACGTCTTAATGCGATTCAATTTCTATTCAATTTTACGTTTTAGATGCCATTTTTCACACTTCTAGTAGGGATTTGACAGCGATTGATCCAACTTAGGTTTGCAATTTAATCGCATTAAGACGTCATGGTCAGGCCCCTGCTTTTAATGGTTTCCATCACTTATTTCATGGAGGGTTAATTTTACACATATTAGTATTTTGTAAAAGTAGATGGGCTAATAAGCCCTTATGATCAATAAAGAAAAGCAATATATCTACAGATGGTTTACTCTAAGTTGCTAAACTTTTAGCTACTATGGCAAGTAGTCCCAAATCTTTGTGTAAGAAAATTCGTTCCAGGTTTGGTGTCCAAATTTGCTTCGTTGAAAAGCTGATTTTGTTAGCATTTGTATCAAATTTTGAGCCCAGATTCGGATCCACACCACGGCCTTATGCAAAATATAGTATATAAGTCAAGTTAGATTTTAATTCATGCCCCAAATAAATGCATAACCCAATCTAAATCAAACTCAAAGTCGATGTTATACTGTTTATATCAATTGGTATCTAGAGCTAACGGAGGAATTGGGACAATTTAAAAGGCATTAAAGTTAAATCCAGATATAATTTACTTCGGTTTCATAAGATATTCCAAATATGCTTATCTGTCTATATGACAGCGACGAGAAATTTACAAAGTTTTCGGGATTCTCGAAATTAGTCCAATTATGAAGGCTCATTAAGATTTTAAATAACTAATAACGGTGGCATTAATTTTGAAGCTTTTAATTAGGCATATCTGCAAGCAAACAAAGAGGCGGGGCTGAGTGGTGGTTGTTAATTTATACTGCCTCCTATAGACAATAAGCAATTGTCTCTGCAAATTGCTTTTAACTGACCTTCGAACCTCGTTAACATGAACGTAGACAACGTACTAAAACCTAAAAAAAAACCTGACAAAGAGATTCTTTTAGTACATAAATTGTTCTTGCCCCGCCTGCGTTCCCTCCTAAGCTAATGCACATTTCGTATGTCGGGAAAATTAATGGGGCTCTTTTATTTTTGTGTTGAGGAAAAATTTCGTGCTGCATTATTGAGATTTGTCATGGGCAGAGTAATGCGGCTAGGAGAGACCATGACTAGTGTGAATAAATGTTGGAGACCGACAAAACTCTCGAGGAATGACATCACCAACTATGCACAATTATGTACACTTATGTAATCCATGGGAATATTAGCTGCATAATCAATGCCCAGGTCAATTTTTAGCTTTAATACACTGAACTTTTACACCGAGGTTGCCTTTACGATGCAGACTAGGAATAAGGACGGATTCCACGAAATTTCCACGGGTTGGGGTGAATAAAAGTTATTCGCTTTAAGGTCTCTCGTATCTCGGTAACTGTAATTACCACATAGTCTTCAAATTCGATATGCAAGGTTAGTAATTATAATAGTTCAACACAGTTTTTAATGTTTTTAAGTTTTCAACGGGATAAGGAGTAAAAGGGATTTACATGTTCGCTTCACAATGGCTCCCAAACCATTTTTTATTTCAAAAATATAGTTCATAGTTCCAGAGGGATCACGATAAACGAACGGACAAACGAAACGGGATACTTAAACGAAATCTTCGACAGTGAAGTTGCGGGCAATAGTCAGTTATCGAAATATACAACCTTTGGTTAAAGTCGAGATCTAAAATTGGAATGCTCTATACCACGATACCAAACTTGGATTCCTGCCTGACTTGAGAAACTTCCAAACAAGTCGACTTCAAACATACCCCGATAGAAATGTAGAGAAACACAAATTGCCAAACTAAATAAGTAACACACTTCAAACGATAGAAAGGCAATCCCCAAAGTAGAGATAGATGGGATCGGTGTAGTGAAGCAAAGCAGACCGGCTCCGGTATCTATGGCCAAATGCAATTTGGGACCCTGTACAAAGTGATTACTTATCGCATGTCGGGATACGGGAGCTGGGAACGAAATAAGGTTATCTATTATTTATTCCATTTGACACACGTGAACAAGAGCGGAAATAGTTAAACACACATTCGTCAGTAGCGAAACGGATTCTGATAAATGAATATTCTACGTAGGGATTTCAGTCAACTCATTGGAGAATGGTGAGTCTACGAGTACTCGGGATGTATATTATTTAAATCAGGTATAGTTTTGAGTTATTATAGTATTACAATACTACATAGTGACAAAAAATAATTCGTGTCATAAATGAAGCTTTAACTCAGTTTGATTAATACAAATCATGTCAGAAAACCAGGGCATGATTGATTGCATTCAGTGGCGAGTGCAACAATAGCCACCAATTTGTGAAACAGATGCCGCATTTTATTAGTCGACATCGCACGTAGGTACAACCCGCACAATAGATCCACTAAGCAATTACGGATTCGGAATGAGTCACCACTACGGGTGGACGTATTCATCCAGGCGTCCTGCATTGCGCCAAATTCCAATTGGTTTGTTGTTCTATTTGTTCTTTTTAATTGGAACAACAACGTCTCGTATACCCTGCCATTGTTTAAATTGCTCATTCGATTTCAACGCCGAATACGTGTCGTTATTTATACAGATCAACACCCAATATATTTGTTAACGTCCTTAAAATTATCAAAGTAATTCAGTGGATCGTCTTCATAACATTAAATTAAATAAACGTATCACTAGGCGGTGACACACTAACATGATTTCGTGTCTAATATATTAGCTGAACGTTTGACAGCTGTAAAGTCATACCAAAGGCACTTCAATTGAATTTTGATAACGCAACGCTAAACCTGTTCTGACGTGGTTTCGCCGCGAGGATAAGCGCACACATCACTGTAACCCGGTAGGCAGCGGCGGCCTGCCCCGAATATGCATCAATCGGCGTGGGCCGGTCATCGCCACAGTCGGAGGCGACTCGCGAGTCTGTTTAAGTTTATAAATAAATAAGTTTTTTCAGTTACATAACCAAGCACTGTGTACACAATGGGACGCCCCAACGCCCTGGCGGCCCTCGCTACGACTGGTTCCAGCACGCGTCGACGGAGGGTGGTTGCGATCGTCAAACTTCGTTACGATTCGGAGCAGAACGATCGTATGTCCTCGGGCGCGCTCGGAGCACGCGCGCCTGCGGGCATCAGCGCCCGCCCCGCGTCCCCGCCTACCACTGAACCAACCAGCCTTTAATTTATTTCCGACTAGCTTTCCGCCTTGCGGTGCCGTCCATGAGTTTCCAAGGCGATGCACTATGTAATAAATAATGTCAGTTGCTTAAAAAAATACTAATCCGGTTGATAAACCACATTTAAGAAAGCTAAATTAACAGGTAGGTAACAATAACTGCTAATCAAATCTGCAATGTGATATCATTGAGGAAAATATACAAATTATTTTTTAAATGAGATCTTGTTTCTAAAATGATGACGGTATCGCGGGCAAATCTTCAATTATAAAATTACCAATTTGTTTTCCGGACAACGTTGAAACTTTATCAATATCATAAATCTAGGGAAACTTTGCAAATGTACGTGTTAGAGCAAGCAAATAAAGTAGTTAACTATGGTGGAGTTTTCTCGGTGCCGGCTTAATCTAATTACAGTACGACGTCGCGGCGTTATCGCGCGACTGTCACGCTCGGCGAGTCTTTACGCAGGATATATTCTTGCCGTCTGCGTGCCAGCGGCCACGCTTCGAGAAGCAAAAAGTCATGAAATAAAATATGCGACTTGTACGTGTAGGCGCGGGCCCGGGGTGAATGCACCCAGGGCGGTTATTTACTTCGCGAGATTAGTAGGACACGCCATGGGGTATTGATTGATGTCATTTTTCCGTTTTTCTCGGAATATTTCGATAATATTTTAGTACCGGCGGCGATAGTCGTCCATCATTTTTAATCGTTGTCGGGAGATAATGTTATGAAAATAAATGTGTAAGCGTTGTACCTATACCTATCCGCTTACGTGATTTTCAGATGTATTTTTTTGTATGTTCGTTGGTAAATCGTGGAGAAAAAGTTGTTTCATTTGTTCGGACTTCGAGGTCCTGAACTTGTATAAAAAAGTCTGTAAAGAGGGAAAGTTAAGAAATTAAGAATGGCGTGACCCATTTCATTAATTAATAAGTACGGTGATGTTTTGTTGGAAACTTCGACGAAAGAAAACAGATAATTAGCGATTAGCGAAAATAGGAGGTACCGAATGAAGAGTGTGGAGAGGGAAGTCATTAATGTCAGTGGAATTAATTGATTCGACATACGGGTGGATTAATTTGCTATGTGGCACTTACAGCCGCGTCGCGACACGTGTATCGTGGCTTCAATATGAACTCAATATCAATTAAATCTCGCTTGTAAGCGCCAAATGGAAGATAATTGCAGTTTTTAGGGATTCTTCCAGGCGGAAACCTCATCAAAGCCAAAATTTGTGAGTCCTTTGTGAACTTAGCAGTCGTTTAATGGTGATTAAAATTTTGTGATTATGTTTTTTTCATGCTCAAATTTTTTTATAACTTCCTTTTGACACTTGTTCAGATACTTTTGAGCATTTATATGGCTTTGATCCAACTTTGACGGCAATTTTACACAAAGAAACTTTTTTTTTCAATGTTTTTTGGTAGGAAATTTTACGTAATTATGTTAGTCCGCGTAATTAATTTACTTGCGTTCTTGACAGACAAAGAAAAGCTCTGACTGAAGATGAACTATTTTTTTTCATAGAGAGCCGAAGTTTTCCCACAGAACCCACAGGAAAAAAACGAATTAATAAAAATATATTATTATACTTGATGAAGAAATTAAACTAAACAATAATAAAAAGCTTCCTTAATCATGTTTATCTTCAAACATCTGCCACGTAACGACAAGAATCTCTCCGAGGTGTTGTTAATAAGAGCTCTGCGGTTTTAACTTTACGTGCATTAAATTCTGCGGTGCGGCGTAAAACGTAAACGAGAAAAGATGTTGTCGTAGTATTGTCGGTCCCCTTAAAAGTGAGCGTTTGCCTTAATTTACGCGGGTTAAAGGTAACATATTAATGCGCCCTGTGCTTGTTGCTCTTTGACATAAGATTTTAAAGTCAGATCATTATTTACTTTACGGTATTTCGTCGCACGAAACAAAATACGGACGTTTGTTTCGTGTTTTCTAAGCTGTTTAAAGCCTTATCGTGATTGTCAGCATTACATTGCAAATTTTTAATTACTGGCCATGAGGTAGTTTATCTTTGTCCTCTAGGCTAGCAACGCGTCTGTATTTCTTTGGGGTTGTTAGTGTTTGCTTGTGGTGGTCCTCACATACCATCAGGTGACTCACTTGCTTGTGTGCTACCCTACCCTATTTCACAAAAACAGTTTTCTATGAAATTTGATAAAACTATGAAACATAAATGGTCTATTACTAGATGTTAACCGCATCACTACAGTTAAAGTTCAAAATGTTCTAAGCACGACTCTATCGCCAAGGTAATTATGCGTGTGTAGATCTTTATGAGATCTTCGACTGTTCATCAATTTCTGATGTTGACTGTACGACAACTTCGAAAGCAATTGAATACGTATTTAACACATAGTCATATTAGACATGCCTAAAAGGTGTTTTTAAATGTTCTATTTTGATCACCAAATGACTAGTTACCAACAATTTTCTCTATCAAACAACATCTGCAATTCTGAAGTCAATGAGTTCGTATTTATAGCCTTCATCTATAGGTATGCAAAGTTAAACAGTAAACGGAGCCTTTACTAACAATGATTAGCATAAAGCCCGCTGTAAAAACATGATCTCATTCTGAACGTAAGACTGTAAGGCATGTTTTAAGATTGGAGTCAAGTATGATAACAGAATGTGGATGTTCGTAACGTGTCGGTGATGGAGCGTGTGATATGTGACTGGGGGATGATTTCATTGCCCGGGTGGCTTCCCCCAAAATCGTAGCTTACGTATTTATTCAATACCCAATTCTTTTATCAAATTGTTATTAATATTTCACCGTATACAAGAGATCGTTATTGCAGTACTTGTGCAGTCGTTGACGAATTGATGATGTTGAGGAACATAATTAAATATTACTATTTATAAAAGCGCTACGTTGAATAAAACAAAATTATTATAATGTATCATCACATTTAGAATAAACTAGATTATTTAACATTTTCCAATTGTTAGTTAAGACATTTTTTATTTGAAAATATATAAAATATTGATGTATTTTTCCGGAAAATTCAAATTTACGACAAATCCAATAGCAAAACATGGGGATATGAACTTTTATTTACAATCTCCAAGATTGTTAAGCCATTTCAGGAATGGCGGGTGTTTTGTTTAAATTTGCTTAATGAACTGGCCGCTGTTTGAATAATTCTGCTTGATTTTACTTTTTAGAATTAGATCAACTTTATATTCACAGGTTAACAACCCGGAGTTAGGGCCGAATGTTAACCTTTTTTACGTGAACTAATAAGAAAAGGATAATTTCAAAATTGGATAGCATTGCATAATTCATCATGTTTCACAAGAGTTTTAATTATAATAACGATTTTGTACTTTGCCCATAACCATAAAAGAGATGGTTGATCTTCTTCATAAAAAAAATTAAAAACAACACATTTCATCCCTGCTATTTTAAAGTAGCCTGATTAGCGCTGCCAAATCCTGAACACAAATTCCACTTATAATGGCCTTACGAGTAAAAGAGTAGATAAAGCAAACGCTGGCCGCAACTAAATGGGCTTAACCCGTCTACTGCAGTCGGCCAGCCGCTTACGGCGTGCTAGATTATGTAGTGCAATAACGGCCGGAGCAGCCCCATTTAGAACTATTTCAGCGTAATTACGTCAGGTATTCTAACGACACACCTTAAGAGATTTCTTGTCCACAGACGCAAATTTTCTACAGCGCAAGTTGAATCTGTAATTCAAGAGATAAGATATTGTTTTTGGTATTTTATAGACGGTTGAGTGCGTAAGCTTGCGTGTCGCAAAACTGCATTGCTAATTCAGTGTTCCCGTGGCTTTGACTGGCGAAGACTGATACAATCCTCAAGCAAAATTAGTATCATCCTGATTCCAAAAAAGACAACCCCAATTCTGACTTTTTAAAAAAAGAGCACCTAATAAAGTGTCAACACACAAAACTCTAGAGACCTTAGGACATAAAAAATATATCTACAATGTCGGCGTTTCGATCGTCTTCAAATTTTGTACCTTCATATTTTATCATCGACGACGTGGGTGGTTCGTAGGCGTTCATTAACATCACGGCACCTAACGAACTATTTATCTTACAAACTTGACAGCTAGGCAATTCATTGTCGTGTAGTGGAAAACGTCCTATTGTACGTGTCGCGGCAAGCTGAGATGAATGGGTAAGTATTCTCTGTTTAAACTACCGGCTTCTACTTACAAGCACTAAGAGTGTTAACTACAGTACATTTTAGAGGGTAGAGGTCGATGTTTTAAGCCACTAGAATGTAGTGACTAGATATTATATTTAGTATTATTACCGTAATTTAATAATTAAAAGCTTTACTTGCCGTCCTAGTAAAGTTAAATTCCTAAAACCGTTAATAAAATGGCCAAGTGGGAATCAGGGCACAGGCATTGTAGAGTTTCACTGGTATGTAAAGTAACTATCATTAAGCTGGAGGGGTGAGGGATAGCTTTTTACACTAACAGAAATTTATAATATTTCGAAGACGAGTCCTTCAATCGAAAAATGGCTGTCGCCTGCAATATTCTTGACTTGACTATCCGTCGAAACCCTACTTCACAGGCTAGACCAGAAAAAAACACTCAATTTACGTATGAGGGAAAGTACGGTAAACGCTTTTTTTTCAATATTTTATTCGTGTACTTTCGTGCATTTGTACCAAATTACAGCTATCTATTACTAAGAATCTCTGAGCTAAGCCTTGGACAAGCATACAGCCGTACATAACAAAACTATAAGGATTTGAGTGGAATCATTGCATTGTTAGCACTGCGATTGAAATTGAATTGTAATTTCAGGATTAAGTGCAAGTTTTCAATCTAATTAATTATATTTAAGCCTCAAAAAGCTTTAAACTTCGTGCAGAACAATCAAAAAACAAAAGAGACGATGCATTTGGCAATTATAACATTTCGGTAAAATAAAAGTTTTACTTATACTTTTCCTCAACGTAATTCCAGCTTCAACGAATCTGTCTTAAATTTAGAGGGTAATCGTACAGCTCGGCCTACGTATCTGAAAAGAATTAGAGAACTGACAAAACAAGACCTCCTGCGCTATTTAAGGCTTGTTATGATTTAAGCCGAGTTTAATTTACTAAGTTTTAAGTCGCTTCATCAAAACTTGGTTAGCTTAGACGATTAGTCCCTTGGAAGCGATAATCACCGGTGATCTAGCGATAAACTTAACCTACTTCCCGGGAAAATTGTTTGATTTGAGATACATTACGAGCACGCGCCAGTAGTAAGTCATAGCCTTACTTCAACGCAATAACGAAACAAAGGAACACGTATGTAATTAACATCCTTTTTTTCCTCATATATTTGGCTGATGGTACAATGGTAGAACCAATACTAGCAGTGAATAAAACGTAAGTAACTAGCTGCACACGTACACCATTCAAGAATTGTTCACCCACACGTTGACACCTTCTATCCCCTTATGTGTAAAACCCACAGTAATTGAGCGCCTTCCGACTTTGAAAACGACACATTTCCCGTGGAAATAGCAAATCCTGTACGCACGAAGTAGCACGTTACTTTGTTCGAGTTTGCCTTCAAAACTATCTCTTGGAAGTATTTAAGTAATAATTCCAGGTATAATTACATCAAAATGTAGGTACGTACATTGTGCATAACTACATTGGAAGGCGAACTGACGAATGCAGCAGCAGTTATATAAAATTGAGGTGCTCATAACTAAAGCGAGGGTGGTAAATTAAAAGCAATGAATGTCGCTGCCGAGGACCGGAGCGGCACGGAATACTACTAAATCGTTTTAATACTGTTACTGAATTAAATCGAGATGAAATAACATTATGTGAATGGTAAGCCATTGTGAAGGACCTAAGGCGAGGTTTTTGTACAACAATAAATGACTGATGATAACAAAGTTCATCGCAATGAAAAACCTTAGAAACGAAGTGCTTTAGGGTAGACAATTAAGATGAGAGACAATTTATACGCGTCTATCCTGATCACTAATGAAATGTAAATGTGCATGTAACTTATTGTTACTTTAATAGGCCAAGTTTTACAATAATCACGCTTGGTGATATATGAAGATGCTATTTTATGTGGAGGCCGGATGGCTAGTAAATTGCCCATTGACACCAGATTTTAAGATGACCAAACTTTTTATACTTTGTTATAACATCTTATAACAGAGCGCCGACACAGACGAAGTCGCAGGCAGAAGCTTGTAGGCACTAAGACCAAACTCAGAACTGCTTATTACCACAAAGTAATTAGATCATTTAACTGAAGTGATATCGTGGTAAGAATAAAGACGCTGACTCCACACTGCAGAGAATTAAGAGGTAAGAAGTAATTAATCGCCTATAAAACATTGTTGCCTGTTGAATACTAATTCTTTATTTGAAGTGACACCTTTTGTTTTTTATGTAAGATTCTGTATGTATAGAATCCATGAAAACGTTTTAACAAGTTACAATAAGTAGGTATTTAATATATTATACTGTGTAATAATGTTACTGATTTCACGAATCTCATTAATAACACAGCATTATTATCCCTGACTTTGCAGCATTGTTATTTTTAATGAGTGGGAACATCGGAGAATGACCTAGAGTCCTCTACAAAGTAAAAAGAAATCTTTAATTAAGAGATAAAGTTACGTCGTATTACATCCGTGCTTCAATACGTTGAAGATAATTGACCGAGCAAACGAACCGAGAACACGTTACAGGAGAATAATATTAACGCTGAAGTGCCGTGGGTCAGAGATTTCTATGAAGACGGGTGCCTGGTGGAGACAGGGGCGTTCGAGGGTTTGTAAGCGGCGGGCGATGTACGCAGGCGTTGCCCCCTCCCCGCGTCGATCGCCGCCGGCTATGATGAAGCCTGCGGGATTATTCGGGCCACAAGGGATATCATCGAGATGTGATAGAGAAACGATTTTGGTGAGTCAAATGATCCGAATGAGAGTTATATTTTCATGACATTCTGAAAAAACTTGACGCTTTACTTTTTTGTAATATACTACCTATTTTTAACTACGAGTATTGTAGTTGCAAAAAATATTGCACGTAACCAGATTACAAAAATATGCACTCGTATAGTAAAATTAAATAAGGGTATGAACGGATAAGTGAAACTACTGAACCGTGTGCAACAAGCCCGTTACAATCAAAGTCTCGAATTGCGAATTAACGAGAGATCTCGTTTCCAATTACGAGAATTTCGCAGCTAGGGCTGTGGCTTTGGAAATGGGGACTGACGACAAGCATGGGATGGTATCGACGGCGTCGCCGGCGGCCGGGAGAGCGCCCGGTGCAATCAAAGCTAACCGGGCTATGGGTGGATCCGGATTGGAGCCGGGTCGGCACGGTACGTGACGAAGCCAAATTTAATATCAAAGGAATGACGCACAAAATCAGAGTGAGAGCCCTGTTAACTGTATTTCGCGCACGGAATGTTTTAACAATCACCGTCATTGTTTTCTCGATGTAGACTGTATATTTTTACACAAAGAGAGCGAGCTTCTGTGTGCGTGAACGGTACTTCACGAAGAATGTTATTGATAATTTCTGACAGCAAAATAACCATGAATTAAACTGGATATACACAATTAATATTCTAACTTCATGTGTGTTATCAGAAAGACTAGATCCTGAATTTTAAGAAAACGAGGTTATATTTTAATTCTTATTAAAAAGAAAAGTACTGAACTCGGTCTAAAGAGCCCTTTTTGCCCAAGATTGAAACAACGAGCAAGTCTGCCTACTTTTGGATCTCATGAATAAAATTAGCAATATCGCAACTGCAATATTAACTCTCATTATATTTTAAAATTGGCGAGTTCTTGTTCTGTAAGCCGGCCAAAACTTTGTAATATACTTCAAAAACTGCGGGTAAAGTTGTAAAAGTAGAGTGTTCGAAGTTTATAGACTTGTATATTATGGAACAGACCACTTCTTCTGCAAAATTTGTGGATAGACCTCAAGAACTAAATATGTAATTGTGTTGAGAAATGTATACTAACAAAATAGGCAGTAAAATAAAAAAGGGCACCCCATTTCTTATTGGTACAGACTACATACCATACCAAAATAGTATAGAGTTCTCGAGGGAATCAGATGAGGTTACGAGCTTTGGCAAATTCTATTATAAACATAAGGCGTTTAAGGATTAGTAAATTAGTGGTGGTGACAAAAAAACGTTTTGTTTATTTATAAATAAATAAAAAATCGTATGTGTTAAATAAACACATTAAAGTGCATTTAATGCTAGCAAATATGGCCCGAAAGCAATGAGATGCAATTTCGAGTGCCTGCTGGGACGGCCGTAAAACTGTTCGCCTTTAAAATATTTAATTAGGTACTTATATTGAGTTTGTTTAATGTTTAAGTTTAAATTAAGCTTAAGGTTTATTTGCAAATTAAATTGATCCTCGTGAAATAAAATAACTTGTTTGTAGTTAATGGGCAAAAACTGCTCAATTCTGTAGCTACTCCGGGAACTCATTAATACAGATGTTCGAGAGGTAATGCAATAATTAGGTAAGTACAAAAACAATTACGCCAGAAGAAACAGTATCCATTAGTTAAAACTTGGTTCCTCGTAAAATTTTAAACTGCTTTTACGTAAGTACTTTTTGAATAAACCGCCCTTTTATATTGCACTCATCCTAAAGCCAGACATACGCTGAGCCAAGAGACGCTCTCTATTTTTTAAATTCAACTGTGTTTCGCATAATATTTTAGTACTCAGACCGTCATATCTGGCTGCGGCAGATTACGTATCTCATTTCGTTAGGATTAATTTTCTCATTTTGACTCTGCCAACGAAGGTAACCTGTAAAATATGAGCTTCACCTTAGCAAAGAAACCGACGGGGTTAATTCTGGCATTTTAATTACTGCGGCTAACTGACTTGAGCTTGAGAAACGTTAAAAAAACAAAAGTACCTGCTTAGTTTTGTACTTTGCCGCTCTACAATCGTGTACGTAACGTAATACAGAATTGACAAAATACTCAGGTACCTTTGACGCTAGTATATTTTGATCAACCCTTCTTTTTCCTTTTGACTTTTGATTAAAAACCTATCATTTAGAATACTTACTTGATATTATTTCTTAAGTTTTAGATACAGTTCTTTTTACGTTGTCCGTAGAAGCAAGAACGCACTCTGTGGGTACAGTAGATTTGACTACCACTTACCTTCTTCGTCGCCGTTACTTACCTATCAGTCCCAAACACCAATTCACTTACCTAAAAACAAATGCACAATGTTAGACAGTTTACCTTTAAAAATAAATGGCATACATTCTCAGTCGCATTAGAAAAGAATTGAGATAAATAAATAAGCAAATTACGAAGTTTGAATGGAAGTTTCTTATCAGTTACGTACGGAGCTGTAGTTAAGAGACGGTATTGAGAGACGAGACGAACTTGGTTGTAGGCAACTAACTAAGCAACGGAATGAGGGTACGCCGGTACTCTGTTGTTAATTCGATGTTAAATAATGTACATTGTGACATTTACAACGATTAAACGTAGTTATTTATAATGTAATTTAAATTTCTTGTAATAGTTACTCTTATTTCTGAAAGGTGGGCACCAACTTGCTGTCACGCCTAAGTTTGGATTCTATCAAAAATTATGCAATCATTTCACCTTTTTTTTCAAACTTCTTTTCTACAAACGACTTCTTCACTCTACTTAGTATTTATATCATACTTTGTTTACCTATTCAAATTTCGACGAAGAAGAGTCGGTAATTTTCAAAACTAACGCAATTATGTCTGTGTTTGTGCATTACTGTCAAAGGTCTAGCCTCATTACGAGTATCCGAGACTTGATTGACATACAAATGATTAATTAAAATAGATATAACCTTATTACAACGTAAAATGACGGGAAACTAATGATATCATGGTGTCATAGCTAAAATCCAATTAAAAGTGAAACAAAGTTTAACCCGACGTCAAAGAGCTCAACATTGTATAATCACCACATAGTATAAAACAAAGTAGCTTTCCGCTGTCTGTCTGTCCCTATGTATGCGTAGATCTTTAAAACTACGCAACGGATTTTGATGCGGTTTTTTTAATAGATAGTGATTCAAGAGGATTAAGGTTTTTAATGTATTATACGCAGAAGAAGTCGCGGCCAGAAGCTAGGTATATGTATATTACTAAAGATGAGCGACATTCGACCTCGGCTAATTGATGTTTTCAATTATAAAACTATATTTTACGTATTAGTTAAGTATTAAAGTGCGTATGTATTTTTATTGATCACTTTGACATTTAGGTACTCTTGTCATATACAAACAAAACACGTTCTTGGAATCATATTTGTATTTTTTAAAGGAGTTTTACTGCCAAATAGAGCGCTTATCAGCTAGCGTTATCAATCGACTCACATCATATAGAACATAATGTGCTATTTTTCAGTTATCCTTTAAAAGGAGCGGAAATTCACCAAATAATTTACTACCTGCCTACTAAATATTGTCCTCATTCATACACGGTAGTAAAGCTTATATGAACTTAAAATTCATATATCTTTGACATTTGCCTTTGCCAAACACATACATAACATATCTTTTCATATAAAGAGGTAAGACTTTAATATCGTACAATTTGACGTATCTCACAGCTACCTCGGAGAAAAACGTTACTGAGAAAAAAATGTAATTTATTTGTGAACATTGTATGTAAAAAGCTGTCGATAAATCGTATGGGCTTGCGACATCTGGCTGTCGGCAAATATAAACCGATTTGTCCATAAACTCCTTTATGTTTGTACGACAGAATAACTCATTGTTGTTCCCGCAAATAATATCATGCGCAGCTTTTTTCACCTCCTATTTCATAAATATAGCAAATGTAAAAAGCTTAGCATGATTTTCAGATATTTCTTTATTTGCATTTATGGGGTCATTGGCATAGCCATAGATTCCCCCGTTAAATTCGGTTTCTACATTATGCTTTTATATACATTTTACTTAAGTAAGGGGCTGTTTCACCACTCTGGTTACTTATCACAGAACTTAACAGAGAGTGGTGAGGTGGCAGTGCAGGCAGGGAAGCAAAGATAATTGTGGGGATGTCACAGCAGACATCTCTCTCCAGGCAGATTATACCTGTTACTCTGTTACTTACCACAGAACTTAACAGAGTGAGAGAGAGAGAGAGTGGTGAAACAGGCCCTAAGTATATAAAAGGTTACGCATGGGATCATACACCGCAGGGTTGCCTAACAAACTATTAACTCAAGTGTTTTTTTTTTTTAATTTTATCAATCCAACGAATTAATATAATTATAAGAAAATAGGTTACCGTCTCTCAGTCTAGCGCTACTCTTGTATTTTTAGGAGTTAAATTAAAAAAAAAATTAAGATTTGCTCAGTGTTGTACGCGACGACTAAAGCTTTACTAGGTATCAAATATCGATCATAATATTTGCTTGCCCAACTCTATCCACTTGTTTGACCTTCGACCGACGCTTAATAATGCATCAATCGCTGCAGTGGCCTGCTGCGCTGCCTTTCTTTCAGTTATTACATTTGAAGCCAGTTAATGTTTCTGTTGTACCATTTATAATTATTTCTTTACTTTTCTTGAACTCTGAAGTATAGAAACAACTCTAACTGTTAAATTATCGTTGTATTCCGTAAAAATCGATTGATATATGAGTTATTGCGTATCCGTTCCTCGCGATTAGCCTTTATCCAGAGCCGAACCGCAGCAAATTATTTACAGCCTCCCATAAATTTCGCAGCATAATAAATTCATTGCGTAAGTAAATCAAAATTAGGGTTGACATAATAAGAAAATATTGTTTGGATCAATACAATGCCAATGCTGCAAAGCGCGGCAATGTGATACTAGAGTTGATATAAAATGTTTCCTTCCCAATTTATAACAGTTAAAATAACTATGACCAAAAAATATTTTGCCAGATAGGTACCTACCGAGGTGTACTTGAATATGCATTTCAGTTTAAAAAATTATAAAAACTGGATGAAACTTGGCAAGATTTTTTTACAAAAATGACGTACAGACGTTTATAATAACGAGAGAGAAGTAATGAAAAAAAAACTATTGTACTATTTTAGTACCTACGTTGATATTCCTAATTGGTATATATAAATTACTGAAATCTTGACAAAACCACACAATGTACTCAAAACATCATTCCGACTGTCAGTTTTGACTTTTAAGCAAATTAGTTTATTGATCTGAGGCAATGACACTCGTAATCGCCAATGTCAATGTAAATGCATGTAACTGCGGTTTTGAATAAACGGAGGCAATCAAACAGTTAGCAATTTAAAATAGGTTCAGTGACCTTTATATCAGGTGTAAACTGATTGTTTACTGCATTCAACTTTATCAGTTTTGACTCGAATATGTTTATAAGTATGAACGTTGATTCTATGAGCAAAATTTTACAATCTCACATTTGCGGGAAAGTCCAAGGTTACATTAAATTTCAAAGTATACATACTACATGCAACATTCGGAAAGATATATGTTATTATTATAACTACAATACATATCATAAAACAAAGTTCTTCACCGCGTCCGTACTCAAAATATACTTTGGATTTTTATGAGGTTTTCACCAATACTAGAGTGATTCACAGGGAAGGTTAAGTGCATACCCAATTTGTCAAGGTTTTGTGTAAATTCGTTGAAATATTATCGATAATTGTTGGAATAGCATAATAACGGAAGCTGCTTGGGATAAAATGTTTCTGTCATTTAATTAGTCAAAAACTTAAAGCTATAATTGGTATTCTCAAAGTAGGTGCTAAGGTTCCCACTGCGAACTATTATTGCAAACTGTTGATTTTCTCAAAATAATTTAATAAATTTGCTGTAAAACAACGACAAAAGTATTTGAAATTATTAAGAATTCACAAAGTTCAGAACTTTTTGATTGCTTTATTCAATTTAAAAAAATATTTATCGAAAGGACCTTGTATTTAAATTTCATCGACCAAACTTATCATATCTCACTTGCTTTTTGTTTAAAAAACAAGGCTTGGTAAATATTGAAGCAGTCCAATTCGGGGTCAGTTTCCATTAAAACTGATTATGAAGCGGCTTCTTTCGTCTCTTTATCCTAACATCATCCAAACAGATAAAAGAGTTAACTTGTTCGACCTAAAAGGTTTTTCATAGTTAATTTAAAACGTAGTCCTGAAAAGAGATGTTCTTTTGTTACGCGTTTTATTTGGCTTGACTCGCGCCTGTCAGTTCAATACCATCAGCAGTGTTTTCACAAAAGCATTTTACCATTACCACGCACGAAGTAAGCATAATGGCAACGTTATTCAAATATCAAAAGACTTTCCCGGAAACTGGCTTTAATCTGAGGCCAGGAACGGTTTACCATCATTAATTTAGAACTTTAATCCCGCGCAGTACGTCCGAATCATCCCCAAAATTACCAAACGCTCGCAATAAGCCGTTAATAACATTTTGTTTTTCCAATTTCCAAAATAAATCCGACGAACGTATGCGAATAATTTCAAGTCCAATTCCGTTATTTAATGTTTGTTTTTATCTCGAAAGGGTCCCAAGTAATTGTGTAGCCACACATTAGACTCCGGTAAACCGGAAAACACATTGAGTGGGTCGGCTGTTGCTGCGAAAGAAGGGGATCGATAGCGTGGCCCTGACACGCTTTTGAGTGGCCGTGCCTTAGCGCCCGAGGTCTGCGGCCCGCAAGAATAAACATTAGGCCTCTGGATCCCATTACGAGAAAATAGGGCCGCCGTCGAACAAACAAGCCCCTATATTTGCATTTACTACGCAGAATGTAGTGCACAAACATGTTTGGAATGAGTTGCTGAGCCGTGTGCGTTTGCGGTTGTTAAATACCCCACGGTGAAATTTATCTCACCTAATTTATGTTATGTTCGACGCGTTCAATTGATAATTCCATGCAAATTATTAAACTGATGCGACAATACAAATATCAGGGCGAAAACGAACCGTAAATAGAAACAATTTAAATGGACGAATCTGTTATGATTTAGAATACTTGCTTACCTTAATTGTTTTCAATATGCAATGCGATCCAAAAATGAGGTGTTAATATATTAAGAGGCAGTATTTACAAGATCACTATTTACTATTTAGCATTTTAAAGTCTCTAACTTGCTTGCGGTGGCCTTGAGATACTTTAGGGATGTGCTAGGATTATAACACAACTCACTCTAACTACTAACACAACCCCAAGATAATCCTATATATATTTATAAAGAGGGTTTGGGTAGAAAATGCATGCTTCATCAGGCATATAATCCATTAGGCAATGGCTTATTACCAACACCCAAGGTAAAAAGGGTTTATCTAACAAAATAATCTTAAAGTCCTTTTAACTATGAGATATATAAGATAGTACACTAGATATAAACATATTAATACTCTCAGAAAGCACAAAATAAAACGGATCCATAAAATATTGATCATGACTAATATTATTTTTTAATTACATTACCTTGATAAACAGGGCATTCTTTGATTTGGCGACCCCCATGCAGTTACCATAGAAACATTTTACAGCGCGTGGCTTACTCAGTAGTACAGACTAGTCGAACAACAACATATCTACACATTTTTAACAATATAAATATTGAAACTTTCTAATTAAATATTGAATCTGATTCTAACAATTAGTAAATATTATTAGCATAGAATAACACTGAACACTCTAGGAGTATTAACTAGTAGTTTAACTATTTGACAAACATTGGCTTTAGTTAAGTACGCAAAGATCAACCTCAACAAGGACGAATTATCACAGGTGGATAAAGCGATATACAAGCAGGAACTCTAATATAAAATTTGCTAATTAATTCAACTTCTTATTATTTATTTGTATTGTATCAGAAACAAGGACTATGCATAACAAGTTTCACTCGTCATAGGCCATTGAATTGACTTCACTTCGCCACGAGATATGTTATAAAAAGTTAACTTCACAACAGTTTGAACAGTCTATTAAGATTATTGTTAAAATCACAAGAATTAAATTCCTTCAACAGTGCGTTGCGTAGAGAACACGATGCCAATCTTCTTTGTCCGTGCACTTGACAGTAAAAGCTTGGTATTGACACAAACAAAACGTCTGAGTTTACGATTTAAAGTTCTTTTGCGCGACATTCGATTCGTTCTATACGGAAGCGCGTGTGAGGTTCGGAGGACGTAGGTAGGGCTCGTCCATTGTGTTGCACTTTACAAGTGTAGCTAACCTCAAAATAATAATTTTGATGCTACGTTCAGGACACAATTGGAGTGCCTGAAGCGCAGGGCCGTTCGGCGGCCGCGGCGCGCAGACTCGGCCGAACCGCCGAGCTCGCCCGACTCCCGGCAGCCCTCGCTATTCCGCGAACCGAGCCAACCATCTCTGCAATCCTCCCTCACTGAATAACGCCAGGCAACCTTGGCTCGCTTATGCCAATATTATTTTTGCAGCAAGTTGCGACGCAGCGTTGTGATCAAACATTTTTAGGTTTACTAGCTATTTGTTTCTTATTAACTTTTCACCTAGCTTTGTAGGTTTTTAAGGGCTAGTTAAATGTACCTACTTGTTGACCGCTTCTTTAATCACAACATACAACAAGCATTAGTTGCCAATGTCAGCCAAATTAGTAACCCTTGATGGTAAACAATGTTAAATAGTTGGTACGAATTTTTGTGCGCTGAATTATTGTGTAGGTTTTCCACCTGAACCATAAGACGGTACAAAGCAATTATGCGGTGGCACGGAGGGTCGGTAAATCAGTTATAATTGGGAACAGCTTAACATGTCGTCGTATTAGTGCGCCCCTTCTATATAATAGTTGGCTGAGCAACTGGATTAGGTCTACGGAAATTGTTTACTATTATTATGACGGCTAAGGTTTGTTAAATCAATGAAACGCAGCTTAGTTTAAGAACAAGGTTGTTTGGAAAAAAATCAATCTGCGTTGGCATATCTGACTACGAATACTGTACTAACTTTATTTAAAAAAAGTTGCATTTTCATTCGTTTTAAAACTTGTCGGTGTGAGTTTTTTAACATTCATATTCATTTTCCACGAAACCGAATATACTTATGTTGATAATTAATTATGTGATTATAGTCTTGATTACGAGTAAAGTACCTTGCGTATTACTAATTTAACATTAAAATAAAAAAATCCCTTTGCAAATAGTTTCGCGTTTTAAAAACACCTCAAGTCTCTGATAAAGTGATTGCGATAAGGGAGGGTAGCGTTATTTATTCGCCTTTTATTGCCTCGCACACCTTACTGTACCTATTAAAGTCCCTACTACTACGCAAATGTTCTAAAAGGTGCTCTTCTGGTCTGAATAAAATTCGGAAGATATGGTTCGTACATTCACAAAGCCAACTTAGAATGGGTCCTCGGTAAATCACAGACCTTTGCATAAAAGATTACTTACCATTCCTTTACACGCGAGCTCTTCGAAATTCTTCTATACCTGAGCAATCTATTATATTTATATCGTGATATCCTTCAGAGCCAATTCCTCAAATATTTTTCTCAAGTTGAATTTCCCCGACTTGGAGTTTAATATTATCCGACATTTCTTACAAGTGGGCCTATCCCTCTTCACGAGAAATTATTTAACCTTGGAGAAGGTTTTATTATTCTTGCCATTAAGTAATTTGATAATATATTAAGTGTACGATAAAATAAGAGCAATAGGAAATTAAAATTAACAACCAATGGGTCTATAAATAGCAAGACCAGAAATAGTAGACCGTAACCTATACTTAATCCCTCGTTTAAACAAATAAATAATATCTATCTGAACAATACACTGTAAACGCTTACCTCACTAGATGTTAGATAGCAGATCCTGGAGTCAGTGCTATCGATGGAAGCTTGCTGCACGATCCCGTAGCGCGAAGACTCTCGATCGCTGGTGTATTCGGAGCGCACGCTGTCTTGCCGATCAAACACGCCCCTAGAAATAAAAGCAATACTTTTACACTGTGGAAAACAACTTGACAACCGTTAAAAAACAATACAGTGTGTGTCATTCATAAGGGCATACATTTTAAGTAACGATAGCTTTAAGTGCTGTGAACCGTTTTATCAAACAATATAACAATTGCCTTTTCTAATGGAGAGTAATTATTTTTTTTCTTACCGATACATTGCGTGGCGAATTAATTTGAATGAAAAAAAACTCTGCTTTTTAACCAAAGATACCAATTTAAGGTCATTAGGGCTTATGCTTTCTGCCCTTCAAATATATGTTCTTATGAATGACAGACACTGTATATCCATTTAGTTAGTTAGACGACATCACGCTTTTTCTAAGACATGCATTTTATCAAAGACAGCAAACGCGAAGATTGGACGTCCCACCCCAGCGGGGAATATTGATTTGTTAGAATTTAATTAAGTACGCCTTTTGTTTTGTTTTTAGTCTTGCTGCAGATTGATTACCTGAGTGAAACAATTGAAAGTTAAGCAAGGGAGTAATATAATGTATAGGTATATGGTAAAACAATAAGGGCTACATCGATGAAGAAGCAATTTTTTCTTTGATTTTAAAAAAACATTACGGATATTTGGCTTATCCGTTACTATATCCGTTAAGTCAGCAAAGTGTATAGTTTCGTAAAAATACTAATTATTATCATCTTTATACCGTCCTGTATTTAACTTGCACGGTTTTAATCACTGTAAAAAGCTTTTACGAACATTACAGTTCGTGATTTTAATTCCCAGACGAATTTGCTTCCCGCGAGATCTGTGTTTGCACTACGTAGAAATTGGTTTTAGTGAATAAAATACGTTGTCTTAATGTCAGTCCCAGGAGTGATACTTGGAGCCTGGCTTCTAGGACGATTATATTTGGATTATTTAATAAACTTTTAAATCTTCAATGCAGTATGCATTCATATTTGACCACTAATGTTAAGCCGTAGTATATTATTTATAACAAGCGGACAAAGATGGACTTAACAAAACTATAGGGTCACTTTATGATTAAAAGACCCTTAAAATTAATCTAATACCATACTACCGATGGGTCTTATTAAGGATAGAATTTTACCTTATTTTCAAAAACCTTTTCACACAATTTGTTACCAAGTCGAAAACCATTATTGTCACAAAAGTGCTGTTTCAGCTAGGCAGATCGAATTTCGTATTTTGAGTTAGGTAATTTCGAAGCTCGTAGATCCGGGCGGATGGAATGACTGAACGGAAAAGTTTGTAAACCTCCTATATTCGTACGGGATTTTTTCTAACAGGCTGCGAAAATGTCGTTTCTCTTCCATTACGACATGACATAAAGATGTTGATAAAGTTATCATACCAGTTCTAGCCAAGCGAGGAAACATTTATGAGGTCGCAAGGAAAATGTGTAGCGATTGAACACTGTTTAGATTTAATAACTTACAAATTGTTAAATAATTTTATATTCGCAGTTTTTTTGTACCTAATTGCGTGGCGTGTTTCTGAATAAATTAATTTTAATCAAAATAAATATGCTCTTAAATGCTAGCGTTTGCAATTGAAATTTGAACACTTAAAACACAAGAATTACCCATTAACTTCGATGTTCCGGCCCCGACTTTAAGTAATAATCCCAAGAACTTGGAACAAGTTAATTATTTCTTCACTAAATACCTACAGCCTAATGATCAGTAATGTCCTTTGGAGACCCATCGGATTAATTTATTTATCATAGTCTCGCACACAAAAGATAAGGGTGAGTAATAACTAATGGAGAGAGAGTGGAGAGTACATTTGTCGGCTAACGACGGGCTGCGACCGATAGATAAATTATCGGTTTATCCGCATTTTCGGTTTAACTATCACTCTAGTTTACGGACAAGTGTGAAGTTCTATTCAATTTTACAAATTAATTAAATCGTGTTTGACTCATCTAAAAGGATAACGAAATTAATTAGATAACATTACATGCATTAATTATTACTAATGTCTCGAATTTTAAGTGCTTTGACGATCTCCTCGTCAGCTATAAAGTTATTCTGAGCTTATATATAAATCGGTAATAAAGTATCATCTAGGGATTGTTTTCATTAAGTCGTTCATATTTTAAATACCTACGACTTTTCTATGCACCGAACTCTTTAATCAGTAGCTTAAAATTCATTTAACGCAATGAAATAATTTTACCCGCGGTTTACACAGAAGTGTGCATTTAATGATGTCAGTTACACCCTTTTGTTCACAAATGAAGATGAACTCTTTCAAGAAATTGATCTGATTTTGAGGACAATGCTTGGCAAAATTGGTTCGTATATCATAAAGGTCCATACAAAGCGATCCTCGCTTTCATATCCACAGCGGTTGTCGAAATGGGCTCTCTCTTATTGAATGATTGACCGACTCTGTGTCCAGAATAGGTCGAGTATTGTTAATAGCGTTTAATTTTCTTATACCAGTAATTATTTTTTTTACTCATAGTTCATAGTTATTTATTCAATATTCATTTGTTTAATTCTCCAAATATGAAAATTAAAATGATTGTTGAAGCTTTGTAGGAAGTGAATTGTGAAAATGTGATATTAAGTACGATTAGCTAACTTCGCTACGCACAATACTACAATCATAGATATTTGAACAACGTAGGGTCGATTACATATTATACAATCACGCATAAACAATTATATATACCTAGTTCCGACATGTAAATCACGATCATGTTTTTCGAGATTATACCCTTGCTATCTAACATAGTGTTGATGTCGGTATTAGATTATAACGTAAGTGAAAGAAGTCGTATAAGTTGCGTCGTTCCGCCAGTTTCGCGGTTCACTTGGTCGTGTTTACCGCGCGCCCGCATTTCACAGTTTTCCTTAACTTTTTCCTCGAGGAGTCTTTCTCGAACAAGTACGTACGAGTTTAGTTGTGCTAACTGCCAGTACCTTCTTATAGCGAACAATTTGAATCATAACATAACAATAAGACTCTTTGCTATTATTAAGACAGTGTTAGGTACCGGCAGAACAAGAAAATCTAAAGATCACAATAGAAGATAATTAGTATGTTATATTTTTAAGATCAAATACATCATGATCGTCTACCTACATTGTACTTAGTAACTAATAAACTGGGCGTGACAACGATAGTTATAAATGTTTCAATAAGCTTTTATGCTTTAATAAAATTACCGTAAGACAAACACGAGAAAACCGGGTGAAATGCTTCGGCACTGTTTAATCAGACGAAACCAAATATGATAATAGTATACCAGAGTCTAGCGTCTTCATAATCCAAGGAATTATATAAAAATTAGAAAGAAAAGAAATAAAGGAAGAAGACTTTTTTTTTTTTAAATACACACAAATAGAGCATACCATTACTTGAAGTAACAAACGCCTTTGTTCCGCTCTTTCTTCATCACCAAATAAACCCAACTTACTCTGCGTAATCTCACCTCTGTTCAAAGCTATCCGCCCGGTTGCTTCTATATCCTGAGTCGTTGAGGCTTCCTTCATGTCTCAAGCTTGGAAGGGAGTCCCAGGGGGAGCGGCGGGGGCCGGGCGGGGGAGCACCCCTCCATCCGTCCGAGTGACGGTACCACGCCGCACGCGCCGACTCGCCGATGCAAGATGCGCACCGTGATGCGCTTACAAAACTGAACAAGGAAAAATAGTAGTTCATGCAACTGTTACATAATGAGGGTCCTTAAAATACATGTGTCGTTTTATGAAACGAGCCTTGGGGAGTTTCGTAATAGGATTACTCGAGTGTCGTAAGGCGTAATTATGTATACATACATAAATACATAAACGACATGATTTTACATAGTTAAATTAATGTTGTTAGCTGTATATAAATGTACCGTTCAAGTTGGAAACGATTTATCGGACGCATTTTTCAACGTCGCTTGCCTACATTGTACACTCATACGGATACTTGTACTGCTTAAACTAAACTGAGAAAACTATCGCTGGTATTTAGCCGTCCATAAGTGAACGGACGTTTCATATAGATCTGCCGAGATCGATGTTTTTCTTCAGCCGCCTCAGTGGACAGTGTGCACGCGTCCGATAATTTGTTTTCGGCTTAATAGCGTCATATTCCGTAAAACTTGGCATAATTGGCTACTTATTATCTTACTAGCGACCCGCCCCGGCTTCGCACTGTATATTATGCATGTATTATACATATAAACCTTCCTCTTGAATCACTCTATCTATTAAAAAAAACCACATCAAAATCCGTTGTGTGGTTTTGAAGATATAAGCATACATACGGACACGGGGACAGAGAAAGCGACTTTATTTTATACTATGTAGTGATTCTGAGTAGCCGTTGCCCAAGACTTTGTCCCGCTAAATAAGTATACTTATTACATTATGTATAATATAGTTTGTACACACATTGCCTCGTTTTTCAATGTATTTAGAGATTTTTTGTTTAGAACTATAAAATATGCATATTAATGTAGTTAGACTAATTAGCTATCTTAGAAAAGTAGATTAAAAACTCCTGAAAATATATACTCGTATTTCACATCGCGGAATAGCAAAGTAAAGTTTAATTTAACCCATTTAGTATAACGAATGTTAAGTTAGCTGAAACTTTTATTAATAAGGCGGTAAATTCTGTGTCTCTACTTATACTGAATAACTTATTAATTTGAAAAACGACGAGACTTTTTCGTAATTCAGAAATTTTAATGATCATGTAAATTTCAAAATTTTCAGTTTAAGGAAACTGTTTAAGGTGAATCTATCGGAAACGTTAAGATTAATATTAAGGTTAAGATTAAAGTGGGGTGGAGCAGGATGATGATATTGTGTCGAATTAACCAATCAGATTAATTAGTCGTGCCCTACTCATGATATGATAATATGATAGGTCACATTCAGCTCCCATTAATCTCAATACTAACATACGCTTGCCAGTAGTATTTGTTTCGTTAGATGACGTGGATTTTCGTAGGCTTGTGTCAATTCTCTTAGCGTTAGAGATACACGAAAGTGACTTTCTCTAGCCGCATCGTACAGCCAGAAGGTAGAAGAAAGTACGTAGCCGTAGTCAAATTGATATTAATACAAAATTTGAGTTTCACACAAATTAAGTTATGAAGTAGAAAGTCACAAGTTAAAAAATGCTTGAATGTGACCGATGTGAATGGTCCAGTGTGAATTATCGCTTGAAGGCGTATTGGCTCGATGGATCCTCTTAAATGAATGTGAAGTGTTTTGTAACTTGTGTGCGTATGTATATATTTATATATTATGTAGTATATTTTATTTATTGTGTATTAGTTTATCGTATTTATCTATTATGTGTAGTTTATTATTATATCTTACATTATTTAAAATTTAGACATTTAGGATTATTTTAGGTTTCGATCGGTTCTTTTACTTTTTCTGTGTGTCTACTCTTGCTTAATACTCATGTGCTGTCAATCGTTCAAAGGTTAACTGGAAGAGATCCCTTTTAGGGATAAGTTCGCCTTTGTGCATGTGTGTTGTCCTGTATTCATCTTTTTCTTGTGTTTTATGTACAAGAAAGAGTTATACATACATACATACAATTATAAACTACTAGCTTCTGCCCGCGACTTCGTCTGCGTAGAATTATACATATAAACCTTTCTCGTGAATCACTCTGTCTATTAAAAAAAACCGCATCAAAATCCATTGTGTAGTTTTGAAGATATAAGCATACATTGGGACAGAGAAAGCGACTTTATTTTATACTATGTAGTGATGATATAAACTAATAACAATTGAATTTTATGCTATAAACTAATACTCAAAGTTAGTAAAATTCTGTACGATGTTGGTTGTAGGGGTACAGCTCTTTTATGCCTTTAGTAACCCTGCTACCAGCTGAAATACAATCACTTGTCACAGTTAATTCGATGTCGTGCAGCTATTACGCCAACCAGCCATGACGCTTTCCGGGTAGCGCTTTTGTAGTAATTATAGTTTAATAATAGCTCAATATTCATAACATTATAAGGCGTCGTTGGCAGACTCTTAAACCCCAATTAGTGAGCCGAGTCCCCAAACCCATAGCGTAACAAGTTCTCCATCGCGAAATTGCTTAAGTTTTACGACACAGCCACTGCCAAGGAGAGCGGTAGAAAACTCAAAACATCATAAATAACTCCGTAGCGAGCAAAGCAGGATATGGCACTTTTCCACGACTTTAGCAAAATAAATGCGTATGTGGCTCCAAGAGTTACGTGGATTGTTGAGCTGCCCTGCACTGTAAAGTGATTACAGATCCTCGGACATCTAGGCCAACTAATATGATAGTATAAAAAGCGTTACCATTTTGTCCGAAAGGTTTTGTTTCTCTTGACATGAAAATTAATGAAACCGCTTTGTTTGTAATTTTTTTATCGAAACTTAAACACGATTGAGTGACTGTATCAGCCCCCATTTATATATATCATTACTATAATTTTCTCCAATTTATATATAATTATTATATATACACTACTAAGTCATACTGCCTGTGATGAAGCCATCAGATGGCAAGTGTGTTTGATATTTTCCTTCAGTTTATTATGTCAAGAGATTACAAAGAAAGGCTGAACGAAGCTATTTTTAACAAACGCGCTACCTTAGGGCCCGTGGGAGTTAAACCTTTTTCCACTATGTCAAATCGTAATCGCAGTTTGTTGCCACCCTGCGGAATTGCCTGAGTTTTTTGAGTTTTTAATTTTTTAGTTAATTTGCGGAGTTATATATTTTTAGTTTCACTCAATCAAAGCTAAACTGGAAGAGATAAATTTATTTTGAGTTTACGTGCACTAAAGAGCTACAATTAAAAAATAACGAGATTTTTAATAAGTATCTTATTAGCACGTTTTCTGTCTCCCTCAACGATACCAGATTAAACGAAGGCAGAGAATACGATGTAAAAAATTATAATTTCCTCACACGCACGAATCGCGATCGGAAATTGTTTAAATTCACCGATTTTATTAAATCTGTTACGTCGCCCGTTCAGAAAAAGGGACGGAACAAAATGCAGAATATGGCAAAATAATGTGAAAAAGTTTAGCAACTGATAAAGTAATTTGGAATGGACGTCCTGGCGGCTCCCGGTGGGATGGAGCCGTCGCGCGTCAGATTACCTTAGCCCGCTTTAAATAGCTAACGGCTTTGGCTCACGCCGCTGTTGCCGATATTTACACGAACATTTTACTTATCTGTGCACCCTGCTCAGCAATACTGAGAAAATGTAACTTGTGACGATATGAAATGAAATGATTTTATTCCAGAGTTACATCCATATTAGTATTTACAAATAATAAAATAAAATATGAAGTGAAAAATTAAATGTCTCAAAATTAATAAATATTGATTAATAAATTAGCTCAAATTAAATTAAATTAAATTAAAGTCTTATTGGAGATCTAAAGGAGAGGCCTATGTCCAGCAGTGGACTTGTGATGATATTTAGGTAGAATATTAGTAATAAAATATTATAGAGCAGAAAAGAATCGTGTATATTTAACAGTTGTAAAAGGAACAAGATCAAGTGACAGCTAATAGAAGTATTACCATAGAGAAAAATAAATTACGGTTGCGTTCTAATATCTAACACTCCCTACAGAACGCAAACCCATTTTACTAATACAATACAAATGTTTCACAAGCGTGGTTCCTTTAGTTAAGTTATCAGCTACCATATTACAACCGTTCACAAATAAAAACTTAACTTTATTCTTAACAATATTTTCTCTAAGAAAATGTAAACGAATATCTATATCTTAGCTCATCTTGTAGTTGTCAAGTCATGCTCATTCGGCTCTGCATAGTTAACATCTCTCCTCGGACGTAAATCTATCTTACGTGAAAGATTATCTGCATCGACTGGAGCCTCTGGCAAATAGGTTGGATCATCATCATCACCAGACTGATATTCATCACTCGAAGAATGATCAGTTGTATTTTCCGGTCCTTCTTTTCTTTAGGTATTTGAGACATAACCATAACCTCTGATCCAAAAATCTTTATATGTGACAAATTGGGTTTCTTCCCAGACCACATCTCCATGGGCGTTTTACCATCAAGTGACTTTGCGGGCGACCTGTTGATAATATATCCAGCGGTCGCAATAGCCTCTGCCCATAATTGTTTAGGCTGTTGAGCATCAAACAACATGCACTTAGCTCTTTCTACCAGGGTCCTATTCATTCTCTCCGTAAGACCATTCTGCTGGGGTGAGTACGGAGTACTTGTTTGATGTTCAATCCCATGTCTATTCAAGAAGCTTTTAAAATCTTTGTTACAGAATTCGGTACCGTTGTCAGAACGAATGACTTTAATCTTTTTGTCCAGTTCGTTTTCAACTCTACTTTTATAATCGGTAAAAGCTTCCAAGACATTAAGTTTATTTTTCAAAAAATAGACTTTCACATTTCTCGTAAAATCATCAATAAAAGTAATAAAGTATTTCATACCTCCAATTGACTCTTGTTCCATGGGCCCACATAAATCGGAGTGGATTAGCTGTAACGGCTGTGAAGCTCTCGAACCAATACTTTTAAAAGGCAACCTCGTTTGCTTTCCCTGAAGACAGGTTGTACATGTGATGGGACCTTTGTTGTTGTTAGGAGATAGATTCACTCCCTCGGCACACTCTGGCAGCTTGTTTACATCTGTAAAATTCAAATGTCCCATGCGACGATGCCACAGGACAGCATTACTTAGATCATTAGCACAAGTTAGGTTAGACAGAACTTCTCTGTGTGCGTTTAATAAGTATAAGTTGTTTACTAGTGTAGCTGTACACAGAAGTTTCCCATCACAGTTATAAATATCACAGCCTCCGTTTCTAAAATTTACTTTACAGCCATTTTTCACCATGGCACTAACTGACAAGAGGTTAGCGGCAAGTTTAGGTATGTACAGAACTTGTTTTACCTGGATTTTACTTCCTGTATTTTTGTTAATCACCAAATTAACCTTTCCTGCACTTTCCACGCGCAACGGTGTCTTACTGGCAACAGTTACAGATGGCACCGGAGGACTTGTCACATCATACATCCAATCACATTGATTGGTCATGTGCATGCTGGCACCTGAGTCCACATACCATTGGTCCGGGTTCATTTTCTGTGAAGAAGCTGAAAAAGCTGCTACAACAAAACTTTTATTATCTTCGACATGAACCGGATTTTCTTTCTTCGGAGCACGACAGTTCTTCGCAAAGTGTCCGTGCTTGTTGCAGTTAAAACATCTGGGTCCTTTGAAGACCTCCTTTTTCCTGAGATTTCCTGAACCAGACTTACTATTCCTCGTGAAGAACACTGAGCTTTCTGTGCTTTGAACTTCCTGCAGGAGCTTAGTCTTGATTGAATCTGCGCTGATCTTGATACCTGAGCTCTCCAAGCCCATTATCATTGGCTTATAAATTTCCGGTAAGCCAGCCAACATCAGTGTCCCGAGCCATTCATCATCTATACTAAAGTTGATGTTTCTGAGCTTGTGAGCGGTCGACATTATTTTATTCACATAATCATCCACACTTCGAGAAGATTCCAACGTAGTTGTGATAAGGTCTCGCAACAAAGCTACTCTTCGGTACAAACCGCTGTCATCAAAAGCTTTCTCTAAATTATCCCAGACTTCTTTACATGTCTTAGCACTCTGAACATGTACATAATTGATCGGATCCAGCAGTAGTATAAGCTTAGACTTTGCTTTGACTTCCTTTTTCGCATCTTCGTTCGTGCCGGTGACACATGTCCACAAATCTTCGAGTTCGAAATACGCTTTTACCGCAAACTTCCAGCTTGCGTAATTCTCTCTTCCGATGAGTCGATCAATGTGGAATGGGTTTTGACCCGTGCCCGACATTATCTTAGTGTAATATCAGTGATATGTGACGAAAAATGCCGCTGCAACTTCAATACACGGCAACCTCAGAAATGGCCGGCGGACAAAACACGATCGCCGGTTTTCTCTTTATAATTTTCACTTTTACTGATTTTATTGTTTATATTCTACCACTGAATACTTTGAAGCGTAGCCACGTAACCACGCTCTGCTACCATGATGATATTTAGGTAGAATATTAGTAATAAAATATTATAGAGCAGAAAAGAATCGTGTATATTTAACAGTTGTAAAAGGAACAAGATCAAGTGACAGCTAATAGAAGTATTACCATAGAGAAAAATAAATTACGGTTGCGTTCTAATATCTAACAACTTGTAATGGCTGAAATGATGATGATGATGAAATTAAATTAAATTAAATTAAATTAAATTAAATCAAATCAAAATTAAAATTAAAATCAACTTACACTTCTACACTAACTAGATTACACCAACCAACATCGCGGGTTACCCCTATCCCGTGACGATTGGCTTATATAACTTCTCAGCGTATTGTAATCGAAAGCTGCGTCATCCATGCATCTTTATTCCTTTGTAAAGCAGCCAATAGTACCTACGTGCGTTGCTTAGTTTGAGGTTACGTCCATCGGTACAAATTGTAAATTTTTTGGTGCTGCTGTTTCTTTAGATTTTTTTTTTTAATTAAGGCTGTGATGTGATGTGAATCATAGTGTAAGTACGTGTTACACTCGAAAGCTAAACTTAATATGAACCATAAGAACCATAATCATTAATAACACGACGCTCGACAGATAAAAGATTATTGATTTATATTCTGGAGCTATGTTCATTTCTCTTGTTAGCTTTTATTATTCTTTGATGTATCTTTTAAAGCAACAAGAAAACTGTAAGCGAAGCGAGCGTGCATGGCGCGCAAATATTTCACAACATAAACGCTATGTCTTTTGTCTACAGCTTCTAAGAAAACTAATAAAACGTGCCTTTGGGCAAGGCATTACAAGTAATAATAAAATAATATTGGATTTTTGTCCAATGTTTTTTGTAAAATTGCTTGCGTCGCGATCGGTCACCGGGCCCCTGGAGGACGGCCCAGCCGTACGCAATAAACGTCAGGAAAATAATTCAGACCTGCCAGACGACGATCGATACCTCACTCGAATATTTGCAGAATCGCTATCTAAACGAACTGAGAACAAAAAGGAACAAGAAGTAACTGGTGCTAAAAATAAATAGCTAGTCTGTTTTTCTTACGTTACCGTTAACGTAATGGAGCAACAGTTTAAATCAGGGTTTCTTAAACTTTTTGCAGTCACGGACCACTTTCACAATTTAAACAACTTCACGGACCCCTCTCAAAAAATATTTTAGGGAAATAATAAAAAACCTTATTTAAATAAAAAAAAATCTTTTATTGCTAGTTTCGCTTATATGATGCGTCTCGTCAAGTTTACGACACAATTTCCTAATAAATATGATTACATTTAACTGACCTACTGCGGACCCCTGATAGACATGCCACGGACCCCTAAGGGGTCCGTGGACCACACTTTAAGAAACCCTGGTTTAAATAGACTTAAATTTTTCAGGAGTGATATTTTCAAATAAGAAAGCAAGTAAATGCTTTATTGTACAAATAAAAAGAAATAGATACAACTCACAAAAAACAAAAAATAACATTAAACAAAGGCGAACTTATCCTTATAAAGGATCTCTACCAGTTAACATTTGAGTAGATGAGAGGAGCATTAAACGACGGACTGACAAAATGTGAGTTTAAAATTCCAGATAGTGAAAGCCACAATAGAGCGTACATATCTAAATACAATAAAACAAATCATAAAATAAACTACTAAATATCATATCACATATGCATTACATATAAAATACAATAAGAGTACACATATACAATATCTAAGGAGGTGGTGTAAGCCACATCCTCCTCAAGCCCTCCCTGAACGACGCCACGGAGGCAGACTGCCTGATGGAGGTCGGTAACCGATTCCACAGCCTAGTACAGTGAACTGTGAAGGATTTGGAGGAAGTTTCCAAATAATGCGTACGTAGATTTCAAGTTCTTAACATAATCCTAAACCAAAAAAAATAACATGTGGCAGCGTAGGGTGCTTATGAAGCCTCACATTTTCGTATATCATTTCTCTAAAAGTCAGGTGAAAAAAAGTTTTGAATGCCTATACAAAACTTATTATATATTTTGAGCCAAAAGGAATCCCTCACATGATTTATGGACGACTAAAACAAGAATATTTATATTTTGTAACGATTGATAACTAAAGTGATGAAATCTAAGGGACGGGGAGATCATTCAAAGGCAGCCACTGAAAACTTATGAATTGTTAAATTCACCAAACCACAAACCACTTAGTATAATTCCCGCGCCTGCGTTTCTAAAGTGCCTTAAATAATTAACAATCATACAAATTATCAAAACATTGTGTTTATGCAAAGAGATGATAATTTATGTCTAAAAATTTTGGCACATGCAAAAAGCGAGTGATTAAGTAATGATTTTGACTTTGTGTAAGACGATGCATTACTAGGATGTAGTAACTGTACAAATTAAACTGAGTTTATTCGGTCTTGCGAAATCAGGACTTTGTGGCTTTTTGAGTAAATTAGTATGAAGTAAGTTGCTTTAAAATTTAATTTTTAAAGGAAAAAGAGGGTTGCAATACTGTCACATTAAAAAGCATAGGTACTTAAATGATTCAAATGTTATTGCATCCTCGAAGATATGAAACAACACCGTTTACTTTCATATCAGCACAACACTGCGATATCTGTTACGTTGCAAAACAAAATCCTAATACTCTGAAAAGACGAAATGTAAAAACGGAAGTTATAAACAGAAATACATCGCGAAGTTCGTTATCATATTACACTAGCTTGAGTAATCCGAGATTGTTCACGGATCCTTTGTAATTCCATTTGACTCGATTGCTTTTTGGAATCATTCCCTATAATAGGATACTTCAATAAATTGTGGCCGTTTTTGTTTTCATCCTATTACTTTCAGGATACTACGTTTTCAGGTACGACTTCTTAAATGTAATCGCACTTGATTAAGGAGTACCTATTTTCTTTTATTCTTGTTTCGTAGTTGTAATACTCTTTTCGAAGCTCGTTCTCTTTATGGCTATAGCAGTAAAATGCTAAATATAGTTACTACTCATTTCCTAAAACTTCATAATTTTGCACAATCGCGAAGCGTTTCTGTTTTTAATTGGACAAAAATGCTTTCGTGTGTCTGGCTGTATGTTATCATGTACCGGGTCGCGATATCTCAACCGATTCACTTGAAATTTTGCGAGCTGCTTAAAAATTAAGAGATCAATTTGTTAATTTACATTTTTATCAGGCCGCTATATAGTCTTAGCTATCGATCTGACTTGGTAGTGTTAAGTATATAATCATTGTAATCACTTCATCCCTGTGTCACGTTGGAAATTATTTCGGCTCGTCACTATTTTTCCTCACATGTTTTTATTCGTTTCCAGATTGAGATATTTTTCTTCTGTACGAATAACCTTTTTGCTTTCTTCGATAGATACTTAAGAAGTCCTATGAACAGACTCATATATTTGAATTATCTTACAGAATAGTGCCTAGAAAATAAGGCTTTAGGGGCTGAAGGCTAGTAAGCAGGTAATATAAATGCATTAACTATTGTTCCGAGCCGGCCAAGCCATGCGCAACACGCAAGCTGATCTAACACGACTCAGGGAATTCTATCAATTTACAAAATATACTCGGATTTCTTCCTAAGCTATTCTATTCTTTCCGAAGTCTTTTGTAGTGTATTTCTATCTGAGCAGCAGAGCTCGTAAGAGTTATTTATTTGAAACAAACACTTAAGTGAATAGAAGTGAAATGACCGAATAAAAATTATTACACCCAAGGGGTTTACTTTCATCTATTGAATGCCTGAAAATTTCACTTTAAAATATAAATAAAAACCCCGTATATTTTTCGCTTCGCCAGTTTTACTTTTTTCTTGTTTTCACATAACCCGAAGACATGTCGTCTTTCACGCGAAACTTTTAGGTATTCGAAATTCATTAATTAACCTAATTGACCCCAATTTTCATGCAGCACTTGTTTCGAATAAAAGTGGTAACGAGTGAATTCTTAAAAATGAAATGTGTCACACTTCAGACTACTTTGTATAGTTTAGTATTACGAACTTTTGCAGTAAAATTTTCATTTTTTTTAAATATAAGCTCCCGTGACAATACAGTATCTTCTCTGCAGTATTTTGGGTGGGGACCCAATAGGAAATGTCAAAGGTACACAAGGTATACAAACAAGGAACATAATGAATATCATCTTATCCTATAGGTACGTACTAATTGAACGTATTTTGTTTGGTTTGATTAGTTTCGCGGTTAATTAAGTAATATTATAACAGCGTTAACGATTGATTCTAGGTGTCGAAGAAGGCGCGTCTGGCTGTCCACAGAGGGGTGCTTGTTCCAACATTAATGTACGGTAGCCAGAGTCGGGTGTGGCAAAAGAAGCATGAAAGTAGAATAAATGCAGTAGAAATGAGAGCGTTAAGTATGGAAGGTTTATCCCTGAAAGATAAAATAAGGAAAAGGGTGATAACTTTGACTTTGTACATCTATTTATCTCGTTATCTGTAAAATAGAAAAAAGTATTCTTCTTTGGTTTGGTCACGTAGAGCGGATGGATGAAAGTATACTAACAAAACAGATATATATGGGGAGTGTGAATGGTTGCGTTGGGAGAGGAAGACCTAGGCGGACGTTGCGGGACCAAATAGGAGACGTTTTGGAAAAAGGTCAGTTCAGGAGTACCCGAAACCGGCGAACATGTATGAAGGATTAATGAATGTGAATGAAGCGAAAGAGGTATGTCAGGATCGTAGGAAGTGGAACGAAGTAGTCTCTGCTTACCCCTGTGGGAAAGAGGCGTGACGGTATGTATGTATGTTAACCATAAAAATGCATTATTGTACTAATTTTATCTTAACATTGTTGAAAACCATTATCTACAAGGTCTTCACCCTTATTCTTGGCATTCCACTGCCAAGGAGTGGAATTTGCTCCCATCGTCTGTATTTCCGGATAGATAAAAACTAGGGCTCTGTTGCAAGGCGTCTGTGATTAGGCTGTTACTGAACCAGTTAGTTACACTTTCGGTGTGCAATTGAATAATAATCATTTTTTAGGGTTTCAACCTTTTTGGCTGTTGGTGGCTGGCTGGTGATAGTCCATTGCCACGCGCAGCGGCACTGAATAAAAAGAACAATAAGGCGGCTGTCCTGTCACTTGTTTTCTAAATTGTCGGTGCACGGTCGGTCTTTTATGCGGATTTATGTTTAAACTATTGTAGATATTAATTAATGTGTGTAATGTTTGGTGTAATAGCGTAACTAGTGTATATAACAACACGGATAGTCTACGCGGGTGTGCAGACATTTATACTAAGAGGCGGCAGTGGCTAAAAGACTACGGTCGAACTCTACACAGTCGAAGCCGGCTTCCTCAAGGTGTGTGGCTCTGAAATTGATTGTTAGACCTAATACTGCTCAAGGGATAGCTAAACCACGGCCTTGGTAACAGTCAATATTTGTCCATGGAAGGTTATTTTAAACAATTGACCTCCCGTAAATTCCCTCATATTCAATAAGGTAGGTAACGTTGAATAGAGGATTTCTATTGTTATACCTAAAATACAAAGTTGTTACAATTCGTACTTCGTATTTTGGTAAGTACGGTCAAGTGCAAAAATAAGTATTGATAGGAACTTCTCAAAATATGGTACTTATTTTTTTTGAAACGTTGTCTAGATACATATTATTACACTTGACTGTACCTATTTTACTGAAGTAAGTTGTCAGTCTCAAATGCAAATGAATGTCGGCATTTTCTCTGGCCGGATTAAGTCTTTTTCAAAAAATCAAAATCCTTTAGAACGTAGTTATCAAACGTTTGATCTTTAAAATCGACTCCCAGAAAAAAACACAACACAAATAAGGTTCCATGTTGCTAATTAAAACTTGTAATGCTTATAACCAGTGAAAATATATTAACCTTTATTGTACTTTCTAAAAGTATCCGCATCAAGTTTGGCAGCACCCTGTTTTAGCGAAGCCATGCCCCTAATATGATAGGAGTAATGAGCTTTGTCTGTGTCTGTATTATCATGCAAGCTTAAGTTAAGCTAACACGAGTTACAATTAGTTACGAGATTATTATGGCGCATAAGCCAGCATGATCATTAGTTAGATGTGTAATGTGGCATGTTTTTGTGAAGGATGCTGTTACAACACATTCAATGTTGTTTCTTCAATTACTATATGTAGCTCGGGGCGAATTTCCGTTTTCTATAAATTACTAAGCATACTTTTTTCATTAGCTTCATTGAATGCAAACAAATTTTAATCAAACTATTGATACTACTAAGTACAAATTATTCTGGCAAATACACGTAGATGACGCCTGTCGCTTTATCTATACATAGTGTGTCATAAACACGAGGAGGCGTTTTACACCTCCACTGAACTTACTATTATTATTATTTTTTTGTTTTTTATTTTTTTGACCAGTAGAGACTTTATACATCTCTACTATTTATAGATTAATATAATTTAAGGCTCGGGGACCTTATACATCCCTTATATAAATGTATTTAATGTAAGTAGAATTTAAGTATTCTTACTGTATTTTTATTTGAAAAAATGACTTTCTGCCAAGTTTCTTGCGGCGCATTCTTCTTGGCAATGATGGTCTTTCCGAATGTGATGGTAGTTTCAAAAAGACATGTAAAAGAGCCCTTGGCGGCCAATATGCAAAAATAAATTTTCATTTTCATTTTCATTTTCACGTCATAACTTAGACAAAAACCATTTGGCCACGCAGTGGTAACATTTGACGGAAGGTAAGATGATGCCTTGTGCGAATCTTACTAATTCAAGTAAAGGTGACTGACACAAAGTATATATTTCTCCACGTTAGTATTCACACACTTCAAATAGGATATGTGCCATAATTCAGGTCTGTTAGCGCATGAATATGGGTGTACATACATACATAAACATACATAAATCACGTCTTTGTCCCTTACGGGGTAGACAGAGCCTGAGGCAACAAACCTACAGGCCACGTTTGGCAAGATTATGGACGTATAGGTGGAGAGTGGAATCTGGGTGTACCTAATATAATTATATTTTCAATCGTAGTATTGTATAAAATAGAAATTATCTACCTAGTTTAAAACAAAATCAGGAGCTCGGATACTCAGAATGAAAAGTATTCACATAAATTTATTTAGTTGTTCATTAAGTAGGTACTATAGACCTCAATATAATAATTATAATTACGTGTTTCAAGGAAATAGAAAAAGTAACGTTGAATTTCTCTAAACTTTCAAAATTACCAGTACAAATGCAACTCGTGGCTCTCTTTGCTTATATATATTTGTGCACATAACTAAGTATTACATTTTTATGAAAAAAATGTCGAAAATAATTTTCATTACTTACCTTGATTGATGATCACTCAGATACCCTTGATCTCGGTCCCTAACGCGGTCTCTGCAAAAGAATATCAACTTTTGACAAACTAATTAAATGTTTCAAGTCTCAGTTCCGAAACTTCAAGACTTTATATTTCGTACATAATTATAATTTCAAGGACGGCGCTCCTTTAAAACATCCACTCCAGACATAGAAGAAGAGTAGCGTAAAGTAAAGCACCAAGAACTGATTAACATCCAATTTTTAATAAGGCTTGTTGTTACTTGAAACTTAGCTTAGCTTTTTAGACTAAAGCTCAATACAAGTTAAGTAAATCTTGTAATCATGTATTCCGGCTATCTAATGTATTCACAGCTACCTACCACTATAGACTTAGAATAAATTACAGTTAATTGGCGCCTCTCTGTGCGGCAGTTATAAACCTATTTGAAATATTATTTTATGCACTCTGTGTCGAGATCCAAAGATTTCATAACAAGCACAGCATGTATTTTAAAATTAAGGAAAACCCAAACATAACGATTTACTTCAACAGACAACCACAAAGGTTGTCACGTGTAACTGAAAGCTTATCACGTTACGGAAAAGGTAGTGTAATACAAAATTCAGCTTGTTTTGCCTTTATGACAACAACGTTCCATAAAGGATTCACTCAAATTGGGACTTCAAAGAAGTATAAAGGACGAGTGCACGGAGATCGTTGTAAAAACAACAAACCTTGAATTGTGATCGCTTAAGTATCCGCGCTCCCGCTCGCGCTCCCGCTCTCGCATAAGCTCGTTGCGATCGCTAAAACAATAACATTGTTATTTATTCATTATTCACTATTGGTATTCCTTTTGCTACGTTCTACTTAATTCCGCGGGTCCTGTAAATGTTTTAGTCTGAATGCGTCATTCAATTGATTCTCCTTTCAAACAACACAGTTCAATAACGCGCTTAAATTTTTGAAGTGTCAATAGACCCATGTGTACTCGAGTGGCGTTCAGTCAAGTGTAAAAATATGAGTGCATCGAAATTAGGTCCTGAAAAACATGTTTCAATGCTCTTATTCCAGTACAATAAGAACGTCGTAACATATTTCATGAGATTATTTCACTAGATACACAAACTAGATGATTCAGTTTTATGGAAGTAATGGAAGTAAGTAAGTTTTATCAAAAAGATAAGTATGGGTGAATATGAACGTCATTGTTGAACCAGTCATATCAAACGATTGTAAATAGAGAAAATTGATGCCTTACAGTGTAACGGAAATGACTAGGGCTTTTTCAGTACCTATAATATCCTTCGCGATCAGAGCGTGCACTTTGCTGCCGTTCTACTCCCAAGCGATGAGGTAGAGGCAACGTAGAAGACCGACTGCCTCCGCCGGAACATTGGGTTGCCGGTCCTGCCACAGACGCAAACTATTCATAAACTATCCAATAGAAAACGAAATAAACATGCCCATAAACAAACAGAACAAATAAAACAGTGGTCAACGTATGCACAGGCAAGTAAGGATTCAGAAAAGACCTACATAAATCTCTTTTGTCTCACAGCCAGTTCGTGCAAATTTTGACTTCAGATAGTTACAGGCCATTTCATTAGCACAGTTAATTAAAATTGAAGAATGATAACACTGTTTAACTGTCTTATGAAGCAACTTTCAACTGTACTACAAAACATCAAGCAAATTTTGACAAGCCACATCCAATGCATTTTATTTATTTTATGAGAATGATACAACTACCTATTGAATATTGGGACATGGGTTCCTAATTAATAGGTGTAAAAGCTTTTAAATATAAATATCGGTAGGTACTGGTCATTTTACGTTTTAGAAATTTCATTTGGAAGTTGGAAGTATAATGCGTTTGTATATTAGTTGTAATAAAAAATAAAAATAAACAAAATAAACGTAAGACAAAACAGACATAAAAATATTATATAATAATTTTATAACTTATTAATGTTATTAAATATATAAAAATTAAACCATTTTCACTAGCGGCAGCCCAAGTAACAGAACAATAGAAAAACGTCGATTTTTAAAATATTGGCCATAGGCAGGCAAGTGAGGTAAGACCGCTACCAACATCTAGAAATCTCTTAAAAGGTAATTAATTAATAAATATGTCGTGGGACAGTTCGACTCAAGTTTTATCGTCATCGACAAAAACATTTTAAGTTGGGCATATGTATGCCCATGCTATTTTATTTACCATCGTTTAAATTAGCTAGTAGAGTAAATAGACTTATTAACAATCCGACCGTTTCGATTGCTGAAATGTATTTTATCAACTTGTCAAAGAAGTTAACGTTAATACACTGTTGCCAAAGTCAAAACGAGCTTTAGTCATTTATTGCCAGTAGGTAGGTAATTAAAATAATAATAATATGTTGATTATCAAAACACGTGAAAAAATAATTACTATGCCTAATAATACAATGTGTTCCACCGCTTACTGAATACCTCAGACAAACCAACTGATTTATAATTATTCAGAATTAGTCTACTGTTGTTTTTTAAAATCCGTGTATTATTGCTAAAGATGTTAGTGTATTTCTTTTTTCTCATAATTCAAGTCGATTAGTAACTACCTATACATTCGTTGAATACTCGTATTAACACTTTCGCAATATTGACAACTTTGTGCAGAAAAAAAGTCAAAAGAAACAGCCAGTATTAAAATATTTTACCTAAATAGTATGCGACGTTTATCTGTGAATTGTGATACAGTACTAACTGTTGCATTTGTAATTTTTAGACTGGTCACGAAAAAAGGGACTGAAAAAATACAACCGTAATTGTGTAATCGATTCTAGTCTTAATTCTCAATGAATTAGTTTTAGGCTTTCAGTGGCTAATGTAACACGTTGTAATAGGTTAACACGACTTTATTACCCGTCTTTTTGTTTGCAATGTTTAATTAACATCCCCATGTCAGAAACCACTAAGTAGAGTACTGTGTCGGAAATCGATTATGTTTTCGACAATAGCTTTATTCTTCTATTTTCCTTGTCTTGGTTATTCTTGTTTTTAATGAAGAATACTTCTATCGTGTATTACCTACCTAGTTTTTTTAAGTAAATACAGTTAGGCTCTAAGTTCCATATTTGTTTCATGTGTATTCGAGGATTATATTGATTTCTACTAGTATTACAAATACGAAAGTTTGTAGTTTCATTTTTGCGGCTCAACCACACGTAAACGGCTACACAGATTTAGATGAAATTTTGCTTACCATGACCTTAAAGCGGATACTAAACTTATTCAATATAGATTTTAAAAAATAATTGGCATAATCTTGATTTGCAGTTCTCTCTATATAAATATTATTATACTAAAGGCTTGTTACACCACTCTCTATTAAGTTTCACTTATCTTCTCAGTTATCTATAATGACGTCTCTATCTGTTTCGTAGTGATAAAAAGAGACGGAATCATAGATAACTGACAAGATAACTGGAACTTAATAGAGAGTGGTGAAACTGACCCTAAAAATTCTACGCAGAGAATGTAATGGATAAAGACTAGTAACTATTGTAATATAATTCTTCATAAGGCCACAAGGACTGTAATGAACTATCGACACTCATTACGTAGACTAATTACTCCGGCAACACTCTGTCAGTTGAAATAGAGATAATTTCATAGCGACTTGAACTGTTACAAGGGCTGCTAGCTTAATATGAATAATAAGTAGTTGTTATATAATTATATTGGCTCAGGGAGGCAGGACTATCTGTTGTAAAGCGATTGCAATCCTTACTTTTGCTATAGACGAACCAAATTAAGAAAAATCCTCCCTTTTCACTAAGGTCTAAGCACAGAACTTATACTTCTAGATTTAAAAGTAACCAGAAAGTAAAATAAACAAACAGATAAAAACAAAACGCAATTTGTGTGTTCTATTGAAGGTACACTCACGAAACGAGGGAGTTATGATATAGCCGGATAGGCAACACTTACTCGATCACTATTTTGTCAAAATACAGACAGGGAAAATGGCCACGTGACATATTTGGTTAAAAAGGAGGAGATTCTGAATTCAGTTCTAATGTATTTTACTTTTAAACTGTGATAAAGGCACAACACAATATAGAATAGTGAGTCGCAACTACACGACGTATCCCTATTCTAAGAATGTGATAGACTATTTATTGCAATAATATGGATCGGTTCGCTATAGCAAGAGGGGACGGAAGCTACTGCAAACCATTGAGATCCGATATTGTTATGGGTGTAACTAGTATGATACATAGGTAATAAATAAGTGATGATTTCACCTCCTCTAGCCCTTATGGCCGCCTCCGTAAGGTTTCTCAAATAGTGTAGAACGGATTCTTGGGTCGGTCCTCAAGAAAAAATAAAAATTCAATGTTTATATTTCGGTCTGATGCTCTGTTCGTGTGTGAAAAGGCCAGTGTTGAAAGTTTCTAACAAACTTTTGATAAGTTAACAGAGGTACTCTTTAAATATCTATTCGTATGCAAAAGGAAATAATTTCGGATAAATGAAAAACTTTGAATTCAGGTATTTCATATGGTGAATAAAGGAAATACTTACGACGTCGAGGCGGGTAAGGACTACGTGGATTCGAAGGCGGCAGATTGTCGTTGAGCTCTATGAAAAATGTATTTAAAAACGATTAACTCGTAGGAAATAAAACCACTTTGACATACTCAATTATTAATTACTCACTGGTCCATCGACTTTATTAATGATACAAAAAACTGCATTGTTATTTAGTGTCTTAATGAGAGACTGACGCACTTACCGTGAAAACACTCACCTAGATCCTCCATACTCTGGCTCAAGAGTGCCTCGAAGGTGTGGAGGCTGTAGCTCTCGGCATCCATTCCCTTGGCCAGCGTGTTACGGAGATGCATTTCATACTCCAGCAGGAGCCGAGAGGTGGGCGAGCCAGGCGCCGGCGTCGCGCTCGATTGCGACGCTTGGCGGGACAGGCACGGCTTTTGCTGTTGAGCGAAGAATTGGTAACTTGACTGATTCAGATCTGTTCAACCAAGAAAGCACATCCCTCCACACTCAACGAATCATGTGTAAGGTTTATCATTTACATTTGCCCGCGGCCTCGTTCACATGAATAATGAGTATTTCATCCCGTAGGAAAATCGGGATAACGATAAGGATAAGGAGTAACAAACACACGAACTGTCACATTTACAATAATAGTAGGTTTTAAAGCCTAATATCATATATACATACATACATATATACTATAGCCGCATCGCGTATAACATGATTCCTATGATTTTCCCATATATACATTATTTATACAGTTATATACGTCATACAGTCCGTGAGGTCTTAGAATGCCATTCGAGTTTGCCTCCCTCACTCAGCCAATTTATGAAACAGAGAGTTAAAAAAAAATAAGAGAACTACTAAAAATTACCGAGATATAAGTTATCAAAGAGTTGTCTCCGTCTCTTTCTAGAAAAACAGAATTTCATATAGAGTTTACACGGGCGCAGTGTTTTATGACGTCATAATGTCATATCGGGTATCTTTTTGTAACCGCTGCCTACTTAGTATTTTAAGTCTTATATTTTCCGTATTTCTTGACTGATATTACTTTTAATTTCACTTTTGGTCATCTCTTTTACGATATTTTTATATATTTTTAGTGATACAAAAATTATGCATAGGGGAGACCGAGGAGAGTTGAGACAGAGGTGAGTTGATACAAAGCCGATTTCTCTGAACTTTGACAGTTTATCGGGCTGGTAACTTCGCTAATTCGTTCCTTTTTCTACACTCCACAGTTTGTGTGGAGTTGTGACCTCGCTAACTGTCATAGGTGCAGAGAAATCGGCTTTGTATCATCTCACCTCTGTCTCTACTCTCCTCGGTCCCCCTATTCCTTATTGTATGACTGACCGGGTGCTGGTGCTGCCTGCCATCCCGGCGCTGGCACGGCTCTTGGTCCGAGTTCCCATTGGACGACGACGGCGTGGTCGCGTAGCATTGGTTGTCGAACATCACGTTGTCTGATGGTGGCGACATGTCGCGCTCGCCGCCGCCTCCAAGCTCCAGATATAGCCCACGACCGGGGTACCCGCTCGGGGCCGCCCCGACGCCTACGCCGCGACTGTGGAAATACGTGTATTGTGAAAAATCAAAACTTTTATTTTGCAAATAAGCTGCCAAGGGGTGCGCATTCGAAAGAAGACAGAAAGAAGAGTGCACCGCAAGAAATTTGACAGAAAGTAGTTTTTTTTTCAAAATAAACACAAATACAATAATTAAATTGTACTTAACTACTGATACATTTATACAAGGAATTTTCAATAACAATGTTTGGTGTGCATAAGGTCTCCAAGTTGAGTGCCTTAAATTACATAAGTAAGTATAGTCAAGTCTTAGAGATGTCTTCAGCAATACCAATATTGAATTCCTAATATCTAGTGTGTTCCGAATAACTATCCTATTCTTTCTTTAAAGGGCCGGCAACACACTCTTAACTCCCTTTGTTATTGGTGTCTATGGGCAGCGGTGATTACTTTCAATCCGCACGCTCGTTTTTCCCCTATCATATACATAAACAGAAGCTATTGCCATCTTGCTCTCTCTCTCTGTCATGGCTGCCGAGCGGTGCCCATGCGCTCTCAGTTACTAAATTCGAGTTTATTGGTGTACAGTGTTGTTAATCTACAAGAAGTCTTGGCTGAGGAATCTTCGGGAGTGGACCGGCATCGCGAGTGCTGCCCATTTATTTCGTATCGCGAGAGACAGGGAGAAATATTCGGAACTAACTATCAACCTTCGCTAGTCGGAGAGGCATCTTAAGAAGAAGATACTCAATAAATAAGCGTCAATTGATCTGCGCGTAAAATTTGAAACCTGCCCTACTAAAGTCCAGTTTATAGTGTTTATAGTACCGGCTCGGCTAATCTTATAATACCATTTTAACACATTTTCATTTAGAAGCAAGAAATGAAACAAGAGTACGAAATAAACTATGTCAATCAAAATCGTGACATGATGGAATCAGCCAGGGTTACTCCATTGCAATGCAACCTCCAACACGCCCTCTTAATCCTGGACGACTTCCAGCATATCAAGAACAAATGACTTATGCTTACAATGAGGCAGTGCCTTTGTGAGCAAATCAGCAGTGCAACGGTGCTGGGCCCATAACCTTTTATAATATCAATTTAAACACATTTTCATGCAGTACCAGATGAATTCAGCACATAAAAAGAAACAAGAGCACGACATCAACTATGTCAATCAAAATCTCAACATGATGAGATCAGCCAGGGTTACTCCATTGCAATGCAACCTCCAACAGTTTATTTTGTAATAATTAACGCAGATGTCATAATAGAAAGCTGACACTTATAATACAACGAAATTAACACAGAGTGACGAAATAGAACCTTAATATTTATATCTTTCGCGTCTATGAAGTTTTTAATTATCAAAAGAATATTGCACGGAGGTTTGTCGTCTGCTAAGTAAATTAGTAATGTCATATAATTGTGTTAGTTTTACCGTAGTGAAAATTATATGGTTCACATTGACCACACGGTGTTATCAATTCGCAGTTTTATTTTCATATCATCGGCTCTTGAAAAAGTCAGACTAATCCTATACCATCGTGATTTTGCATACTACACCTACTAAAAACTCATCGGTGAGCATAATAACTACACATGTAGCTCAGTACGTAATGATATTCTTAATCTCTTAGCCTCCGGTTACGTCATTGGCCTCTACTAACTAGCATGTTATGATAATTATGAGACTTTTTTACGAGCAAATATAATGTGAACATCGATATCTGTCTGAGGCGTACTGCTGCAAGCAATACTGGCTGTTGTTTCAGGCGTCATGTGCGTCATAGGCCGGGTAGTTAGACTTATGTTGATTAAATTGATTCCTGGCTCACTGTGCAACCGTCTCACAGTAAATATCATAGTGACGTTACTTTGAATTGACAACGAAGATCATATAACATTTACTCTCAGGACGTTCTACGGTGAGTGGGTCAGGAATCAAATGGTTTGACTGGACGCAGACCGGAGGAGACATTTACAAAGAGTTGTTTTAATGTGATAGGGTGGCAATCAAGCAAGTGGGTCATCTGATGGTTGGCGAGCACATCAGAGGATTGCAGTTGGTTTGCCAGCCTAGGGATAGAATATCTAATGTGCCAGTAATTTCACCGGTAGTCTTACTCTCCACACCTTCACACAGCAGCGCAAGATTAATGACTAAACGGAGTATCAATCTGAATGGACCTTGCAGAAGGTCCTACCACCCTAAATGGTAAAAGCTAGCCCAGCCCATATATTGTACCTATCTGAAGAATACCGCTGCGAACTTTTCCGGCACTGTTGTTGCGGTATGTGCGTGATGTCCTGGAGTGTTTACGCGGGGGCGGTGGCCGTACCACAGGCTGACAGACACGGACCCGCATAATAATTATTTGCAAAGATATGGTAAAAGTAAGCACTCGTACCTATCTGAAGAATATCGCTGCGAGCTCTGTCGGCTGTTGTTGTTGACGGCGTGTGCGTGGTGTGCCGGGTGGTGTACGTGCGGGCGGTGGCCGTGAGCGCCACAGGCTGGCGGACACGGACCCGCGCCGCCGTAGCGCCGGCGTCCCATCTCGGGTGACGTCACAGGGCTCTCTGTTGACGGCATTGGCTTGAGCATGCGTTTCAGTGTGCTTGAGTCTGAAATGGTGAATAAAAGTTGTCACAGAGACTCCAAACTACACTTCTGAGGGCCTAACGTTTACGAAAAGTTTTTAAATGTAAATACCTGACCCAAATGTCTGTCAAATGTTTTTGTCACATGCTCTTTAATTATGTTAGCAGGTATAGCAAAATATTACACATGCTTAATAAATATGAAGAGAATGTTAATACGTTAATTTCCCAATAATATCAAACTTTAAAGCATTACGACGAATAAAAGCACCCTGTTATATTATAAAAGCTTCTTAAACTCATGCAACTTGCTAAGTAGCTACGACGCGGTCGCGATAAGACAATCGTTTTTGCAAGGCTTTTATTAACTTCGCTGAGCAGTATTATTTAAACTCATTAATAAAGTACAGTCATTAAGTGATTGTAACTAAACATAATCCAGCCTATATACTTCTCATTGCTAAGCACGAACCGCCTCTCAGAGAATTCTTGTGCTATCAAAACTAAATTTTTAATTAAGCCCACAGGACAGATGATCAATGATTTCAACCAACTACCTAAGTCTTTTGAGATTACGAGTAGGTTCTGATTTAGGTATGACTACAGTTTTTTGTCTTACCCATATTCATATCTTCTGTACTTTTTGACTTTGTGCGACGCGACCCTGAAGTGTTGTTGTTGATAACGTTGTGATGATGCATCGAATGGCGGTCCGATTCACGAGACTGAAATGTTAAGTGCACATAGTTTAGTAACAGCAATGAAACTGTCACATATCATATTAGGGGTACAGTATAGATTTTGGCCATTTTCTAGCAATAACTTACATGTCAATAATTTGAAATTATAGTTTTACATTTTCTTTGCACATTTTCTCTCAATTTATTTTTTTCTGCTCGGCAATAAAATTATGTAGGCAATTTAAGTAACAACGGTCTTAAATGAACGCTAGTATCATTTACATCTCTTAGTTCCAATTTAACTTATAATTCTGTTGGGCACCTATATATTTTTTCATACGCAAAGTACTTTAAATGGCGCAGTCGGTAGAATATTTTGAAAATCTAATATAATTTTAAAAGCTTACCGACTCGTTCCCATCTCCATAATCGATGCTCTTAGCATGCTGCAGGTGTTCTTTGCCAGGCCTGGTGGAGGTAGCAGAAGACTTGGAGGTTGTCAGCGTGCCACCAGCCTGTACCCCTTCGGACTTGAGATCTTGGCCGTGTTGAGCAGAGGCTCCTCCAGCTGCTTGAGACTCTTCGTTGGTCTAAACAAAATGGACGATATACTCGAATTAGAATTTGGGACGAAGCGAGTAGAGTAATGCGAACTGCTAGGGAATGGAATTCGCTCCCATCGTCTGTATTTCCGGACAGATACAACCTAGGGCTCTTCAAGGCTAGAGTGAATAGGCTATTACTGAACCAGTGAGTTACACCTTTGGCCTCATCTGCACCTTCCACCAAGTGCGATAGAGGTCAATCACTGGTCAGTTCGTAGTAAAAAAAAAAAAAGAGTAAATAAGTTACAGAATGCTCCAGTAGGTGTGTGTGGAAAAATTGTATGTATTGCTACAAAATTGCTATTCAGATTGACAAATAATAAAATTGTGACTAATTAGGTACCATTTTTAGTTGACTAGATTAATTAGACCTGCACTTTTTTCTAATCTACTCAAATTGAACAAATTGTTCTGTCGATGGGCCCCAGAACCAAATAGCCGAATCGTAAATGGAAACTAGGTTTGTAGGCTTCCCTGTAGTATTTGAGGGAAATCGGTGGCGTGGAGTGGCTCCTTCCACAAGAAATGGAAGACTACTAGATGAAATAGAATTATCTACTAATAAAATTACCATTCACATTTTAGAGACTGTTTCAGATTAAATTGACTTTGATTGAATTGAACGCAAGTAACGGAAATATACACCAGAATCTTCCTAAAATTAAGTTTTGGTTTCGGTCAAAACTCAAACAGGAACCCCAAAATCCTGTTTCGGCTTTCATTTAGGGTCGACACGCGCTTAGCAGGATTTCATAGATACGTTTCATTTAAACACGATATTGGTCACATGAAAATCATTACATTGTTGTAAATCACGTTTACAATAGCCGTTCATGGAAGTCTGAATCTGCAACTTGGGAATCGATATAACGAGCTCGCCTACGCTTTGTTAATTATTACGGCCATATTTCACGCTCCATGTCTAGGTTGGCAAACGCGTGGGCAAGTATTAGATCTGAAATTTTTAATGGCAATTTAATGAAAATAACCTTTTGATAGCCCACACGTGCATACTACTATCGCCCGTGGGTAGTGAAGGGTGTTTATTTGCACTGATGAGTAAAATGTCAGCATAGTAAATTTAATTACTGTTAGAACAATGTTGGGGCAACAAATATTGTACCTTACTTATCACACATTTTGCTCGTAAAACTTTCAGGATTTCCGTGGGTTCAAGGACCACTTTTCATTATTTATCTTGAGAGAGGCAATAATTGATTAAGAAAGTGAATTTTTCATGACTATTAGAACATTTTTTGTTTATAAAAAGTTCACATACTTGTTCAACTTCTTGTCAGAAGACAAAATATTATTATTTTGGAATGTATGAAAGCAATCGATACCTTTAACAAATCATAACTACCCAAACACCTAAGTAGAAATTATGCTTATTAAATATACCTTTCATGTAAATATCAGGTGGTGAGTATAAAGCATTACCCTGGTAACTGAATAATATTGAATAGACGGCTGATGGCCTGGCCAAGGCTACTCGCGGCAAGCATTTTTGTTATACATTGCAAAACCTATCAATAAACCGTTGGACAGTGAGCGTGTCGAACAAGTAATGAACAGCGAACTCACTGGCGGCGTAACCGTGGTTGTGGCAGTTTAAGCATTATACATACGCCGCGAAAGAATTGAATCCCTATCTTAAGCTAAACCTTACGAGTATCTAAGACAGTCGCGCCGTTACCGTTTCAAGGCATCTTTTCTACGCGCACTACTTTCTACATTACTTACATTTGCAGCATGAGTGCCTACCGAGGCGGTGACGGTCTTAGGCGCCGTGGAGGTATTGGTGGTCATAGTAGAGGTCTCCTGCGACTTAGGAGGTCGAGTCGGTGGCTGCGACTCGCTTTGACGTGCTGCGGCTGAAATCGAAGTATCAGTTGTTTAAATTATAATTTAGAAAAAGGAAACGAATGATTACATTTTTATATTTTTACGTCGGCCCGAGCCGTAAGTAGCAATTTACCGCCCGCTACGCTACGCTCGTCTTTAGCTCGTGTGACAAGTTCCTGCGATATGAGACATTTTTTTATCTCACTACCCTCGGACTGTTGTATTCCAAACGCTGTATTCGGTGAGCACTGGTTTTTACAATAATTTTCAAATTTTGTCGGTTGTCGCTGTGTCACAATGACCCCCTACGATAGGTATCTGTTTTATACTCACGTTTCGGTGGTGCCTGGTGTGATGGCTGAGCACCAGTCACGTTGTCGTAGAGAGACGTGGAAGAAGTCGCGGCGGCGACTTTGTCGGTGCGGGCGGCCGCCGCGCCCGCCTCGGCCTCCATTGCGCGCGCTGACGTCCGCGGCAGTGTCGATGACCCTGTACGATGAGCATTTGTTTTTCGGTCAGGTGAGATTTTTCGGTTTTTGTTGAAATTTTCCTCTGAAACTGCATAGGTATGTTCTGGAGCTAAATTGTGTCTACGTCTAATATAAATTTTAGAGTATTTCATTATTATTTCTTTAATCCTTCTATATCTGTTAAATTTTATCGGTAATTTCAATGATACAGGCTGTGCCTTGCCAGCTTCTATTTTACTTTTTTATCCTACTAATGTTATATGTATACGCGAAAGTTTGTAAGTATGAATGGATGGATGGATAGCTGGATGTTTGTTACTCTTTCACGCCAGAACGGCTGGACAAATCTGGATGAAATTTGGAAAATAGATAGATTATAGACTGGAATAACATAGGTTACTTTTTATCCCGGAAAATTGAGCAATTCCTGCGGGATAGTGATAAACTAATTCATTGCAGACGAAGTTGTGAGCAACAGCTAGTAAATAATATAGATTTTGGTAAAATGTTAACATCAATTATGATTTCACGCTGTTTATAAGGTTTCATGCCTACAACAAGGAAAATTATTATTAATTTGCTTACAACATTATCCATTTAGTAGCGATTATGGCGTTGACGATTGACGATCACCTACTTACAACCGGATTATACATATACCTATACATAAATCACGTCTTTATCCCTTACGGGGTAGACAGCTCCTAGGGTAGCAAGACCCAAAGGCCACGCTTAGCATGATTGTGGATATAAAGGTGGATACGGGAATCAAAATAGTGATGGGTTGCTAGCCGCATAGCCTATAAGATATTCCTATTCGTAAGAGTTTCGCTCGTTCCCTCGATGGGCTTTTACCATCTGCGCTGGAAAAGATGCACGTGGTACATTCTATGTTTTTTTTAGCTCCCAGACTAGCACAGAAATGATGAGAGAGAGTGAGAGATTGAAACGGATTATACATTACTAGCGACCCGCCCCGGCTTCGCACGGTATATTATGCATGACAATGTATTATACATATAAACCTTCCTCTTGAATCACTCTATCTATTAAAAAAAACGCATCAAAATCCGTTGTGTGGTTTTGAAGATATAAGCATACATCGGGACACAGGGACAGAGAAAGCGACTTTATTTTATACTATGTAGTGATAGTGATAATGATTTTCATAATTTAACGCAAACTTTTTGAAAATAAAAAAAAACTCTATCAAAGTTACATTATAATTGCACCAAATTATTAGAAAATATTATTAATGAATGTGATTGTTAGTTCGTATTGTTCACAGCCTACGTATAGCAAATTGATGACTGTACTTACTGTATCGCGGATCTTGAGCTCTGAGTCTTGCAAACTGCTCCTGGGACATGCAAGTGCATTGTGGTTCGCGTCCGTAGGTCAAACTGTAATTCAAACAAAGGTGAGAGAGTATTCCTACACGCTTATTCTTCGATTGATACGAGCATGACTGTAAAATGTGTAATATCATGAAAATTATCTTAAATGAAAAAGTATTTTTTTCTTTAAAAGGGTGTATCTGTCGCAGGCGACTTGTAATAACCCGCCGTATTACATTACGGCTAGCCGTTTTCAAAAACAGGGTTGTTTTGCAATGCGGCGGTTTAACGATTAGCCGCATCGTGCTACTATTTAGATTGTAGGTCTGACCTAACCTAACCTATTCACCAAGATATATGTATTTGTTTTTTAGAAGATGAAAAATGTTTTTTGTGGATAGGTTAGGCTAGAATTGCTTCAGGTCCGAAGGCCCAAACTGAGCGAAAATTACGACGTGGCTAAACGTAGGCCACCTTATTGAAGAACGTAGGTACAATCCGGCTAATCGTTGAACCGCCGCATTGCAAAACGACAAAACGGCTAGCCGTAATGTTATACGGCAGATTATTACAATCCGCCTGCGACATAATTATCCCAGGCCAGGTAGCTCCGTTATAAATCTCTACCTCAAAAAATGGGTTGTTATAATTTAGCCGCGTGCGTCTATCGGTGGAACCATAGGTCTTAAACGGGTGCATCGATTTGGATGTTTTTTATTTATTTATTTGCAAACAGATTTCTAGCGGTGGTTCTTAAACATGTTTCAAAATAAAATCAACCATTTTTACGTTCATGATTTTTTTTATCTTCAGTTTTTAATTATTACCTATCTAACCTATAGGCGAATAAAAATAAGTTAGGGCACTACCTATTAAATTTCGTTCAAACATAATATTTGTAATTAGGTAGGAGAAATTTGTTAATCTTTCAGTTACAGGAGTAATAACCTTACCTGGAACGATTAGGGCTGGCTGGTGTGGAGAGGGGTTTCCTCTTGGCCTTCATTTTCTGCTTGCTGCCCGGCGGTTCGAGCTTTAGGCTGTAGCTTGAAGATGCCTTACGCGAGAATTTAAAGGATGGTGACTAAAATAACAAACAATTATTTGTAAAGTTAACTTCCCTGTTTATTTATTTTTACTACACATCTCGAAGCAAAAAAGGAAGAGAGGGTGCTTACTCGAAAAATAAGTTTTTGTCAAAACAATACATTTTTAATACAAGCTTTTCGAACTGAGTATGCTTTTTGTTGACTGTACTTGCATTGTCATCAATCGTACACATATTTGTCATGCCAAATTTCAACTCAATCCGACCCAAGGAGGAAAGGAGGATCAAACTTGTCTGCATAATTAGCTCCACATAATTAATTTACCGTGTCATAAAATGAATCCAGAATATTTCTGCATTGTTATGGTCGGGTTGGTTTGCCTGAACAGCCCTGTTAAGATTTTTTATCGTAATTTATGATTCAAAACTCTATCATCAGCCCAACATCCTTGAAGCTGCTTTAAAGTTTGATCATGGACCAATGATGGAAACATTTTTAACCATAATTTAAAAACACTTGACCACCGGATAGCCTAGTGGTTAGTGACCCGGACTATGAAGCTAGAGGTCCTGGGTTCGAATCCCGGTAGGGGCACACAGTAGTATGATGAATACGAATGTTTGTGCCCGAGTCATGAATGCTGTATGTATTTATCTACATTATATAAGTATCTTTATCCCTTGCCTGCTGGTACCCGTACAAGCTTTGCTTAGTTTGGGGCTGGGTCAATTGGTGTAATTTGTCCCAAGTTATTTATTTATTTACCGTCAAACACTCCAACTTTGCCACCAGGGTATACTTTGCCCAAAACACAATTTCTAAGGAAATCTACTAATAATAAAAAAAGTTACAGAATTATGGCAACATTCATGACATTGGTAGATAATAAACTATACCTGTGGCAACACAGAGTAGCGCGTGCGCTCCTGACTTCATCCAGTAACCTGTTGGCGCTTGTCGAGTACGGAGTATATTTTTGCGGGCCAATTACTGACGAAATTTAGTAGTCAATTGTGCGTCATGGGGAATACACAAGTCAATTTTATCGATTGTTTGTAATGCAAAACGATGTGCCGAGTAGTTTGATGATTGTTTCGTTACTGTAACTCGTATTTAACAAAAGTTATCATGATGGGCAAAATTACCCAGTGAAGTTTAGCTGTATGTTTGTCAACATTGCCCGCCAGCAAAAAACACTTAGGGTTGGCACCTTTTCTTTTTTTTTTAACCGACTTCAAAAAAAGGAGGAGGTTCTCAAGACAAAGTATGTTTTTTTTTTAAGTTTCAAGTAGGTAGATTGGTAAGTAGAAAAAAATATTTTATCCCGAGAAAAATGTGAAGTTTCCTAGCAAAAGGGACCTTATGCCTGGTTCACATTAGTCCAGTAAAATTGTTCCAGTAGCATTACATCGCGAGGCTAACGATGTCAACTGATCCACCGCACGCCGCAATGTAATAAACAAATTTGCGTCTTAGAAACTGTTTTAATACTTACCTACTTACCGACTTTGTGCTAATTAATTTTATTTTTTTAAAATCCAAATTTGACAACCCTAATACTTTTAAATCGTTACATGCCGTTTGTATGGAGAAGAGAAAAAATGACAGGCTAACATTGCCCACACATTTTATAAGGAAAGTATGAATGATATTGAATTATTTTTTAGGTCGATCGCCTTCATTGCCAAAATACTTTCATTGGTGTTGATGTCATCTGTATAAGGTCCATAATTCGCTAAAAATCTACGTGGGCAATGTTGGCTAAAAGTCCAGATTATTTTGCCCGCCCTCTTGATTGGTGATATGATAAAGAAAACTTCTACTAATTTTAGATTTTGATAAATCAGTGCATACACACGATCTCAGAGTTGCCACAGATACAGAAATGTGTCCGGGGTTTCATACAAAAAACTTGAAAAAATTCAGTTTTTGTCTAAAAAGTGGGCAAAGTTGGAGTGTTTGACGGTACTTAAAAACATTTACAGGGGTGTTTAGCCCAACTAACTCAACCACGTACTGAAATATAAAAGAACAATTTTGAAACACATTATGTGCCTACAGACTGACATGGCAAGTCAAAGAAATGCTTGTAATCATTTTGGTAAGTTTTTAAGAGTAAACAAGTGTTTTGTGCTAAGGCTCAGTAAGATAGTGGATGTTTAAATTTTGTTAAGTGAGTAAATTCAAAATTTACTAGGTAAAGCATTTTAGGAGATGTGGCTTTTAGATTGTGCTCAAAAAGGTACAGGGAAGGACTGCAAATTGCTTAAAGCATAATCAGTGTCAAAATGATGGCCCGTCTTCGTAAACTCATAGTATATTTTTGTTACATTACGCCATATATTTTGAAGCTGATTACTCGTATATTGTAGTAACTTACGCAGCATTCCTTGAATTGCTTTGCGTCGATGGGTGAGGTGAAGTTCAAGCCCCAGGTATCGTTTGTCATTGGGTCCTTCCAGTAGACGAAGCATTCCGACGCTTGGCCGATGCGAGTGCCTACAAACCAAATGAATTGGAGCTATCTTTCAGATTTTCCTTCTAGGGGTCCGATTTTTGAAAGCACTTATGTGAAAATGCCACTGGAAAGCGGTAAAAATTTGTGATGAATTTTAAATACAAGCAATTAAGTCATTTTGTCAACTAGTCGAAAATTTAATTTGACCTGTGGTTTTGTAGCAATACACAGGTTTGTAACACTTACGAGTGGTACTTTCGAGTCATACAATGCTTTCAAAAATCTGTCCCTAGTTCTCTAGTAAGGACCATGTAGGTAGGTATTGATTGAGTCTTCAACCACGCAAATGCCACTTTTTCTTAGCAGCCAAAAATAAAGAACTGGGGCTTTACCATGACGCCTTAATGCGATTCAATTCTGATCCAGTTTAGGTTCGCTTGCTGTCAGATCCATACTAAAAATGACAGCTAAAACCTGAACTGAGGCGGAATTGAATAGCATTAAGACTTCAGCCCCCAGTAGTGTCAGAGGGAAAGTACGCGGGTAAAGCAAATTTCAATCTTTATTTCAAGTAAAATGTCAAACGTAGGCGTTCCACCAGTATGTAAAGACAATACAAGAGAAATATTATCAAAGTACAGAAGCTACATACCATTATCGATAGGTACGTCAGAGCAGGACTAAATCTGGTTACTCTGTTCGGTTGCTGTATTTACATGGTATATTCATGCCTGTCTCTCATTATATTACACGCCAACATTAGGTACACTAATTTGAATATTTGTTTGTTGCTCTTACTTAAGTAATTAATAAACAAAGTGAAAATATACTATTAGGTACGCCTGTGTGAGGTGCACATTTGGAAAGCACGATAGATAGGTACGTCTTCTGGTGCATCTGTCATATTCATAGTTGTTAAAAACCATGTTTCGAGAAATCAGTATTTTACACCGTTTATTTTGAAATCTCCGTTTTAAAATCGAGAGTAGGGTTGCCGACGGCATGAGCAAACTGCGCTCATTAAATAATGAAGCAGACAGCGATCCAACCAAAAATACTTGCACACTAGTGCCCCGATTCGAGAGATCAATGTTGATTTTATAAAGCACCGCAGTGCAGTTTCGCGAACCTGAGCTAACAGTTATAATTATTAAGTTTACTTACATAAAGCTTAAAATGTACATAATGCACTACTTTATAGGCGTTCTAGGTTTGTACTTTAACGATCATTTTTGCAGACTTTCACACAAAATATAGGTACTTGCTTTTGACAAAATTCCGCCTGAGGTAAACGAAGATGAAACATGGATGCCTTGCCTAGTGCATAAGTATTCGCCCTAAATTTGAAGACGGCTCGATAGTAACATTCAGAGAAGGCTTTAATTAGATTTCACCGGCGAAGCATAATGACATGCACTGAACAGCAAATAATAACTTTAATAGCTAATACAGCAAACAATACAAAAAAAAGGTAGACGGAAATACAAATTATACTATAAAGGAACAAGAGTCATTATAATTTGTATTAATAGGACTCGTTCAATTAAAAACGCAGAAAATTTGTATTTAAATTACATAAAAGTATCAAATAATACAAAAATGAATTTTAAAGACTAATGATTTCAAATGAAGATTATCAAAAAAAAACAAGATCTAAAACGTTTATTGGTTTTTTACTTTGTTGTTTACAGTCATATAGGTTGGTACCTTCCTTTAAGCATGAAAAAAATTATCACCGAGCGAAAATTACACTAAACTAATGTAGGTAGGTATTTTTTCTTTCTATTTTCGTTCGGAATCAATAACTTCCGCAGCTTCTATGGACCGACTGCTTTAGTGGTTTGCAGTCGATTGCTTGTGTACTGTCTAGTGTAAATTTAAAACTGGGTTACAACGGCCTCGAGATCTTCCGAATTGCCCTCGTTTGTTGTACCTATACCAACATGACGGCGGAAACTCGAACTAGGCACATGCAAGAAATGTATTTATTACACGACACTTTAAATTATTTAATTTCCACGTACCAGGTTGTAATAGCCGCACATCGAGTATCTTGTCGACCTGGGAGTTGTAGGCGGTGATGTGGAACACACACTCCGGCGAGTCCTGGATGCACGTGATGTTGACCGGCACCAGGTCTTCGGAAACTTGCTGCCATTTAACCGTGCCGGCGCCAGAGGCCGACACGTGGAACACTTCGGCCCAGAGTCTGTAAGGGTTACAAAGGTTAGAAACGAACAATTGAACTAAAGTCAAAACATAAGAATTAAGTCGCAGGCCATACAGAAAAGATGGAGTGAGGACGAGTCACGGGCACTTGCATAGCGACTCTTCTGTACATTTTTCTTTAAAAAATCATTAAAGTGGTGCCACGTTTCTTCTGTACGACCTGCACCTAAGTATGCACATGTCTTTCAACTGGGTTTAGGTTCAATTTAAGGCATCGCAATAAAGACGTCTGGCGTATGGGTGACGTGTCTTGTATTTGACGTGGCGCCGAAAAGGTTAATTGCTGTACCTACCATCAGTTACTCACACTAAGGCAAGTTGTAAGCATGAGCTTTACAATACTATTGCACATCGTTAATTTGCTATGGTTGATGCACAGCTAGGAAGGCAAAGAATAAGTTGGCATTTTATAGATAGTGATCTTTTAAATACCCTCAGTGCAGCAGAGATTGGAAATGTACCACCAACGTAAAGGGCTAAATTGGGACACCTCTTGCGCCAGTTGATTTCCCCGAAATCGCAGGTCGAGTATCATTACGTTATAAAGCAAACTCCAAATTCCACTACATTTTTAATACTAACGACGACAGTAATCAGGCTCACCAATTTCCACGCGAATGTCACTCCGTACCACTATATATTCTATTACCTATTCGTGTTTTCGTGTTTGAACGTTATAAATCGTAAATGACTTTGACTGCTATTCCCACAGTGTAACGTGTTTAGCGTTCATGATAGACAGTGGGCATTTTTGTAAAGCGAATTAAGTACCCCCTCATAATTTCTTATCACTATAAACACGTTACACTGCAGATTTTATGTAATACATTCAGGGGCCTTACCATGACATCTTGATGCGATTCAATGCCGATTTAGCTATGACTTTTGACACTTAGTATAATTTGCCAGCGAGCGATCCAACTGTGGTTCGAAATTGAATCGCATTGTAATCATGGCAAGGCCCCAGAAGATTTATCTGTGTATATTACGTGTCAAAATTATTAGCTCACGACCTTGTTTCCAATATTATGATATTCCTAATGACAAAGTTTTTTACATACACTGTTTGTAAGTAAACGGTTGGACTTTTTGCGTCATATTTGTGTGCCATGATGGCAAGGATATGAATTATTATAATAGCATAATAGTAAACAATAATGCCATTTCGATTTCCTTTCAACACTGAACAGTATAAGACCAATACATACTCAAATTTAGAATTATAGTAGGCGTCATTACAGAGTTTACAGCAACTTCTTTTCTTTGACACTTGCGGACAAAAACGGCCGAACCAAATACCTTCTTCTTTTCTGGAGTCGGTTAAAAAGACCACATAACCAAGAAACAACTATTACACCAATACAAATATAAGACCATTATGTGCACGAAAACATCGTTAAAAGTTTCGCTGACTTGGCAATTCACGAGGTTGACTTAGGAACGTTGTTTATAAAATTAGATCAGAAAGTTACATGATGGTTTTTACATGGAATAAATACATTTGGTTTTTCCTTTGCATTGCGTTTGATACGTCAGGTTATTGAATGAATTTATAAAATACTAGCTGTAGCGTCCGGCTTCGCCTCCGTTTTTTTTTCTTCTTCTAAATTTCAGTATTTTTTCACCGTTCAAACCTTCGCTGGGCTTCTACTATTTCAAGACTAAAATTAGACAAATCGGTTCAGCCGTTCTCGAGTTTTAGCGAGACTAACGAACACCAATTCATTTTTATTTATAGGTATACTCTAGTTGTTGGTATTCCACGGATTGTACTTACGTTGGGGTTAGGTCGATTGTTTTTTTTTTTATGTTAGAGAGGTCAGACAAACGAACTAGTGGGTCATCTGATGTTAAATGATCACCACTGTCCATAGACACCCGCAGCGCTTTGCGATGCCAGTGCGTTGTCGGCCCTAAACTTAACTTGTCCAGGATACTCGTATTTATCAATATTATAAATGCATGCTGGTCTGGGAGTAAAGAAAAAACATAGAATTTACTAGTTGCTTCTCTTCCCGCGCAGATGGTAAAACCCCATCGAGGGAATAGGCGAAAGTCTTAGGAATCATGTTATAGGCGATGCGGCTAGCAACCCATCACTATTTTGATTTCCCTTTCCACCTATACGGCCTTAATCATATACCACCTATACGTCTATACGTCTACCCCGTAAGGGATAAAGACGTGATATATGTATGTACCTATGTGTATGTATGTTATAAATGCGAAAGTTTGTGACGATGTGACGATGCGAATGAGTGAGTCTGTTTGTTCCTTCTTCACGCTAAAACGACTGCAAGGATTTGGATAAAATTTGGATCGAAGATAGCTGGTACCCTAGATGAAAACATAAGCTACTTTTTACCTCTTTCATAGTTCCCGCGGGATAGCGCTAAACAAATTCTTTGCAGACGAAGTCGCGGGCAACAGCTAGTATTATAAATGCGAAAGTTTGTGAGTGTGTATGTTTGTTCCTTCTTCACGCTGAAACGACTGGACGAATTTGAATCAAATTTGGAAAATTTTATCCCGAAAAATGACATAGTTCCTGCGGGATAAAGATAAATTAACTCTTTGCAGACGAAATAGCGGGCAACATCTAGTTATTATACACTTTTGTAGTAGCGGCGTTGGTTGCATTTCGAAAAACCCGAAATTCAAATCAAAACATGAGAACTGTCTGATTCAAAACTAAACAGTGGGTCATATTAGCAGTTTGTCGCTTTTACCAATTTAACTTTTAAAGTATCGTTCGTTACAGCGACAATGAAGTAATATGTGTAGCTACTTCTGGGAATAATCTTACCAGCCTATTGCAAGATATTGAAGTAAACGGAATCCAAATCCAACTATCCCAATTAGATTACCCAGCAGCATTGTCCCAAAACTTTGTGCAATTGGAACCAACATGTACAGTCAGCCAAAAAGAGATCTAGGCTCTTTAGAACCTGCTCACGATCAACACCGATCACAAGCCGATCACTCATTGCGACAAGGCTCTCCTGTGGCCCAGGGTTCCATTTGCTTGACCGTACAGAATCATCAACAGAAAGTCAGTATATGCAAAGGTTGTTTTACAGCTGTTTACATAATTTACCTTAATAAGTGTCCATCACGGCGCCGCGAGTTCTGCCACGGGCTGTCTTCATAGCGGTACGCCTTGCGCAAGATGGGTGCGCAAGAGCACGCCGATAGCTTGTTGCCCATCGTGCGTGTCCCGCACTCGGCGCACTGCACTATGCTGCCTGTAACATTAACCAAGGTCTTAAGGTAGAGTCCCCTAGTTCTTTGATATTGGGCTGGATACATTCTTTTTTATGTTAGAGAGGCCAGACAAACGAACTAGTGGGTCACTGATGTTAAGTGATCACCACTGTCCATAGACACCCGCACAATACAAAATACATATGATTTGTCTATTTGTTTCTCACTCCGTCATATCGACAGATCTACACAGCTTATTAATTTGAATTTGTTAATTGTTAAACTTCAGGGGGAAAAGAAAAGACGTATTACTTCTGGCCTTTTGGAAATCAGTTCTGAATCAGCCATCGTTCATGCAACAAATGCCCTGTTTCATCAGTTGTCATAAGGCAGCGGTTGAAACTATCTGCATGGGCTGAGCCCCTTTTGATAATATTACCTCAGAATGACGTCATGCTACCAACTTTATCTCAATTATATTCACCGGCGGTTCTATGACGACACCAGGTGCTATGAGTGCTAGAGAATAGTGCCTGTGAGCACTAGGCGCTGTTTGATACGGTTGCCGCAAAATGACGTCATGTTGCAACTGTATCTCAATGATATACCCGCGGTTTTGTGATGTCACTAGGTGCCATTGGTGCTCGAGAATAGTGCCTGCGGCTGAGTAGGTGCTGTTTGATACAGTTGCCTCAAAATGACGTCATGCTGTACCATTATCTCAATGATATTTACCCGCGGTTCCGTGATGTCACCAGGTGCCATCGGAGCGCGAGAGCGAGTGCCCGCGGTTGAGACTCTGCGAGCGCTGGGCGCCCTGTCGATACTGATGCCTCACACTGGCGCCATGCTGCAACCCATCTCAATTGTAATGCATAAATTTATCAATAAGATAACTCAATTAAATCATAGTTCTTTTATTTCAAGTAAGGTATCTTCGTTAGGTTTTTTCGGATTATAAAATACCGCTCGAGGTTCACCTGGTTTAAAAATTGAACAGTAAAAAGTTCTACAGGTAATTAAGCTAATAATAATTATGTAGGAAGTATTAAGTTTAAATATATGTGTTCAAATATGAACACTGCTTCTAATATATCCGAAAATTAAGCAGTTATGTTCTTTGAATTTAAAAAATGCAATTTTTTGGAACACATGTATAAGACATTTTTTCACATCCCAAACTTTTTGAAACGGGAGAGATGATCATTAAGAAAAAGTAACCTAAATTAAATCTGTATATGGTCGAAAAAACACCGTTTATTGATGAGTTTCCGATATTTTTTTTTAATTAAAAACTATGTGAATTAACAGTAACGCTTACATAAAACAGGTGAAACCTCGAACGTGTTTGTCAAACCAAGAAAAATCGAATAATTCATTAAAAACAATGAAGGTATCTGATGCCCGTATCAATTAATAGACTGTAATAACATATTGTTATGCTAATTTGGCTGTCTCATAAAGTTTTATGATGTATTTCTTTAAAACTGCATCCAGATGGTAGAAAACTTTGTGAATGTTCAATGAAAATTTAAAACAATCAAAAAGCGTCAGGTACCTTTCAGATACTTGAAATAAACTCAATTTTGTTAAATGAAAATCTGGAACAAAGTTTGCACATTTGGGTGAAAATCAACAGAAATAAAATTGCCTTTGCTTCAGTGCAGATTATTAAAATACGGGACGGGACTATGCGGCTTTTATTTTTAAACGCATTTACTTTTCAAGTTACAATACAAATACAAATACTTTTTATTGAACACCACAAATCAGTACAAAGCAATACAGAAACAAAGTACAAGGTGAGGTAAGGTAAGGTAAGTTATATGTATTTTGCAACGAATCGAATTACCACTAAGCATCTATGTGCTTTTTAATCCTTTAGTCAAAAACTTGCAGGGATTATTTTAATTTCAAGTGTTTACAGGGTCTACCACGAAACAAGGATAATGCTAAAGGTATTTAGAAACAGCATGCTGATATTGTACAAATTAATCAGTCTCATTTATTTAGCTGAAACCATTTCTAAACGAGTAATACTAAAAAACGACAGCTAAAAATATAGTACAAAGTGTATTTATTATACAATTATTGTTATGCTTTTTATGAATACTAAGCAGATTTATCGAACATGCATGCTACTAACTAAAATGAGCATAGTTTTATCCACCTCAACCATTATCCTACGATATTTATAAGTATATAAATATTTACCATAACGAAAAAATAAAAACGAAAATGATAATGTACAATGCATGTTTTAAGCCATTTAACATAAATGGTCCTGTTTTTTTTTAATCGGTAAAACGCACTGATAAATTGTGACAACATAATAATTCACGATATCATTTTTCTTTAAGATGAGGAGAAATAGCATACGTTTTTAATTGTTTTTATTATTAAAAAAAATTACTTTACAAAGTTCGAAACTAACTTAAGTTTCTAGACATGCTGTAGAAAAAAATTAAAAATCTCCCGGATTGTGTCGTTGAGAGACAAAGCATTGTTATGATCAATAAACCTATTTTTGGCGCTGCCGCACACCCACTGAAACAAGTTATGGAGCTCAGAGTGTTTATTGTGGCAATCTGCGGACGTGCTTCCAAACGATTTGATGAAAAACTAATATTTGTAACCAATTCTTTTAAGATCTCTGTATTGAATATTAATATTGACTTACATACAGTCACTTCGCATATTTAAATAGCTTCAGCTTTTCAAAAAGTTCGTTTTAATTGAGCTAACATAATTCATAGTCCAATAGTCGATTACCGGGTTTATGAAATGCACTATATTGTTTTTGACTCTATTATGGGTTTTCGAGCAATGAGGGCTCAAAAAGAGAGTTTGGAAAGACATATTCAAACATTTACAACCAATCTAGGCAATGCTGTCTTCTTAAAATGATTGTAACAAGTTGACAGAAAGTATGCTAAGCTGTAATCATGTGCACCCAGACATTTTGCAGTTAACGGTTGACAATGGCACATGACTGGTAATGTAAGTACTGTTCGATAATGTAATAAATATGTCAATAAAAAAATATGATAATTAAAGTATGTCAATACTCTGCAATTATCGACTTGTTAGTATTTATCAATAAACACCCAAAAAAACAAATGGTATTTGAACGATCTAGTTAGTTTTGTATTACTTCATTTTGCAACCTTAAAGCTCCACGTTAATTTTGAATATTATATTATAATACTTTGATAGCGTACACGTTTCCGTCCTGAAGCTAAAGTGCATGTGTAAAAGTAAGTTGTACATAATGGTAGTTGTTTAGTATAGTGACATCACGGATGTCAGACTTCCTTAGTATTTCCAATTGCTTCTCCTGTCAACCAAAAATCGACCTGCATTCAATATTTACTTATTTTTACCTCACTGGCTGTGTTATTCAATTCTACGGCTAGTCCCCCAATATTTTGTCAGGGTTTAGAATCCCTATCAAGTTATGCAGTTGCTTGCTTTGCGTAGACGTTAATCCATAGCCGGCCAATTTCCCGGACGACGACCGCTCTAACTAAAGTGTCGATTATTGCATCCAAAGTCTGCTCCATTTTCCAATATCTTAGACAGACTGTATCTACCTTTAAATCAGCTGCTTTTCTTCGTTGTATAAATGATGTGACAGATTAGCTATTTTAAACAATTACTACAAAAATGCCGTTACGTTTTAGGTTATTTTAAACCCAGTTGTGACCTATTTGGATTATTTTAAAAATAACCAACGGAATCATGAAAAAAGCAACGTTAATGTCCGGGTATTCAATCATGCTATAATCGGCTATGTGGGTCAACTGCGTTTGGCTTCACAGCAAACTGCTTAGACAAAACATGGCCCGCGCCTCGGCTACACCCGATACCTGTTATTTAAGTAGCATAATTAATATACTTTATAGATTATTTCTAGTCGCATTTAGATTCAAAACCTGTTTATGACTAACAGTGTAGTTCCACTTCTACATTACCGTATTTTATTGCATAGATGTGTATGATTGCGTAATGCATTATCCTTTATGGTCAATATAACTGAAACTTATTTGCCATCAACGCGGTTCTCAATACCTTAATACCTTGCACAACTTAAGCGTACTCAATTATGTCCAAGACTCTCTGGTTACTCTTATTTCGGTTCATGTAGAGAAAATATACAATATTAACAACGTTCTGTCTCAAGGAGAACGTGTCGAGTATTCTTTGCTTGATCAGTTATCTTATTATCGAGTATGCGAGAAGCAGCGCCTCCAGTCTGCCTAGAGCAAAACATCAATTTGCATAATAGCCACTTTGCAACAGTCTAACTATTGAAGAAATAATGCAAGTGATTCATCAATGTTGTCATTTGAAAGTGTATTTTACGCGTTATCGAACGCTTGAACTCGGGCAGGTGCCATCTGCATCAGAGCTTTACAACACCCACTTAACGAATTTGAATTCTCAACTAGATTACGTATAAAGACGACACAAATAGAACAACACTTTCACAAAACAATAATTACCGTATACATATCAGTATATAATTAATTAACTATAGTGATGTTGTTATTTAGCATTTGTTTTAATATACGTGTAACATGCAAGTAGAGTTGCTCGATCAACGGTGCAATGAACTTATTGTACACAATATTTATCTGTTTCTTTATTTAAAGGAACAATTTACCCATGATAAGAATAGACATTCACGAGGGAGGGGGATAGACACTCCATGTGCAAATTAATTTGAAACGAGTACGAACCTCATAATTGTTCCAATTTTGCGCAGAAAATTTAGCAGCCTCCACGCTTTCTTTAGCACCCATATTTATGAAGTAGTGATATCACTCGAATGACAATTTGATTTTGATGCGTGCGCTTTGAGCGGCTCGTGACACTAATATTGCACTACGACTTTTCTCGGATGAGATTCGACTTTAATAAGCATTCAAATACCTCTATCTAACGTCGGTGGTGGTTCGCAAAGTTAAAAATTCACGACGTTGAATAGTAAATGAGAGGTTCGTGCAGAAGCCAGTGGGAGCACGGGGCCCGCAGGTGCGCGGCTTGTAAACAGAGCCAGCTGCCGGGCGAGCTCGCTGCCTCCGCGCCCAGCGGGGACGCCGAGCCCGCTCGCGGCGCGCCGTCCGCCCGCACCGCCGCTCCCGGCTCGCCGACACCCCGAGAGCCACCACACGCACCAGCACCGCCCAATACCCACCGACTCGGCCCCGGCGCGAGCTAGTTCCTCTAATAATGCAAAAGTGCGCAGAATGTAAGTTGCGCTAGTAGAATCGGCGAGCAAAGCGACTGGGGCACACCGGCGGCTCGGTTAAACGTCAGAGCGGACTGGGTCGCGGGCGCCCGACCGCGGGCCAAGCGTGCGTGGCGACTGGAGCCGAGCCGAGTGCGCACGGAGCGGCGCGCAACGCTCGCGACGGCCGAGACGCAGCGACGCCCAAGCCTAGCGACCGCGACGACACAGCGCCCGACGTCTCATCTCCACGACAAACATCTCTCGACATACATACGACCTACACCCTTGCATTCAAAAATACAAATTATTTCCTTCGCATTATTTTAGTTTAAATTTACTCGTTTATAACACTTTTCATAAAAATAATGTTAATAATACATATTAGTAAGATCATCAATGAATATTCGGAGCGGTGCGGCGGGGGCGGCGGTAGTGCGCGCGCACTCTTTGCGAGACAACATTCGATTTTGGTCCATGACTGTTGGATGCTTGCTGTGGGCCACCGAGTGTTTTAATAGTTCATTCTAGCCTGACACGGAGCACGGCCGCTTATTAATAATTGCACAAGCTTCTAACTTTCCTATCTCCACCTATGCATGTCAATTCAATCAGCGTAGTTTTACAGATCCTACCAACACAAAATCAGAAACATTGACACTCGATTCAATGTTACGTCATTATTTTACTATTCCCGACTACGATTGATGCATTTATTAGTCAATTAATTTACATATAGGATTACCATCACCATACTTATGTTTCCACTGTTCGCTATTTAGATCGCAATAGTGAAAATTAGTGAATCAGCTAACAGCTGATCAACAACCACTGTAATTGTCTTGACCATATTTTACAAACGAAGCTAACTATAACTGTCATGAAAACATATTACGTTACCATTTTTCGAATAATCACTACCAATACAATAAAATAAAGTCCTTCGCCGCGTCTGTCTGTCTGTAGATCAACTCAAAAAGTCCTGGACACATTTTCGTGCCGTTTTCGCCAATAGAAAGAGTGATTCAACGGGAATGTTTAGGTACCTATATACTTTTTTGTAAATTGGTTAAAATATGAACGACAATCATTGTGGCAGGGCCGTGTTAGTGTCTACATTCCACTCGTGCGAAGCTGGGGCGGGTCGCGAGTGATGAATTAAAAATAATAAAATATTTGAAGGAACTTGATTTCGGCGGATTTATTTAATCAGTACCTATGCAATTCCAAGGTAAACCAATATTCTACAAGCTTTTATTATTCCATCGAGGGAATGGGCATAGGGATCATGTCATAGGCGATGTGGCTAGCAACCCATCACTATTTTGATTCCCCTTTCCACCTATACGCCCACAATCACGCTAAATGTGGCCTTTAGGTCTTGTTACCTTAGGCTCTGTACCCCGTAAGGGATAAAGACGTGATTTATGTATGTAGGTATGTATGTTTTATTATTATTATAACTAACTTTTATTTATACTTAGACAGTTGAAATTTCTACAGATGATGTATCTCTGTTGCCAATACTAAAACAGAATAAAATAAATAAAAAGGGGGGGGGGGTTGTATGGGGATACAACAGACATGATTTTTGGCCGTTTTATAGATAATGGAACGGAACCCTTCGTGCGCGAGTCCGACTCGCACTTGGCCGGTTTATATTTACGTGCAAGTCTAAAGAGCCTTCATAATTAAAGATAATAAAAAACAAACGTTACAATACTATCACCAAAATAACAATTTCCAAAAGGTTAACCACAAACCCATTCAATTCGTTGCTTTAAGTACGTTTTCCAGCGCATGTTTTAAATCTGGTTGCCATTTGAAGTGACAATAACTTCAGGGGTGGCAACAAAAGGCCTGTGTAACCCACTTCTCGTGGTTAATAGTGTTATCTCACGTTCATATTGAATGCACACGGTAACTTGCTCATCACTGTTGGATGCCACTCAATGTGCTAAGCTTAGGTATAATTTTGCGATGACTACGAGTTAATCTGACTAGGACTGAAGAAGACTTGCAGACCTTGGAGTACTCGTAGTATAGGGTAATTTGAAGGCCCCTAATCGTGCGGCAGATCACCAGCTGGGCCGATCAAGTTCTATTGCTTCTAGTTTCTTAATGTTTTAAAGTTGCAGTGTTTCGGATCAACATGAATGAAAAAGTAAGTAAATTATTAGGGAAGAGAGCGAGTAGTTTGGACAGAGTGATGCTCGATGCAGCCGTTGCACTTGCTCTTGATCTTACCAACATTATTTTTCATTTATGTTTATTCAAAACACGGCTACTGTCAAATACATTAAAAACTAGACGCACAGTAACTTAATGTTATTAATATCTTACGCGCTACTCTTGTGCTTGCGCTGCTGTGGAGGCGTGGAGAGGTAACTTAAGGTGTTCCTTTTAGCCCCATCTTTGGTGTCCACTGGAAGTGGTGATCACTTAGCATCGTGTGACCCACTTACTCATTTGCCACCAAATTTTGTAAAAAAAATAAAAGAAAACACTGCACTCAATGGTCGAAGCGAATGAAGATGAACGAATGGCAACGTATATAGAAAGTTAGTGAAAAAGGAAACTAGTACCTAAGTATAATTTTTATGTAGCCATTGTCAGTGAGTATTATCAATAGCGAGAACCTGGGCGAGCGAGCATTGTTTGGCGTTTCGTAAGTCGAAAAAAAAGCGTTTTCTAAGAAATGAAACCTAGCTAGATAAATTTTTCGCCCCTAAAATAACTATGGCGAATCGTTTTTTTAAAATAACACCACCATACATCCGGAGCACCAGAGGGTTTTAATATAGGTACGTTGTCATCCTAAAGGGCTAAAATAGATTACATCGTACAATAGTAATACCACTGACTCTCTTTCTCTCTACATGAATACAGCAGCCCAAGCACTGCTGCTCGGCGGTATAAGTTGTATGACAGAACCGATGCGAATGGACCTTACACAAGGTCCCACCATCCAATGAACGGAATCATAAATTTAGACCTGACAAAAAAATGTGTGAATTTGACAAGCAATTAGACACGTCCAAGGTTTGCTATTGTGATTTTAGATAATTTTAAAAATATTATCATCATTGAAATAGTTCATCTTTAACAGCATTAAATCTCTATATGAATCTCCATGCCATTGGTCTCAAATTAACATCGTTCAGTTAATTAAATTATTCGAAAAAAATAATTGGTGTATTTAAATCCATTTCTTCCGAATCAATTTTCGCCCACTTCCTATTCTCGAATCGACGTGATACCTATTTACTATGAGTGTGGTGCTGTCACTAAATCCATTAAGTTAAATCACAGCACAGTCATTTTTGTGTTTGGTAGATAACCTGCCCATCTATCATATAAGTCCCTTTATTAAGTTGGTCGTATGTTTTGTACTAAATACTGGACAACCTGTAAATATTTATGTTCCAGAAAAAAGTGTACTACCATTTATTTTGTCATTCGAACAGTTCAATAACAACTTAACTAACATTTTAAAATATCCCAAGAATCGATGTCATTCCAAATTAATATAACAGTTTAACTTTTTTTCTTTTTTTCAATAATTTCAAGTACATAAAATTACATTCATAACGTGTAAGGTTAATTTCACTAATGTTAAATCACGTCTTTATCCCTTACGGGGTTGACAGAGCCTAAGGCAACAAGACCTAAACGCTTTGCACGATGGTGGGCTTATAGGTGGAAAGGGGAATCAAAATAGTAATAGGTTGCTTGCCGCATCGCCTATAACATGATTCCTATGGCCATTCCCTCGATGGGCTTTTACCATCTGCGCGGTAAGAGAAGAGATGTTCACAAACACTATAAAACGTTAACCAGCTAATTGAATCGAATGGGTCAAATTATTGTAACTGCTATAGAACCTTTGCGGGGGGATCTTTGGCACGCAAGGTTTTACACAAAATGGATTTAAGTTAACAACTATAACCTTTTTCGCCTTCTATGCTTACTAACAGTACCTACTTGCGTGGGTATTCAATCATTTTTTATGAAATAGGATGGCCAACTCCTATGACCTATGGACACCCGAATCACCAAAGTAAATAGATAGATAAATATATATCATGGGACCATTTACCCCATTCGACCTACGCCCAAACTATGCAATGCGCTGCTAGACAACGGATAACACACTTAAATGGATAAATATGTACACGTATAAAATCCACCACTCTGGTACCAACATTCATGTTCATCAAACAAGTGTCTGCCCCTACCGGGATTCGAACCAGAGCCCTCTAGCTTCATAGTCACGATCACTAACCTTTAGGCCAGTGGTCCCTAAGCTTTTCAGTTTCGTTACCCTTATGACCTTACTAGGGTCATGGACTTTACACCTCCCCCTTATTTCGCGGGGCAAAGGTTTCGATACTCGAGACAACAGCCAGCTCGTGACCTCCGCGAAATACAAATTTTACCCCTAAAGGGGTAATTACCCCCAGATTAGAAACCCAGGCACTAGGCTAACCAGTCGTCAAGGATTGCAGATACGTAGAGGAATACCTCATGTGCCAGTAATTTTTCGAAAGACAAGACGATGCAATTTTTGAGAATTCATTCATCATTTTGGTTTAACCACAGAAGTTTTAACAGTTACATCTAATGGTACGTGAGCAAAGCCACGGGTAAAAGCTACTTTTCAACGACACGATTGCATTCTTATATCTTCGTAGGTACGGGCTCCATATCGGAGTGCAAGTCGCGCGGGCTACCCGCTATCGATTTCCGCAAAGCAGTTCCCGAATACCCTATCTTGTACTACTAGTACTTTTCACCTCTTATCTATAACATGTTAAAGGCGTTTCATATGTTTCTGTGACATGAGGGTTTCAAAGAGAGATGGAATGTTTGATATGGCATGGTTATTTTTAGTTGGGAAGGCTTAAAGCTGCGGTTTGTGCTGTTTTATTGGAGTTGTATTATAAGAGTTAAAACTGAATGTGCCTTGGCACGACTGAGATTTTCAAAATCGGAAAAACGCGTTTTCACAAGCATAATCCCTTTTAAATCAATTTACTTCCCTAAAATCCTAAAAGATGTGCAAGTATAAGCATATTTTTAACGTTTTAAAAAACAGTTCTTCCTCATTCCTTGATTTTTTATTTGTTATTAGTGACCAATTGACATGCATTTATATCAGTTATTATTTTTTTAATTTTTTGTTTTTTTTACGTGACATTGATATTTTGTATGCTGAACCGGGAAAATATAATGATACTATTATTATCTATTATTATTTCCACCTGTTTTCTTTATACCCATTTTTCACAAATATACGATTCTGATTCTGATTTGCACTAATTGGGATTGTCTATTTTTTTACAATGTATAGTAAATCGAAAACCATTTCGAGATAAATGCTTTTTAAATCGTTTTCTGTATTTACTTTATTTTATTTTACTATAATGAATTTATTACATGAAAAATAAGCAATGACCTTCATTTGACATTCCCAGACATGATGTAGACGGTCCAAAATGTACTTTATTTGCAAAGGTTACAAATTCTATGCTATTTACGCGTGGATTATACTACGGAGTTCAATTTGGACCCGCAATCTGACATTTCATTCATCTTATGACAGATGACAAGCAAATGGGCAATCTTGTTACTTACTGTCATTCTTGTTTTTTCCACTGTTTACTTTCATATTGTTGTATTATAGTTTAGATTTAGAAGCACTTTCGGTAGATAATTAGGCAAGAGTGTAACCACACAGCGATGTGCTTCGCTCACATGAAAGATTTTCCGCTAAATATTTTAATGAAGAGCGAAAATATTACGTTTTCAGTTTACTTTCGCCTACTGAGTTTACTGACTTATTTCCGGGTCCTGTTTTGTCTCGATCATACCTGGTATGTGTTTATGGACCTTTCTGCTTCGCGCAGAATGTTATGGTATGTATAACGGTTGTGAAAATATAAAATTCATAGGAGAAGATCGCGTGAATGTTCCTGTGTTATTGTTGAATCATGTTGACATTGATACTGATGACAGTTTGCCAACTTCACCACAGATAGAAAAGACGTTAATGGCGGCGCTTCACATACGTTTTATGACCAATTTATCCAATAGCAGATGTGTGATACCGGCAATGGAAACTCTGACGTCATCAACCAAAATACTTTCAATAATTAATAGTGAAAAAAATACCGAGTTATATGAGAAAATATTGAAATTGGTTTCTTATAATTGACTATTCTGCACAAAATAAATATAAAAAGGATAGGTACTTTTTTTTAGACAATCCCAATTCGACAGCGCTGAATCAAAAATATCCGATTACCAATCCTTTTCGTCCGAAGTCCCTTGTCGTGTATTCGAAATACAGCATTCGACCTTGCATTAAAAACTGAAAAAGTATTTTCCGAAACACCCGGCTGCATTTACATTTATTTCTCTCCCTACTTTTTCTTAAATTTCACAGAAACAGTTTTTTTTGTGTTTTGCGTTTCGCATCATTATTTCACTAGTCTAGTCACCCAGGGTGAGTAGAAAAAAAACACTTTACCTTTCGAACGTCAGACTTTCACGTTAGTCGTCGTTTTCAAATATCATTTTTGATAAAATATACCTACCTTATAATATTTAACCCAAAACACTAAGTATAAACAGTTTCATCGGGTCGTGACAATTTTGTAAAGTTCGCGCAAAGCAAGATCCCCCATACAGAGGTGTTGCCACATATGCACACCCTTAATGCTCAAAGCGTAATGCTCTTTCCGCTTCACCAGACATTGCTGCACCCAGGCGAGTAAGCCGAATGTTTATATTTATGTTTAAGGTTTTCCCGCACCATCGTCCATAACCCTTTCAGATTATTACTGAAACTCCCGGGACTTCAAGGAAATATATGTTTAATACACTTGACGTTTCGGCCATAGAATAGCAGCCGTGTTCACGTAATTTTAAAGATGTTTCCATGATTAAGTTCCCAACCTGTACTGGGAACGTGTTAGAATACAAGCTTTGTCTATCTGAGAGGCGGCCTGGATATAGGCTGGACTTAGGTGGTGGCAGATGATTTACGTGATTAAGTCCCGAGATTTACATAAATTATGCGTGGAAATCCCGTAAGTATAAAACACTCTTTTCCGAACGAAATAATTAAAAAGAAATGCTATGATTGGGACCTTATTTCGACACCTGTAACCGGCCTTTAACTATTTAAAATCTGTAATAGTGAAAGATAAAAATTTAAAACCGATTTTATATTTATTTTTACGTTTTATTTTCGTTTTGTGTTGGTGTGTTTTTTATTCGTTTTAAATTACACATAATATTCGGGGTACTTTGTTTGTTGTTCTCTAGTCAGCCACGTTATTCGTTGACACAGGGAACGCTGTCCAGGAATTTTTTTCAAAACATTTCAGCCATTGTACGGTAATACTAACCACCCCCCAGTCAGTTACGAGCCAACGGCTGACAAATTAAAGATATTTTAGTAATCGTTATTGCCCAAGCTATATCGACCCAAATGTTACATTTTCCTTCCTTAATGCTCTCTCTTAGAGGGAAACCACACCTAACGCTCGAGCTTGCGAAGAGGATATCCGCGTAGAACTGAAACAAGCTGGTGTTTTGTAATGTAATTTGAGGTGCTGATGATATGGATTTCGATTTATGGGTCGGTGCTATGTCGGTTTGCGCTAAAACTTCTTCATCTCTCTCATGGAAAATGTACAAAAACCAGCCAAATGCGAGTCTTACTGTTGCGAAGGATTTTGTACTAGCTACCTACCTCAACGAAATAAACCTGTTTCTTGCATGGACGCCCACTTCCATTATTTTATCCCATCCTTTTGTACTGTGGGAAATAAGAAAAATCTCTTCCTATGACGCCTACGTAATTTTCGCAAAATCTTGAAATCAGTTTTCAGACATCATAACATACTACTGGTGAGCGCTTTCCAAAAAAAAGCCCACGCGATTTTTTTTTTCAGAATTTAACTGTTGGGTTTTTCTTACTCAGGATCGTTTACCCTATCGATCCTTATAAATAAAAGAAAAAATATGTCCCAAAATTTCCATTCCAATTCGTCACTTTTTTTCATATACAAATCCATAGTAAAATCTGGGACACATTTTTTCTTGTACATACGAGAATTAATAGGGTCAAAGATTCTGAGTAAGAAAACCTTTAAAATCTTTAGGACGCCCGCAATCACGCTAAACGTGGCCTTTAGTAATAAAAAAAAATATGAAAAGTTTCTTTAACTCATATTGAAGGTTAATTGTTTTGATGTCACCATCCCTGAAAATGTCGGTAGGTACCTAATTTGTTACCTACATACATCCTACTAATATTATAAATGTGAAAGTTTGTAAGTATGGATGTTTGTTAATCTTTCACGAAAACGATGAAATTTGGAACATAGATTTATTATAGTCTAAAATAACACATAGGCTACTTTTATCCCGGAAAATTGCGTGATTCCTGCGAGATAGCGATAAACGAATTCTATGCAGACGAAGTTGCGGGCAACAGCTAGTACATATATGTATCATGTCTTTATCCCTTGCGGGGTAGACAGAGCCTAAGGTAACAAAACCTAAAGGCCACGTTTAGCATGACTAAGGGCGTATAGGTTGGAAAGGGAAATCAAAATAGTGATGAGTGGCTAGCCGCATCGCCTTTAACATGATTCCTAAGACTTTCCCCCATTCCCTCGATGGGCTTTTACCATCTGCGCGGGAAGAGAAGCAACTAATACATTCTATTTTTTTTCTTTGCTCCCAGATCAGCATAGAAGTACACACACAGGTAGACACTTTAAATGTCACAGATGATGTATTTCTGTTGCCACAATAACAATAAATAAAAAAACAGAATAATGTATTTATGTCTGGTTATATCAGTTTCCAACATAAAGTGACCCCACACTGCGTATATTTTGCTTTGGAGCAGGGCTCTGCTTACACTGGTTAATTGATATTTACAGATAATGGTACGGAACCCTTCGTGCGCGAGTCCGACTCGCACTTGGCCGGTTTTTTATACACGGTGACTTTGAATTAGTATACAGGAACCATTTTTATTACAAGCTTTTATTTAACTTGTAATGTATGTATGTATGTATCTACTATGTATGTATGTTTGTCCGGGTAAAATCTTGGGACTCAATTTTGAAGCATCTTCATCGATTGAGCTGAAATGTTGCATACTTCAGTAAATTGGATGGCAGTAAAATAATCTACCAGTGGAGTTCTGGTGACCCAGCCAGGATCGTCTCCGCAGGAGGGAACTCTTCAACGGTTGGTCCGATTGACATGAAATTAGGTGCACATACTTTGGACGGATGACAACGCAAGGACAGTCTACTAAAAAGATTGTATTTTTTTGATAGAAACGTATTACTTACGCAGTTATAAAACAAACATGCCGTTAAGAATCGCAGTCGGTTAATTAACGCCCATATTTAGACGTGAACATTACTGCTTACCTATGCGTGAAAATGATACGTCGACCACCTGTTTCGACTCTATAGCTCTTTAACTAGACATTACAACCATTACTACAATACACGCAGGTAGGACCTTCAATGTTCGAAGTGCTACCACCTTCAGGTGGAGTTAGACCAAACGAGCGAATGCTCACTCTATCCACTCTGCCAAATTTATTGTGTCGAGCGAAAATAACGGGTCGCTTTTCATACAAATTTGTATGGTGTGACCCATTATTTTTGCTGTGCATAATAAATTTGATAGAATGAGCATTCGCTCGCTTGGTCTAACTCCACTCCACCTTTACAGTCCGTGAGCTCTTAGAATGCCATTCGGGTTTGTCATGCTGTCTCACTCACTTAGCCGATTCAAGTATCAAACCCAAAAGAGTGAGTGAAACGGAAAGACAAACGGTCTGTCGTGGAGAGTTCTAACGTGGAGGAAGTACTGGCACATGAGGTATTCCATCTTAACTTTCTATGCTTTGCTGGCAACGCATCTGCAAATTCTGCTATGCTTTGGCTTGAATACATCTCTACTATAGACTAATATAATTTAAGGCTCGGGGCCTTTTACGTCCCTTTTAAAAATGTATTTAATTTGAGTAGAATTTAAGAATCGTGGTAGCTTAATGTATTTTATTTTGAAAAAATGACTTTCTGCCAAGTTTCTTGCGGCGTATTCTTCTTGGCAATTGGTTTTTTCGAATGCGCTGATACCTAATTTCAAAAAAGAAATGTAAAAGAACCCTGGGCGGCCAATTTGCAAAAATAAAGTTTTTTTTTTTTATATCCCTGAGTGATAGTGCTCACTTAGGTACCATTAAGTGACCTTTGCTCGTTCACCACTCTATTTCACGAAAAAAAATGTTAAAAAGACAATCAAAGGGGAGGGAAAACTTTAAGAAGATCGACACATTTACATTGTATCTCGTCTTTACTATACTATTTGTGCCCCTAGCTTACAGATCAATAAATAACGAAAAGTCGTGTAACGCTTCTTCTCAGGAAAACGTACATGCAAAGTAATAACGTCTTTATTCCTTATGGGACCGACAGAGACTAGGGCAGCAAGATATAAAACCTCTCAGAAATGCTTTAAAATATTTTTTTAAATATGGAGACAAAAATAAAATATAAATTTTCAGTACTATCCAGTCACATCAATTGATTTACCTATAAGAGAATATTTCGAGAGTCATTGTAACAATGATATTACATTATTCAGATAATTTACTTGAAAAATCAAGTAAGAAAGTGAAATCCTTAAATGGGTAGTTTTTGACCCCAAAATACTCGTAACGCAGTTTTCATTGCATAAATTAAGATGCATTTGGAGAATATTTTCTATTTTTAAGATAGGTACTTATAGCAAAATCTATTACCAAAATACGTACACAACATTCGTCATTATTTAAACTAATATTGTAAAGAGGGAAGTCCAGTGTAATTAATGAATTTAAATTAATTGATCCATCACGTCAGCGGCAAAACTATACTAAAGCGGGGAATAATGGGATAGTAAACTTATCAAAGGCTTCTTTTAAACAATGTTACATTATGTATTATGCCAGCGATGAGCGGGAGTACGCGACTCGACAATTTGAATATCACTATTGCGACCGTAGCGCGTAAAACCCTGTCGCATGTAATTAACAGTCCATTCTTAATAAAGATGGTAATCCTATGAAACAAGCATCAATCAAGTCTTTGAAAATAATGACGACCCGAGCTACAGCTGATATTTGTCATTCTGTGTTTATCCTCACTTGGCGGTTACTTGATTTTCTGCAATCACCAATCGTCGTCAATTTAGCAAATTGACTGGGCTAATTTGGAACTTTTGAAACCTGTTTAAGGTTATCTTTGCGACCCCAGGTCCGGCCTGTCACTTAAGTTTCTAGAAGAGTACCTAAAAGAAACGATAGTCATCTAAGAATAAGTCCAGTAGGTATCTCATTACACACAGTCCATAATCCAATGCGTATCTAATGTTGCATTAATAAATAAAACTACATGAGGATGAATGATGGGCCGAGTCTGTCGCCAGGAGACCAGGCCTGGGAGCTCGCAGTCAGGTACTTACAGAGAATGCAATTATGATGCATCTAAACACTAAAAAGCATTGATGTCAATACTACTAACGGCTGACAGGCTCTTTAACATACAACTTACCGTGGGCAATAACAATGCCAATTTATCCAATTATACGTAAAGGTATGTATGTACAACCGATTTGTGGTCTACTTTGTACACTGTGTTGGTAGCACGACCAATCGAATGTATATCTAGCTGATTTAACAAGCCTCAAATTAAATGTAAACAATACCTATAGGAACCTAATCAAGTAACAAGTTAGCCAGCCTCCCGTAGCGTCACATGTGCCTAGGTTAGATGTACTTACGTACACTACTCGAGCCTGTTCTGCTCTAAATACTCCGTAAATAGATTTAACTATACTATTATGCAATGAATAATCCTGCGACCATTAAATGTAATAAAAGTGATCATAATAATTCAAGAGAGTCAAGAAGGCAATCAATAACTGAGATGAAATGGAATCTCTGTTCTCAAATTTTTAAAACGTACCTAAATTGTAATCCTAGTCAAATAAATTAGTGCCCCTGGCTAATATAAACTCTAATTTTTTTAGTTTAGAAATAGTGAATCGATAAAAGCTGAAAACGAGATTTTGCGTCGCTATTAAGGGCAAGTTAATGCAGAATGACACCGATGCATCCGGCCTTTGGGAGCATTCTCATGTCTTAAATCTGGCGTTCCGTTTTTGGGTGTGTTGTGCTCGTATGCACCTCATTCACTCGGGCTGGTTACCGTGGGGGAAAGAAGGGTAAACGTCAAACGATTTGCACTGATGGCGGGCGCGGGTGTACGCGATGGGAGCGGCGACGCGGCGCAGCACACACTGGGGCAGGGCCGTCGCGGCGTTACGTCAGCGAGGGGCGCGGGGGGCCCCGCACTGCTGCATCCTCCCATCTTCGCCCGGCTCCGCTGAAAACGTGACATCCCCACTGTGTTGCCAGGAAATACCAGTTACAGAGGATTGCAGGCCATTTCAGGTGAAGTGTCATGTTAAATACATTAGGTACAAGTAAGGGGTTACTTTGCGGAAGTCCACATCGTTGTTTTATTTTAAGGTGGTGTTTTTCTGTAAAAAAAAATAAAGTTATCACCTATCAAAACATTTTTTTAAATTACTTCGAATGTCTACAAATTCCAAAATAATGCTGATGATTATAGTATGGCCAGGAATATAAGAACCTACTTTAAGGCCGCACCCATTAAATAAGTTTTTAGGGTTCCGTACCCAATGGGTAAAAACGGGACCCTATTACTAAGTTTTCACTGTCAGTCGTTCTGTCTATCACCAGATTGCATCTCATGAACCGTGATAGCTTGACGGTTGAAATTTTCAAAGATAATGTTGGCTGTTGCCGCTAAAACAAGAAAATACTGCAAAAAAGAATAAAATCAATATTTAAGTGGGGCTCCCATACAAGAAGTGTCTAATGTGTATAGAAAATGATACGGAACCCTTCGTATGCAAGTCCGACTCGCACTGGCTGGTTTATTATTTTCCTGGTCAGTCTTTTAATCCACGGTGAATTAATCAATTTTGTTTTATAACATATTAATTCTGTGTTTACGATTTAAGCCATCTTGGATTTACATCATCATCATCATATCAGTCGAAAGACGATCACTGCATAGGCCTTACGGATCTCCACGAAAACCAATCGTCGTGGCGGTGACCTATGTCCAACATTGAATTTCTTGCGGCTGATAACTAGTTGATACCTTCGGCTTCGCCCTCGACAAGAACGATAAAAAAATTGGTCCAGTCGTTCTCGAGTTTAGCGCTTAGCAAAACATTTCACGATTCATTTTTATTTACATAGATTATTGAAAATGACTGTGACTTAAAACTCGATAACAAATGAAATCATAAATATACATCCGGTCCCAATGCAGTCAAAATTAGCACCAACGAAAAATAACTTTAAAAAAAAACTTAAAACTTACGTTATTTCGTAATTTGACTCTGGCAACCCTTCGTCGTCCCACAACCCCGTACCGCGCCCTCGCTCCTAGGGCCGTCACATAGGTACGATCACTTACTGCAGCAACTCGTTACCTTGACGATATCAGATGACTAACTACCGGACTCAGAGCTGTCAATTAATAATACCTAATTTAATTGTGAGCAGCGATTGTACTAACATACACTATTGCGGGTTTTTACGGCTCCACACCTTAAGAGAGCTGACGGGACCCTATTACTACGCCTCTGCTGTTTGTCCGTCTGTCTGTCACTTATTAAGTGTAATAAACAGAAACTTGAGACAATCGCGGAATACGCAGTCAATTTTTTTATAAACAGGGAAATTCCACAACTCGCGGAATACTGAGATTCGCCGAAGAACTAGTGCTCGAAAAGCATGTGCGTTGAACTGGCAATGGGCTGGCCATATCGCTCGTAGAACAGACAAAAGTTCTCGAGTGGCGACCACGAACCGGAAGACGCAGTGTCAGCAGGCCTCCCACTAGGTGGACCGACGACATCGTGAAAGTTGCGGGAAACCGGTGGATGCAGGTGGCGAGTTGTTGTTCATTGTGGCGTTCTAAGGGAATAACTTTTACTGTACTTAAATATTTTAAGAAGTCAAGTTATTAATAGAAGCCATCGTTACTTGCGAGGTTCATATTTATAAATTAACAAATTCATTTGCCTTGCGCAACCAAAAAAAATCTTCTAGTACTCATTTTACCCGACTCTCACTTGATGGATTTTTGATCGAGATTCATGACACACTAACCAATACAATGAACTTAGAACTCGAAAAGTTCCTGAAATTTTTCGAACTAACTATATGTGTAGCAATCCTTGTAGTTCGAGGGTCGAAGCAAGTGGTATTAAGTGATCCTCGTGGTTCGAGGGTCAAAACAAGAGGAATTTTAAAAAACCAAGTCAAATCGAAATTCCATGTCGTTCAATATCGGACAGCGTTGTCGAACCACGCGGCCGGAATAACACAGATTATAAATTATTATTGTGACAAATTTAATCTGGATGCCACCAGACGTTTTACAAGACAGGCTGGCAACATGCAGACGGGTATACTCGAATTCTTTTACATTTTAAATATTAGTAGGGTTATAGGCTAACTTTATAAATACCATCAACAGAAAGTATTTTCGTTGGATGGTATAGCGTAAAATGGTATCCATGTCATTCCATAAAATTTGAATTAAATTAAAGAATTGGTTTTGAAAAGGTGAAAATCTTACGTCGATGAAGAAAAAACAGCAGGCAAATATGAATTAGGTGATGACAGTTTTAATATTTCGTGATTTAAAACGGATTTAGATTTAAAACGGACCACTTTTTACTTAAGTAGGTACATAGGCACATTGCTAGTTTAATGAAAACTATTATGAAAAAAACACTGAGATTTTTCCGTACAGTTGTGATAGTTTAGTGGGAAGCAGCCTGCGTCAAGGAAACAGTATATTTCGATGTAATGCGGGGCACCTCTCCAGTGCCGTCGTAAAAATCCTATGTTTATGCGACCGGGAAGGCACCCGTTCTTTGCTGCCATGTTTAATATTTTATCTATTTACATTTTGCTATTTTGATGCCCTGGGCATGTAGGGCAGGTACGTACTTCGTGGACCGTTACCCACTTGAGATGAGATTAACAACATTATTTTTCATTCATGCCTTCTTCTTCTTTTTCTTCTTCTTCTTATTTGTGGCGTTTCAAGTCGTTATAGCGACGACAACTTCGCCAATTTCAAAGTAACAAAAATATGATTAAAATCTTGTGACAAAATGTCGGCAACGTTGTACGGTAATGGTCAAAGACCCCCCTCCCCCCCTGTCGGGCTCTTAGCCAACGGTCAATGATATCCCTCAGAAACTGCCAGGAAATCATTAGCCGAAGCCCAGGGTGCACCGGATCAAGCACTGCTCTTCCCTCCGGACGGATCCAAAAAGGAACCGCAGCTCTTGACCACACGTGGAGGTAACCCGACTCGCACCCCCATTCATGCCTATTGTGTAGGCTTATTATCTAACTCACTCGCAATCGCCATCGTGTTCATTTTGACAGTTCATGTATTCGATGACAATTGTTATCGGAATCAGCTAGCTGTCACATTCATACAAGATCTGTCAAAATGAACACGGTGGCGATTGCGAGCGAGTTAGAGAATAAGCCTACAGAACACGGCAACTGAAAAAAACATTAAGAAACTAGAAGCACTGTAACTTGTTTTTACCATCTTACGCGCTACTCAAAGCTCCTTCCAAGCTGGTCTAGAAGCAAAGAAAAAACATAGAATGTACCAGTTACTTCTCTTCCCGCGCAGTTGGTAAAAGCCCATCGAGGGAATGGGTGAAAATCTCAGGAATCATTTTATAGGCGATGCTACTAGCAACCTATCACTATTTTGATTCCCCTTTCCACCTATAGGCCCACAATCATGCTGAACGTGGCCTTTAGGTCTACCCCGTAAAGGATAAAGACGTGATTTATGTATGTATGTATTTCTCTAAGAAGCGTGGCAAGTGTGCAAATAGATCACCTGATGGTAAGTGAGCGCCACCATCCATGGACACCCGCAACACCAAACTATTGCAGGCGCGTCGCCAGTGCGCAACTTGCGGGTGGTAGGGCCTTGTGCAAGGTCCGTCCAGATCGCTACCACCATCTTACTTGCTAATCCTGCCGCTAAGTAGCAGTGCTTGCACTGCTGTGTTCCGGTGTGGAGAGTAAGACAGCCGGGGAAATTACGGGCACAAGAGGCATTTCATCTTAATCCTCTAGGTTGGCAACGCATCTGCAATCCCTCCGGGGTTGTGGGTGTCTATGGGCAGTGGTGATCCTTACCATCAGGTGACCCACTTGCTCGTTTGCCTTCCTATTCATATTAAAAAAAAAAAAAAAAGTGCTGAGGGCTAAGATGGAATGCCCCATGTGACAATAATCTCACTGGTTGTCTTACTCTCTACTCTGGACCACAGCAGACGATAGTAGCGATCCGAACCTTGCACGAAGTCCGAAACATAGTTACATGTTCATCGAAGTAACAATTAACATGGAACTCATAAAAATGATCATAGGGTTGGGAGTCAAAATTAATAATTATTTAATAAAGTATGTGTAGTTTATTATCATTTTTTAAATGGATCTACTGAACCGATTTTGATAATTCATTTGACAATAGAAAGCCATAATATTTGTGAGTGTTATAGGTTATATATATTGACCCGAAAAATTAAGTATTTTTCGTGATAGTCGGTCGGGAAAATTTAAATTTTGTGCGGCTGAATTCGCGGGCAAGAGCTAGAACAAGATAATGGTTAAAAAAATGAAGTCACGTTAGTATTAAGCCTGAGTGTGCCTCTACATCCACACTTAATCCAATCTTTTCATTTCCATGAATATGATGGTGATCAACATTTTGCTAGGAATTTGAGCAATAAAACAGCTTTTCATTATAGGCTTTATTTTTCTTTGAAAAATAAAAACAAAAATTAAACTCTAAACATAAGAAATACAAAACCTTAAAAAACTCGGCATTCTGCAAGGAAATAATAATTGCTAGACAGAAGACTTTATAAATGTTAATATTGACTTATCAGTATAATCCATTAAACGTTATTAAACTATGAGGTAGTTTTTTACAAAAAAGTCTTTCAATTAATTCTTATAACTAAATTACATACATTATTGTGGCTCGAAAACTTGACACCAAGGGCGCTGTGGCATCACCCGTTAACGCCGTAAGACTTTTTAAAGTTGCATACGTACACCATAATTGTTAAACTGAAACCAGGGAGGTGCATGATGTCATTGCCAATAATTACCAGGGCCACGCTAAAACTGCAAAGTGCATATACAGGCCCTTTGATGATACGTCAAGTTGTTCTTAGGCTTGAAACACAAACAACGCCTTGCTCTCTTTTTTAAGCGTGAATGTGATCATTGAAAGGTACGATCAGAACATGTGATTATGACTATTAGAAAAATCTCAAACGATTCCTAAAATTATAATATTCATAATGAAATGGATTAAACAAATTTGATGTCAGATAAATCTGAAATATAGCTTTGTTGCCGGTAGCATACAAACAAAACTGTTCTTAATCATATTTCTTAAGTTATTTTAATATTTAAAGACCCGTATGTTGTAATACTCTGGAGCTTCATTTTTGGTTACTTCAAAAAGAAATGGAATTACCATTAGAAAAAATAAATCTATAAAGACATTCACATTATCATATCTAATAAGAAGCCCAGTAACGTGGTAAATTAATCCTTAAAATTAAATTATTAACGTGAGAGGAGGTTTGTTCTCTATTCGTATCGAAATTTAAGATAATATGATGGTCAAACAGAATGTAGCATCCAAAATCCTATTTTGAACATCAAATATATATTTTTAGTATAATCACTCGTGTTATGGTTTAGTTGTTGTAGAAAACTTCTAAAATTTAACAATTATTGTTTTCAACTGTTCTTAAGGATGTAAAAATGATATTATTTATTAAACTTAAAAGAACTAAATAATCAGACTTTATTTTTAAAATATTTCCAGAATGATTAAGTACCTAAACTTATCAAAACGTCACTTATTATAAGGCTTTTGAGCAAACTTAAATTGTAAAGTTAAACATGGCGTTATTTAATTTTGTACTTTGATTTTAGGTGATTGTAAATACTTGCGTAGTTTAAATATTTACTTAAATCTTATCATTAAAACAAGTTAACTTAGATGACGCTCTGAAAACATTATAGTGTATATAATAACTAAAGTAATTATTGCAATTAATGTAAATTGAACTTTGGCACGTTGTTTTTTTCTATTTAATATGTCATGCAATGAAAGCCATTAATTTCGTTTTACCAATTGACATGTTACAATATTTATAACGAAAACTAACAGATTTGAAATCAGAAGATTTTACCAGACAAATAGTCCTGTGAACAATACAAAAATTAATTTAAATACCTTTGAGTGGGAATAATATATCGTTTCAAACACGGAGAAAGGTTTATTTCTCTCTTAATGCTAACTTGTACTTGCTGCAAGATCAAGTAACTGAATTGAGGTAAAGACATAATTTTACAATTTGGCGTTTCTGTGGACATAATGGGTGCGTAACAGAAATTGTATTCATTCATGTATTATGAGAATTATCTTTGAGTAGCAGTAACGTGTGAGGTTTTTTCACGGCACAGAGTATTTTTTTACGAAAAACACCACCACAACGTTCGCATAATATGTATAAATTTGCTGGTTTAAAGTACTAAAACTTCAAATAACTCATTTGGTCTTATTACAGAGAACTGTAGGCTACGTATTAAAAATAACATAAAGTTTGTCATTAATAGAATTTAGAAATAAAATTAATAATAATTATAATAATGATTTAAACACACACTTAACTTTGGGTAAATACGATATAGGTAAATTATTATATTGACACTCGAACACATAAACTTTGTACTTATGTTACGGTTTCTTTAAAAATTAAACCACCAAGTTCTACTTAAATCATAAAAGCTCTGTCATATAAAAAACCGACTCTCTCAGGGTCACGCATAACGAAGGGTTCTGTAGCCGAATTGACGTTGAAAATAATTACATTGATTCCTAATTTAAAAGAGCTTTCCTTCATTGGATCATTAAAGCTTTCACATCCATAAGACTGCATAAAATGATCCTAATTTCGGTAATTTTTCAAAACAAATTAAAACTCACATTGTTTAAATCGATTTTCGTCAAAGATATCAGTCAGTTTTAAAAACGTTTATATATTATTTTTGGATATTTAGGTAGAAAAATAGAGGGTAACCTATCAAATTGCACGGTTTTCGGAGCTTTGACCTCTTTTAATTAAAAAAAAATGCTATGAAACTAGTGAAACATTTTGCAGAACTATCTTTTTTTTGTTATCATATACACGAATTTTGCTCGGTACATGGCTAGGCAGCGATTCACGGGAGAGGCTTACTATCTAATTTCCATTGTTGTTAATTTCCAAAATTGACAGACAGACGGACCAGACATAAGGTTCCATTTCCAGGTTCCGTTTTTACCAATTTGACTACGGAACCCTAAAACCAAGTATAAACTTACAATTTTGCGTTTATTCGTCATCCGTGATTAAATTGGGAAATAGCAAGTATATTTATAGTATCAAATTAAATAAATAAAGGATATCAGTATCATATAAATTTACCAATGGCTATGGAACACTCTTGTCCGAGTTAAAAGTAGTTATATCGATGAACACAAAAACTCAGGTATCTTATAGCGCACTTACGATAACTTAATGATTCTAAGTTAAGCAATAACAAAATCGTAGTATTTAAATTAGTGTTGATTTGTACTCATCAGTCTTGTTCGTAAAAATGTTGCTGAATTATTTTGAGGTAGATACTATTTCTATACATTCTTTTCTTCGTCGTACTTATGGCCTAGTTTTGTAAAATTAAAGAACGAATGCCGCTAGAATGCCTAATAACGTAAAACTAGAACTGTTTTCAATCATGTGTCTTGAGGGCTGTCTTCTTGACTGGCTTGCGAACTGCCTGAACTCTTCGTTTGTTGCTCGCTCTTCTTTTCAACCTGTATCAAACAATAAAAATAAATATAAGAAATATTTTTATCCTTTATACCAAAATGGTAAATACGCAAACAAACCTTATCAAGGGTTACGTGTTGTGATATTTTTGAGCACCTTGGCCACTTCGTCAAGTCCGATCAAGACTGACTGTTTCTACGAGTAGGTACTCCGTTTTTAAAACACTTACAAATACCTAATACTGTTTAATTTTAAGACAAAATCATGGTTATAAATTGTAATCGATCGAAGTATGTAGTTGGATGATGTTCGCACTAGTTTTATGTACGGGTATGCTTCATTTCAAACAAACATCAAATATATCGTAAAGCATAAATTATATGTTGCATAAATCAAGGTTCGGTTATTAACATCTCATTGCGGGCTAGAGCTAGTTCTAGAGCGGATAATTATGAGATATAATAAAATTACCACTCGCTGGATTTTACTCTGGCAATGAATTCGACGCTTGGATTACCTTTATAGGACAATCCGCGATGAGGTGGTCTTCGCTTTTGCAGTTGTGACATCTCTTTGGTTGCGGCCCAATACCACATTTAGCGGCTATATGGTTAGCGAATTCTCCACAGTTATAACAGCTGAAACAAAAAGAAACATTGTTGAACGTCATATTGAAATACGAATCGAAACGCATCAAAGCGGAAATAATTTTGACAATAATGTCAGACCTAATCTTTGCTGAATTGTAAAGTTGAGACTTTACTTTAAAAATAACCGTTGCAACTTATGAGCGCGTGTAGCCATTGTATGTATGTATGTGTGTAAACTCTTTATTGTGCAAAATAAACAAGACAAAATACAATTGACAAACACTGAGATACATGCACAAAGGCGGACTTATCCCTTTAAGGGATCTCTTCCAGTCAACCTTTGAGTGGATGAAAGGAGTATTATATTAGGACCATTATCTGTGATAGTATATCCTCCATTACTCATTTAACTCATAACCAAAGACTATACGTGCTTGTTAGTCGCAACTGCTACACAAGCTGTCCTAGTCTATTATTTTACCGTAACTTTCTGAACCGTTTCTTAGCGAGTGGCCGGCGATTGGAGCCCTGGCAGTCCACGGAGGAAGGGCCAGAGACGCGCGTTGCCTCCAACCCCTTGTCTGACTCCTTGCACTCGAACTCGATCTCTTCTTCGTCGCCTAATGACCGGAAACCTGGCATTTGGATGACGCTCTGAAACCGAGACAATATTTAATTAAACTTAGCAAATCAAGTTGTATTGAAAATACTTAATCAGTATCAGAAATATGAGGTTAAACGGATGGAAAATTTAAGAAGTTACATTTTCAATTTCAGATGTTATTACAGAATAAAAATATGTAATGGGGGTTCAAACGAACTATAAGTGAGTTCGTGAAATATGGTAAATGGGTTATTATTAGCGTGTTTTTGTCAAATTTCGATACTTATATCCCTGTAAGGGATATAGACGTCATTTGTATATGTATGTATGTAGATCTATGGAGGGTTTTTTTTTATTTCGCCGTGATTTCGTTATTTGAATATTTGTTTTCAATGTGGGAATTTTAGTTAAGATTTTTTTCAACTAGGATAATGTGACATTTGTAAGAAAAATCAACGATATCGGCGCCCAATTCATAAATTAATATCAATTTTACCGCTTCGGCGTAGAACGAAGTACAAGTTTAGCGGCGTCAATGTATAGAAAAAACATCCGGCCTTGATAAGCCGAACAAACAAACAAGCACACTATCAGGTCAACCGCTAGATATGCCACTAGAGGTATTTGTGAATGGATTTATTTCACTACTGTGAACTTCATCAAACAATATTCAAAGTACGTTGACAGCCGGGCATTTCCAGTTAAAATATATATTTTGCTTATGTATAGATATAATATTATATTACTAACATAGACTTAAGGAACATATTATATGACTAACATAGGTTTTAGTTCTAGTTTAATTAATATTTCTTGTATGTTTTAATGTAGTTGTTTTTTGTATCATTTTACTTACTAATCACTGCAAATTTATAATTGAAATCACATAAAATTAATATTTTTCAGAATTTGATTATTTTGAGTATACGACTGACGCAAAATTGGGATTATGATAATAAAATGATAAAAGGAATGTGCCTATGAAACAAAGTAAGGAAAACCCGTCAGTACTAGCCACACTATAAATTGCAAATGCCCGTCTACGATCAAACCCAATGAAATGAATTTAGAAGTGGCAATAATTGATAATAGTCTGACCAATTAAGTATATCCATGGGTATTTTTCCATTAATCGCTATCTGTCGTTATTTCTGTGTATCGATAAACTACACCAACACTTCGCTACTCTGTTGACAGAAGAAGAAGACAACTACGTTTGTGTGACACATATATATCTGCATGTAAAATATTCGTTTAGAAGGGGCCTCAAGTAAAATAGTGTTCGAACCGGCGAATCTTTGGTAACAATCTAAAGAATATGTGACTTGACTTAAGGAGATTTGTTTTTGTGGTACTTTTTGCCGATCTGGGAAAGATCACAGGAAACCTGTGGTCAAGTACCACCAAACTGATCGATGAGGATGTCTTATGTTCAGCAATAGACTTGAATAATCGTCTTGCGACTGACATGACAATAATTATGATCACAATATTTGTCACGAAAGAGAAAGAAACGAAACTGCAAATGGTTTTATAAAATTAAGCGTAATAGTGGTAAAAAAATGGATTAAGTTTCACAGAATCATGCGCGATAAGGGACTGCAGTAATTTCCTCTTTTTAATTATCAGTTATCATAGCTCTTAACAATAACGTTAATTAGGCCAACTAAAGAAACAGTAAAACATTATGGTTAGACAGCATCATTTTCCTGTAATACACAACTTTTATTGTTACAACGTAGGTAGCCAGTCCATGAAATTAAATTACAACTAGTAAGAAGCTTGTGTTCAATTTGTGTTCTACTAAAGTCAGTTCTTCAGAGGGCTCAAAATATTGTTTGTGTGAATAATAAATAGATTTTTAATTATTAGAAATAGATTGGTGTAAGCGAGCAACAAAAATAGATAAACAATTATGGAGCTCAAAAGGATGGACACACGACTCGCCAAGGAAATAAGAGGATATTTAAATCTTTTCTCATTTTTTTAACTGTTTATACAATTTACTTCTACTGCCGACCATACCGTATTTGTTCACCATCTGACCAATCTACCCCTGCACTTCCCCAACGGCAAAGAGTTTTTAATCACCTGGTGAACGAAAACGTCTTGCCCGCCGTCATCGGGGGTGATGAACCCCCATCCCTTGGCCACGTTGAACCACTTGCAGCGCCCGCGCCGCGTCACACCCGTCACCCTCGCTGCGCTCGGACCCCCCGCACCTGGAAAGTGGAGTAAAACAACGAGTTAAAATTTGAGTACATATTTGGAGACTTATTACACTAATTGATATAGTACTTCTACAAATACAGCCGATTTTTCTGTTAATAAAAGATGTAGAAAATCAAGACGAAAGACTGAATTATATTTCAAATGTATGTAATTAGATGTTTATTTATTCCAAAAATGCTTAATCTAATAATTTTGAATTGGACATAAGAAATTAAAACTACAATTAAAACTCTACAGTTAATAATATTATTATTTTCATGAACACGTGCATGTATCTACGCTAGATTTGATCATCATTAATGAAATTTGAACCTAAATCCAATGAGTTGTTTAACCACATTAAGAGGGTAACCCTTTTTATAAATGCATGCCGGGACCTGATTTCACCGTTCGGAAATCTATTAGCAATAAATAAGGGCTTGCGCTTGTTTCCCGGACTAAGAAAGGGTATAAGATTCCCCTTATCGCGCTCCTTTACAAAAAATAACGTGGGAACCAAAAGAAAGAATAGTCTTTTACATGTCTGTATGGTTATTGAACTCGAAGACTTTATGAGCTTCAAATAAAATGTTGAAAGTACGTTTTTATTGACTAGTACGTACTGTTTATTAATCGTTAACATGACTAATCAGCATCCACTTCCGCATTGTATCGATAATGATGTGACTAAGAGTCGCTCCGAGAAAAGAATTCGGAAATAACTGGCATAATAAAAAGATGACTAAGCACCATCGATTTAGTACTGAGCAAACCTCAAAAACAACATGCAATCTCACCTCAGCTAACCGATTTAATCGAGCACAAAAACAATGCGGCGAGCTACTGAACTCTTTGTAGCCTACAGGCTCATACAACGCTTACTATAAATGAAAGTTTATCGGTAGGTTTGCTAATTCGTTACACATTTCCATGTGTTGGTATGTAAGCTAAGCATATTATTTCGGGCGGCGGCGGTAAAAGCGAGCTCGCAGGCACACGTGGCGGCGACGGGGGCTTGAGGAATGTCCGGTATTTAGGTTGCGTTTCTGGTACCTCTTCATTCATTGCCGTAACACTGCACCTAGCAGGCATTCGTGCGGCGCCCGCGCCCCGCGCCGCCTCGTTCGTTGCCTTGCCGTGTACTCTGTAGGGCTACCAGCTACGAGAATCATACTTGTAAGGCCGGCGACTATCTAAAATTTAGCTATATTAATTCATAGTCCAAGAAACAGCCGCTGGGTCGTAACTATCTTAAAACTCACACGTACAGCTCAAATATAAAAGCACAGTAACTATGCACTTCATTTATTCTATTCTGTTAGTACAAAAAAGAGTGGCACTGTTTTTCATTCCAACGCCGATGTCAATTTTTTGCTCACATTAATGAAATTATTAAGCTTGAAAAACCGTTAGATACTTCAAATTCGTATGATTTTCAGTAGCATGACGTAATTCAAAAAAGCTTCAAAACTTTACAATTATAATAAATAATAGAATGTAGAGCTCAATACTATTTATTTTCCAACGTTTAAAACCTACAGGGAAGCGTAGACCAGCCAGGTAAAGAGTGTAGCGCGTGAGATGAGCGGGTTGCGTTTATCGCCGTAACAGACTTCGAAATGCATTCTATTATATATGTCAACAACAGGTACTAATTTACAATCAAGCAAAAGAATGGAATGTGACAAAATTCATCATTATGTGATCTAATGATTTGTAACTTTCCAGATTCATAAAATAAGGGAACAAGAATGTACCTGTGTATTCAGTCCCAATCACAATTTGTACCATTCACTTTTAATCAAATAGAAGTTTGTCTTCGTTCAGCAAACACGAATCTCCACGTTCTTCCTGTTATCACATCGCCCGTGTCTTGTTAACGCCATGAATGCAAAAAGGCAATATTTGTACGGCACATTCCAAAACAAAACGGTTGAAGCGTAATTTCACTCATGCACATAACGCGAGGCATTTGTTATGAAACATTTTTAAGAGTATACACCATGTGAATCGTATTTATTTGTAATGGCCATGTTTCCACTAGACGATTTCGAGCCATTTGAGCCGGACTTAGAACGCCTAAAAGATAGAAACGGGTGGTAAGAGAAAGAGGAGGCCTTTGCTCAGCAGTGGGATACGAAATAGCATGCATTATATAAATATATACCGCTGATTAAATACAAAAGCGACACATTTCAAAATCGGACACTTACATTTGAAACCTTATATCGACCGACTTTTGTTTTTAGATGCAATGGCGAATGATTTTGGAATGCGTCCGTTTTGTATTTAATCAACGATATGTTCAACCACACAAACACGCCTATTGGTAAGCGAAGATGTTATCTAAGTTAAATTTCACTTGCCTAGGATATAGTTACCCATTCACCCCTTCACCAGATTGTAGAGTTGAGGAAACCCAGTCACAGGCCTTTTATACATTTGTGGTTAAAGTCACCCAAACGCATCTTTTGAAAGTGTTTAAGCTCGACGTGGCTATTATTATAGAATTTAAATAAAGATATATCAAATAAAACATTATTTCTATGTTCTCAGGTTCAATCGAAAACAACTCTGTACCTAATAATAGAGATTTAAAAATACTGAGCTCCTCATGATTAGTTAGATTACATAAATTTATTTATCTTGTTTTGAAAAAATACACATTTACACACATACATATATCACGTCTTTATCCCTTACGTGGTCGACAGAGCCGAAGGTAACAAGACATAAAGGCCACGTTTAGCATGATTGTGAGCGTATATGTGGATAGAGGAATCAAAATAGTGATGGGTTGCTACATCGCCTATTACATGATTCCTAAGATTTTCGCCCATGCCGTTGATGGACTTTTACCATCTGCGCGATGAACATGCATGATGATCTATGTGATTTTACATTTAAACGTCAAATATAAGCAGTTCACAAAAGGACCGTCGATAATAATTGGAATAAAAAGTAAAACAACACAAAGAACCGTGGTCATTTGTTCAATGATCCTCATATGGTATGCTATTAATTAGATAGATGATTAGACGGGATTATTTTACGACATAGGTACCTACTAAATCGTTTGTAACAGTAACAAACTACCCGAGCAATAATTTACTGGGGTATGCAAGTATGCAAAATTTCAGGTCAATCGGTTGAATATATCTGCTTCAAAACTGAGTCGCAAGATGCAACCTGGACCAACATACTTGCATACATCCGTTGCAAGATAATATAAAGCTTGTAAATAAACAAAAATAACTAGTTTTTATTTGCCAAATGCTATAATTTACTAAATACGGGTAATATTTTCCAGGTACCACCAGTAATTCCAGAGGCTCTTTCGAAAAACATTCAATACTTTCCTTTTGTGACAACTAAAAAAAATTACAGTAAGTGTATTTTTTAGTTTCTCTAGCTATGTCTTAGATACTTCAGTGAATTATCGCTCGGTGTGTTGGTCACACCCTGTATTCGTCAAATTACGTTTTATTTTAGTCGTGTGCGAGTAACGCAATGCGTTTAGCGCCTAAACGAACCCATGCGGTAACGGTTAACTCACGCGTGCATAATAATGAAACATTATTGTTTACATTCATTTAAAATGGGTTTTTTAGTACTTAGCATATTAAGACATATATGAGACTGTTTATTTAATTTCCAGTAATGAAAGAGGCCCTCGCGTGATGGTCATAAATTAAAGATGCATAAAGACACCATGTAAGTTTGATTATAGTTCGAGTAAGTAGGTTTAATAAGACTTACTATAACGCCTTAAACTGACCGGATACGTATTAAAATACATAAAGTTTGAAATGCATAATGGGTTAAAATACATTATGGTTCAAAATATACAATGCGATTTTCTCAGAAAATGGCAAATTAACCTAACCTAAACCAATCTATAGCTTACACTATCAAAAAAGTTCATCTTTATAATAGTTTCACAGAAAATACCATTATATCTTTTGAACCATTATGTATTTTAACCCATTATACATTTTGTATATTCTCAGTACATTCTGATCCGCACCCAACTGACCAACTGTGAATTTACCTCTATGTATATAATAGTCACTTCTCTCATTGTGCCTAATACCTCATCTCTCGTCCTAATTCACCTTTAAAACCAAAATTGTATTCGCTAGCCATTTCGCTCTCACCTCCGGAGCTAGCAGAGTTCGCCGTTGACGAATACGTCAAGGAGGACATGGTGACGATGATTCTAAAATGAATTCTAAAGGAAGCATGTCCAAAAAAGCAGATTTAGTCTTTGCATACAACGCTATGGTGTAACGGATGTCTATGGACAGTGGTGGTGGAAGTGACCCATTATCAGAAAAAGTTTGCTGTGTTTGTTTTAAAACAGCTTTATAACCTTTTCATTGCCAAGCTCTAGCGTCACTCGCAACTGTCAACTTTATCTTCTCAAATGAAGGTGCATTTTACACTGCTTATTATTATATCTACTGACTTCATGTCAAGTCAATGGTGGCGAAAAACTTGTTTTAAGTTGAAAAAATAAAAACCTATGCCTAAGCCTTCGTAAAAAATTGCTCTAAGCTCTAAGCCTGGGCTGTAACGTAACACACGGCATTTGCCTTGTGTGTGCGCAGTGTCAGTTTTGTTTAGTCAGCTCGAGACTACCAGCTGCGCGTGCGCCGCCCGCCCGATCACGGAGCGTCCGCGCAAAGGGGCGGGGTACCACTATCAACGGGTAAACTCCGATTGATTCAGCTAAATGAAATGACAATGGAAAAAAAATAAAAAATTGGTTCCTTATTGTCTCATAATTTTCGTTGGTCATGCTCATAATAATAGTTAGTAATACTTATTTTGATCATGGCACATCAAATCGTGAATTTTTGAGGAATCTTGGAATAGTCGTCACAATCTAGTAGGTAAGGTAAGGTTAGTTACTATCAAATCTAAAAAAAATACTTACTGTTTCAGAAATATAATGCTTTATGGCTATCTCAAATTATGGCAAACCTTTCGGAATTTTAAGTCTAGTAATTGATATAGATTAACATTCAGTATATTTGCAACGTTCAGTATATTACAAGAAAACTCTAATTTCTCTCTCAACTCTAACTTGACCTGCCTGTTTACTGCTTCTAAACCACGTCTAAACCGTTTCAATGATCGTAAAGACATTCGGTTAGAAGATAGTTTGGACAATTAAAAATAAAAAGGCTAATTTTTATCCCGAAAATAAGTTTCCCCGAGATAGTGGTAAATAAATTCTTCACAGACAAAGTCGTGAGCAACAGTTAGTAAAATATACATAATTATTTAGAACAACTACAATCGATTCGCAATCTATTATGAGAAGGCAAGATTAAAGCAACCAATCACCTATATTACTTATATTATTTCCTCAATTATATTAGGAATTATCTAAACAGATTAAAAAAAGTCTTCCGATTTCATTCACTCGTACATTTCTTGTTTACTTATCGCCAGCACTGAGTCCCCACCTCCGACACTCATTCCACACTCGAAGTCAACATACACTCAGGAATTTCAATGCAACCAAATGTTTTTAATGCATATGTAACATTTGATTGCATTCCTTTTAACCGGTGCCCACAAACGCGTCAAAGTTGTTTCCGATACTTGGGTTCGGTTGTTTGTTTTTTTTTTTCAATAGAACACATTTGTGCATTCATTTTATCAACTTTATTTTGGTGGCAAATGTGCAGCTTGAATTATTTTTTCTTAAATTTCTGACAATTACATCTAGACTTTAAAGCGTTTCCGTAAACGTTTTAAGTGACGCATAACAATGTATACTAAAGTGCCATGGAAATGATGATAGACGAAAGAGTAGCAGCAACGCTTTCATATCATGTATTGCTTCCAATACATGATACCTATCAATTCATTAACAGTAATCTAATTGTTAATACATACTACAAATTCTTTAGGGAAGCAGTCAGCAACATATTTTACGGTGAATTTTCTCGCATATTTGCCTAATAATGGGTTATCCTGTCTTTTGATTTAAAAGTTACGACAATACGAGTAGAGTTCAAGAAACTATTTAATACCACAGACTTATTATTTTCTCTCCACCTTTGCAGGAACTATTTATAAAGTAAGTAAGTTATCTCGTTCTATTCGAGAAGGCAGGGGATCTCCTGCGATCTTTGAAGTTCGTAAAATATAAGAGGAAGTTCGTAAAATATAAGAGCGCTGCACAATTAGACTACCGCAGTAAAGCTGAATAGGTATTGTAGAGTTAGCTAGGATATTTCATCGGGCTGGCTGGCAAGAGGCTAATCTCGAGTTTCATAAATCGAACGTTCGTTCGATTAGACATTGATTGTTTTTCAAGAACTTGAACCGTGTTAGAAAACACTTTCCATTCCGTAAAATATATTGTTTCAAATAAAATGACGTCTTGCTAATTCTACGTTTAGTTTAATGTCCTTAAGCCCCCCACAGGTTTGTTAGGTTTTCGACATCGATTCCCGTATTAGCAAAAGTACCTTTTCAAGATAGCTTAACAGTAGGTATATAAGACTAGATGCCGCTAAATATGCCGACTATCCGGGATAATGGCAAATTGTTTTCTTTGTCTATCACGTATATTATCAGAAAGTATTCGACACGTAATTTTTTATTTTTCACATACTCAAAGAGTTGCAAAGTTGCAATGTCATATGACGTCACATCTTGGAACAATTTTTACTAAGAACGAGAGCCCACTCCCAAACTTTGTTACGTTTTATTTTATCATTGTCACCTTTATTTGAATAACGAAAGAAAAACAAGTGTCCGATATTTTTGATTATCTAACTGACTGACTAAATATAATCTCGTTTTCTTTACTAATTAATCATCTCTATTGTTTTTGCTGTTAAAAGATATGGTTTGCTGATGAATAATTAACAGATAAATTTAAATTTTAAAGATTCTAACACAACCTATAAAATACAGTATGTAGATAGAAAACTATTTAAAACAATTATGAAATGCTTAGGTATATACTGCTTGCTATGGTTATAAATATTTATATTATAAATATTTAGCTGTTACGGTAACATCGACGATGGCAACTTATTAATGCTATTTGGTAATTTGTTTCGTTTTTCTGATGAAAAACAGTTTTTCAACAAAATATATATCTATACATTATGAATTAACCCTCAGTTCTGAGTATTTTCTTATGCTAAACCGCTTAGTCATATTTAAGAGTAAAACCATGACGAATGTTTGAAACAAAAACCAAATAATGCCTCTTAGGAACTTTGAACTCTACGACCTAGACACTTTGTACATAATTATACAATATTTTTGGTTGGTTGGTTTGAAAGTTAGGCTAGAAAAAAATATGGTCAAAAACTTTACCGCATAAAATGAGCACTGCCATTTTAGACATTTTCGTGGCATCTTATAATTTCCTATAATGTTTTGGACACCGTGTAATGAATAAAATTAAGATTAGCATACTTAACCGCAAACATATATTCTGGTAAAAACACAGCATTATAAATATCTTGAGTTCTTTCCAATAGCATAAGTATGCCGAATTTTATGACCGGCATATAAAATACGTGGGAAAGGGCTCATATCTTGACGTTAGCTTTGGAGTTATACGCCTTTGACGGGTGACTTTTGGTCTGCCTTCTGATCAATATAATGTTAAATAGTTAGTATAAATATCAATGTGATCATTGAATAATATTATAGTCCTAACTGAAGATGGAAATCACAATATCATCACTAGTTGAATCTGTACGTGTTTTCTTCTTAAACGAGCTAGGCTTTGTCGGTGGAGCAATTTCCATGTGGTCCTTTCCAGGGCTTTTGCTTTGACTTCTTGATACGACACGACTTCTACCCTCTCTTTCACCTGGTCTATAAATGTTCTTCTTGGCCTTCCTCTCTCCCGCTTCTCTTCAACCCTTCCCTCAAATATGATCTTAATGTATTCGTCGTGTCCTTTAGGTGTTCCAATATTATGACCTCTTCTGTTCTCGATGGTCTTCAACAGGCACCGCTTCTCATTCGCTCAAGCACTTTCAATCTATGCTAAATTTCAAAACTTTAGTAGGTTGAACTACTACTATTAAATCGCTAATTTTAACAAAAAAAATTGTAGCTTGTACAAACTCAAATGAAATTAGAATTCAAATTGCAAATAAATTGTTTATTTTATTGAAATTAAAGAAAATTTATTATCCGCTTTACAACACAAACTATTAAAAAAATAGTAACGTCTCATTTTCTTCTGGATTTTTCTATATGCGACCTTTACTATGGTCGGACTACGTAATGCTTAGTTATATTTCACAAGCTTTACATGTATTTCTAGTTCAATAATAACCTAGTATTTACTAATATTGCCTAGTTCTACTACTTTAGTCATGGAACAAAGATAAAAAAATGCACTAGAAAATTCTAGTGTTTGCCCTTAATTAGCTTCTTCACTAGAGCATAAAAAAGTCAATAGAGAATATGCATAAAAAAGAATGAAAATGTAAAAGAGATGACAAAAAGTGAAATTAAAAGTAATATTGGTCCAGAAATACGGAAAATAGAAAAGTTTAAGACGACCAATTAGACTTCGATTATAAAGAGAGATCCAACATGACATTGTGACGTCATAAAACACTAGGCCCTATAAACTCTATACTGAAATTCTGTTTTTTCTAAAAAAGAGATAGAGGCAAATATTGAATAGCTTTATATGTCTGTTCTTTTTATATTTTTCGTCACATAAATGAGCCCAATAAAGAAAATCGTGAATATTCCCTATTCTATGTATAACCAACATTAAATATACGAACTTTACAAAAATTAGGAGTGGATTTATGTTTTGATAACTGATTCAATGAATTCCAGAATTTAATTAAAAGAATCGTTTGTACGATTAAAATTTGGACTTTTTAAGGAAATAAGAAACGAAATTGCCTCATATCGTGCCAGTTGCCATTTGACTGGATTGTTGAACGTATTTGGACGTCAGCCTGACATTAAAGCACATGTTCCTGGTTACCACGTGGCTAAAGTGCCCACGCTTCTCTGTTTTAATCTTCATCACTCATTAAACATATTCTCAGTTGATGATTGAATGACATGTGATAAATGCGTGCGTTCTGCAACAATCCCACTAATATTATAATGCGAAAGTTTCTGACGACGTGAGTGAGTGAGTGTGTATGTTTGTTCCTTCTTCACGCTGAAACTCCCGGACGGATTTAGATCAATTTTGGAATGGAGATAGCTGGTACCTTAGATTAACATAAAAGCTACTTTTCATCCCGAAAAATTTCGTAGTTCTCACAGGATAGCGATAAACGAGTTTGTGCAGACAAAGTCGCGGGCAACAGCTAGTGTTTTATAAGAATAAAAGCTGTCACAAGGGGTTGGTAATTGGGTACCATACTAATATCATAAATTCGAAAATTATTTAATGTGCATCTCTCTATCTCCCCCTTCCTCTCTCTCTCTCCGAATGTGCGTTTGGTTATTACTCCTTCACGCTAAATCGGTTGGATGGATTGTAAGTAAGTAAGTAAGTAAGTAAATGCTTTATTGTACAAATATAGAGAAGTAGAGACAAATCACAAATAAAAAAGACCTGAAGATTGTGATGGGATTCGGCGCATAGTTTATGACCTAGACCTAGACCAATATTTTTTATCCCATAAAATTGCATAGATCCCGCAGGATAGCGATAAACAAATTTTTGTCGCACGGAACATCTAGTATACAATTTTTGCTCAAATTCTTTGTTGAATAACAGCTTAGGTACAATTTGAGCAAATAATTGTATCGCGATTTATCGCACATACACTTGCATGAATATTAAAGAAGCACGTCCCCATTGAGCAGTTGATAAACGGTTAATATTTTAGTAAACAAAACACATTTCTATGAGCGCCGACGCATGGCCAGGCCAGCAAGTAAACGACCTAAAACGTTCTGCCATTCACTAGTTTTTGCTGTTATCAATCGTAGGCATGGAATTCAAACGTGAATCATCGTCAAGTGGCGCCTGGTTGGGGATCTTGAGTCGGAGGGAAAGAGACAGCTAAACGTACCACTATTCGTATTTAATTGACTGGTTACGAACTCGGACCCCGTTGAAGGGATGTAACCAAACAAAATCGACTTTCAAAATCACGATAGGAGTCTTCAATTGAAAACGATACTGGCTCAAGTTTCTAGTAAATTCATGTTAAAACTCATTTATGTGAGAAACAGTTCACAAATGAGAACAATGTCCACGGTTCTTGAGTACGCTTAGCGAACTAATAAAACAAGAAAAATAAAACCACTGCCAAAATGTAAACAAGACCGCTCCTGTTCACAAATAGTTTGTCCCCTCGTTAGAACGTGCCTTCTTCGACCCGCTTTTATTTTCATTCTTAAGTAAAAATATCGACACGGGTCCGTCACTAGCCGCGGCGTGTCGGCGACAAAAACAAGTCGTGTAGTGGGGAGTGAAGATTAAGGTCCTCCGAAAATGCAGTCGGCTCACACACACAGTTAAAGAAACCATTCAGACCATTGCAAAAACAACCTTAAACTCTCCCGCTTAAAACTAAGAAACCCCTGCACAAGTCAAACACGTCCAATGCATACCAGCATGCACCCGAGAGCCCAAAACGGTGTATCGTGTTATCGTATCGTATACAACTGCTTCTTGCGTAAAGTTGTTTTGAGAAAATGCTGCTAAACTGCATTTCTACATACTTATGCCACTTATTAACTACTAATCGCTATTTAAATTTAATGTTAACGAACGCGTTTTAAAATTCATAGAACTCTAACGATTCATTAATAGAAACCAATTAGACATAACACGTGTAGGTAGTCCCTTTACGAAAACATCATCTATTGCGCAAAACATGACGTTATTATTTTGACCGATAATAGACAACAGAACTACGAAGTTGATATTCGTGTTGTTAATCAGCTCGGACAAGTAAACATGGTGCGCATATGTGCGACATTCAATGGAAATAGACTCTATTAACCTCAATTTGAATAATTTCAATGATGATATAAAGAAATGTCTTTGATTGGCTTCCCGCGCAGTGTGCGACGCATCCGCCCGATAAGGGTCACGTCAAGTTCCAATGCATAGAACAGCTTTTGACGTAAGCTGATTGGGTATGCGCGCACGGTGCGCGGGCGCACCCTTCCTTACCCACGTGTGAAGATAGATTTACAACCATCGCCACGGAAACCATTAATAACTCCGTACAACCAAACACCAAACTTCACTTCTACGCTAATAAGAAAATATAATCTTAGACACTTACTTGAAGACGGAACTGCATTTCCGCCTCCTCTCCCGCTCATCGTGTAAAAAAAACTTAACAGCACCAACAAATATCACCTCTTCTTGGTCGTATCCATCATCAAAATAAGGCACTTTGTTTGTTTACAACGAGTTCATTGACAGATGTAATTTACGCACATTTAAAAATAACATAATAACATATCAACAATGGAAAGGTAGGTGCATGGGAGCGGATGCGCGTGCGCGTTAGGCGACTAACGTAACGACGCGCACGCAGGTCGACTGCATCGAAAATGAGTGGCGGTGTCGAGCGCCGGAGTCGGCGGCGGCGCGACGATGCGGTTGGTCCCTTTCCGGATACCGACAACTAAATAGTTTTTAAAATAGTCAAGCCAACGAAACGTGTGCACCGCCCGAAAGCGCCGGCCGCTTTGCCCCGAAATATGTCACTTGATGGCGGAGAACGCGCTCGCCACTTCCACCAGGAAAGGGCACGCTACAAGGGAACGCCACGACTTCCAAACAGACACCACTTTAAATAGTCAACGACATCTAAACTTTACAAAAAACTCTCCAACACAAACCGCCTGCCGCCTAGAAGTGAGCGCAGGGGTCTAATAGGGATGTCCGAGTTTTGGTACTATTTTGTTTTTATCTCGAACGATCCAGTAAGTAGTTTTTGTTATGGTGTTTCTTTTGTTAATATTACGTCATGCAATGCAATATACTCGTAGCTGTGGCTTTCAATTAATAATGCGTATCTACCTGCATACCTCACCGTAACTGTTATTGCGTTGTCGACTATACTATAACTATTCGTGCATGTCAATATTTTTATAGGTAACGTGAGAATTAAGACTCACCAATGATTGTTTGAACATGAGTGAGTTACGTAAAATTATTAGTTACGTATTGTTTTTCTGAGGCCATATGTTAAACGCAAGATCATTTTTTTACAAAATTAAGAAACTATGAATTACCTACTGGAGCAAATGCTACAAATAGATCTGTGACGTGGTACAGTAAACAGCTAGATAATGATGTCAAAAGTCATCATAGAAAAAACAATGAAATAAAACACAATAATAACCGAAACAGTTCTCTTATCATTACCTATACAGAGAATTGTATTTTACTAACTCATTGAACATTGAAATACTTACGTAATCATCAATGGATCAAGTAAGGTTCTTATTGGAAACGTTATTTGGAAATAACATTTAATAACGACTTCATTCATACACGTGTTCCCGAAATCAACAAGTATCATACTCTACAGGTACATTCAGCGTTTCTAAAGTGCGCAACTGCGAGAAATTAAACCAGGATGACACATCTTGCGTAACACAGTTCCATTTCCACTTTTTAAATTTAATTTTAATAACGTTAATTCTAATGAATGCAAACCAGCTAAGTAAAAATTCAAACGTCCCCGCACCCCTAGTTTAGGAGGGAGTCCCCTTCAAGCTGTCAGTTTGTGACGGACTCGCCTACCGTCCCATTGTCGCGTCTTCGTACAATTATGCACCAACAATGACCCAACAATACCTGCTTCACGAGAAAGACAAGTTTTGGTAATAATGAAATACGATTGACACGCACTTTCTCCCATATCTGTTTGGAGTTAGGTTAGTTAGCTACATTATCTAGGATGCTAATCAGGTTAATTGTTGGAGTTGTAACCGAAATCTTGACGATTGTGAGGAACAAGTCGGTCTATTTTTTTGTCTATTCCTGCGTGAGTTGGGCACAATTGCGCGATAATAGAGAAGTGGGGTTAACACCTGCCTATTCAACATCATAAATAAGTCATTGTTTGACTCTATCCATTTTTTATATATAGAAAATATGACTTGAAGATGATTTAATATTTGTATGTTATTATTTTATTACACTATGAAATTATCGAAATGTTTCTTGATCTATGTTTAGTGATTACCTACTACGAGTATAAAGTTTGAATCGTGAAAATGGGCACATTAAAATACGAAGAACGAAGTTCATAGTTGACCTGTGAATTTCTTTACTCGCCAATTACTACTTTGCAAATATTGTTTTAACTAAGCACCTAGTTTTTCTAAGACAGTGATTATTAAACGCTACTGCTAAAAGACATACTTATTTGTATTTTTGTATGTAACTAATAGCACGTACAAATTTGTATTGCACAAAAGTATGTGTATTGTAATGTTACCCATATTTAGTAAGAAATTCAAATATAAATATCCTAAAAAAATATTGAAAACCACACCCCACACCAGACTATTGACGATCTTTTTAATACTGAAGCTCTGTTTATCGTTCGACGAATTTCATAAATACTCTTAAAACCTTAAACTCTACCTGTTTCTTGATTAAAATTTTATTAACATCCACATTTAAAAAGTTTAATATGTATGAAATAAAATCTGAGCATAAATAACTAATACTTACTTTCACAGAGACCTCTAGCAGAATATGATAGAGTCACTAACTTAACTTTGTTGAACACAATTCTATTTATACAAATCATGCTTGAGCTAGTTTCATATTTTTTCTGCAGATGGCAGCACCTATAAAGTTTTACAACGCCATCTGTGAAACATCTAAACAACTACAGAATTAGCTTTGCGTGACGTTCGTAAAAAGCTTTCGCGGTGTTCTCCCCCTATAATAAAGTTAACAATGCTCTTCTCATTGGCAAAGTTTTTTAAAGAGGCGTTCCCACTCATGGGGTGGCAGTACCCTAATGTTCAACACATAGGCAGTGCTTGATAAAGCTAAGGATCATTTTGTTCTAAACACGTTGTGTATTTACTTGTACCTAATTTTATTTTAGAGTGAAATGCTTTTTCCTTCATGGACATATATGTTTATTGTTAATATGGTAAGGATAGGTAACAATACAATACAATACCTCATTATTGAACACCACATATAAGAACCAAAACAGAAAAAAGTATACAGAATATTACAAGTAACAATAGGCGGCCTTATCGCTACAGAGCGATCTCTACCAGGCAACCACAATGGACCATAATTTACTAAATAAAGAAAATACATAATATATTATACATGAAACACACATTTATAATACACTAGCGGCCCGGCCCGGCTTCGCACGGTATATCATGCATGTATTATACATTATAAACCTTCCTCTTGAATCACTCTATCTATTAAAAAAAACCGCATCAAAATCCGTTGTGTAGTTTTGAAGATATAAGCATACATACGGATTTGGGGACAGAAAAAGCGACTTTGTTTTATACTATGTAGTGATGATGGAGATATAAATACACCATACTTAAAGAAGCCAGCTACAAGATTCATGCACAAGATGACAGATAGTGCTCCTTCAACATAGATTTAAATATGGGTAAAGATTATATTTCTTTTGAGACTAATAAAGTTTCTTTAACCCGAAAGATGATATAGGGATAATATGGGATAGGTAATTTCGGTTCTGTATTTTTTTAATTTAACTTTGTCTGTTTATAATTTTATTATTGCATTCAGTTTTGCAATTAGGCCTTGCCAAGATAAAGTGTTAATTTTGAGTTATAAATTAAAATTAGTATTTTTAACTCAAAATTAACACTCTTTCTTTATCTTTAACTAGCTGTTGCCCGCGGCTTCGCCCCCGTTTTTTTTTCTTCTTCTAAATTTCAATATTTTTTCACCGTTTAAACCTTCCCTGGGCTTCCACAAATATTTCAAGACTAAAATAAGACAAATCGGTTTAGCCGTTCTCGAGTTTTAGCGAGACTAACGAACAGAAATTCATTTTTTTTATATAGATTATATAATACTAGCTGACCCGGCGAACTTTGTTCCGCCTTAAATTTGAAAAATTCCAGTGGTTTAGGCTGTGCTATCCCGCAGGAACTATGCAATTTTCCGGGATAAAAACTATCTGTATACCAAGTTTCAACTAAATCGGCCCAGCGGTTTAAGCGTGAAAAGGTAACAGACAGACAGACAGACAGAGTTACTTTCGCATTTATAATATTAGTAAGGATAGCTGACCCGGCAAACTTTGTTCCGCCTTAAATTTGAAAAATTCCAGTGGTTTGGGCTGTGCTATGCCGCGGGAACTGTGCAATTTTCCGGGATAAAAACTATCCTATGTCTTTTCCCGGGACTCAAACTATCTGTATACCAAATTTCAACTAAATCGGCCCAGCGGTTTAAGCGTGAAAAGGTAACAGACAGACAGACAGAGTTACTTTCGCATTTATAATATTAGTAAGGAAGTAAGTATTATGTTTTCAATGGTATTTTTTTTGTTAAGATTCTTATTCAAAAATTGACGATCGTTTTGTGAGCTGCTTACCTATATTTGATATAGCGTAGGTAATCTATATTTTCAGAAGGTAATGTATAAATCTATATTATAATCATCTATCTACCTATCTAAAAATACTGAATTGAATTATTAAGACCTAATAAAATGAAGAGCATTTTAGGAAAACTTTGTTGACCAGATAAGGCATTTACCGAATTGAAACATACCTAATCCTGGCGCACAAAACCAAAAGCAACTAGTCTCATTGGCAAATATTAGAAAGAAAATAAAAGCCTGCCTTTTGCATTGGAAGTCCGTATCCTGTTATTTCCATGATAAATACAAATTAACTATTGGCGTCACTTATTCACTATGCAGATTTTAAAAAGCTGCTTCTAAGAAGACAATTTTTTGTTATTTCAATAAATCTATACGTTTTTCGTAGTCAAAATGGTCGAAACGGAACCTTATAGTTTCGCCATGTTTGTTCTTTTTTTACCATTTTGATTATGGAAACCTAAAATATAGACTAGTTCCCTATCCCACGGCAAATTCACAAAATCTATTCTGTAGTTGACCTAAAAAGAAAAAAAAAAGCATGAAAGTAGAATACATGCAGTAGAAATGAGAGCGTTAAGGAGTATGGAAGGTGTATCACTGAAAGATAGAATAAGGAACAGAGTGATAAGGGAACGTGCTGGTGTGAAAGAGGATATAGTGGCTAGAATAGAAAAAAGTATGCTTAGTTGGTTTGGGCATGTAGAGCGGATGGATGAAAGTAGACTAACTAAACAGATCTATATGGGGAGTGTGAATGGTTACGTTGGGAGGGGAAGGCCTAGACGGAGGTTCCGAGACCAAATAGGAGACGTTTTGGAAAAAGGTCAGGTCAGGAGTACCCGAAACCGACGAGCATGTATGAAGAGATTGATTGACTATGGATGAAGCGAAAGAAATATGTCAGGACCGTAGCAAGTGGAATAAAGTAGTCTCTGCCTACCCCTGTGGCGCAGAGGCGTGACTGTATGTATGTATGTATGTTCACCTAAGATCCCCAAGAAATATATTCGCAAAATTTCAACTCTCAAACTCCAATGACTTATATTAATGTTATTTTTATTTTTTTCTGAATTGTATCTGTTTCTTTATATTTGTACAGTAAAGCATTTACTTACTTACTTACTTACTTACTTAGGCTATGGACTTGTCAATCAGCCATGTTAGTGCTTTTTTAGGTAGAGATAAAATTTTCACTCACGATTTCCATTATACCGCACGCCGTTGACGACGCCGTTCGGCACGGCCGGCGCCGGCGCCGGCAGCTTGCCAGACTCCGGCGCATGCTGGGTGGCCCACGCCGCCGCCGCCGCCGCCGCCGCGGCCGCCGCTGCGCACACGCTGCATTCTGGAACACGAAAACGTGATCGACTGAAAACAAGGTGTTAAGAATAAATTTCAAAATTTTGTTGATACAATTAAACGGAAACGATTCATTTTCCCTAACGTTCTTTAACATAGAGTTGATCTGTTCTCGGGTTTTTAAATTTTATTTGTAATTAGTTTTTACTCGCGTTTTCTTCCGTGCGGAATTCATCAAATATGTTATAATAGTAAATGTAGCCAATCTGCGAATTGAGAGTACATATACATAAATCACGTCTTTATCCCTTACAGGGTAGACAGATCCTAGGGTAAGAAGACTAAGAAGCCGTGTTGAGAGTAGCTGTCTCCTTTTCAAATTTCACCCAAATCCATCGAGGATTGGCATTTACAATATTACAATACAATACAAATACTCTTTATTACAAAACAATACAGAAACAAAGAACAAAGTAATATAAATAATCTATCCATCTATTCTATCTATCTATTTTACAGAAACAGAAGTTTAGAGCAACAGGAGTTTCTAGGTAGCATTTACACTTTCTGATCTGATCTGATCAAGATTGGTTGAGGCCTCAAGAGGGGACAAACAAGCACACAAACCACATTTAGTAACATCAGTTAGAATTAATTTTATTTGTAAAATCTAGTCATTAAGTCTACTAAGAATTTTTTTTGTTTGCATTAAAGTTTCTAAGTGGACTTCTTATAACGTTGCATTAATTATTAAATTGTGATAAAACTAAAAACTGGATCACGGTGGTATCGTGGTCATCATCATCACTACATAGTATAAAATAAAGTCGCTTTCTCTGTCCCCGTGTCGCGATGTATGCTTATATCTTCAAAACTACACAACGGACTTCGATGCGGTTTTTTTTAATAGATGGAGTGATTCAAGAGGAAGGTTTATATGTATAATACATGCATAATATACCGTGCGAAGCCGGGGCGGGTCGCTAGTAAGTACATAAATTCGAATCATAACACACAAATAACACAAAATCAGGTATATATCCCTCACACTGGTTGTACACTATATTGTAGACGATATTTTTATAGAATATTGTTCTACAGAAATTTTATTTCTCACAATCTCATTTCATAGAATGATCAATTCATGAGAAACTCATTTCATATAATCTCAATTTATTGATTTTTAAGACAAATATTTTTTTATTTAAATAATTACAATGGTACAATGACAAATCAAATATTATTAATTATTTTATTATTTACTGTAATGAAAATCATGTCATGTACAAAGCTGCTACTTTCACTTCAGCCAAATAATTTACAGATAACCTAGCCTACTTTTCTAGTACCTGGCATTGCGTTTTTGTTGCGGTCGTAGCACTAATTTATCCAAACCTACTTTTTCTAAGTATTATTTTATATTCTCACTAGTCAAGTATTTTTTAATAATAATACCAACGTCTTAAAAACAAACTTATGTTAATAATAAATCTACTATTTGTTACATTTTGAAAAAACTATTCGACGAAATTAAATGCATTGGGCATGTTTCACTGAAATGAAGAGTTTTTGATATGAAAGTATTCGATTTAATATTCTTATAGTTGCACATTCTTTGATAAAACTTCTAAGAAATGAAATTATGTGAAAATTCTGTTTACAAAACAAGGGGTCACCCCCTTATACTGCAAAATTCTAATAAGATTATTTTGATACCATTATTCCAATAAGAGTATTCTAGTATTATTAATATTCGGGCAGTGATTTGGGCAACTTTTTTATTTATAGCTTTATGACAATTTGTTTTATAATTAGTAGTAGGTAGTTTTAGTTTTAGTATCTCTGCGTTATTTTTAAGTTGTGACTGTTTTTTTATTATGATTAGTTTTTCTTTTCCAATAAACCGTATTATTAATAACCAATAATATAATTCTTATCGGAAAAGTATAGTAAGTATTTTACGATCGATAATCATTCTTAAATTTATAAAACACAACAGGACAGGAATTAATTACCTAGTAATACTTGAATCCTTGTTGTATTTCAATGACTAGATTGAGCAGATTCAGAATCAGATTAGATTAGATTTATGTTTTGATATTATTGCCATAAAATATAATGTTTGGTACTAATTTAATGCAGAGTCCAGGAACATAAATTCTATTGAACGATTTAGGAAATGCGTAATCATAGATACATAGCTTTATACTATTTTTTATTGTTTAAATCATTTATTAGAGAATAAAGTAAAATATTTGTTAATTTTTCTACAGTGGCGCACCTTTCAGTTTTTTGTAGTTGTTTGTTTTAAATAAATTTATTTCTAAAATTCGGACAAATTGGATGTTTTTTCTTTTTCACAATTTTTGTAATTGTATAGTAAAGTCTTCCAAAGAACCGGCACTGTGGGATATAATAAAACTTGGCTTGTTCTGAAGTGAGCTACATAGGTAATAAGAATTCAAGCGCCATACGATCACAAATCAATTCAATCTATCCATGAAAATACTACGTATATTTAATATTCTGAGAAGAATAGACTTAATTATTTAGGCTTTACATAAGTTCTTACGATAATCAGGCAGCATTGAAGGAAACATTTTAGCGAAGATAATAAGTGAATTAGAAATGGGAACTATTCCTAATTTTGAATCAAAATGGACATGACTGTCTGCATGAATGTTATCATCGCAGTAGTAGGTACTAATTCATTTAGGTTAGAAGATCAGTGACATAAATAAATATCTAAATGAAACCACAATTATCACCATTATCACACTCAGGATATACCTAAAAATATGTTCAGAATAATTTAAGTTACGTTTTAGTCTGGAAGTGCGTTTTATAAGATACATAACCTTATAAATTCTCATTCATCACATGAAATTATGCATGATATTAAAGTATCTACTTCATTATGTGGACAAAAGAAAACATATCTGGGTTGAAAAAATAAATTCGTTTATAAAATTACATTCTAGCCATAGTCATAGTAAAATAATGTATCATAATTTGTAAGTTTAGGTATATTAAAGCTTACCCTTCATGAGCGCAAACCACCCCACTTTAACAAACGCTAATCAGCCGATTCTCTACAATGTTACTCAGAAACATCGATACATTGGCATTTTACAACACAAAACACAATACAATAAAAATACACAATAACACTTGTCATTCACACCCTTCGATTGATATGAGCGTCGAAAAAACGGGACCTGCGCGTTGTTTTTTCTGCACAATTGGTTAATGTTTTTTTGCTTGTTTCACTAGTTTTGTTTTAGTTAGGTAATTGAAAATTTAATGATGAACGCAAGAGAAGTGGTTTGTGGGGAGATTGGCGAAAGACTGCGTGTGTTTTGCGCGGCATTGGGGTGCGCGTGTGGGGGACTTGGCCTACACTAGATACCCGTCATGTAATGTATGCTATGTATTTTATATGTATAATACCTGTTTACTAATCACACGCATAATTTATTTATCAAAATAAAAAATGGTTTCATTCTATTGATGATTGACTTATAGGTTATTTTTTCTGGTCTAAAAATTAAATGAAGCCTAAAATGTAAAAAGAAAGTGTTTTTCATATAGAAAATAATTGGTGTAGTGTTTTTCGTGTAAATTGAAGATCGAAGCCTTTGAAGGTTTTCACGGCAACAAAAAACAGCAAAGTGCGAGTCGGACTGGTGCACCGAAGATTCCGTGCAAAACAATTATTATAACATTTACCTACTCAAATTTATAAATTATGAAAAGTACCTAACGGCATGTTGATCAAACGAACAAATTTTTATGGCTTTTAGTTGCAAAAATGCAATTCCTCATAAATACCTAGATCTTCGGGTCGAATCTGTAAATTTTTACGTTAAATTACTGAATATTTACGTTTATCATATCATATATACAAAATAGAATAGGCTTTAATTTACTCGTGAGTCTCAATAATTACTTAGCAGATTGACATCGAGATCCTTCGTTCTATTTTTATTGCTTGAGGTACGAAATCACGTTCTTAATAACTAGCTGTTATCCGCGACTTCGCCCCCGTACGACTTTTTTTTTTAAATATTGTTACATAAAAACCTTGTCCTGAGAATAACGAACACAATAAAAAAAGAATTAGCAAAATCGATCCACCCGTTCACGCGTGATGCCACGACCAAAGGAAATAGGGTTTTTTTTAAATAGAAGTAGGTATATAGTTACGCATACTGTAAAACTCCTTTAAGACTATTTCGTCTATTACAATATCCCGCATAATGCTATATCCGTCGCAACACCTAATATCGCTTTACTTAAAGAAGCTAATTTGGTTTGTTTGTACGTAGTCGTTAAATCATAAAAAGTATTGAACAATTTTTTAAAAGGATTTTACTTAACTATGTACACAGAATAACTACGTAGGTACCTGATGAACATACTTACGAGGTAGTTACTGTTTATGCCAGGAAATTAAGAAGTTCGCATACGACGTTGCGTGCTTTAGCTAGTGTAAAACACGATCATTATTTTCGTCTCGACCAAATATGTTGGGATATGACAAACAAGTAAAAATCTGTCTCTAACTGCAATCATTTTATGCGCTGTTTCAACTTTAGTTTTTCTAAGTTGGCATTTCATTTTCACTTAATTTACAGTGACCCAGTATCCAATTTAACGAGATAGATTAACAAATCAAACAAAGATGTCGGCTAAGTGTCGGCCATGTTGCGAATGCCGCGCACGCGCGCTGCAGCCGGCCCGCACATCTGCTGGTCAGTGCGGACACAATGCCCTTCGCTCGGGCACCATCCTTCTTGGCAAATATTTTGGGACTGGAGACTATACGATGGACAAGAGAGTTAATTTTTCTAATGTCACAGATACGACATTATGTTGCAGCCAACGTCAAACTTAAAGCAGGATAATGGTCTAGAGTTAAATCAGCAAATGAACCAACATTAAGTAGAGCTTTAAATACTTTTTTCAGTGTTATACGTTTTGTACTAAACTCTTTTGATTGTGGACTTATGAGGATTTTGTGAACAAGAAACACATAGACTCGTTTACATCAAATATAATATAAGTAAAGATTTTTAGGAAAAGCATTTCTATGGGAACTCTTTTGTGTAAGTAGCTTATGTGTGGTTGGAGCAACATTGCTTGATCCTTAAAGCAATCAATGTAAATAGACGAAATGTAACCTACAACATTCCTAAAATTGTCATGTTGCGCCGCGTATAGGCCTTATGTGTCGAATAGTGTCAAAGTTGAAGCAAATGAGGGTCTTTAGAGCACAATCTGATAGACGGAATGACGTTTCGGGTAGTACGGCGTGATATCATCAAAGTTCTATCTTACCATACATATTTATTTATGTGTGGCTTGAGCGCAATGACAGCTGTCATCACTCCACCATTAAACTGTAACAGTTTAATGGTGGTTTTTGTCAGGTTGGTCAATGAGTTAAAAACCGCCAACGTCAAGACATCTGACTCCGAAATGCTGAACGATGCCTTTGCTCAGATTGAAGGCTAATTAATAATACACGTAAATCAATATTTAAACGCCAGGTGACTATGTATTAACATCAGGAAATGTACCCACTTTACTACTTCGACAATGAAGGGTCTACAAATCATTACTTACAGTGTGGTCACTCTATTCCAACACAGCACTGCACCCTGCAGAACACCCACCCTAGTGGTAGTAAATGGTCTATTTTTTCCTTCATTTTGCAAAAAACTAATGTCACGGGATTTGATGCGCTTTGTTACCAATTACAAAATTTAAATTAAATGCAAATACTTGAAATGCTAATTCTGAATTGGCGTTTTACTATATAACTTGTTACATCACTTGTCTTCTTGAACGAACTCGTCAATTTTCTTCATGCCGGCCAATATCGTCGGTAACTGAGTGACGCGGTTATACGTTATATAGAGTGAGATGGAAATATTATGACTGACGTAGATCTTGGTCAACGCAAAAGACAATCACAACGTAGTATGAAACAAAGTCGCTTTCCGCTGTCTGTCTGTCCCTATGTATGCATAGATCTTTAAAACTACGGGACGGATTTTGATGCCGTTTTTTTAATAGATAGAGTGATTCAAGTGAAAGGTTTATATGTATGATTCTACGCTGACGAAGTCGTGGGCAGAAGCTAGTTTTACAATTAATAAATACATACTTTTTATGTTAGAGTTTATAGTATGTACGGGTGTAGTCTAGTTAGAGGAATCTAATCTAACAAATCGTTTTTATACTCTTGATCTCTCTCGCTCTACCTACTAATCTCTGACGCTTCATCATCATCATCATCTCCAGCAGGAAAGTATGCTTACCGGGCACATGCCTCCTCTCAGAATGAGTAGGCTTGGCTGCAGTTCCCAAGCGAGCTCAATTCAAATCGGGGCACACTCACCATTGATTGCCTAATTCGCGCATAAGATCGAGATCTTGAGAGAGCGAAAGTACTATTATGCTACTACGGTAGTATTTGTTGAGGCTTACCTTGCCTTTAATATCCGCATTTTATTTATCTTTCGTGTTACTTATCATATATTGTTGCTGAAACTACCTCGATGTTTCGAAAATTGGTAGCCAGCTATTTTACATGATTAAGTTCCAGGAGTATACATATAAACATGATGAAATCGCGAAAGTTACAAAATTGCAATTTGTGTGTACCTATACTTTAAAGATTTATGTTTTTATTGGCGACCCGCCCCGGCTTCGCACGGTATATTATGAATCTCCTTGAATCACTCTATCTATTAAAAAACCGCATTAAAATCCGTTGCGTAGTTTTAAAGATTTAAGCATACATAGGGATATAGGGACAGAGAAAGCGACTTTGTTTTATACTATGTAGTGAAGTTCGCAGAGTTCGAATTTAGTACTAACTTGGTTTAAATAAGTGCCTATAGTAAAAGATTATGGTTCCCACAAAAAATGCGCCCACAACATTACCAAAACGATAAAAAGTGGGCACAAAACGTCGCCGATAATGTTTCATGAAATATTTACTTTTAATAAGCGCGTGGATCAAAGGTCCCTATTATTTTGCAAATAGGGGATTTTTTGCGACAAAAAAATAGATGAATAAAATAGTGAGAGTTATAAAAAACGCATATCAGGCGCGTGTCAGTAGTGGACAATGGTTATCCTAGCAATCGAGGGAGATTGACGGACATTGAACGCTTTCGACAGAACTAATTTGTGGACAGAATTATTTGTATTGTAACTAGCTTTTGCTCGTGGCTTTACTTAGAAGCAGTATAGTATAGGTATACATTTTTGATATTTGCCAATGAGATTCAAACTGCGTGTATCAAGGCTATTAGCACAAAAACGCAAGACAAATTAACGCTCTTCAAAATGTTAATAATAAATGTTAACATGAGTGGCTCAATTTGTAAAAACCTTATTGTAAAACTTAATATTAATATTAATAATTAAACCGCGAAGTTTCCAAATGTAATAATATTAGAATAATTAAAATTTACTTTATGTTCTCCAATTATTTTGGAATTGTTTTTGATAGCTATTTCAGCGTATGGTCCATTGTCAATCAATCAGAATAGGGCAAATCCAAAAAACTGACCCCTCGTTGACCATCCATAAAAAATGTAAAAGCTCATACACAATGGATCCGAAAACCCCGATATCAGAAATTCGAACAAAACCCGTAATAATGGAAAGGCTATTCATGACAGAATTGCCCCTCGTGCAAAAAAATCTAAAAGTCCAATTAATAGTCATAATTTTAAGTTTATATTTCCTATTATTCGGAGTTATGCGATTTTTAACACGACTCTATGCGCTGCCGCGGAAATAAAAGTAAGTAAGTAAGTAAATGCTTTATTGTACAAATATAAAGAAACAGATACCTACAATTCTCAAAAAAATAAAAGTAATATTAATAATTATATACACAAAGGCGAACTTATCCTTATAAGGGATCTCTATCAGTTAACCTTTGAGTAGTTGAGAGGAGCATTAAACGAGGGACCGACAAAGTGTAAGTTTAAAGTAAAGTAAAAGTGAAGTAAAGGGATGAAAATATTAGAAACCCGTGATAAATTATGTAAGATTGAGTGACATATAATTTGTACAAAGGAATTCAATCACAAAAAAATAATTTAAAACTTATACACATACATACATACATAAATCACGTATTTATCCCTTATGGGGTAGATAGACCCTAAAGGCCACGTTTAGCATGATTGCGAGCGTATAGGTGGAAAGCGGAATCAAAATAGTGATGGGTTGCTAGCCGCATCACGCGCACACGCCATATGATTCTTAAGATTTTCGCCCATTCCCTCGATATGGACCTAACTAAACCAAAACTTAAACCTAAACTTATTCCATTTTTCAAATACTGCGGACAGTTGTTGTTTTAAGTTTGTAAATTTGTGCCATATAGACTGGAAATGAGATGAATGATTATAGTGGGCAAGGACTTCAACTGGCATTGCAGCCCTGCTCTGAAAGACTACAGGGGCCTTACCATGACGTCTTAATACGATTCAATTCCGATTCAGTTTAAGTTCGCTCGCTGTGACAGCTAAAACCTGGATTGACTCGGAATTGATTCACATTAAGACAATGCCCCTGAACTGCAACTTACGAGCTTTGAAAGTTGTCGCACTTCCATAACATACCACCCCCAATTAGGCTAAGACATTGTTTCTTTAGGAATACACTGTACAGTACAGTACTACTGTGCACAGTACTGTAGTACTGTGTGTGTACTGTGGAGTTACACTGTAGGAATTCAATATTTGATAAGCAAATCAGTTTGGCGAAAGAAATAGCTAAATGGGGGTACCGGCTTTTTTATTTTCAAATAATGCTTGTGTTGCTTTTTTTTTTATTTTTCAATGCTTATGATACCTTATTAAATTAACTAGGAGTGTAAGGTCCTTGCTGTTGGAGCACGCAGAATGGGCTCTGGCTGTTAGATAAACAGCGCTGGAGTGTCGCTCATGTGAGCCGCTGCCAGCATTTGCTGACCCCGAACCCTTTGCTACTACAATAGTTTTATTTTTAATGCCTTTAAGTATAAGTTCAAATGTTTTGACGTTTACTCTACAAAGTTTTTTTAATTGATTAGTGGTAATAAACAATATTTTATTTCTTTCTTTCTTTCCATTGTCTCTGTATGAACATAGTTATAATTTACATTGTTGCGTACCTACAGATATTGAATAGTGTAAGAATTTTCTTTCTCAACAAAATATTTCTTATTTCATCAACTCATTTACACTAATATTATAAAGAGGAAACATTTCATTGTTTGTTCGTTTGCATTGAATGGGCTCCGAAGCTACCGGACCGATTTGGAAAACTCTTTCACCATTAGAATTCTACATTATCCGTGATGAACATAGGCTATAATTTAATCCGCGAGAAACCGCTAGTTTTAAATATTTACAACCGACTTATGCCGAGCAATATTAAATTAACAATTCAGAAACAGAAAGCTAGGGGCAAACTTTCAATTCCAAAACGTGGGGTACATTCCGTTCGCACATGCGCAAAGCTGCGAAAGCATTGAGGGGGCGTTTGCCGGGACCAAAATGACACTTTTTGTCACAATGCGTTTCAATCATTCCCCGTCACCGTTTACATACGCGCCCATAAGCGCTCTTGTGTGAATAACTCTAATAATAAGCGAATTGTAAACTGACAACACTAACTGACAAGTCTAGTCATGATGAGTGTTTGTTGCATAATGTTTGATTAGCGAATTTAGGGATTTCTGGCTCTGAGTGGAACTCTGTCATGAGTTAGATTATGATGATTCAATTTGTATGTTTTGCATTATGTTTTGATAGATGATGTTGAGATTGAGTATTTTAATAAATAGTTGAAATGTAATTAAATGTAGATATATTTAGCTTCGTGAACAAACAAGGGCATAAATATCGATACAGCCGTCATGTCAAATATATGTATCACATCTTGGTAACGTACATAAATATATGCCCTTGACTGTACCTATCTAATTAAGATTGATAATGCCTATTCAGTAAATGAAGCTTTTTCCTTTTTTGTGCCTTTTTTTAATGAACTTCCATGCTGGTCTGGAACCAAAAAAAAACATAGAATGTACCGTTTGCTTCTCTTCCCGCGCAGATGGTAAGAGCTCATTGGGGGAATGGACGGAAATCTTAGTAATAATGTTATAGGCGATGATGCTATGGTGGTAGCCCATCCCATCACTATTTATTGATTCCCCTTTCCACCTATACGCCAAAAATCATTCTAAATGTGGCCTATTAGGTCTTGTTACCTTAGGCTTAGACTCTGTCTAAAGACGTGATTTATGTATGTAGCTTTTTCGAAAATCTTACTTAGGTACTTATTTAGTACAGAACACTAAAACTACCTAGGTATCGAAAAATCCCTTTGCCCCCTTTGTGGCCTTTAGTTCTTACCTTATCTCTGCTTACCCCGTAAGTGATAACGACGTGATTTATCTATATGTCGTGTGCGTGTGTGTGTGTGGGAAAAAATAAGTTGCGAACTTTTTTTTAATAAGGCAAACGAGCAAGTGGGTCACCCAATAAAAAATGAACACCACCACTCATAGACACCCGCAGCACCGAAGGATTGACGATGCTTACGAGGCTAGAAGATAGCCGATTATTGACAACTCTTAAAACGCGTCACGGTATGATGCTCTGAGTTCGATATCCAGCCCCGCTTTTTTTGGTGATTTCTGCGTGTTCGCGTATCTACCAGTGTTACAAATAATTGAGGTCTTCTTTTCTTTTTTATAAAAAAAATCACAAGTATACATAAAAAAGTGTGTCTGACGGTTCCAACTAAGCTATATCCAAACTAGCTAAGATCCTAAAGTGCATTATGCGAAACAAATAGGTACAAGCGGTACAAGTAAATCCCATTCACACGAACAAATTTTTGCTATCTATTTCATTGTAGGCGCGGCAATTGTTTCATCACACGGAGATTTTATAATTGCATACTAATCTACCGCGCAGTCATAAAATTGAACCTTTCAAAGCAGTGATCATCACACACTTAGGACTATGTGACATATCGCTGTGGGCCGACGCTGATGGACTTGAGGTTATGACATACTAGATCTCCGCCCGCGTCTCCGCCCGCGTGAACTTCGGTCATCGCGCTACTTAAGGAACTTGTTAAAGAAAGCGCAATTTAGTTTTCTTATGCAATCTCAATTTTAATAGCTATTGACTATTAAAATTGTTAGCTATTTGGCCGCGGGCCCCATCCGCCACGCGGGCCGCAGTTGACGACTAAGGTTTTAAAGGTAGGCACAGACTATTTTTGATATCTGACTTAACGCCGTATCTAAATCCAGTGAGCTATTTTCTGATCCTATAATTAACATTAGAAGTTAAAATAAAACAAGTTAAGTGCCTGCCTATTAATTCTTATAAAATTTAGGGCTAATAAAATTTGCACATGCACATAAATGGATCATATTTTGAAATTCCAATTATTCCTCTGAACAAAATTTAGCAAGGCCCCGTTTTCGCGTAAGTACTTACTATGCATAGGGTGCGGACCCTCAAAGGGCGAAGGCCCCCATTGGTTCGCGGTGAAGGGACGCTGTGCGCAACTCGGGGGCACACCGCGAATCCGCGCAGCCAATCAATTGCTTCATTTTTTAAATAAAGAACGCTAAATGGTTAAAAATGTGGTCGTTTTTTATTCCGTCAGTCACCCCTATGTAAAAATAGTGGCGCGTTATAGCATATTATGTAGTAACTATTAGTTGTTGTCAATGTGCACAAGACTAACGTTTTAGAAAGTACATACTACTAGCATGGTTACATTGTTATCACAGTTATTTGGAACCGTAATTATTAACTTAACAGCTCATAAACGACAATTTAAGAAACACTGACTGATATCATCAGAATGAGAGGGTTTAGGGTATAGTGCCCACGCGGGCCCAGTGCGGATTGGGAACTTCACACACCCAGATGTGTGCAGGTTCACAGAAATGCTCATGGTAGATTTCAAATGTAATATCGCACATAAATCTCTATTTGACTCTATTTGTGGTAATAAAATTCTATTCTATTCTATTCTATTCTATTCTAAATTTCGAAAAACTCAGAGGTGCGAGCCCGGGCCCGAAGGCTCTCTGCTTGAGAGGCCAAAGGTCAAACCACTAGGCTACCACGGCTTTTTGACTGATAGGACCATATTTAAATATTATCATGTTTTGTTAAAAAAAATATATTACATTAAATATTACTTATACCTACTCATTTTTAATGAGGAATAAAATCATTACACAATTTAACGTGCATATAAAAATGTAGTTCTTGGTACCTACGCCAAGTCTATACTTTTAAAAACAGCCAAGTAGTCGTGAATTATTCTCTAAAGAGCTCTCGATTTTAGCTCTACCTCACTCCTGGGTCTGTTTCCACACGATATAGTAATGACTGTTTATTTATAAAACTGCAGAAAATAATTATGGTTACGTCCTTTATAACAGACAATACTTACATTGGCGCCATCTATTGTCGTAGACAGGAACTTGATATTTTGCTAGGGGAGATAGAAACATGGTTCTATTGCAGCATTGGAATAAAAAACCACGGCCTTGAGTTAGCTCAACGTTTCAAAAATATTCCTATAGATGGCGTTCAATACCGCTGTGGCGTTCTGATGTGGCAATTTTATTGAATAGGTTTACTTTGAATGAGCAATAACAACATCTAGGTATTAGGTTTTTTTTCATTCTGCTGTCATTATCAAAGCTGATACTTACTCATAATTACTTACACAATTGAACTTAAATTGTAATTATAGAAAATACGGAATATAGTTGCCCCCTTCACTAAATTTAGAAATTACTTACAAGCAAGAATGGTAAGGCTGCAAATCTGTAACAAAAAAACATAATATATTAATTGTTTTAATTATTACAAAATAACATTCAAGTTAAAAAAGACAGTTTTCTAACTTAACAACATACTAGTAAAAAAAAAGTACCTAAAAATTACAGGCTGCTTAAAAACCAGTACTAGAACTTTAAGCCTACGGCATATCCGTAGATGCCGAGGCGTCAGTCACGAGATTATCCCGGCACATAGGGCGAGGGCCGGCTAACGGTCCGCCGTGTTTCGATTTCGTAGAGCATTTCTCCAGCGGTCCCGTTACACGCTCGGGAAAGTACTTTTGTTCGAAGCGCGAACGCTCCGTGACCGCTGCACGGGTTCACGGTATCGAGTCTACCGAGATTGAGAACGAGAGAACGCTAGGAAAATTGCCTTTCGAAAATGGTAATCACTTTAAGGATGACGGGGCTATTTTGGATAATTTCGAAATTGCTCGTGCGATTTTGAAACACTTAAATTGTTAGAAAATTAACTTAACACGAGCGCTCCGAATTTATAGTCAGTTGACTAGTAAAGCTGTATTGGTATTACTATTTTATTATTAATGTTATATTTGTGGCTTGTTCATACGTACTTAATACCGAGAAAGATTTCAAAAAGCAGTCAACGAACTGGAAATGTCGCAATCGCAACGCGTTAAAAAAATTCAATGAACAAACCCACGGTGTAGTTTCGAAATAAAAGCCCCATAAGTATGAGGTTTCATAAAATTTTATTCATACGCGGTTGTGTAAGCGCTAGCTTGGGGGTCGATGACTGCAGTGTTTACCTTATCGACGCCAACGAAAGTTCAGCCGAACTTCGCCGCGTGGATGCTTGACGAAAGTGACCGCGTGTATGTAGTCATACTCGTTTTGTGTTTATTGTAAAAACTTGAAATATTTGTCAGAAAACACTGCTTCGTTGGTACAAGGCCTATATTGAAGCGTTCACATTAGTAGTTACTCAAATAGAATTTAACCTAACGCTTTTTAAGATCACGTAACAATACATTTTCCTAATTATAACTCCCAGCAGCAAAGCCCTACTAAACAAAATTTTACTAATGCTAGAATCATATTTTTTTTCTAAAAAAATTACATTATAAAAATGTAAGCATCCATTTTAACGATACCTACAGCGATTCAGAAAAAATGTACTATGTAGTTGTTAGTAAAATCCCCGAATAGTTTTTGTCAAAAAGCTTCATGATAGGAATATTCCACAGTCATGTTGGCACTAGGCGGGCATTACACAGTGGGATGCAGGGTTGGCACGCTGGCAGTTAATAAATATTAAAACAAAAAAGTTAATAAATATTATGTGTATATAAACAAGAATAACTTGCTGTAAACAATTGATTGAATCTGGTGTTACTTTCCGGTGTCTATCATGTGAACTAAAATCTTGTTACTTTTACTTTAAAATCTGTCAGGGGTGTTCACTCAAACCAACCCAGCCACATGCTAGTATTCCTGATTCATTTTAAGACAGAGTGTATAACGCTTCATTGTCGCTCTTCCTTACTAAACCTAAGACTAAGAGATACGAAACGTGCGCGATAAATAATGCCGCTCCTTCACTACTTCAAGTTTCAAGTGTCAACAATTCACCCTACCCATAGAATAAATAATAAGAGATTCTTATGTATTCTATGCCCTAATACCATACCTTACCCCCTTCCTCACTTGAAACGTCATTTTTTGACACTTGAAACTTAAAGCTTAAAGTAATAGTAGATCTTTTGACCGTGTTCTACCGTACAACGTTGCCGACATTTTCGTCACAAGATTTTTGAATACTGCGTTTATTACTTTGACATTGGCGAAACCATCGCATCGATCGATGGGCCCATATTAAAATAAGAAGAAGAAGAAGTAATTTAGAAGTGGCATAAAGAAATAGCGTACGTCCTAGCTTCGAATAACATGCTAGTCTTATGAAATGTGATCGTGTGTGGTAGCCCTGCCGGCGCGGAGGCTTGCGCGGTGACGTAATGGCGCGGTTCGATACTCTCGAAAGGCAGCGGGGTCGACGCCCGCTAGACTCGGCCTACCGCTCAATTAAACATTCCGCACAGCCTTATGTACAATGTTTTGATGGTGGGTTGTGGTTTAAAAGAGCACGGGTGTTTTGCGGCTTTGGTTTAATTGTAGGTTAGGATGTGGTAGCATTAGGGTCCTTTTTTCTCGTGGTACTACTGGTAGTACCACGGGCATAATTTGCATGAAGAGCGATTAGAAGAAAATATTTTACTACAGTGGTACTAGGTAGTACCGCGGGTAGATTTTTTTACCATAGTACCTACTACTAGACACAGTGGTGCTACCTACCAGTAGTATAAAAAATACTTAATCCTTGTACGGTTTGACACGTGGATGACGTAGACAGATGTGGTCACTTGCTGGAAAAATTAAACACAGATTTAGTCGTTAAACCTGGTTTAAGGTTGACAGTCCCATATATTGGACATTACTAAATGTAGCTTAACACTCAATCAAGATATTTTTTAAGCAAGAGTACAATAAAGTATTAAGTACCAGCAACATTTATACTAGATGATTATTTCATCATAAAGTACGCCTTCATCATAAAATTCGCCTTTGTACATATATGTTTATCGTGTTACTTATAAAATTATTGTTTTTGTAGGTACAATAAACAGCTATACATACATAGATACACATTAATAATCAATTTGGAAATGCAAAAACACAAAATTACATCTGGCATATTCTTAGAGTAGCGTAAGAACCAGTATACACTCGTAAGTAGGAACAACTTACAAAGCTAGGCTTTGCTTAGGGTGCGCTTCCATAAAACGGAGCGGGAATGTGCCGAATTCAACCAATTTCATCAGTTGACATCAACGTCTCGCTCCGCTCTCCTAGTAATATGTCAATGAGTTTATTTTGGTTCAATTGGTTGGTTCTGAACGTACATAATATCATCCATGGGTACTAATGTACAGAAAACTCTGTGGGGATTGGCACATGATTGAGCTCTACACAGTTTTGTTTAATTAGGTATTTACATGTTGACAGTTTTAACCGACTTCATAAAAACGTGGTTCACGATTCAACGATATAATTTCAATATACATAATAATTAATAAGTTTCGGTCAAACAACAAAGGCTATTGTGAAATCAAGTTTGAATTCAGTTTCCATTTGAATTTTCTCATCTTTATGCACGTAAAAAAGTTGAATGCAGATTCAAAAGACTATTAAGTATTCTAGCCAAGCCGCCGTTGCTAGATCAATCAGGTGTCAAATTTCGGGTGAAGGTAAAACAATCGGGACTTGGACTTCCAATTGGGCAATCTGGATACCAATAGATACCATAGCTAACAGTATAAAGCGAAAATATTTTTGTGTAGTAACACAATGAATTAGCTTTTTCAGTCATAACCAGACAAAGTGGTGATCAGTCTGGTACTAGTAGGGTTCCGTGAAAATTTATACGCGGCAAATTGAAGCAAAAAAATCAACTACCCTAAAAGGGAGATTTAAAAAAGAGCGAGAGAATGAAGTGTGATAAAGGAATGCTGTGAGACTCGAGTTATTAGGGTGACACGCCACTCTAAGATACTCTTCGAATGTGTTGAGCAGGACGGTGCCCACCTTTAAGATATCATTTTCAAAAAACAATAAAAAAAAACACCGAAATGTAAAAAAAAATATGTCCAATATTTTTTGTTTATCATTGTTTAAAATAAGGAATTTCCCGCGCAACACCTTGTATAGAAAAAACAGGATATTTAGCGTCCCGGTTAAGTGTAAAGTAGGACGTCCCGCGCAAAACGAGACACCTGGCAACTGGCAAGACCAAAGTAAAAAATACTAGTAAATCTGTTGCCAGGGTGAAAGCTCGTTCACAGCAGACATCAAATAGTTGCTGGCACAAGGGCTCTACTTAAGCGCCCTCGATAGCAACCACCATAATTTAGCATTTACCGCGTCAATATGGCATTAAGCGTTTGGTAAACAAATAAATAATGAGCAAGTGCAATAACGAGAGCAACGAGCTCGAGTGAGAGGCAAGGCGAAGGGCCCGAGTTACACAAGGGTTACAAAACTATGGCAATGAACGCGAGTGAACCTGAACCTTGCGAACCGCTATTCGCCGGTGGCGGCAGCCGTCGCCAACCTTCGGTGCTCGCGGAGTAAGGCTTTCATTCAAAGATGATTCATAAATTGCAGTGGATCATGAGCGCCACCGGAATTTAAAAGCGCGACTACAAATAATAGCAACTAGCGACTCGCTTGAGGTTGCTAGTTTTCGTGGATAGCGGTGATCAGTTAATGTCAGATGACCCCTTTACTAGAGGGCCTGCCTTTGATAATAATAAAAGAAAATTGGATACATGGATATGGTGTATCGTCAAAATGAAACAATCACTAATTTATTTAATTTTTTTGCCATTGTCGCTGCAAGAACTTGGTCCACAATAAAATTTAACTCGTTTGTGAGTTAGATCTCTTTTGTTTAACTAAATAAAATTAAAACTTGTTTGTTATTAAACGGGGATTAGTATGTAAACTCCGATTACGATTGCAAATAAATAAACGCCTAGGAGTAACAAAAAATGATTTAGTATTCTTGTATACCTACGTTATTTGGTCTAACTAGATACACGTTAATTAAAAAGACACTTTTGATTTATTTACCTTCTCAAACGTTAATATGATTTATTTCTTGTTATCTTATTATTTTGTAGTGTTTAATAATAAAATGCTTCCATGCTGGTCTGGGAGTAAAGAAAAAACATAGAATGTACCAGTTGCTTCTCCTCCTGCGCAGATGGTAAAAGCTCATCGAGGGAATGGGCATAGGAATCATATAGGCGATGCGGCTAGCTACCCATCCCGTAAGGGAGAAAGACGTGACTTATGTATGTATGTATGAATATATGTTTAATAATATCACGCATTAAAATGCAATGTAGCAAAATGTTGTGTACCCCTGGATATCGTGCGGCGCGGGCGCACGCGGAAACGCCGCGAGTGCAGCGATCACTGCGCAGGCGGTTAGCTATGCGGAAAGAGCGTCGTGACGGACGCGTCACGGGGTAGACGCGTGGCGCTAACGTCACTAAAACATGCAAAAATGGTATCAACCCCTGCAATCGCATGCAGTGAATGCAGCGATGGTTAGCTATGGTGGCAATAACGTGACGGATATGTCAGAATCCACACGTGACACTAACGTCACTGTCACATACACAATTAGTTAAACACATTTTTTTAAAGAAACTGTAGTACTCAATGCCTAGTCAAACATGCTTAAAAATAAACAAATACTTACCCGTGTAAAGACAGTATTCATATTCAAAATCACAAAAAAATTACCTTACCGTTTGCACTTCATTCTTACGGATGTAAATTAATTTACATAACTATTCAATTGTGTGTTATCATGCCCATTTTAGAAATACAAATGGTCGTAATCTCACCATTTGTACGATTTTTATAATTTCAGAATAACTCCAGAGTTTCGCACCTTTGCCTTTATCGAATGCAAGCAGCAGTTGGCAACCTTAGGTAAGAAATATACGGAAATATTCCAACTCTTAAATTTTACTTACTGTCTTTAATTCTAATGAAAATAATTATGTTTTTCACGCAGATCAACATTTGATCGTTTTCATTTCCAGATGAGACGAGCATTTTTATTAATAAATACAATATCAATTATTATAAAAATGAAATAATGTCTCTGTATAGCAGAAAACCTTGCCAAAATTATTTGAGGTGCGAATATTTTTATAAATATTCTGGTTTCAGGCGAAGCTTCTTAAATTAGAACTATTTTTAGAAAATGACTAAAAACGTAGCCCTATAGATAAATTGAAAAAAGAAACCAGTTAGAAACGTGCTTTTCTTACAAGTCTTACGGTGCGCTCTTTTAAAAACGGAGCACAAACCAGCAGTATCGACCAATCACAATAATTAAAATCCACACTGGAAGGTGTATAGAAAAGCTCCCTTAAAGTTTTAAATAAAGTATTAAAACTTCCATTTTGTGGTTTTCACGAGCTCAGCCATGTAAAAGTGCATACCCGTAAGTACAGTTAGCAGCGCGCGCGCAGGCAATGCGGAAACGAACCTTTTTACACGACGCCATGTTTTATTGAAACATCCACCTTACGTAATCTCATTATACCGTTAGAGTTGATACAAGTATTTATAGCTTGAGCCTTGCTATTTTATCCCTACCGCGGAGTACTTATGGCAATGGGTGAACACTATTCTACCTAATTATTAATATAAAAGTTATAATATGTATACTAAAGTCATATTGCGTGAGACGCGGGCGCTCGCAATTACATTCACCCTATCTTTCTACCCTCATAAAAACCGACATAGTTAAGGTGATTGTTATTCCGAATGCGTTTACAAACAATGCACAACCTTTATAACAAAAAAGAGATTTTAATTTTATTTTGTAGTTGTCTTTGCATTTCGCTGTTAATCATAATCAATATAATTACTAGATTTGGTTTTTTTCTACCGTAATAAATTTTATTACATGGTAATGAGAAAAACAACAACTTACTAGGAAATGAACTTAGCTCATCGTTCATTATAAATGTTAATGTAATCCTAAAGTTTATTATTATTCAACTTAACTACGTGTATTAATGGAGGATTAGTATTTATGGCGCCATTAAAATTTGAAGTCGTAGCAACTAATGCATTATTTTTTTGTCTTAGTTTCGTGTCTTACGTTCACTCGCTCGTTGATGTCGTTTGTACAAGACTCGATCACGACTTTAAGAATTCATTTGTTTACATTGCTGTTGAGTCGATTGTGAGGGTTCCTTGACTATTGGAATGCCAATAAAATATTGATTCAGATTTCAATACAAAGTTGTACAGTTTTCTGTACCACTTGCCTAAAATTGTGCAACAATTATCCCTTTCTCGTATTTCGAATCAAAATTGAGCTCGCCATTTTAATTTTCTGTTTGCTACTTAATCGGTAAGTTTCTCTCTATATCTTTTCTGTAGTGTTTTTTACTGTCGATATCGCACAAATCCTTTCATACTAAGTCAAAAACCTAGCAACTTAATTCCAAAAGACAAATTTACTTCCTTTTTACTATTGTAACCTCAAAAGTTTTTGAAAGCTGGAGAACATTCTAATAAATGTATGATACTTTTTTAATCGTCATCATATTATATATACAATCACCATTATGTCTGGTCGCAACGTACTTACAATAAATATAGAACTATAGTCACCAGAATTTTGTTTTAAAACGGCTGTAATACCAGGAAGTCATGAACGCGAGGCGCTGCCTCGTGGCAAGATGGCAGATTCCCGCCAAACGTCTACAGAGCGGTCATTGCCCCCGCAGCATAAAAGTAAAACTCTTGATCTCCCCATTATATGTATAAAACTTGTTATGCTTGTACAGATGTTGGAACACTTGCATTTCTGTTTAATTTACTGTCCACCGAATTAGTTTGTTGACCTTCTTGTAATGAATACTTAATTTGTACGGCAGTCGAGAAAACTTTTTGTTTCATATTTCAGTAGTATTTTTTCCGTAATGATGTGACGTGTACACTTACACAGTCGTCATAAAATGCACCGGAGCTATCAAGACTCAAAAATATCTGGACACGCAATTGACAATACTCTGTTTCAGATATTTTTGAGCATCCCGTGAGCTCCAGTGTACCTATATGATGGCTAACTTCAATCACAAGTCATTATTCTTATTTGATAAATCAGTTGCCAGTATTTTATTCTGTTCTAAAAAGGTGGTTAATAGCTTAAAAATACTTTCTTCCATTATTATTTGTGGATATGTGAGGACCAATGACAAACTATTCAAGTAATTAGTATGGTATTATTGCAACGTACGTATCTTTAAGACAATAAAACTTTTTTCTCAAACATGCTCGGAAATGTATGCGTTAATGTCCCGATATGAGGACATGAAGTTTCTCGTTTATGGCTCCCTACATTACTTCTTGGCTTAGGCCACAAAAGTTAGTATGAAAATCCATTTTTGTCCGCTGCTCTAATTTTTTAAATTTCTATACTAAAATTAAATTGGCAAAGGAAAAAATTACATACAGCCAACCACCACCACAATCTGTACCTAAGCATAATTGCGACATAAAAAAAAAAAAAACTATGGTACTATATTTATGTGCGGTTAAACATGGTGCTCAAATAGCTGGATCAAATTAGTACATTTAAAAAATAAAAAAGGTGGCAAATCGAAAATCTTTTTTTCTGCTTATGCGTATTTCGTAGTGATTGTTATTATAATTTAACAGAAATAAAAATGACTTCTAGTGATGAAAGTGACGGGGAACTTATGAACTGTACTCCGCCTCATTTAAAAGAGGAGGCAAATTTAGCTATGCAAAATATGCTACCGGAAAAAAGTAAACTATGATTTACTTGATTGTCTAGTAGTTATTTTAATTTTAATATTTCCTCACATTGTTTGAGAAAAGCACTATACAAGCTTTGGCCGGAACAGGGATTGCAGGACTCGTTCTATCTGGCCTCGTCTTCGACTCGGCCACCTACCCCAAACTCGTCCAGCAATCCCTTACTTCACGGCCTCTGCAGTAATGTACTAATACGTGATTAGTTGAAAAAAATTAAGCCCAAAAAAGTGAGTTCCACTTTTTTATCCAAATACCTACCAGTCACTTTACTATCAGCATGATAAAACTGAGAAGCCTATAAAATTTTCATTTCATTACTAAAAATAAAGCGAGCAGAGGTAGCGAGCGTGGATGAAAAGTGAATCAGCGGCCACTCGAGGCCGTTGACCTGACAAATTTTCGTTTCGTTCGCGACGCGGGCGCAATTTTCCCCGCCACGTGCCCGTTTCGATGCCTCGTGGCCAACGTATGGCCTGAAACATGGCGGGCTATTTACAATTATACTATGAAAAACAAGTATCATCATTTTACAACCTGGATACCAGTTACAGCCATCTTACGGATGATGTATTGTGATGACGTTGCTCAGAACCACGAATTGAAATTTATTTTTTATTATTGAATTATAGTATTAGTCAATTCAATTTCTTTGTCAAATTTTACTTTGAGAAGTGTGGCTCAACGTTATTTATACACACTGAGGCATATTGTTGATTGAAGATTGATTTACTTGAGAGAAATGGATAGTTATGTTTCCGATTATGTACTTGTTTTTTGTATTTCGCACTCAGCCTTACGGTTTTTATTTAACTTACTGATCTGCGAATCACGCCTGCAATTTCACATCCTGATGTCAAATCCAACCGATGGTGTCAATCATTTCGATTCTTATCCGTAACCATTGTCTCGATCCATCAAAAGGAAATCATTGTTTGTTTTTAGGCTATACACAATAAAACTCCGTTATGAAATGTCTGTCAATATATCATAAAACGATGCCAAAATAGTAATCAGAGATTTTGTCGATTCAGGCAACACCGGATGTTAATTGCAAAACAACCCACGCTGTGGTTCTTTTTAATTAAGAAGATAGAATATCCAATAATCCGAAGCAACAGTGCTGCTGTATTTGGAGCTCGGCATCATAATCCATTCTTTTTACCGTTTATTAAAAGCTTAATTTAAATTTTTCAGCAGTTCATGTATGTGGGAGCTGCAGGACACGTTTTAAAAAGCCTCAGTTTCGTACTGTGAATGTAATGTTTCACGATTTACTTTCTGCTTTAAATTTATTTCTAGTGTAAAAGTAAATACCATTTCATCATTATAACTAGCAAGTGCCTATACTAGTAGTGTGACATAATTGTCATTTGAGTCAACTTAGTGTAAGCACTACCTATAGAATAAACGATAGAATCGGTACATCTATTCCAGTTTCTTTGAGCGGTAGCTTGCAAGTTGATTCTGGGATAAGAACATTCAGATTTGTATGAGCCTCTGTGCAAGTTGATGTTAAAAGATTCTTTAAATGATGTGATCTCCTTTTTACTTACCCTAATACTCCTAGCAACTATATAAATAATCCTAATACCTAGTTTACTAAGCAAAAAGTGTTGTTAATTGAATTGGAATGATTCGCACCTCGACGAGCGGCAGCTAGGCCTTGTCAATGACCTCTATTTCGCCACTACACTGACGCGTTTAGGGTTGTCTACTATAGTCTATAGTTTAGTAATAAAATCTATTGCGACACATGAAAAATATTTTTTGAAATAGGTCACTGGTTAGCATCACGGATGATGCGGAGAAGCTCAGTGTCGGAGGGTCATCATAAATTGTGTCTGGCCTTTATGAATTGGATACATTTTATGAAGATCGGTTTTCGATTTATCGCTGCGTTTATAGGTATTAGATTAAAAAATAACTCATAGACATAGCATTATGTGCACTGTGCACTTATATGTAGATTCGATGAGGCGTGAAGAGTCGCAGTATATGTCCAAAGCGGGCTCTTTCAATAAATTTACTAGAGATAGAAAAACAACTTGGCTAGGATCGCCCGGTTGCTCGATACAGAAGCGTTTCACAGACATCTTTGTTGACCATAACCATATTGGTGTCAGAAAGAAGATTACTTCAATGTTATGACTAAAGCAGTTTAAATGACTAGTGTTGACAACCTTAATGGCGTTACAAAACCGAGGGCGACGACTCGCGTCACGCGCGCGCGCGCCGCCCCCGGAACTACGAGATGAAGATTAATAAATATCGCGGCATCCATCTGAAGGGGTAGACTTACGGTTTGTTTGTAAGAGTTTTGTGCTCCAGTCATTAAGTTACAAGTTCGTACATTAATCTCAGATATCAAAACCGAAGATTCTGAAATTAAAAAAAAACTGTCTCTTATTTAAAGATTGAAACAGACCGGCGCGATTATCTCTCTTATTACTTTTTAAATATTTTGAATTGAGCAATCGCAATAAGTTCAGGATTATTCCTCACCTGCCGCTTGTAGAACAACTTTTTAGGGCAAGCATTTAACCGTATTACGGTGACATTATTAGTTTTCTTCGGAAGCGACGCCGTCATCGGTTAGCGCTTATTATTCAACTCGTTTTACTACCATCGCCTTTTCGAGGCGTGGTTGGGGTCATAACTACATTTATTCAAATTCATTCACACCTAAGCTAAGACAGCCAATATTCGTACAAATAAGCATGATTTCATCGCTGCAAACAGTCCACTAATAAACGTAAATTTTAATGTGAAAACGCCGCATCGAATCTCTACGTCTCTTAAAATAATTTAAAATAATGTCAGTCATTTTTTAAATGATTCATCAGGTCAAATATTATACCGTGCAACGGTAAGCGCGTCGTGTTGCTTAAACGCCGCGAGTGTACCCGTCAGATGTCGAAGATAAAGTCGTAGTGACGGATTGATAGAATGACAATTTCGCGAGTAGGACAGGCGGGTACCACGGAAGAGGCGGCGCGGTTCACGCTGGTTCAACGTGACACTTACGAACGTCATAAGCAACTTTCCTACTAGCAATGCGCGGGCAGCGCGCGCCGGCCCGGCTGAGAGAAGCAGTGCGCGCCGCGCAACGTTACCAGCTCTTAGAGAAAATCGGAACTTCCATTAATTTTTTAGCATTACTTTCAATAATTCAGACTCAATGTTATTTCCTATTCAAAATTACATATCAGTTAAACGAAGCGTTACTTTTAGTCATTCAGTCCGCCTCTTGAAAATAACACCACGTAATCGTATTTACAAACAGGTTACTTACTTTTACCAAATTAAGCAGCAACTTTAGCTATCAACCGTTATTTTTTTCTTTTCCGGCTTTAAATTAACGTTGAGCTTCAAAAATTCAAAAGATATTTTTACTATTACAGATTTTACAGCTAAGTTCTGTAAATGTTCGTAAAAAAACATGGCAACACTGGTGCCACTTTTCTTCGCGCTGCTGCGCTTGCGTCGCCCGCCGCCGCGCTACTTACAAACCGCTGGAAAAAGTCGGGTGAAAGCACTATATAGGGTTCAATAGAACTAGCATTACATCGAGTGATAGCAGATTTCCAACTGGATCAAACACATTGATCGATCACAGTACAGATAATAATATTATGCTTAATATTGGAACAGTTCAAAATTAAAACAACACGTACCTAACCCAGTATTCCCGACGTTAGTTGATAATTATTTATTATTTAGCTCCCAAAGTTCTGAACACGCAATACGCACTTCACAACAACAGTATCATACAAGCTTCAAAATAGCGTGTTGCATAAATTATTAAGTTTTCACTTGTTTTCACGCATGAAATCTAGCTACTTATATACAACGCCGTGACTAAAGACATTGGGACTAGGTACTTTGATAGTTTTAAAATTGAGATTGATATAAGTCTTTGAAAGTTTTATGAAAAATCTAGAATAAAAATTGGTGAATTCTAGTTCAAAACTCTTTTTAAAGGAAAAGTTACTCCGGCCGTGCTATGCCAGAATAAAGTGCGCAACTTCTTTTGACCCAAATTTAACCTTAAGTTCTTAGATAAAGCCACCACAAGGGTTGCCACCACAGTTGTAACTGTAGAACAGCCAAAAACACGAGAACATCTCATATCCCTATTGCTGTTAAGACCTTGTCGTGTTGTTAATTTAAACACCTATTTAAGTACTTAATATGGTTCTATTCCTTGTCGATCGTAATCATATCGCACGCCAGTTGCATTTTCATTAATTCCACCCTCTCATTACGCGCGCTTAATGCTCGATACGATCGCTACGCAACGCGCCGCCTTCGCGCGGCTTATGTAACTTTTCATAGGTTATTGACTTTGATGTGCTCTCTGCTTTGTCGCTTGCTTTTAAGCGATTTGCAGTGGACCACTTAATGTAATGCGGTTATGAATAAATATGATCCAGTTGGTGTGAATGACGTGAATGATGTGAATGGTTGAAGCAATTCCAGACTATTTGTTAACTAGTTGTCAAAGTGATACGCTCGATGAAAGGAAAGGAAATAGGTACTCATAGGTCGCTGAGTACGAAACATGATTTAGTTCAATCAGTACGTTCACGAAGACAAAATCAGTGCGCTTGTAATTTTATTTGTATTGAAAATACAGTACTATTATAAAGCTGTAACTGAATACTGCCGGTATTTCGACAAAAATTAAGGCTACCGACCAAACTGCAGTTGCTCTTAACCTAAACGTCAAGTTTAATAAAATTTCAACATTTGCCAACATTGAGATAAATATGGGTTTCTCTTCTTAGCAAAACATACACCACCAAAAACGTTAATGTTAAAAATAGGCTAAATTTAGTGACACAAAAAACAATGCAATCTGAAATGTGCCTAAATTGGCACTGATCGTTAACAGGCAGATTAATCTCATTAAAAACATTTCACGTAAATTCCCTGTAAAAGATGAACACTTCAAAGAACAGTAACATAATCTTTTAAAGTCCATAAGAATGTATTCGCTGCGTGAGTGAATGAATCATAAAATAAGCCAATTTTGAGAATTAACACCACGTTAGATCCTCAGTTTTCATACTAGACTGTAAAGTCATAACTGATCAATAAAATTATCAAGTTGCTAGCTGCACCGGAAAAAAAAGTTGAAAACATTGTTCGAGAAGTTTCAGGATAATATGCCCACTGCATTGCCGCTCAGTTTATTTTACTTGGCCAGACACTGCAGTGTTTCTTGATCAAATCGTCATGGCCACCACTCTTCCGCTGTCGTGTAAAAAACGAGCCTGTGATCCGGAACAGTCCATCGATCAAAGAAGAAAATGTTGAACGAGAGAAAGTCAGCTCAGCCACGTGGAACTGGAGGCAGAGTTATGGACTCTATCAGATATGATTTCATTTGAATGTGATTCTTATGCTTTAAATTCTTGAAATAAACATGCATCTTCTTCAACAGTTCTGCCACGAATTCAACTAGACACTGTGTACTGAAAAGATAGAAAAGAAGGGAAACAAATCGATTATTAAACAATAAAAACCTACCAAATTTCTAAAATATAATAAGTATTTAGTGTTATGTAATGTCAAATCTTTACAATGTAGTGAATGCATAAATGCAGTAATAATGTTTATAGGCTGTACCTATAAATACATAGACGTTATTTTGATTAATTTCCGAGTTAAATTTCCGATTCTATGGAATTGTTCGTTATTTACAAAATTTCTCAATTCACTTGGCCATACCAAACGTAAGTACACGATATCCTGGAAGCAGTTATTTGAGTCAAAGCCTGTTTGTCCAGGAAGCGAGTTCGTTATGTATCCTACATAAAAAGGTCGTTGGCAGGATCTATTCTTGATACGGACGGCGAGTCCACGGATATCGAAATTAATAATATATTTTGTCTATTACTATTAATAACAATGTCGGATACCTACGCCATTTTGTACCATCAGTATGTCAAAGAGTTCTCATCATTCTATTACGTCTTTTTAAAATATGTTTAGATATTAGTTATGCCAATTTATTTAATTACATTTTATCAATATTTACCAATCCATAACATCCCGACAATTTTTATTTTCCTTTCCATCCAAAAGCCCACAATTATGCTAAACGGCTTTTAAGTCGTGTTACCTTAGATCCCGTAAGGGAAAAGACGTGATTAATTTAAATTAAATTTACCAATGAAGAAATTATGATAAAAAGAAGAAAACACAGAAAATTTAAAAAAATGTCGACCTAACAAAGTAAATGCGTTCGAAAGAATTTGTAATTGTTTCTTTTGCCCTGTGTAACACCCATTTTATATTTAAAAAAATTGTTGCTTTAAAAGACAATTACGGTCAGTGGTCAGCTGAGGAAAATACCTTCGGCATTGAAACTTATGTTGAGAAAGAGCCGGGCATAGCTACAGCCGGAATATCAAATTCTCCATCTCGAATGAAATTTACGTTTATTCACTCATTACTTACTCCAAAAGAAATTTGATCAGTGTAGGCAAGGAGGAATGGAGCCTATCGAATACCTTGGTATGTAGGTAACCACTGCTGATTCTTTAATCAGGTACTTTAAGAGATGTGTGAAACTGTCATTGATTGGTGTGTTGGCACAAATCCCTTTGGCTATGAATATTTCAGGCGTGCTCATTATTTTATTAGGTACATTTTCCAGTCCTAGTTCTACATATTTAAAATAAGCTATTCTAAGCCGAATCACATGTAGGTATAGTTATTATAAATAGCTATGTGTTTATTAACTTGTTTTAGGATTAATTTTTGTTCGATAATAAATAAATTATTGAATTGGGGTTCACTATATATTTAGTTACTTTTTCTCTACTTAGGTACTTTTTTTTATTATTATTAGTTACAAGTTTTATATTAACTTTGTCCGGGTGGAATCTTGCGACTCAATTTTGAAACAGATTGTCTTCATCCGATTGAGCTGAAATTTTTCATACTTATGTAAGTCAGATGACAATACAATAAACTGGCAGTAGAATTCTGGTGGTCCAGCCAGGACCGTCTCCGCAGGAGGGAACTCTTCAATGGTTGGTCCAATTGACTTGAAATTTGTTTCACACATGTAGGATGGATGACAATGCAAGTCAGCAAAACGCTTGTATCTAAAGTGATTTTTTTAGGTTAAGTTATTTTTGCATAATTTTTTAACAACTAAGTGCGAAAAAAAGTATGTGTCGATGGTATATCTTGGAAATTTTTTGAGATACCATGCAGTCAATTTTAAAGCGTACAACATAACCTACGACAAAAAAATGAACATTCTTTATAATCAAACAACGATACTCTGACACAACAGCCCAACACACAAATTAAAGTGGCAGTCATCAACCATCATTAACTTGCAATCACAAATTCCACCAAAATACAGTAAGCACAGCCCGCGTCAATGACTCAATTCCTTTTATTTTTCATGTCACATCGGATCCGTTCAAATCAATACCAGTTTGGGACTCGTCTCCCAGTCGGGAATCTAACGGTATCGTTATTTTTACTTTTTTTACGACTAGCTGAGGCATGCGTTCACTTTTGACGAAGCCTTATACTTTTTGTTGCCTTCTATTTGACTACGGGAATAACGAAGAGCTTTTTGGACGGTCATGTTCGGGATAAAAAATTAAAACCTCAAGGTCCAGAGAGGATTTTGACGCAGGAATTCATTAAAAGTATAGGTAGGTACGCATAAAAATGCGAATGGCTTTATGGCTGGCAATTTGGAACGTCCGTCCTTTAGTTGGACCAGAAATATAAGTGTTTTTAAATAAGTTCGAAGGGCTCTTTTAAAAGTTTTATCTTCACCGTAATTAGTCACGACAAAAACCACTGCAAAATATGCAGTCATTAAGAAGAATCAAAAAGAATTCAGCAAATATATTATATCAAGAAGTAAACTCAAAAATGCGTGAAATATGTCATAATTTATGTTTACGCTAGATTAGGTTGTTGGGTTTATACCTTTTTGCATGTTAATATATTAGCAGATAATTTCTTCATCTTCTGTTTAATGAGATACCTTCAGGTCTGAGGTGCAGGCTAAACTGAGAAGTACGACCATTACGTACAATTCGAGTCGTAACTCGGAATGTACCTGATCTGGATTGAACGACCTGATAATTCGTGTCCCCCGCTTGATTCCTATACAATATATGAATTATAAGGTGGCGCATTAATAGTTCCACCATTTCAGACCGTACATTCCGAGGGCATACCACTACGAATTTAATAGTTTGTAGCTTGTGTTATGGCCGTACTAAAACTGATGTAAAGAAACTGTTGAATAAATATTTTTTAGTTTATTTAATGTCTACTCTGCCTTTGAATCTATATCCACGTAATGCTTTTGAATATGTACACAAATATTGTAATTTTTTTAATTGAACCTGCTGTTTATATAATGAAAAACTGAAATATTGAATCAGCTGCAAATACTTTAAAGAATTCTATGGTGGATTCATGTGATTTTAAATGTATATTAAAAAAAAATAAAAAGCCATATTACCTAATTAATTATCTAACCTAACGATTTACTGGTACATTAGCTAACTCTAAGTAATAAAAAATATTAATAGTCATGTTTGTAGTTTTTGCTAATTAGACATAAACGATATAATGTAGAAACTGTACGATTTAAAATTATTAGACAAATGCAAAGGAACATCCTGAGTATTGTTTCCATTTAGCGATTGATTTATAGTTCATCTCGAAAACAATCCGTAACCAGCAGCTACTCTGTGGCCGATCGCCCTTTGTTTACAGGTCCTTTGTACGAGTAACGGGAGCCACGTCGCCACGTCGTATGACGCTTTGTGACGTCACAGCCACACTGCAGTTTTTAACAAAAATGCACTTTTGCCGTCACGAGAAAACCGTTAAGTAACAGTGACTTGTGTAGTCCCATGCTACACAAATTCTAAGAACCAACGGACCTGCAAGGAACAATAGTACAAGATATATGACTGGCTGTTTTTATTGTATCTGTGACGAATTTGAGGTTTAAGTACAATGTCATCAGGAGACCTTTACTTTTTGTTTACAGTTAACAGTCGGGAGCATCGTGTGGTTTCAAACTTTTTATTCTCATGCATTTTGTTCCAGAGCGACATTGACGCGACATTGTTAGTTAGGAGTACAGTTACAAAAATAATAAGCCAAATTGATAAATTGTGAGTGGGAGCTGAAGTAATGTGATGAGATGTCTAACAAAATATATAGAGCCAGTTAGAGAAATAAGCACATGTTTATTGCGCAAAAAACTAAATTGACATCGGCAAATTCGGCGCCGGCGACGTTTGTAAGCGATTCAATTAACATACCGCTCAACCGTGCAAATGTTCACGTTTTTTATCCAACGTGTACTGTTATGCGTCTAACAAAAGGGGTTTAATGGATAGGATGTACGAAAAAATCCGTGATTACTTAACCCATATCCGGTATTTGGGCCACTCCGGCGCATATGGCATCGTAACCCTTTGGCCCCGTTATACCACATTTTGTCGAAAGAACAGTTGCATTATTATCATAATAGACCAACCTTTTTTTACAGCATCAAATAAATTGGTTGCATATTCACCAGGTGATGAGTTTTTTTTTCTTTTGTTATAAAAGATTCTGCTTTAACAGATGTATAAATTTGATAGTAAGAAAACCCAAGTAACCCAGAGTGGGTTGCGTCCATGAGTATAGTACATATTTGATTTTCAGTAATTGATATTATAGACCCTCGTTTTACAGTTTTCGTTGTACCTATATAATACCTTTCTTGCATAATTTGAACATTACGTGAGCTTTTAAATTCAAAAGTTTACTCGTTTGAATCTTTTTCTTGGTTAAACGTTACCATTTCACTAGATTTTAGACTTAAGTAAACATTTTTCCATTTAAAAGACGGTCGCAGCGTGCGAGCGTTTAATTATTTTCACTTTTCGCCTTATCCGGTGCGCGAGAGCCGTGACGAGCGGCCAACGTGTCGCCGATTCCTGTAATCGCACGCTTTCCATACCCACTGCATCTTCCCGAGGAAATGCACGCGGGTTCGTTGCACTTACAAACTCATAACCCCCTTTCTAAAGCGCCGATACAATTATGTGCACTTTCGCAAGCCGCTACTGTCGCTCGCCTAGATACGGATAGGAAACTCTACGCGATGCGCCGCAACCCACCTGACAGCTCTGACCCTTTGCTGCACGACACCGACAAGCAAACGATGCCAATGACACTTATGCTTTGAGCGTCTGATACCTTCTGCTTCGACTATTTACGTCATTTGATGAAACGATGACAATGTTACTCTGCCTCTGCCATTATGGGATGGTTACGCAAAGTTAGAGCACATTACCCTACCTATTTAACGATTTTCTTATTACGCAGAAAACAATCCTGGCAGCAAAAAGTGCTCCAAATTACGCTGCGCATTTTTTCAACGGCAACCATTTTCCAAACCGCACACGATAATTGGAAATTTCTATTAAACTGTAGAGACTATTGTGCCCGCATTTGGCGAATATTTCTCGATCACATGTGAAAAAAATACCAACACTTCTTGTAAAAGCGAGGCGAAGAAAATTTTCTGTCTTGATCAACAACCGTGGCGCACGCCAATGAAAACGAGATAGGGTATCGAACCCGTTTTTTGCTTGTCTTCATTAATTAAATCACAGACTTCGTGTTTCTAATTGTCTCTAGCGTTTGTATTAGCTCGAACCTATAATTTAACTCGATAAACGCTTATTACGTGGTTATTCTGTTTGAACATCTGTCGCAGTTTCCTCCCACGCTTCCTTACGATACCGTTGTGTTTCGGAGTCAAAGGAATTGAATTGAGACCCGTTTGTAATTAAAGATATTAAAGATAAATGTTTGTGTGGACTTTATCCTTTTCTGACGTCTATACTGTTACTTTATTTGCATTAAGTTGCCAAAAGATTAATGATATATTTACAATTAATTTTGACGCAACACTTCGAATTATAGAGACTTTTATTTAAGAAAATGAGACATCTCGCACTTCCTCGCAGCGTGATGCGAATGAATTGATTGGTGCATAATTCCGTTGTTCGTACGTGCTTAATAATTTGCTTTCTGCAATTGGAAGTGACTGATGCTTTTAAAGAGCGGAGTTTTCTCCCATCACTTGTTTTGCTTATGAACTTGACATGACTGATAGGAAAGAAGATAAGAGGGGATTGACACACTTACCCACTGCAGAGTGCAGCGAAATTGCTACGGCGGCGCGTTGTCGCTTACTTCTGCGGATATCGCCCCACCAGCCGCACTAGACCTATCTTGAATCCCCTTGGTTGTTCATTCTCAACAGTTTAAGGCAACCCTAGACAAAACATTGAGCTCTAGCTAATAATGGTCGCGTTCTACTGACGCCTCGGAAAAGTGGAATGACGTCCGACGATAGCTTGCTGTTTTCACTCGCTGATACGAACCTGCGGAGAAAAATAAGAAAACTTGCTGACTGCTCGAACTGGTGGCCAAGGAGACACACTTAGATCGGTTTTCAAATGTAAAAAATATCAACCAAACATTCGACCTTCTTTTATTATTGACTTGTACATTTTATGACAAAATTATGACATCTATCGATACTTTGCTGGTTTAAAGCGTACGTTTCGTAGCGTTAGGTAGTACGTTAAAGCCATTGCAATATAAAATTGCACATTGTTCACACAAAATATTCATTTAATAATTATTTTTAATTAAATTAATAAATAAATAAATTTTGCATTCGTTAGAGTTTTTTTCTTCTTATTTTAAACTTTGGTCTTCGTATGTTGTCAGTACGATAGATAACAGCGCCATATTTTTGTGTTTGCTTGCAGGAGAGCAACAGATATGTAAAATTATGGTGTGCAAATATTGAGTTAATGTATAATGTTAAACGATAATAATGACACGTTTTGCGACCGCTACAATTGCCAACATGATTACACTTATTCACTTCTAAGTTTGGAAGAAATTGGTTAGTTTCAGCCACAATTCACTTATGATGGAGATGCCTTTAGTTTATCTTTGCCTCAGATCGATGAATATATTCATGTGAGGTCTTTGCTTCACACTTTTTGGCTACTTTTCGAGGGAGGCTCGACCAGCACATCGATTCATGTTTCTTTTTAATTTGTGTTCCAAAAAACTCATACACGCATCATAACATAACATTCACTACAACCCGGTCACGACTAAGCGCGATCGGCGGGGCGATGCATGAGCGTTTTCTTTATTCAATGCGTGGTCGAGACGGTTGCTACTCAGTTGTTACCTGGCAGCACACGCAATGAACAGAAAAAACGCTCGCTTCGCCAACGGTCGCGCGCTGTCGTAGCCGGGCCGTTAGTTGTTTGTGGTTTCTGATATTCAAAATTTCACAGTGTAGATAATAGAAAACTTCCTCTCTAAAATCGGCACTACCCCGCCCACAGATTTCACCAACGCATAGCAAAGGAACTATAGAAATGTAGTATTAAATGGTTCATTTCCAAACAGTTCCACAGTATATATTTATTTAGTAATTTAACACGTTTTAATATGTATACGTATAACCAATATTTCACTTTACCTAAGATAAGATAAAGGCTGAAAAGTTGTCTAGATTGTAGCCTAAGCAGACCGAAGCCTGATAGGACTAGTTACTAAAAATAATAAACCTATCCCAAACATTAATAGAAATAAAATTAGCAACAAAAATAATAATTTGATTGAAATTACAGAAGCTATGGACTTGGGCCGCACATAGATAAAAGTTTTCGCATGACATTTCAAGGTACTTTTGAGACCTAAATTTTGAGCATTAGTTCTAAATTTCTAAATTGTATGTATGTTCTTTCAACTCAGTTTTGCGTAAATTGTAAAATAGACTTTAAGTAAAAGAAATTCTATCTAACAAATGACTCATGCGCCCAAAGCAAACATACTACCTAACTGGATGTTCCTATCAGTTATGAGCGACAAAACTTGAAAATTATTTAAATCACCTAAAATCATAACTCAGGACAAACTTAGTCGAGTTTTATTCTTCTAAATCTAATAAACCTTACATAATCGTAAAGGTACAATAGTTACTATTTCATTAAAAAATATATTTGTATTGTTTTTGTTTGTTACAGCCGTTCGTCTTGACGTTCAACCAGAGCGGCTCACAGACGTCAACGTCCATGGAAAGCCAAAAGAGATTGGCGTCCGCGCTGCAATGCGAATGCTACACTTGCCTCGGTCGCGGGGTCGATGACACCGCCCCAGCAACAGTTCTGTTGCGCCATTGTTACCGTCCGAAATTCTAATAGTATACCGTAGCTGACCTCGGGCCATAGATGTTGCAAGATATCGACCTTTAAAGTTTAAACGCTCCAGCGTATAATCTTTGTCTTTATTAGGAGGTAAATGGCCTGGCTTGCTTCGCTGATATTATCTGCCGGCGAAATAACAATAACCGGATACTAGAAAAAGGCTCGGGGTCAGGAAACGGTGGGCTTACTTTTCCCCGATATTCTGGCACCGTGATTCGCTTTAAAAATATTCAGAATTCTCCTTGGACAACGTTAGCATTAAACAAATCAGGGCTGTTACCATGAACGAAATTAAAACGCAAAACTATGAGGCATAACGATAACTTTGTTTTTCTATTCATACGCTGTTAGAAATACGGTTAACTAAGGGGTATATTGCCTTCTTCCCGGTTTAAATTCTGTGTCGATAATTTTATAATGTAGGTAGGGTTTGTACTATTGACTTTAAAATATCGGTCGGTTTTGAAAAGACTGCAAAATGCAACTTCACAAGACGGTTAGATTTAATATTGCGATAAAATAGCAATATAGAAAAAGTACAAGGCAGTATATTTTCTTCCTAAGGCTGATTGTGAATTCACCCCATTACTCAAACAAGAAAGTGCTCTCAAAACGGTCGCGATTTTTCTTCGCAGCCTCCTTCGGCTTCCGGGTAAGAATGGCGTGAGATGCTGGAGCAGTGAGTCTACGAGTATTTCTAGTACGTACCGCGAGGTGACAATGAAAGTACGACGTTTCTCGCTTGCGATAGTTCGCCGGAATAAGGCCAGCAACGTTCAACGGCCCCGATCCGTTACGCGCCCGCCGCCGCTCTCGCTCGCTACCATTAGCGGCCTAGCCGCGGCCGAGCAATAGTATTACATACGCGTTTAAAAACGTAAACATTTATATTGATTTCATAATTAAGCAACAAGCTTGTTGTCTTAAGCAAGCTAGGACACTGAAAGCCCTTAATATAACCGTATCTGAGACATACAAAGGGCACGAACCCGTGCTGACATTTAGAAAGTATTGAAAACAATCATAATTGCATAAAGGATTCATTTCAATTAGTTAATATGGTTTATTTAAAATGATAAGACTATACCAAAATAGGAAATGTAAACTAATCAACTACTTTACAGCCAACTCCAACTAGCTAACAGTCAACCTTCTATATTATTTGAAAGTGCCCTACAAGCACAATTTTTCAACAAACCTACGTTGGCCGCCGCAAGTGGTTTTCGCAGCACCCGCAGAGCAGAAAGCATGCCCTCGAAAGGTATCAATGAGTAAGTAAAGGGGTAGTTTTACGAGTACAAGTATTATCTAAGACGATTAAACCTTATGTTCTCTAAATTCAAGTTATCAAAGTGAATGTAACCGATACTTTAATTAGTTGCTTGGAAAGAAAAATAGTAATGTGTACTCAATTTCACGCATAGATCTTCTAGGAGTAAAGGATTCGTATTACCAATATAAGTTGGCCTACAGCCTCTATGGTTATCTGGTGTCTATGGCAAGTGGTCTTTCCACATAGGCCTGTTTGATAAACATGAGTCCTATTTGGATAGTGACTACACGGGGTGACGCACAGAAACTACAGAAATAGCGCCGATGGCGTCAATACTAGTCAGCATGAATAAGGAAATTCGTATTCTTAAGAAGAGGGAAGTTACCTGAATATAATGTGTATACTGATATCAATACAGTGGACTGAATTTGTAAATATTTTTGTCATGAGTTTTAGTTTGGTTAGTTTATATGAAAATAAGTTTATCTGCATCTCACTCTACAACAGCACCACCTATTGGGATTAAAACAGTTCTACTTTTTAAGTTAGAACAAAGTGTTTTGTAGTCCTGGGGCCAGATTTTTTAAGGCACATGTGTGAAAATACCACTCGAAAGTGGTATAAATCTGTTTACATCTTCAAAACTACAGCAGATTAATGAGAGCCGTAAGTATCTTCTAAGCTACTCGTATTTCAAATTCAGCGCAATTTTTTACCACTTTCGAGTGGTATTTTCACACATGTGCTATCAAAAATCACCCCCCTGACTTTAATATATCAAGAAGATATATTATTAAAAGTACTCTTTTCCACAATCAATTTTTTTGTAACATAAATACCAAAGAACAGAGATTACCTCTGGTGAATTCTCTATGCAACACTACACTTTATTTTAATTTAAACTGTTTGTTTTCTATATAAACTCTAGAGAAATTAATGTACCTACGTAGAAAGTAATAGGCGTATAACGGTATAGACGCATACGCGCGGCGCCGGCGCAGCGCTCGGAGCGGTGATTCACGAATCTCTGTGACATAATAAACCAAATTAACATAATTCCGACTTTGAGTTTGGTTAAACCCCTTTCTTTTCCTTCACTCTTACTCACACTGTTTACGTACGACTCAGAGCGTTACTAACGAATTTTAACAGGAAAAAATACGTTAGTTCCTTTTGTGTTCATCAGGTGTATAAAATAGTGAATACATTTCTACCGCTCAATTAAACTCTAACTTAAGTAGTGTGACAATTTGAATCCACTAAAAGTATCTACCTGCATATTATTATTCTTAAACATGTTTGTTGTTGTTAATGTTGGGATTTCATAAGTCACTAAAGTTATTATTCTGTCGTAGCTAAAGACACGATTTTTTTTTTAAATTACCTGTGTCAAAAATGTATTCCTCAGACGATGAGCTCTTTAAAAGGATCATACCAAAATTTATAAAATTATATTGTAAAACAAGTTTTACCATTACCGAACGTAACGCGAAGACATATTAAGTCCCAATAAAGATAAAGATATGCTAAGTCATTGCTGCAGGCTAAACCGCTCGTTCAGTTACCTCGACCACGCATTGCGCTTACGGCTATTGTCAACTTATTAATTGACTTTTCTATATTTGCTAACTGACACGTTATAAAATTTAATAACAGGTAAGAGAATATTCTCCCCCGTAGGTGCAGGTCTCTTATAGTCTTAAGTTAAGTCGGAGGTTCTCGTCTTCTGAATAAAATTATTAATGTAAGGGCTGAATTTTGAGACATGAATTGAAACTAGGTTTTCTGATAAAGCTTCAATAAGTTTAATACAGAGTCTAGTGCTTGTTGCGATTACTGAGCTACCAACAGACGGTACCTAAACAAGAAATTGCTTCAATTTAGAATGAAATAATTCCATGTCAAATAAAAACAAAAGTGAGTTAATTGAGCTAACTACCAGTAAAGATAATTGTTAGTTACGTTTGAACTTAGATTTCGCCTTGTATTTAACAACTGTGATTTATACCCATCATGGCTTAAATTATTGTTATTAGCGTTTTATACTGAGTGAAACCAGTAAAACAAAATGTTGCTATAAAACATTTATTCCGGTTCCTATAGTTCCTATAAGACTCACCTTTTAGGCCCTAGTTGAAATTTCGAATAGTTTTTCAATAACAATTTATAATACAACAGATGGAGGTTTACAAATTGGATTACATTGACAAATTAACTAATATACGCTATTTATATATTATTGAAGATATGCTTTTAAAAACTGTTTACTAAAGTTAAATGTCACTTGGCCATAACCATGTGTGTCTTTTCGCTAAATTTAAGTGGCGCCCAACAAGGTGTTATTGTCTCGTCAGGCTCAAGTCTCTGGAGACCCTTTGTACCGCGAAATGAGCGGCCCAAGCGCGCTGTCGCAGTCGATTGCAGCAACTTTCCGGTAATGTAACAGTCGCGTATGCCTGTAAGAATTCTGCTGGAAGTTCATTGAACTTTCGCGAGTGCAGAACGCAGCAAGCAGGGTGGGGGAGCCACACTAGGTCACACCCGGCCGTCGGCACACTTACCTTGACTCGACGCACTCGCCGCCGCGCCGCCAGCGAACCGCTCGCCGCCCGCACCGCCGCCGCGCGGAAAAGTAGGCGATCCCCGCCCCGAGAAAACTCGCCACTAATTTTATATAACAATCATTACCTCGACCTACATCCGAGTTGGATAATTAATAAATGTTATGTAATTTTATGCTTATAAACAAACTTTATCTAGATGTGCTAGATAAACGGTCGGATGCTGTCATTATCATAATTTAATGAATCTCTCAATTAGTCTCTTAGATGTGGTTCCAGACATAAGACATATACTGAAGTTTCTTACTTGGATCTCCGCAAACTTTTCCTCTTGAAATGATAAAAAAATAAAAGCAAAACTAAAAAAACAATTTTAAAATATACGTTTGTGACAAACCCTAGTCATATATAATCCGAAGTCCCAAGATTTCATGTGCTAAAATTTGCGTGAAACAGCAACTAGGGAGCCCTACACAGCGCATGCTATGGGGTTAATTTTCTCTGTAGCTTACTTATCATCAATATTTCTGCCGTAGGGGTACACTTGAGGGAGGTAACAGAAGACCCTCATGCAGGCAGCTTTTCTCGTCCACAGAATTGATATAGCCTAACAGCGCGGTAATACTGCCTACGCGATAGGCATAAAATGTCCTGTAGACATGAAGAGTGCTGGCCGCTTGTTTCACCATGGTGCACTTAATGACATCTTCCGTCGGGCCCTCACTACCACATCGATTCCAGCAGCTCTGGAGCCTTGCGGTTTGTTGGGGGATGATGGCAAGAGGCCAGATGGTGTCACCCTGGTGCCATGGACGTTGGGGCGTTCTTTGGTGTCGGACGCGACGTGTGTCGACACCTTTGCCGCGTACCACATACAAAACACTTCACTAAGGGCCGGGGCAGCTGCCGCACAAGCCCTAACGAGCAAGGGTCGCAAATATTCTGCACTAACGAATTATCATGCGTTTGCGGCGCTTGCTTTCGAGACAATTGGACCTTGGTCGGCGGACGCAAAAAATATATATGAACTTTCGACACGCTTAGTGCTGGCCACAGGTGACCCTAAGGCTGGCGCTTACCTCTCTCAAAAGTAAGGAGTAGCAGTTCAGAGGCAATGCGGCCAGCGTCTTGGGGTCGATGCCTGTGGCGGAATATTTTGATGACATATTTACTTTATAGTTTTATAATTAGTAGTAGTTTTAGTTTTAGTATTAGTCTGTTTTAAAATCTTGATTTGTTTGATTATTTATTGTTTTATTTCTACTATGTAAAAAATATAATATAATATACCTACCTAATAATATTACTTACTAAATAATAAATCAGTGAGGCATGTTCATTTTTGCGCTACTTCTTTCCTTTTCCTTTGTTTTTACACAATTTTTTTTTAAATAAAATAAAAAATCTTTATTGCTCGTGACAAGGTACTCAGAGAAATAAAAATGACTGATATATTTGTTAGTGTATGTGTGTGTGTGTTAGTGTTTCTTGACACAATAAGCATAAGTAACTATAGGTGAAAAACTTAAGTAAATGACTAATAATTATGGGACTAAAGTCATTGTTCTATTTTGGAACGTCAATTTGTCTATTCGCACACATTACTCACACATACAACAGGTAATTTACATAAGTTTTTCACCTCTACTAATACGTCGGTGCCGCAATTCTGGCCTGCATCAAATGCAATATGGTAACTGGCCACTTATAAAAATAATGAAATTCAAAATTTTACAATGTCGATTCACTTTTGTTTTTCCCGTGTCGCGCTTCTACTTGCGAAGTTGCAAACCTAAAGTAGATTTATTCTTGAAATAATTGACTTCTATTGCACTCAGTGAGCACTTATTATTTCACCGAGCTACTTTTTTCAAAAGTGTGGCCACTATTACAGCTAGTCTTGTCCTCTTCCGTCTCTACCATCGCGTTGCTGCCTCAGAGCAGACCTCCGGCAAAGCCTAGCCCCCTATTCATAAACACTCTATAGGTTTCTGGTAACTTAGCAATCGTTTATCCTTATCTGTGAAAGGTAAATGTCAAGGTGACAGATAAGGACAAACGATCGCTAAGTTAGCAGAAGCCTGCAGGGCGTTTATGGATAAGGGGTTGACTCGTAAGAGCAGAAAAAATCCTACTCCCGGGCTATCAATGAGGTCCTGCCTTACAACCGATCCGGCAAATCGTTAGTTTTCTTTACCACCTTCAAAAGCAGTGCTGAGATTTTTTTTCAAACTTTTGACAATTCAGATAAGGGGGATAATGCAGAACTTTCTACATAGCTATTTTAGACTTAACTCCTTTTACACTAGAAAAGAAAATAGGTAGTAAATAAGAATGCTTATTTCAGACTTAAACCTATTTTTTCACTAGGACCCCAGTTATATCCAGTATTCTTTTATAATTCCTACCCTATAATTTCAATCCTCCAACATCCACGAGCCACTCATGCTTTTGCTGCTAGGCCCTGGGCCATTGTATGGGGGTCTATCATGCCCACCTAGCCCATCGAGGAGTCCACAGCATCATAAACAGTACCGACTTCAAACTTGCAATGCAGTAGCCTAGATACAGATACTAGTATAAAGCACTGTAGTGTACTGTGTTACGTTGAAGCGACTAGATGTTTTAATTGGTTCAGTAGTTTCATGGACACCCCCTCCAAAAAAACACACAAAGTCAATATCTCAATATGTTAGCATAGAATAGAATTTGAATGAGCCTACGTGGGAGCTACAGCCTCTCATTCTGAGAGGTATTTGCCCACCAGAGACAAAACACGCAGGTAAACTTTATACAAAATGTTACTGAAACGTTAAAACGTGGCACAATATTAGTATTTTTTAATTTTCAATGGCATTTTCCCCGCCAAGTAAATTATCAAACGGTGCCCCCCACAAATGTCAACAGCCCACGCCATGCGGGCTCCTATCTAAATGTCGGCGATTACGTGAACGATGCTCGCTTGTTTCATTAACATAATTAGTCTTTTAATTGTAAATTAAAAGCTCGATTAGCTACGGTCAGGCTTTGATAAGGACGGCGGGTGATTTTCGAGCTTGAAGCGATATAAACCGCGAAAGTTTCAATGGGTTTAAAGGATGGTTTTACTAGTTTTATACTCGTATCTAGAGTAGAATAACTATTGTAATTGTTATTGTAAGATCGAATATCAACTACTTTTCTATTTGGATGAATTTAAAAAAAAATTGAAAAAGAAAAAATCAAGACCCCTAGAAAAACAGTATGTAAATGATATTTCAGCTACACCAAATTTCATGTAGGTAGTAGAAAAGATGACGCCTGCAGCTATGTAGCAGAATAATTTATGAGAATTTATTTAAAATAATTACTTGTAACATTAGTCATAGAATCACAAAACAAATGACTAACATACAACGACAAAAACAAGCCCAATATTTTAAAATGACACAAAAAAACACCAGTTTCGTAGCACTATAAGTTACAATCATTATACACTACATGTCGTCTGAATTATGGATACTAATGAACTGTTTCAGAGCATTCACCACGGTGCCTTCTTTATGAACAAAAGCTAATTTACGACGCGCCTACGCATAGTCGTGGGCAAAGCTATTATCTAATAAATAATATAGCTAGTCATTTTTGTACCTACTCTCAAAGTGAGTGAACATTTTGCAATACTCTATCCTCTACTGCTAACACTTTTCTCGCTGCGTCAGACAGTGACAGAGCACTCTTGAATAGATCGTTTTAACTTTAAACACCCGAGCTCTAAAATATAAGCGTCGTTGAAATTTGCTAATAGCAGGCATTGACTTTGTGGCTCTCGAAAGAGTTCAACGTTCTTCAACTTCGGCTAGATGGTCTCACGATCGCACACAATAGCTTTTTTGTGCAACCTTCCTTTTGGCTATGACATCACCCTGCTAACTTGACGCTACTAGATTTATTCGAACCAAGTAGCCATATTTTTTTCTATTACCCAACCATCGAAGTACCTATGTAATGAGCAGAGTATTCGTTGTACGATAAATAATATTCTTGCACCTACTCTATAATTTTGTCGGCTTTTCTTCAAAGTCAGTGTACATCACTTCTTAATTGTCAATTATTTACAACGTGGTGCGGTGTTGAACAATATTCGGGCGATTTTTGCTACCGTTTTTGTATTGGTCAATTTTGAGTTAATCAACTTTGATGAAGACTACCTCCTTCGGTTTGTGAGAAATACCTTACAGCTAACTATTACTTTTCATCAAGCGTGTCAAAATTATCAGTGTAAACTGAAAAATTATTAATACCAGGGAACAACAATAGAAGTAGGTACAAAACAGTAGAATGATAATTGAAAATGGCTAGTTGTAGTTCATTTATATTTGTTAAACATACACATACCTACATAATATTAGACAGAGCTTAGGGTAGACAGAGCTTAGGGTAACAAGACTTAAAAACAACGTCTAGCGTGTTGTGGATGATTAGGTAAAATAGGTGTCATACTTCTGGAGCCCTAGTGAAAAGGGGTATAATTCTGAATTTTTTACATAGCTCCGAGTGTTTTAGATTTAACCTCTTTTACAGTAGAATAGAAAATGGTTTTCATTTATTTCTGACTTATACCCCTTTTCACTAAAACCTCAGAATTATGAGCAGAGAAAAACAATTTAGTTATTTTAAATTCTTAAACGTACCCCAACGGCTGGGTTTCTAAAGATTTCCTGTCTGTGCATCCCTTTGTCCGTTTTAAATCGTAATATGAAGACAATTGATAGTACACAGGATAAAACATGATATCAACAAATGGTATATGCAAAAATAACAAAAAATATATTATTGTTTGCAAGTGGCAAGTTCTATTTTTAACCAAAAACACTTGACAGTAGTAATCGTATTGCACACGAAATCATACATTGAAATTCATACAGCATCTCTGCAAATTGCGTCACCTCGTGTGTACCTTAATATAGATAATATACAGTTCTCAGTATATTCAACATTGCGTGATATAAGGGAAACCGTCATGCATTTAACAGTTCCTAGAATCACTGAATTATTCAATTAAACTGCAGACAAATACGCTTTCTAAATGCAAAGCCTTGTGGTCGGGCGCCTGCGCCGTGATTTGTCGCAGGGAATACTTGCAAGGGTTTTTTTTTCTTGAGGAACGTAACTTTCTTTTCTTGGAGCCCTTTTTGCAAACGGTCCGCGCCCGAGCAGGTGTGAAGTTTTCTTTTTATAACTCTTATTTTGCCAAAAACTTCTGTGAGTTAAACATATCTCTACTAACTAATAATACAAATTTATATCTCAAGGTACACTTAATAAAACTGTAACCGGTTATTGTCAGTATATGAAAAATATTTAAGAAAACTATTATACTATATTTATGTGTGTGTGTGTGTGTGTGTGTAAATGCAATAGAATCCAAAATAATAATTTATCGAAATTTTGATTCCTTGCCCCTTACGTCTTCTGCGTTTGGTCGCCCTAATCGCAGAGACCGCTGGCGGGATTAACCGATGTTTATTTGTTTTTCACTAAACATGATGGTTTAATTACGATAAAATTTAGTGTTTATTTCATCAAAATCGACCAGCAGAATCAAACAATTTTTTTTTTAAGTTTAATTAGTAAACTCGTTGGATAGCGTGCAGAGCTGTGTTCGGTATGAGCAGCAGCGTACCCTACTTATTTGTAGTTACAGGGTTCTGTAGCCACACTGGTTTTTGGTTTCGTTGCGTCTGTTTTGATGTCTGTCTGACAAACAGCACTGAATTTAACTTCGAAACTATTAGGATCATGAATGAAATTAAAATCTAGGAGATACATACATACATGTGCATAAATCACGTCTTTATCCCTTTATGCAGTCACATCATCAATCTGGGAGATGTTACATCTAATTACGTCGCTAATCTAAGCCTTTAGGGTTTAGCTTAGATTTGGTTTAGATTCAATGAGTTTAATTGCAGATAAATGAATTTGTATGTGTGCATGTTTGATTTTGACGAAATTCGGGAAGACTCTTACCCCAAATAACCAAAAAAACTTCTGGACACGGCTACACATTTAGCATTTTGCATTTTGTGAAAAGGGGGGTAAACAAGCAAGAGACTCACCTAATGATTAGTGACCTTATCTGGGAGTTGCCAGTCTAGAGTACTAAGATACTAGTAGCGCACCTCGCGTCTTAGTTACTGAATTTCAATTAAATTATCTTGCATCTGCTTGCATGCTTGCTTGCTTTCATGCTTATATGAATCGTTCCATGCTAGGTATGCTTGCATGTGAAAGTTTTTAAATTTAACTACTAAGCACTATTCGTTACAGTTTTTTCTTTGAATTTTAACGAAAGGACGTAGGTAATTATGTACTCGTAACTAAAGCAGATTATTTTAGGTAGCCACAGGTCTTGTATTCTGGTTTATTCCCAGCAAATATTTACTTTTCCAGCTAGTAGGTACTAAGTATCTTTTCACAGCTCTAACACTTAAAAAACGTTTGATCGAATTCATATTATCGACTCTCTTTCTGTGTGTAAATAAAACATTCACATTAGATATTCATTTTCGTCTACATGTATGATGCATGTAGGCAAAGGATTTATAAGAAAGTGCCTGCAGAATAAGTTATGTATGTGCAATTCCAATATCATGTTTACTTCTTTTGTAGTACTTGTTTGTATACACTCAGAGTTATTATCTAGGATTGATAATGTTATCTCTATACCTTACATTACAAAAGAGCGTCATGGCGATTATTTTTATGCATAGTCACATCATCAATACCTAACTATGGTATGTATTAAGTTATAAATCAAAATATGAAGTTAATTACTAGTTACGTTTAGTCAAGATTTTTGCTCAACTTAAACGCTGTCCACTGCCCGTTTATAGTAAAATCAGCGCCAAAATGCTTGTACATACACTTTAGTATATAGGTACATGTCGACACGAGGCTGTAAGGAGATAAGGCACAAACGTTATTACTTCTTATGCTGATTGTACCAGGCGGGGCTTGCAAAAACTGAGGTATAATTTTGGTGGAAGAAGGCTTTGGTTCCTCGGGCGGCGGTTACGTAAGTTCATCTAGTCTCAAGGTCGCGGACGTTGATCCCAAATCGCTGATCGCGTCCTGTGGAGGGGAGGCACTGACCAGTTTGGATGTTCACTCCTTTTTTGTCTAACGCAACATATAGATACTCAAGTACTGACATAAGGAGGACTCAAGTTAATTTCAGCTATGCAAAAAAGTCTAAAGTTAAACCCTCAAGCAATTAAGATCTAGCTCCTAATTAATTATCTAAACTCCTTCAAAACTCTATAGCACGCTATTATTGTCATGAAAAAGGTTTTAGATATTTTGCATATCAAACGTTCCGACATTCCGTCAAGTCAGTGGAGAAATATCATTTTTTCCGGATTATCTCTACTTGTTTTTATAATTATATAATTCACGGTTAATTCATTTAGTTTCTCTATGATTGCTTGTAATAATAAAGAGGTTATTTGTACACTTTAAAACACCAAATTAGGTGAAATAACCAGCAAGCCGCTATATGAATACATTTATATTTCCAATTCCGTCTTGCACACACACGCTGGATACAGGTAATGAATTATGTCAATGCCTACCATGTAAAAAGATAATCCCGTAATTTTAAATTTAGGTAATTTCAGTAACAAAAGATGATTAGAACCATGCTGCCATAGCCTGGCTATTCACCTTGGCCATCATACCAAATCAATGTAAAGCCGAAAACGCACCGTAGGCGTTAATCCTTATAACCATTCTGCATTCTATCATTTAAACAATGGGACAACTAGGATAGAGAAATAACTAATGAGAAAGAAGAAAAAAGTAGCTACCAGCGTCATAAATCAAAAGAGAATTCAACTTAAAAGCGTGGCATAATTTCATTTCCAATTTTACGCCTAGGGGTGGTCACTCGCTTTCATTCCAAAAAAATCAGGACAAAGTATGATAATGGGACTACCCCTTTCTTTTATAGGTCGGCTACTGAACAATAAAAATCTTTCTTAACGTTGTAAATGGGCTTTGACTACTTAATTCATGCGGGATGCACGAAAATGCGGGTACTTGTAATTTTTTTTTTGATTTACAAGAAGAACTAAGTGCACCCAAAAATGTTTAGATGCGGTTTACGTCTCAGACTTGGATTGGGTACCTACCTTATAAGAATGCAAAATGGAACTCAAATCTTAGAGTTTGAGACGAAACAGTGAAATTTTGTGAAACACTGTTCTTTTCTAAATCTGAACAATCGCACATGCTTCGTCACAGGAAACGTAATAGTTTATGGTATTGTGTTTTTTCACTGCAATGTGTGTTTGGGTGGATGAAGGACCGTTAGATTTTTTTACTTATGAGTCTCATAATGGGCACCCTTTTGAGGACAAAAAACAAGGCTCGGCAGGTAGAGCAAATCTTTCGATCAAGGACTGCGATTATGGTCACGATTGATCATGGCATAATAATTTTTGGTTTTTGTTCGACCTCACATATTTGTGATGCCTTTATGCAAGCACAACATAACTGTAAACGCCCTTTCAATGGCTGGAGTAGGTATGTTTAAGAGATTTTTGAAGCGATAATCGTTTTATACGACACAACACAATACTGTAGTTACTTTTGTCAGTTTGAACAAATATAAATACTGTTAGTGTAAGCAGATACATCGATGCACCTTTGTAGCTTTGAGATAACATTTTTTTTAACTTTCAAGTATAAGTTTTGCGTCTGAAAATGGGTTGTTAGAGGCGACTACCTTTTAAACCTATAACAGTACCATTCCTGACTGACTGACTTATAATGCATCTAGGGTAAACTACTGAAGCTATAGACTTGAAATTAAAAAAAACTTTTAAGATTATTTTTAGAATTCCCAATGACTAGAAAACTATCTTATTTTCGTTTACGCAGGCGAAACCGCTGACATCATTACATAAAAGTCAAAAATAAAATTTAATAACATTTAAGGTATATGTTTTGTTGCTGTCTTTAATATAAAATTATGTAGGTACGAACAGTTGAAGAGCTCAAAAATATCTACACACGGCTCTATCGCCAAGGTATTAAGTGTGCAGATCTTTTTGACCTGATGCTGACTGTAAATAGCAAATTAATTAAACAATGTTTGTGAATTCTCCCATTGATCCATATAAGAGCTAAGGGTCCATTTGTCATTGTGTCTCTGTCTATGTCACAAAGGCATAGGCACACAGCAAAGGCGTTTGTAACTACTGCAAGATAATATAATGTAACCCTGTTCTGAACTACACTGGCAAATGCTCCTCTATATGTAAAGTTAATACTGAAACAAATTGTCGATCTTCAAAATAACAGTAGTAATTATAGAGGCTGTGTGCATTTAATATTCGTCCGTTGTTATCATTGATTGTACAATTTTTTTCTCTTTTTCCTTTTTATGTTCAGTCTTTTTGACATTATAATACTTGTAGGTAATTAGGAATACTATAATTTTATATTGTTCATAGTTTAAGTTTCGCCATTAGATGGACCAATTATTGTATGTTTTGTTATGTCTACACACACACATACATACACAAATCACGTCTTTATCCCTTACGGGGTAGACAGAGCCTGAGGTAGCAGGTACCTACAGGCCACATTTAGCAAGATTGTGGGCGTATAGGTGGAAAATAGAATCAAAATAGTGATGGATTGCTAGCCTCATCGCCTATAACATGATTCCTATTGTTTTCGCCCATTCCCTCGATGGGCTTTTACCATCTGCGCGGGTAGAGAAGCAACTAGTACATTCTACTTGTTGAAATAGCTTCATTGTGATTATAACTCGCGTGTACAAATGAGACGACCTTTGAGAGTTATTATCTAACTAAATATAATTACAAAATATTTTTTTTTACCAATCTATCAACGCACAGCCAAAACTATTGAGTCTAAGAAACTGAAATTAGGACTCTTTGTTCCCTTAGTAGTGTAAACGTCATATGAATACATACATACATACATACATAAATAACGTCTATCTCCCTTACGGGGTAGACAGAGCCTAAGGTGACAAGACCCAAAGGCCAGCAATATTTCTCTCACAAAGCCGCGAGCTAAAAGCTAGATTTTAAAAAACAACGGGTTGCACTCCGGGAGTGCCGGCAGAAGTGAAAACTACACACACGCACACTCGCGTAAGTGCCCAGCGCCGCTTAAACGACCCAGCAGCAACTCTACCTCCGTCTTACGAATTTTCGACCAAGGTCACGTGCCAGGTCACGTGTCCTGACGGTCACGTGACCGGCGCGAGTTTAACATTTTTTACCCGTCCCAAAAAATGCACAACGCCGGTAAAGAAGTTGTCACTTCAAAAACCACCTCAAAATTGTTACCTACCTACCTATATATTTTTGCGTAGTTTACTTGCAGAAAAGGTTTTAAGTATAGGTCGTCTATTTATTAGTTTTAAATTAAGTGTTTTAGAGCTGGCAGCTTCGTCTAACAATAGACATGTATGTTTTGTACTAGTGCCCCTATCCATCCATCCTTAGCCAATCATCCGTATTTATCTGTGCTATTCTCATATATTGCAAGGCAATTCCATGATTTAAGAAGGTATTCTACAGGTGCAGGTTATTCTGGCAAGGAGTTTTACTTACAAGCGTTTTTATTCATAGGCTATCTTAGATGTACTTTAATTAGCCATGTATATAAGTACCTCGGTAAATAATTAAGGGAGTTAATCCATGTCCATTCTAATGGCTGCAAAACGCGTGGACAACGTTACGACAACGCACATATGCGTTGCCGCATTGAATTAACTAATACAAATTTGTTAGTCGTTTAAGTACTGAGTACTCTTCCTAACACTTTAGGCTTAAAATAGAAAATATGCTTATAGCATTGGTAACCATAACAGTCGCCTTGCGAGTATAGAAACAACAAAGAATTATGGCTTCTGTTTATTTCTCGCTTGCTCGTGATTCTCATTTTTTAACCTTAGCTAAAATTATAATATTTTTTTGCATTGCAGGTCAACCTAGACCAGGAATAGTAGCACCATCGACCATGGCACTGTGCGAGACGGCCTGTCCGGCGTCCCTGTCTGCAGTTCATTCACCCGAGTGCGGAAGAGCCGCAGGTATCAGCGCGAGCGCCGCACATGGCAGCGGCGCACAGTCGCGGGAAGCCTCCGACCATGAACTGAGCGATATTTTATCAGTATCCCGGTACTCTCGGCCTGTCACGCCGTGCCGACAACATGAAGTGAACAAACTACTTAGACTGGACGCAACGTAGATCTCAAGAAAAGACTTAATATTTTTTAATTATTTTAAGTGACGTTCTCAAGTGAGGTGGATATTTTTAAGTGTTGTGGAACGAAGCTGCCGAGGATTATCAATTTGGATTTTTTCGACGGTGTTTGGATTTTTGGCAGTTTCGGTTAGTATTTTTGTTTTCTCCGCGGATGTGCGGGTGATGTCAGGCAGCGAATAGACATCAACGCGCATCTTGGCCGCAAGTCTCCTGCGGATGATTGTTTGTTTGTAACTTATTGGTTTGTTAATTACTATAACAATCAAAACAAACATTCGCAGCTTAGCTCTACCTTCCAAAAATAAGCAAAGATACGCTGACTACATTTTTCAAAACATTGATAAAGTTTTTTTTTGGAAAGTAAGTTTTTTACTACTAGTTTTTATGACTACATTTCCATTTTAATTCATGGTATAGTAAGTATAAAAATGATATTTTCTAGAGCTGTACCTAGATCTCGTCGACATGTTAACTAGGTAAGTATATCGTGTCAACAACACGACACGACCAATTAAGCTTGAAAAAATGGTTTACTTTGGATTTGAAATTTGTTTTCCAACAGATGCTATTTAATACGTGGGCATTTATTGACAAATACAACTTAAATTCACATTAAAATCAGGAAACTGTGGCCAGAGATTCGATATGTACTTACTTTGAAAATTACTTATATTATCATCAATAGTCCGTTTTTTTCTGTCTCTGTTTAGCCTACATAAGCATATTTAATATAGCTTTACATTTAACACCATAAATGCCCATGTATCCATTATTTTAAGCACGTGACTTACAGCATAGGTTTCACAGGTAAAACACGCAGTAACACTCTGCAGTCAACAATTTTTTCCACGCCAAAATAGACAGTCCAAATTACCATAATATCAAATGGCGATCTATCACACACGCGCACGCACACACACAGACTATTGTTATTTGGGCCGTCGCGATGTGCAAAAACTGAGCCTTGAACTTGTCGGGTTCGCTTCGACTCAAGGTGAGCACGGCGTGCACGGCTTACGCAACCTGATAGCACCAAAAGGTATTATGTAAAAACCCTCGCCGCACACTCGGGCCATCGAAGGGTTGACATACTATAACGAGCGCTCTCGGAGCTTATATAATATAAATAAACCCTAATAGCACCAAAAGGTATTATGTGTAAACCCTCGCTAGGAGACTCGTATCGAAGGATTCATAGCTAGCCTACATACGAATAGCATAGATTTTGGATGACCCTCTTAGCACAAAAAGGGGTTATGTAAAGAAACTCGCCGAAGGGCTCTTGCTATAGATAGCTTCATAATCTATGGTGATCGCGCTCGAAGCCACCATATTTTAGATGACCTAACCAAAATGAATTATGTTAAAAGCCTCTCTGGTAAGTACATACACTCGTGTTTTCGAAGGGATCGTAAACTATTAGCGATCACGCTCGAATCTTACATATGAGTAGTATAGATTTCAGATGACCCTGATAGCACCAAACGGTGTTATGTAAAAACCCTCGTTGATGCACTCAGGCGGTTGAAGGGTTCACAAACTATGAGACCTTTCGAAGCTTATATATAACGTGTAGCAAATAAAATAAATAAATCCTAATAACACCAAAAGGTTTTATGTAAAAATCCTCCCCAGGAGACTCGTGCTATCAAAAGGTTTCATTAACATACATACTATATACGAAAAGCATAGATTTCGGATGACCCTGATAGCACGAAAAGTTGTTACGTAAAAAACCTCGCCGGGAGGCACGTGCTATCGATGGGTTCATAAACTATGGTTTTTATCCGAAGCTTACATACGAATAGCATAGATTTTAGATGACCTTGATATTACCAAAAGGAATTATGTAAAAAGCCTCGCTGGTACACTAGTTAAAGGATCATATACCATTAGTGATCATGCCTGAAGCTTACGAGTAGCATAGATTACTGATGACCCTGATAGCATCAAAACGTGTTAGGTATGTAAAAACCCTCGCCATTTCACTCGCGCAATCAAAGGGTTCGTATAAAGTACAGCATAGTAAAGGAGAGTAACTCTATAAACATAACCAAATAAAAATAAATACAATGTCGACTACAGTGGTCGTATTCGAAACCTACATAGGTAGTAATAACATAGAATTCAGATGACAGGGTTGATGCTCAAAGTTTAACAATAGACACGAAATAACACTTAACATCACTTTAGCAAGAGCATAAACAGTCGGATTTGGTTTCAAGTGACAAATATTTACGAAGAGTAGCCAGTTTAGGATTAAAAGTTGTCTTTGTAAGGAGTTTAGTAAGCGAAGTATATTTATACCTATAATTAATAGCCAAAACCTAAAAGACAAAATACTACTTTGTAGCATACCTGCACAAAATTGCATTAATAATGTCCTAATTATAAATAATAACTACTATTAAAGCAAAGCTAACCCATAAAAAGCGCCAGAATACGATAAATCTACGTTCATCAACTTTATTTACATGATATCAGCTATATAAATATCCAAAGATTCAACAAGAATGCTAATGATATAAGAAAATATTTATTTAAATAAATAAACATGTATATTTTGTTTATACAAGCAGTGGGTCTTTATCGGTGGTCCGTAGACCCCTGGTGGTCCATCAAAATAGTCCGCAAAATGCTTCGGATATGTTTTTGTAGAATAACTCCACACAGAATCATTATCAATAACTTATGTCATTGCCTAATTGTTCATAGGCAGACGCCTCCAAAACGATAATGATAATACTCAGAAATGAGCTCGAAATTTTCATCTTAAATATAAATCTCAAATTCTGTTAAAAAACACAACGTAAAAGTTCTAGAAATTTTCAAATTAACGAGCAACAAAAGCTCACAATTGTGTTTAAAAGTAAAGTACGATGTACTCTTACTGCGTCGAAAAAAGTTAAAAGCATAATTATAATGTAACATAACAAACACATTAAAATTCAAGCCCCGGCCGAGACTGAACCTGTTTTTATTGCGCCTGAAATAATGAAGTAAAATGTGCTATTTAACATTATGTATGTACTTTTATTTACTCAAATGCGCGCATTACACACAGATAAAGCGAGCCACATAATGTAGTGGCAACGGCACGAACAAAAGTGTACTCAATGTAAATCGCAAAAGATATGAATTAGCATGCGGGCAGCCAGCCGCGGTTTCGGCAATGACACTGACAACGACCGATGATATAACAGCAGGCCGTCAAACCCGTGAAAACTCGGTCATTGAACCTCTGCGCCCGCGACTCTCGCCCCACCACCGCCCGCTTTCGCTTGTGCGATTTTCATACTTACACCACATACCACAGAGTTGATTATCAATATTACTTCACGGCTTAAATTTAAACAGTTTACATCTTGGACTCGAAAATTCGTGACGCAAGTAGGTACTTTGGCAGTCTCTCGAGTCTTTCTTATTTGATAAAATAATGCGAAACCTAATTGCATACTTAATGAGTTTCTTTGAAAGGCAGTGACAATACGTGTGGCGGGTTCGTCAACAACTTGACAAGGCAAGGTGGTCGAGGTATTTTTTGACATGCAAAGACATCCATCAAAATGAGACATGTGAAAGAACCCATTTGAGGCTTTTTTTGCTGAAGACATTCACTGGACTTGTGATGTTATTGTTTTGTAGCAAGTCGACTTGATTCATTTGTCTGTCGGCCTGTCACAACTCTATCATTTCAAAGGCTGGCGTAGGCACGGACTACAGTTAAGTTTTGGTTACCGTAATAGATAGTTGGCGCGCTATGAATTAATGCACAGTTGACTGCAACATTTGTCTATAGATTCAAATTTAATAATTTGAATAAGACGTCCACATAGGTAGTGAATCTTATGTGCAGGTTATTACACATCAATTTCATACAAATTGCATTTTTTTTTGTTCAAAGGCTTGTACTTGTAACTTGTTGGTTGCTTATACTTTGTAAGTATTACAGAATGTTACATCGTACGTAATTATGTTTTTAATGAATAATACTGGCATGGGCACCGGGTAATGACTTCAATATAATTGTAAGAGCTGTTTTATTGATTTACAAAGTATAACGAGTTGAGTTATTTGGTTCAGTCGACTTAATCTTATATATTTTAATGCAAGAAAAAACAGAATCAAATAAAAGAGGCTTTACTCTCACTCGTTTAACATTTCCTAATTAATTATTCAATAGATTCAATCACACAAGGCTTGTACTTAAATAACAACAGAACACAATAATGTTGATGAGGCTGCTAAAATTAAAACTACATGATTAACCTCAACTATGCTATGTTCCTATTCATGGGCTTTTACAATTTACAGTAAATTAAATTAATACTAGCTTCTCGTTACAAAGCTCACTTCAAACAGCCCAAACAAATAAGAAAACGAGTTCCCGTAGCCTATTTAGAACTCCAATCCTAAGTCAAGGCCACGTTCCAAACCAAAGCTTTCTTTACGGGAGTGCCAAAGGTCCTTGATGGGTAGAAAGTAAATGCTCGGTCAGCGCAGCGCACGCGCAGGGCGGCAGGGGGGGGGGGAGGGAACCTGTTCCCACAACGGTACAGCGGTGTCATGCTTCGGGCACACATGCACCTATTATGTAATAATTTTCCTGCTTGGATTACTCGGGCTGACGTAACCTTTCTATGGGATAAGGCTATAGATGTTGGGTGTGGTTTGATTGGATTTGTCGAGATCGGGACGGGTGGAAGTTTTAGTGAGTGTGGCACATAGTGTCTTGATAATCTGGATTAGGTGTCGACAACATGCGGACCATGACTGTTTATAGAATTGATTTCGTATACATTACCTGTTAGGCTAATTATTTCAACCATGAACAAGTACCGTCCGCATCTTCTTCATTTTGCCAAATTTCTTGGATCTTGCTTGTCAAAAGGTTGCCAACCGCTGTTCTAGATAAAAACATTATTGTTCTTTAGGTAATCACATAATTTCGTGGCATTATAATAATCATTAAATGCTATTATTTAAGAAAGTCCTAATTGCTACCGCCTGTATACAAAGTAGGCACTCTTATAAGTGTATTCAAACAAAACTTTGGACAATCGGATGAACGACATTATATACCTACATTTTTTGCTCGAATCAAACCAAAGTTCGTGCTTAAAATCGAATTTGTCTGTAAGTGAATGTTGAACGAATGAAAGTAAAGTCACAGGAAGTAGCAATGTATCATGGTACAAATTTCGATGCCTTGGCAGTGTGTTTGTGCCACATAATATATTAAAATATTATGGTGAGTAAGTATGCCGCTAGCCTTCCGGTGACCGAGCTACTGAACGGTTACCACACCGTATAAAATTACTAACTATACCGCGAATAGAATGCACCGTTCATTCATTGTTTGTCACCCCTGTTATCGTAGTATAGAGACAGACCATAGGTGTATTATTCAAATCATTTTACAAGTGCGTATTACACAAAATGGTGAATGATTGCTTGTTGCATTGCGGTTAGAAACACAAAGATAACTTTAAACATTACGTTTTGTCGGTTTATATTTTGGATGGATTTTCGAGGGATTAGGCGAAAATCTTAGGGATCATATTATAGGCGATGAGGCTAGCAACCCATCACTATTTTGATTCCATTTTCCACCTATACGCCCACAATCTCGCTAAATGTGGCCGGTACCTGTTACCTTAGGCTCTGTCTACCCCGTAAGGGATATAGACGTGATTTGTGTGTGTACATTTTGGATTTGTTTAAAAATCAATGGTAATTTTGAACTTGTATGTTGTCGAACATACCACGAAACCAATTAACGAAATCTTTACGGATTGATTCTGTAAAATAATATAAAGAAATATATTTTTAAGAAACTTGTCAAAAAGTAAATTTTTACAGTTCACAATAGTCAAATTTTAATTTATTGTATGTGTGTAATGGCGTGACGAGAAATAAAATGATTGCTTAGACAACTTGACAAATAAAAATAAAAATATATACATATTATATAATTTATAATCTTACCACCTTGTATAACACAATACGGAAGCTGAGACAGCGGGCGCTATCCCGCCGCGCTTTGATTTCACCCTCTTATTTTTTTTCTTTTCATCCACGACCTAACGGTATCATCCGATACCGTATGAGAAGCTATTAGGGCAGGCATACGTAACATTAGACGGGCGGATTTACCTGCCCCAAAAAAACAGGTTGAATCTGGGCATAGTCACATGTAGAGCACTTTTGTTGCACTTTTTCATCCGAGGCCATGAACTTTGAAATTATTTATGAGATAATTATTATTAGGTATTTTATCTAAACAACAATTAAATTTTTGTAGACTAATTCCAAAGCCAAGTGCGGCTTCCTAAACTCCAATCATGTAAATTATCACTGGCAGTTATTTTCTAGCCTCTCGTGAACAAATGAAGGGATTAAAATTAAGCTCCAAAATTAATGACAAACAAGCGGGTTGACCAAATTTCTTACTTTGTTGATGGTCACAGAATCTATCGTAACGGTACGCATTTCACAAAGGCCCGTTGTCCCAGCTTTTGATATATGCTCGTTCTGTTTTCTACCTGCGATTTAACCAAACACTTGCCGGGTCCTTTTGACTTTTTGTAAGGCAGTTACCGCGGGTAATCAGCTTTTTATAACACCCGCTATTATTAGTTGAAAACCGCTTATGTAATAAAATAACAACGTAACTTAATGTTACTTTGATTAGAGTCTAATCAAAGTAACATGTCTAATCATTAGACATTGACCTTAGTTTCGTTTTTATCTATTTTTATGCTTAACGCATCTTTGGGCACAATTTGAATCAGATCTCGGCTAATTTATCGTGATAATTATTTGTATGCGTATTATATTTCGAGGGCGGTAAAAGCCAAAACTAACAAAGAAAAGTAAACCATTGCCATCGATGTGGCTTGGTCGATCGATGAAAGTAAAGGCCGGTGCAGACGGGCGAGCGGTCCCGTTAGCCGGCCGCACCGCGACTCACGGAATACTAAGCGCTGACACACTACGCGGCTTTTGACCCTAGCACATTCTAGACTGGTAAATCGGAGCTCTATGCACTATCTGGCCTATCTCTAATACGTGGAGACACGTAAATAACGGTCGATTTGAATAGAACTAAAAAAAATGGTGCATTTTTAACATGTTTGAGGGCATTCGCTAACACAATGTGAGATAGTTTATTTACAATTAAATGCGTATACTGATAAACCTAACTTATACACAGCTTATTTGTATTATAAAAAGCATATCTAAACATATTCAAAATATTTTTCTACTAGACAAGCTAGAAAGGAACATAACAGTAACTATTTTAATTAGCTATGCTTGCTAGCCACAGGATACGGTAATGAAAGCCATAATTAAAGAGAAGGAGTGCGGCGCGGTAAACAACACTTTTTTAAATCAACATCTTTACGAAACCTTTTGAATAAGCACTGAAACTTTTTTAACAAAACAAAGAGAACTTTGTATTTTTACGTCACGTTTTTTGCACTTTTTTGTGATCAGTTCCTTATTGTTTGTAAAGATTTGTTTCCAAGACAAGCCTTAGAATTTGCTTAAGCAATTTGTGCAAATGGCCTGCCCGCTTTATTTTTATTATTGACCCAACCGTCCATAAAACATGAAGGTTATACTATTTGAACAATGCATTGTTACGAGTACTTTACCGCTTATCGCATAACGTCATTTACGCATATTCGGCAATTACCTGCAAGTTCCGACAAAGAAATTGCGCATTTTGGCGTCAAAAGCGAAAACGTGCATTCCAACCGTTTCACAATGCAAAGGAGAAGTGATGCAAGACGCCAGGGGATGAAATTAGAAAATTTCACGAGCACTATCGGGGTAGATGTCAGTCTGTGGGGTATAGATGTAGCTGAGGACAACGACCCTACGCAAAATTCGCTGCATTGGGCTAGGTCTAGTACATGCGCGTATGCAGTGCTATGAACACGGAAGCGGCCGAGAGGGAGCGCGCTATGCGCCTGCATCCGGCGAGAGAGGGAAAAAGGCATGAATGAGTATTGAAGCCTACCCCAAGAAGGGGGAAATCGAGTTTGCACTGCGGGAGCCGGCACTTCCACAGATATAGACAGGCCCTACGTCGTGCATTACACTAAATGGAATCAATAATCGCTCTGACTATAACCAGATAACATATAGACACGCTGAAAATGCAAAAGCCTTAGAAAACTAAAAGCCAAGTTATATTTCGATGAATACAATTCTTGAAACAGTAACTTTTGTCTTAAATCTGATAGCAATCAAATCAAAGGCAGCGTGGAATCAGTTCAGCTCAATTCCGAACAGAAATTTCCTTTAGGAAACTTTCAAAATCTGTAGCCAGAAGTCGAGATTCTTATAGTAGAAATCGCTTCAAATAGGTAACTATGCATGGCTGCCGGCTGCATGTCACTTATGTTTCAGTTATTTATACTTACGAGTATAAAACTAACTTACATTTTTCCCATTACCATATTAGTACCATTACACTAGGCGCAGAGATATATTATCTGTTGATTGCTCCATCTTACGTTGATTAAAACTGTATCAATAATGTTTTATTTATTGATCAGATTAAACCCTGCGTTGTTTGGCACCATCAGATAAAAAATACTTAGACCTCTATTTTGTAAGTCCGTAATTAAATTATCCATCCGTATGAAATAATTGGTCTAAAATCGGCACTAAAAGGCCGAACTATTCTGAAAACTTTTCAGTTTCAAAGCCTACAAAGGAAATTGTTTAGGATGTCAACGACCTGTGCCCAATACTCGTACAGTACAACGCATTTCCCCGCGCACACGGACGCAGCGATTTATTCGCCGAGCGAGCGGCGGCGCGAGAGAGACGCCGAGCGGCGCCGGGCGCGGGGGCTAGCGAGCGGGACGGGCGGCCCAGGCCGTTCACCCCGGAAGATTCAGTGTTTTGATACCGCTCAAGCCTCCGACGATGGAAAACTGCATTTTCTTTGATGCGCTCTAACTTTTCACGCTCTGATTGCCTGTTGATTGGCTAATTTCAGTTTTAAACGAGTTGTTAATCGGTTTTGTCGCGTTGATCAGCGATCACATTCGTTCTATAAATATTCAAATTTATGTTTTAATATCCTCTTTAAATTTCATTACCATATAAAAGTAGTCGCCACTTTCTCAACTGAAAGTCAAGAAACGTAAGTACATACTATTAAAACCTTAAATCGATAGTCTGTGGTGGGCTACGTTTAGACGATGCGTCGGGGACGAAATGTTTGGGTAGGTCACGGTCTTCCTAAACCCTTCACGCCCTACGACAACAAAAATACTTGTCGTACCCAGAGATAAATGCAAGGCCTTCCATTGATAATTTAGACTGCAATTTGCCGCGTGAAAAGTGTAATTATTTTTCAAAAGTATCACACGTGGATACTTTAAAATTTACTTTCAGAATAATATAATATTGTAAGAGAGGCCAAGTAAACGATGTTTATTTTAAGTTCTAAAAACATTCGAACGAGATCCCTTAAAAATGCAAAATTCTTTTCATTTAAGTTTGTAAAGAAAAGTTTTTCCTTGTTGTTTTGTCGTTAGAAAATTTCGCAAATTTAAAACGAAAAAATAAGTACTTACCTAACGACTGACAGAGACAATCATCCATTAGGTACTCGTAAACGTAATTAATAATTGACATTACGAGTAGCTAATTCTTAAATGTAAACAGTCGATCGATACGCTATTTGTCAGAGCGACAATACGCCGTGGGCTGTTCATTATTCAGAGCTACACTTTTCAGTTGTTAACAGATTACAGCCTGTAAATAGTGAAATCAATATTGGATAATGGAAGGTGGTGGGCGCGGCGGCCGTGGAGGCCGGGTGCAACACCCTTACCATTTTGCAAAAAAAAACGAACGTTCCTTGTGTGTTGTAAACAAAATTGGAAAAACAACGTCCTTTAAAAGAACTGAAATTATTAACATAGTTAAATTGCCATTGGACCCTTGACGTTGTTCTCTAGACGTTTTATATATTTAGTTGTCAAATAGCAACAATAGTTTCACATAGGCGTATACAATTTTAAAAGATGTAGGTATTACAAATTACAATAGAAATGGTGGGGAAAAGGGTAAAAAGAGAAGTTGTACCCGTTAAGGGATGAGGCTCTAAATACAATATAAAAATTAGCCGAACCGACCTGTCGATGAAAGGGCACGTCGGAAAATACTCCAGACAAAATATTTCTGACGTTTCAATGCATTTCAAGTCTAACTGGTAACTCACTAACTTTCGTTTGTTTATTCCCGAAGGAGCGAGATCCTAGAGTAAGGGTGCGTGCAGGCTGTGTCGACGACCCGCGATAGTGAAAGCGCGTTCCGGGGAGGCAGCGCCGCCCTGCCTCGGCTTTCGCTACCGTTCTCACGCCAGTCGCTTGTTTTCAACTAGTTTTAATTAGCGCTTCTTACCGGCCATGTGGACATCGGTTTATAAACAATTGCTATTAAGCCTCATTCGTAGAGAGGATACACGAATGTTACTGTAACGCGCGCGTAACTGTTACCAAAAAGCGCGCCATGTAATTCGTGAGCGTTAATCACGTTACAGCTTATACATGTGAGTAAGCTATTTTTTTAGATCATTAAATGCGTTTTGGAATCAATGTTAGATGAACGTTGGAAATCTCTTAGATCATTCATTAATTGTGACTAATTTTGATGGGGTTAATAAGGATTTTAATAATTGGTTACGTTGAGATATAACGAAGCGTAGGGTGCGATGATCGTCAATAAAGCCTAGCTCGGCTTGGATCGGGAGCACGGTCGCGGCCGCTCACTACTCCACGTTACGGAAGTAATGAACTTGAATGCAGTTCGCGGCATTGCGCGGCGCCGTCCCTCTCCGACCTACTAGCTAAACCCTAGGCGCGAGTGTGACGCACTCACTGCATTTGCTGTCAAATTCGTCCGCATTCTCCATCACAGGCCGCTTTCGTCGTGGATGCGTTTATCGGAACGAGACGCGAATATGTGTGTCGATTGCATTCTCGTCGTAAAAGTGCATCTAGGTCGGTCGTCGGCGGTGTCGGCTTAGTGCTTCGCGGGTAGACGTAGGGCAGGTCGGGCGAGCACTGTGGCCCCCGCGTTGCATAATGCGCACCACGCTCGGGTGTCCCGCACGCCGGGCCGAGCTGAGCCCGCTCCGCTGAGCCCGCGACGCCGCTGCGCAGCTGACATGAGATCGGCGCGCCGGCACCCTCCTCTCGTACCACTGCTGGCGCTTAGAATACTCCTCGAGTACCTCAAGTCGCTTGACGTCGTGGAAGCCCGCTCTCAAACAATACTAAAGATACGTTGGTACGCGATTAGATTTATAACTCAATTGCGTGATTGTCATTGAAGGTTTAAATTACACGATAAGACTTTCGCTCTACTGTTTTACTTTCTTTAAAATTAGGACTTAGGTACGCAAAATAAAACCTAAAAACAAAGTGCAGTGCAATTTTTACTAAATTAAATAAAAAAAGTTATGGTTCGCAGGTGACAGTTATAGTTTTATGAGCCTAAATTATAAGTGCGGGAATTGTTCAATATTTCATAGTTCGACAAAAATTGCGGTAAGTTTTTTTTTATTATTATTAAGAGCATTATTTTTTTTCGATATAGTCAACAAATTGACGATGCTCCAGTTTCATAACCTAATTGGTTTAAATATTAAAAGTGTTTTTATGTAAGAAGTGGTTAATAAACAACATTATTGTAAGCAATAAATTAATTTTTTTTTAGTATTTTTACGTCAGTTACCTACACATAAATCGTAAAATAATTATTGAATTTACAACGCCAAATTACTTAAATTCATTCAAAAGTAAGACCGCCTACGAAAGCTTCAATATTCTCTATACCGCATTTTCCTTTTTTGATGTTGTATTGAATTGTGATTGTGACATTTACGTATTATTTTCGCTGAAATTTATCGAAACGCTTCCACGACAAAATATTTGTCAAATTATGTTCAATTTTGCTACGCATTATCATTGAGATAAACGTTGCATCTATTTACCTGCACGCTCTTACACAAGACCCTGATATTATCAAACATTTCCGCATTTGAAATCTTTATCTAGCACCGCATAGTGCACTGAAGATGTATGTGTGCACTTATGCATTAATTTATTATTAGACTGCAAGGTTAACCGTTCCCGTCGCTCTCTGGCCTAGCCAATCCGTGTAATATTTATTAGTAGGTATGTTTGAGAAAATGTATAATTCTCTAACAGTTTTCGATATGGTTTGACCTTGCATGGGTTGGCGTCGCAATCGCACGGAGGCCATAAAACGCAGATTTGTTTCTTGATTTACTGCAAAATGCATGTGCATTACACATTTTAAACTGCAAATAATGAGGTACATATGAAGAGGCGTAAATCTGTGGGTATTCATTTTGGTTCCGGCAAATTTTCTAGTCTTTAGGTAGGTACACAGAAATCTGTAATAGGAACCTGAATAAATATTGATAGTTGTAACATTACGATCAAATAAAATTGATCGTATGATATAAGTAACTACTAAGGTACAAATTACTTACCTAGAATATTTTTTTACAAAAAAAATCACCTTTAAATAATTTTGCCCGTAAGGAAGAAAATAATTCAAAAATACACCAATGCGCCCTCGAAATGACCACAGGACAAAACAAATGAACAGTATTCAGTGCCCTCTATCACCAAAATCAGAACAAAGTAACACAGTATACAACAAAATAAAAAACACAAGGAACTAACATGATATAACCGGAGGTCGATTATGCGACTCGGGCGCATCGGTGACGTTGCGATGCGCTCGGAAAAGGGCAAGTTCAAGTGCGAGTGCCGCGCCAAGGTTGCGAGCCGCTTCCTAGAGCGCGGCGCGGGCGCCGGTTCGCGACGCTTTGCGTTCATAAACGTAGATAAGATAATATAATAACGACTTTTCTATGACCATCTGCTTGTATATCACACTTTAGATTGATGACTTTAGGTACATAGAGGAAGAATAGAGTAACAAATGAACAGTTTAAGGCTAAATCACATACATTGATTTAAATGGGATAAATCAGATAATTCTTATTTTAACTACAGGTATAATACATTCAAATAGTCCCTTTGATTGAGTAAAATATATGTACGTGTAGTAGTAACAACAAAAGTTTTTGATAAGCCTTGAAATTCCTTTTATTACTAAGCTTTTATTAATATCTTCGCGTGGGATAGGGGAATCCAGTGAAATTTTCTGTGTCCGAATAACCTGGTCTTAAGATGATTTGTGTTGGGTTGTAATAATTAAATTTATTGGATTTGTGCAAGCTGAAGTATTCAATATCACTTTTTACAGGGTGCGTTGACTGATGCAAACATGCAACATGCGCAATGGTTCGCCCAGTTAGCCTAAAATACATAAGTACCGACATGCGTGCATTTAAAAAAATCTGTCTAGAGTGCTCATTATCAACTCAACAAAATTGTATTTACATATTGAATCGCAAATGGTAAATGTCAAATGTTGTTGCTTGTTTTAGTATTAGTTACAAACTTGCTCGTATCTCATTGTGCAATATCCTATGTGAATTATCTAATCCTTGCTTTGACATAATGACATTCGACACTTTGAACCTATAGAAAACTAACAGTAATCATAACACTCAGTTTACATAATATCCGCTAGTAATTTCCATTACAAAATGGACATTACTTAACCTCTAAAAGTACTTTTAACTTTGGTCAAGATATTGTAACTGTCATCATCACTTTTTATTGCAATTAAAATTTTAACTATTTGAGTGTAGAAAACTAAGAAACATTGGATCTCAAATAGCTAAATAATAATAATCACTCTGAATATTTGAATATACCCGTATAACTGAGGAAGAAATTGCATAGAGTTTTATTTTGTACTTCAAAGTATAAAAACTCTTACAGTGCATTTGGACTCTCAATACATACCATACTAAAGAAACAATGGAACCTAATCCTACAAAGAGCACTATCAAATGAATCAAGAAATTTTTATTTCTTGATTTTTATGTTTACTTTTTCGGTTTTACCGTCAGAAATTTAATTTCTAAATGTCTGTGAAAATTAGAACACATAGAAAAATCCGAAAAGTAAAGCTATGGCCGGGAATCGAACCCGGATCCTCGTCATTCCGTGACGCGTGCTATACCCCTACACCACCCATAGCAGGTAAAAGTAAAGCTATGGCCGGGAATCGAACCCGGATCCTCGTCATTCCGTGACGCGTGCTATACCCCTACACCACCCATAGCAGGTGGGTAGTCTCCGAAATTTTCTACCTGTTACTAACTGTCACGTGACCTTTGTTACTATGCGATTTTTTTGTCGCTAAGCGTCATCTGTTTGAATGATGTGTCTGTACGACACAATTACAAACTCCCGTGGAACATCTACTGCTCACCAGGGACGAGAGAAGGCGCCGTTTTTCAAATGATAGGTACTATCAAATGAATCAAGAAATTTTTATACCACCTGCTATGGGTGGTGTAGGGGTATAGCACGCGTCACGGAATGACGAGGATCCGGGTTCGATTCCCGGCCATAGCTTTACTTTTCGGATTTTTCTATGTGTTCTAATTTTCACAGACATTTAGAAATTTAATTTTCTACAAAGAGCACTTAAAAATAAAAATTCGCGGTAAAATGAAATCTCAAGCAAAAAGTCGATCAATCGAACGACAGATCTATCGACCGCCGAGCCATAGGTATCTCGAGGGTAGCCGTCGCGTGACATTGCGCGGACGCATTACGCAACCGGTCACGTGCTCGCGGGGGGAAGTGTTGCCCTTACATAAATACGTGGTAAAAAACGTGTATGTCAATATTAGTCAGCATTGCGAATCGGGGGCTGATTATTAAAAATTACATCTGAGAATACTGCCTCATAAATAAGCTTTTCCACTGGTTGATACAATGATTTATAGAGCTTTGAGATTTTACACTATGCTGCTGTCTCAAATTCAGTACACTTTTTACCAACGTAATGGCCGTGACGAGTTAACACATAGGCAGATAGAAAGGGTTACTTTCGCATAATAATTGTATTAGTATTGGTAAGGGAAAAAATAATAGCTGCCAGCGATGCACATCAATTCGAAAAGGAAAACGAAAAAGAGGGTCTGGGAATAAGAACCTTTAGTATAGAATGATCGAACGAAACACAAGTTTTCTGTAAGAGATTGGTGCCTCGATCGTACAGCTAACACCGATTAGCTACGGCGTGCTCTACCTTCATGAAATCTCTATCGTAATAATAGGGATGCTGCAATTGGTGACGTCACAGATATAATTAAATTTGCAGTTTGATAATAGCTTGCATTTGGCACGCTGAGTGATTGGAGATTGACTGCATGATAGTGATTGGATAATTTCACTCATGACGCGTTAAGAAGTTGTCTACTATGTATTTGATTGCAAAAAAACAGTTACAATTTATAATTACCTATCTTCTTCAGGTTATATCATGTGTTTTATTTCGAAAAACAGATTTGTATTGGTATCTTCGGTGCTTCTACAAATGACATGAATATATGAAAAATATGACAAGCCCAATTAATTAATATTGTCGGAATAAAAAAAATGTGTATTTTACATAAAGAATATTTACGTCTTCTCTCGTGGATAGATTGTGGTGATAGGATGGAATGTGTGATAACTCGATAAGTAAATATTTCCGTGCAGTTTTGTCAAAATATTTCATAAAGAGAGAAATTAGCTCGGTTAATAAAAAAATCGGAAACTGGTATTTTAGTATATTTGCTGCGATACGCATCAATACTTGGTGATATGGGTGGATCACAAAAAATATTTACAGTCTGATCCATGCCAATCTCTATGTTAGTGTCATACAATCGGGTAATGCATCGAATTCATACTAACGCTTCACAGTAAGCCTCAGCGCAGCGCTTGCGCAACTTGAATGTTAAATGGGCCCGGTTTTGAAAAACAAATTTTTGGTCTCATCGATAGTCGTAAGGTGTCGTCGGCCGCCACTCTTCCGCCGATTGTGCAACGAACTGTTGAACTCGGAGGTTGCTTCATTGAAACCACGTGGCTTGAACAGAAAGCTTTGGACTTGGTTTTCATGCTAATTTAACAGTCAACAATACGATTGTGAGATAATATTTCGAAATAGATTGATGCTGCTTTGTTTTTATTGAAAAATGCAATGATGAAGCGCCAAATGCAAAATTTGGAATTTTATCTGTTTGCAAATTTTATTTTTTTGTTCCGTAAAATAAAATAAAATATTTTGAGAATCGCTTTCGCTGAGGCATTTAACGCTTAATTCTATCCTTAATTATTCTTGAGATCTTATAGAAAATCAGATGTCAACTAATATTTAATGAATAAGGAAGATTTGGCAAGAACACAGCAATGTCACGACAATAATTTATTTTTCGTAAGAGCAAGGTTTGTCTCAAAATATACCAACTCTCGATAAAATAAACTTCAATTATTAAATAGGGATACATTACACAATTATTATGGTCTAGATATTATGTAATATCGATGGTCTAGTTCACAGCCATAGTTATTACATTTTCTGTCAATGAAAATTTTCCTTGAAATCAGTATGTTTGTGAACCCATCTAGGGTTAAATAATACGAAAATAAAGTTCATAAAACAATTGAAATAAAAGGAAAAATACTCTTGGTATACGTTTATGTATAAGGGACAAAAGTTCTTCATTTAATGAAATACCTATACAAATCAAGTTAATTTAGTTTTGGAGGAAAAGCGCGATTTTCGATATACACATATCACGTCTTTATCCCTTACGGGGTAGACATAGCCTTAGGTGACAAGACCTACAGGCCACGTTTAGCAAGATTGTGGGCGTATAAATGGAAAACGGAATCAAAATAGTGGTGGGTTGCTAGCCGCATCGCTTATATCATAACTCCTATAATTTTCGCCCATTCCCTCGATGGCCTTTTACCATCTGCGCGGGAAGAGAAGCAACTGGTACATTCTATGTTTTTTCTTTGCTCCCAGATCAGCATGGAAGTTATTTTCGATACAATTATGTAGTATTCATTTTAAATTTATTATTTTAATATGTAGTACCTACCTAAATGATTTCTGGAATGACGTTTTTTATACAGAAACCCCCAAACCGCTAATTCTGCTTTTGCATTTGCAGATTGAACAATCTTGGCAAATTTTCAATGCGGCATTTGCAATCAGTTATTGTTCATACACCTCGAAAGTTTCGATGAGGAAGTATAATTATAGAAAATACTTATTTTCTGTAATTTTTGTGCTAATTAGTATTTTTATCTCTTTCCAGGTAAAATTTACAACAACACATTGAAGAAATTATGAACATACTGCTTTAAGGACACCATTCGATTAAAATGAGACTGGTAAGTAGTTTAAATTATAAAATTAAAAATTAATCGATTTCTTGATCATACCGGCCTTCTATAAATATTTAATAGTTGACCTTTTCCCCGAATTACAAGTGCTATATCTAACAGACAAATTCAATTTTCGAAAATAGAAATAGGCAAGGGGGAAGTGTCTGTGCGCAGTGGAAAGTGCGCACTTATCACAAAACTGGGTCAGTAGTGGCGCCTCCCCTTTATCGAGCGGCGGCAGTCGCGTCTCACTGAGCTAAAATAAGCCCTTGGAGGGATGACATAACATTCAAATTAAGTTGGTAGAGCCTCAGGATGCATGCGGGTGTGAAGTCGGATATGCAGTTCGCTGCGATGTCGTTTGCATATTTTTGGATGTTATTAAACAAATATCGGCGTTTACAGTGCCAAGAGTATCATTCAATCAATGAAGTGTTAAAAATCGAAACGCGTTGTCAACAGTCATCAAGCGAGGAGGTAGCGAGTACGACGGTGGGCCGGACGGGCAGCCCCGCGGCGGCGACCGCGGTAGCCGTGTCCAGCGCCGGCGCCTATGACGTCACGCGCATGCGCGAGGAGGAGTTCGAACGGCTCACCGTTTACATAGTGATCGACGTGCCATGCGAACGTGGCTCTCCCAACAGAGCCGAGAAAACTCTGCCGCGAAGCTTGGCGCTACGACCCTCAGCCGTACTCTCCACACCTAACACACCGGTACGTAAGGAAAATAATCATTGATTATTGAATAATTCGTAATAGGTTATGAATTGTTTCATTAGGTACAATTTTTTTGTATATTCCAGACGGAAGGTGTGTGGAGCATAGGGGTAATACCTCGCGGTACTCGCTTCGGCCCCTTCGAAGGCACCAGAACACCAAACAAACCCAATGACAAAGTCTCATGGAGATATTATTGGAGGGTAAGTCTCACAATGATATCAACTAATATATCAACAACCCTTCACTTTGCTTACGACATCCATGGTTATAAACCTCTGTAAATAAGCAGAATCAATCTTCACTCAAAGTTGTAGCAGCGATTTCCAAACTATACCTTGCAGTAGACACATAATAACTAACAAGATAGGACATTTAAAGCTTATGTACAATATGCACTAGATACTCTTCTTTAACTAACCAATTCGTCTCTATTTTGGGCCAGGTACAAGAAACTGTCAGACATCATACTTACGGAAATATAAAGGTGAGATTGGGCTTTAATTTCTTACTTTTGGTGTCGGTTACTCTTGAAAATTTACGCGGTTTGAGATATATACTAAACGTTTTAACCACTACGGCTTTAAAATAAAACATAGAATTATGTATGTCTGGCATTTTAAACCCTCTTGCAGGGCCAAATACACATACATAACAGCCACTTTCGATAAACGATCTAAGAAAACAAACCTGTATGTACACTTTCCTAACCTCCTTAAGGAAGATTACAGTATTTGCAGTATTATCGCGTCACTAACCACTTTACTCTACATAATGATTTGATTCTCTCGAAACATTAGCAACCTAAACCAAGAAAATAAGTACGAGCATCGCTATCTTCCGTGTTATGGATGACTGTATTGAATATCATAACAGACCGTCTCGTCCTTGACTCTACTACCATATTAGTTAATGCAAGCATGCCGCTATCAGTTGCACGCGCATTGTAAATATCCTACACGTGCCACGTGCCTCACACCACATCTCTTGTGACCTTAAGAATATACTTATACTAAATCATCAGCACCGAGTCAACCCATTGCTGTTGTTAACAAAATGATAATTTACTTGCAGATTTTCAAGGATAGTGACTATTATTACCTTGATGGTTCGGATACGAGTGTTGCGAACTGGATGCGTTACGTGGCCTCGGCGTACTCGCTCTCCGTGATGAATCTCGTCGCTTGCCAGCACCAGGAGCACATATACTTCTATACCATCAGGTATTTGTCACTCTCACGCACAAACAACAAACACTTTCACTGAGTCAAGATTTAAGGCTGGTTCTAATAACATGTCTTGTTTCAGGGATATCATGCCAAATGAAGAATTAATGGTCTGGTATTGCAAAGATTTTGCAACAAGGCTGGGCTATGACATCGATCCTGAGCGAGCCACTTACTCTATCTGTAAGTTTTGTCAATAATAATCATGACACTTTTTATTCTCAGATTATTTGTGTCTTTTCTTTAAAGTAACTCGAACAAATTTATTTATTTTCAGGTAAGGAAGAAACGATCAAGAAGGCATATGGTTTGCCACCAGCACCGGTTCATCCAGAAATCGCTTTTAATCATATGAAGTATGTTCTTGGGCTTACGAATGCCAAAGAACTTTTAGAGACTGAAGTCCCGAGCAGGCGCCGAAAGCGAGAGCTGAGCGATAAGTCGTTTCACGACAGCCCGCCCCTGCTAAACCGGGACGATCCTAGAAACGTCAACAAAAATGATAGGACTTTCGTCAGAGCAGACGTTTCGCCAACCATCGTTTACACAAAAATAGAAAGCTCTGTGAGTGACCACACCCCTTTATCGCCCAGTGGCTTGATGCAACCACCATCACCCGTGAAAGTGCACCTTAGAGACAACCCAGCTTTGATTATTCATCAGCACAAAGAAAGCACATCAAATGTGGTCATTCATCAAATGGAAAGTCCAAGTGCTCACGCAAATAGATCGCCTGCTCAAAATCATCACTTAAGGGATATGCGCGGACCTTCGCCAATGGCCCAGCATCTTCAAGAAAAGCTGGGCAACCGGTCACCCAGCATGTCTCATTGCGGACCCCACTACGAACATCAACTAACGCCAAATGATGGTTCAGTTAGGTCTGATGAAGGATATCACAGCAATGGATACCATGATGAATTCACACCTCCCGAAGACTCCAGTGACTCTGATGTTGAAAATTATGTACTTGATTGCTCTAATAAAACCAACGAACCCAAAGAAACTGTTATTGTTCAAAAAATGGACCAGGATATGCATCGTAATGAATACAGAAAAGTTAAAATTAAAATGTCTAGGGCGTATCAATATCAAAACCACAAAGACACGGATTGTGAAAGCGAAAAAGAACTGATAATAGCGGAAGAAGTCGCAGAAACCTCGCCGCAGAACCTATCTCCACCACGCCGCGATCCAGCGACATCAACCGTCATTGTTCTCGAGTCATCACAAAATACGATTGTTCCATTAAATAAACCATATTACGAAGACGGATCAACATCACCTTCACCGCAACCGGCTTTTATGAGATGCACTCCACCCGACACACGTATCTTAGAAACTATCCTGACAGGCAATAGGATCGACACAAATAACAATGACCCAAATCGGCGCCAGCCTAATGCTACTCCCCCACCGTCTTCGCCTACAGAAATGGCTTATTCCTACAAGAAAAGTCAAAGATACGGGAACGCCTGTAGCCCGGATTCCAGTTCTAATTTGACACCTTTGCCATCACTACTGCCCCTACCACAGCAGCTACCAGCACCAAATGCTGTATCCGTTTATTCTTCATCACCACCTCATACCATCCCACATACAACGGAAATTCGAGAAATCAGGGAAATAAGAGAAATTCGAGAGACGAGATATGAAAGCCACTACCCGAATTACTCGTACAATATTTATTCTCCACCTAACTCGACTATAATAACTCAATTGGGATCTCCCCCTAGCGCGTATTCACCTTCAGTTACGTCGACCCATCAATATGAAAGATCACAAAATGGACACAGCAATCATCACTACCCTTCGTCAACTAGCGTTATCACTCTCAAAAACTGCTCCCAGTTAAGTTTAATCCAAAACTCAAGCGTGAGTCCACAGCTCGGACCATCGCATCGGAGTATGAGCCCTGACGACTCCTGCAGTCTTATGATGGCCCCTTTGAGTCCAAACTCTCAATCATCGCGTGGCTACAGAAGTTTACCTTATCCCCTGAAGAAGAAAGATGGGAAAATGCACTACGAATGCAACGTTTGCTGTAAAACATTTGGTCAGCTTTCGAATCTGAAAGTTCACTTGAGAACGCATTCGGGAGAGCGGCCATTCAAGTGCAACGTCTGCAGCAAGTCATTTACACAACTCGCTCACCTCCAGAAACATCACCTCGTGCACACGGGAGAGAAGCCGCATCAATGTGATATTTGCCAAAAACGATTTTCTTCTACATCAAATCTAAAGACTCATTTGCGGTTGCATTCAGGCCAAAAACCGTATGCGTGCGATTTATGCATGCAAAAATTTACACAATTTGTACATTTAAAACTTCACAAGCGGTTGCATACAAACGATAGACCGTACGTGTGCCAAGGATGCGACAAGAAGTACATCAGCGCTTCCGGCCTTCGAACTCACTGGAAAACAACTAGTTGTAAACCGAACAATATCGAAGAAGTCCTGGCCATCACAAACGCTGCTAATACTGAATGTAAGTTTAAGTTTTTACTGCACTGCACTTGAATTATTGTTTTCACTTTCATTTTTATTTATTTTGCAATATTGTTTAAAACGCCACCCGTGAGAGTATAAACGCGAGCATAGTCGCGAGAGCAACTGCAGCGCGCACTTTCTCTTCGCGGGTGAACAGAAACTTTCACTTGCGCTCTCGCTGAACGCGGCCGATTTCATTTTCGCGTGCACTTTGCAGGTCCCGCCGACAAAGACTGCCACGAAAGGGAGGGGCTCGAGGCTTACGAGGTGCACTCGGGAGGGCTGGTGGGCGCCGGTGGGGCGCGCGCGCTGGCGCACGAGGCGTTGCTGGGAGGGCACGCGCACAGCACGACGCCGCACCTGGCGCCGCAATACCGCGCGCTGCAGTCCGAGCACGACGCGCACTACGCGCACGCGCACGGGCCCCCCGGCGAGCGCGCCAGCGTCATCGAGTCCAGCCAGCCCCTCATCATCGAGTGCACCTGAGCGCGCGCACGCCGCGCGAGCCGCGCCTCCACCCGCCGCACCTTGTGATCCACTCAAGTATTCGTGTAAAGTAAGGAACGATCGCGTGACGAGCGCGTCCTCTCGTCTTCTCCAGTGGCTATGAGATTTGTTAAGATGTAAATATAGTTATATGTTGTTTGTAAACGTATGTGAGGATAAGAGTGAAGCGAAAAGTTAATGAGTACTAAGTACTTAGATAAAGTTGGTCCCCGTTGGGAAATGTGTATTATATTATGCTAAGCATTTGAAAATTATTAGACGTAAGATAATCAGCAGCCTTTGATTATAGACAGTAATGCTCAATTTTATACATAAAGGTAGAATTCTATTGTAAATAGAAAATTTCGTGACATCGACTTTATTTTATTCAAATGTATTTCTATGAAATATGAACATATTTTAACATTATTTGATGTCGTTATCAAAGTGGTATTGATATTTGCGTGTTTTTTAAACTTTCTTTGTTTTTATCTCGAACACACACACTATCAGAAAAAGTAATCATTTTGTTGTGTACAAGCAGAGTAAATACTTACCAAATGCTGTATCTTACTTAGACGTGTAGGACTACGTATCTAATGTTTAAAAATGAGATGCAACATCTGGTTTTAACCCTGCTTACATTTTTCTCAGACGGGGTGGTGTAGAAGCCCAGATTAAATATAAACAGATACTTAAGGAGTATTCGGTTTACTTCGCCAAAGAACGTATTTAAGGAAATTTAAGCTCTTATTAATGCCACTTACGTTCTGTATAACTTCCTGCTGAAACTAAGAACTAAGGTTGTAACAAATTGCTTAAAATTAAATCAAGTATCTGAATCGTCAACTGATTAGTGCTAAGTGCCAAATGCGCGCTCATATTTTTAAGTTAATCCTAAAGAGATGTTCGAATAGTATTTTTAAATCGTTGTTCCTAATGAATATTCGGGGAGTAAGCGCCAACTTAATTCTAATGTTATTAAGACTAGAATTGACGAATTGTGTACATTATCCCTACGCTAGAACAAATGGTGCTTCACGTCGTAGAGCGGCACAGCCGGCGGCCCTCGCCGCCGCGCCCTGCTGCAGTATCTATTGTAACTTTAATTCACCGAGTCTACTAGTTACTATTTTGTATTACGAATTCCATAATCATTCTCCTGTTCGAAAAGGCTGAAACACACTAATATAATATAACGTTTGGCGAACGTCGTGACTAAATATTGATTCAAAGTCGTCCGTTAGCTGGCAGAATATCGATAGATAAGTAAGCTTACCACGTGATGTAATATCAACCGATAGCTTTTTGTATATTTCTATGATTCATACTATTAAGATTTTTACACGCAATCATCTATGAATTATCTGTACATTTTATACTTAGGTACTATTACACATTATAGTACTTAACTGAGGTTTTATAAATGTAATAAGTATGCCGATATTCACCCTATGTCTAGAGGAGCCGGCTGCACATATTATATAAATAACGTTACACATTGCGTGCCCTTATTTACTATATTGTTATATTTTCACCGTCGTTATTATTCATCAAAAATTTTAATATTTTATGTATGATTCAAACTGGGTTAGTATACTGTTTGTATTACTCATCTAGTCGTACTTCATTCAGGGTATCGTACACGGGAAATGTATTAAAAACGACTTCTGCCTGCTTCGCTAAATAGGGTTGTGCGTGTCTTTAATAAAATTGCAATAGGTATACACTTTTAGGTGCATAAGTACATACTTCATTAGTAACAGATATCATAACACCACCAAATACGAGTACGAACTCAGACTTCCGATATAATTATCCCTTGCATTGTATTTGTGAAAGATATTAAATATAAGGTAAATCGTCAATAACACGATGTCAACATCAGAAATTTGAACGTTGAAGTCTTCTCGCCATTCCTTATATTATACCATCAATTGTTTTTCTTTAATTTTGGACTCTTGTTCATCTAATTTCTACGAATATAAAAGTAACTTTGTTAACTCTGCAGAACTGAGAGCACCTGATTGTTTATATATTTTTTTATAAAATTCTCACTGTAAATAGGTATACAAACCTGTGAAGGGTCACCTAATTTGGTATCCGTTTTATAATTCGAAATAAGATATCAAACTTATGCCGTCATAAACTGTATCAGTCTTGTATAAACAGTACCTAATAACATTTATAAATAAAATAGAGTTTCGTAAATAATATTTTTAAGTGCCTACTAAAGGTACGGTAAATTAAACTCTTATAAAATATGTAATAACACATCGATGTTGTTAGAAATATCTTCTAAAAGTTACAACCATCAGCATTTACAATGGAACAACTAAAATAGCAAGAAGTAGGACTTTTTTCGTGTTAAAAAGTCATTTTGTGATGAAACTTGAATTGGATTGGTGAGTGAAATCTTCGAATTTGTCTTCATTGTAAATGTGAAATATTTGTACAGAGAAATGTATCTAAGAGCATCGATGGCAGTATCATTCAACTACCATGTCTATGTATGTACTCGCGTACTCTTGTACGAGCATCCAGAACGCTAACTATTGTAAAGGCCTGTAATTTTGTACACCTTGATCGGTAATTATTTTACAACATCAAATCCTGATGAGATAATAAATAAAACAGGAGAAAAAAGTATAATTGTGGTTTTATTCTTATACTGTATCTCCCCTGGGACCAAAAAGATACAAGTAGGTAAACAATGGATTTTAGCAAGATTTCATATTTTTGAATGCTTATGGTCTCGTGCCTGGTGAGCAGTAGATGTTCCACGGGAGTTTGTAATTGTGTCGTACAGACACATTACCATTCAAACAGATGACGCTTGGCTTGTAAGTCCACTGAAAAGATATCTCCATAACTATAGTTACTAGAGTCTTGAAATTTGTCACACAAGCAGGGAATCATAACTACTGAAAATTTATTTCAAGACTTTTCGAAATTCCCGCGGGATACGGAGAAAAAAGGAGTTAATATTTTTACTTTGAAATCTTCTCACCTCAGTAACTATTATTACCACAATCTTTAAATTTGGCATACCAGTCGGTAATATGATGTCTGAAAACTGATTTCCGGATTTTGCGAAATTCCCGTGGGATAATAAACAAAGAGTAACTGACTTGCTAATACAGTTTTTCGGTATTTGGCAGACATATTCCTTAATGATCAAAGAGATGCATTACTTACAAAGGGATTTCCCAATTTTCACAAGAGATAAAAGGACGGTATAGAAAATATAGACTTTGTATTTAGTAGACATGTTCTTTTAAGATCACGTAGGCGTCATAAGAAGGAATTTTTCGAATTTCCCACAAAACAAAAGGATGGGATAAAAAAATGGGAGTGGATGTCCATGCAAGAAACGGGTTTATTTACTTGAGGTAGGTAGGTAGTACGAAATCCTTCGTGCTATAGTACAACTCGTTTTTGGTTGGTTATTGTACAATTTCGATGGGAGAGAGGAAGAAGTTATAGTGCAAATTTTGATTTGCGGACGAAATCGCGGGCAAAAGCTAGTGTAAAATAAAATGAGTTTGTATAACTTACATAGATAAACATTTTATTTTAATCGCTGATTTCAAAATAATACAGGTTGAAAACAAAACAAACCACAATGACAAGAAAGAGAATTTTGAGAATAGTTGGGCTGCAGAAATACATTAATCTTATAATTAACATAAAATTAAGCCAATCTTAAATTAATACGATCATTCGTGTATCTAAGCGGTTTGCATGTCTGGTACAATCGGCTCCGGAGCTGTGCATCGTTTGAGGTGAGTTCTCATGTTGGAAGACTGCGTGAAGGCCAGGTTGCATCGCGGACAGGAATAGGGTTTGGCGCCAGTGTGGAAGTTCACATGGGACTTCAAATGGTGCTTCTTGGTGAACGATTTAGGGCACATTGGACACTTGAAAGGTTTTATTCCTGTAATAAACCAACATAGTATACGTTAGAATAACTGGCCCATCAATCCTAACTAATATCATAAATGCTAATGTGGTTTTGGTTTTTTGTTTGTTTGTTACACTTTCACACGTAAACTACTCAAGTGATCGTGATAAAATTTGATATTAAAATAGTTTGAGCCCTGGGAAAGACACAGGATAGTTTTCATCCCGGAAAATTGTACAGTACCCCACGGGTGCGCGATATAAAACTCTCCGCAGACGAAGACACGGGCAACAGTTAGTGGTAAAGTAATAGTAAAACAAAGGTTGATTTGTGGGTTTAAATCTCCTCCAAAAATAAAGCCACGGTACGACTCACTCAAGAATTTGTGCAGTAAAAATACTGCCTTGGATTTGTCGCCCCGAATAATAATGCTGCTTTTGGTCACAGTATATATATAAGCTAAAGCAGTAAGGAACCTACGAACAAATCGGTTGAAACGAAACACGCACACAGGCGCGCGCTTTACACGGCCCCTAAGGAGACCTGAGCCTGAGCGGAGTGGACGAGGTCCGCTTAGGGGCCGTGTAAAGCGCGGGCCTGTGTGCGTGTTTCGTTTCAACCGACTTGTTCGTAGGTTCCTTACTGCTTTAGCTTATATATATACTGTGTTGTGGTGGTGTTTTTATTTCTGAAGCATTTTACAAGACCTACATGTTAGTGACTGAGGAGACTGTACCTGTGTGCAAGCGCAGATGCAGCGTCATGTTGGAGCGGTCGGCAAAGCGCTTGTCGCAATGCGGGCAGGCGTAGGGGCGTTCTCCTGAGTGCGTGCGCTGATGCTGCTTTAGAAGCATCTTGCGGGAGAATGCCTTGCCACATTGGGGGCATACGTGAGGTTTCACACCTAGTAAAAAAGGAAAACAAACTTAAACGAAACATTGAAAGACGTGGCATGGATAACATAATTTTTTCTGCTCTGACCCTATCAGAGGCAAATATCAGCGACATCAGCGTAGTGACAGAGTTATTATTTGACACGATTCATTTTGTTACACAAATTCTAGAACAATTTCAAATCATCATCACTTCATCATCACTACATACCTAGTATAAAATAAAGTCGCTTTCTCTGTCCCTGTGTCCCTATGTCCCTATTTATGCTTATATCTTCAAAACCACACAACGGATTTTGATGCGGTTTTTTTTAATAAATAGAATGATCCAAGAGGAAGGTTTATGTGTATAATAGATGCATAATATACCGTGCGAAGCCGGGGCGGGTTGCTAGTTAATAAATAAAATAAGGATTTTTAATTACTAACAAAATGGTAGTTTGGAAAAGTTTAGATATGGTCTAGAATTAAATTATATTAGGGTAGATTCTGCATGCTAGGCAGTTGTGCTTAGTGTACTTTCTACTTTGAAGATGGTCCCGTAGAGGGTTCGAAACGCGTGTTTTGTGTGATGTAGGATAGTTATTTTTGTGATTTATTTGTTTATTTAACCAACAGCTATAAATTACAGAGTGAATTAATTATATTATAGCCAATTATGTATATTTTATGTGGAAGCAGGGGAGAGTGGGTTTGCACGTAAAAACGTATTATGTTCCGCGCAGACTTGGCTATCCTGCAAATGTGATAGTGGAGAAGCAAGGTAAAGGTTTTATGTTCTGCATTTGTGTTGTCCTGTACCTATTCATATTTTTCATGTATTTTTTGTACAGTAAAGACATACATACTACAAGTATTTATACGTGTATACATGAACAGCGGTGGTGAAAGCGAAATGCGTTCAACTGCGGCGCGCGCGCATAGGAGGAAAGTGGGGGAAAAGTGCAACGATCGGAACTAGGCTTAAAACGATTGTCCTAGATGCTAAGATAGGTACTACGCGCAAAGTTTAGCAACTATAAATCAACCATAAATTGTAACTATTTTAATTAAACCTGTGGCGGATTTACACATTTGCTGCCAGTAGGCTATACAAGTTTTACCGTCGATTATACATGTTTTTTTATTTCTGATAGACAAAAAAACATTTTTTGGGCCTTATTTGCCGCCTGCCAAAAATTTGCTTTCCTAGGCTCCAGCCTATTATCAAGCTTTCTCTTAAATCCGCCACTAAAATTAACCTATTTGAACGATTTATAACTTCGAGCTACATAGCTACTCGTACTACTTACTCAAAATAAAAATAGCCACTTGAGTTTTCGAGAATTCAACAAGAATACCGACTCCTTCAACCATTTTTGATAAAAAAACAATCACTTATTTTTTTATTTTTTTTGCCGATAAAACTAAACTGGCATGTATTTTCTTTTGAGAGGTAATACCAGAAAAACTCATTAAATCAAATTTGATTCCCGGACCACCATAGCACTTTGCCGTAGTGATAAAAGAATTGTTTATTACGATAAATAAATAATAATAGATAAATTTGATTTTTTTTTTTTTTTTTTTTATTTCAGGTAATTATCACCCATATACATTACAAAAACAATACCGTCAAACACTCCAACTTTGCCCACTTTTTAGACAAAAACTGATTTTTTCAAGTTTTTTGTATGAAACCCCGGACACATTTCTGTATCTGTGGCAACTCTGAGATCGTGTGCATGCTCTGATTTATCAAAATCTAAAATTAGTAGAAGTTTTCTTTATCATATCACCAATCAAGAGGGCGGGCAAAATAATCTGGACTTTTAGCCAACATTGCCCACGTAGATTTTTAGCGAATTATGGACCTTATACAGATGACATCAACACCAATGAAAGTATTTTGGCAATGAAGGCGATCGACCTAAAAAATAATTCAATATCATTCATACTTTCCTAATAAAATGTGTGGGCAATGTTAGGCTGTAATTTTTCCTCTTCTCCATACAAACGGCATGTAACGATTTAAAAGTGTTAGGGTTGTCAAATTTGGATTTAAAAAATCAATAATTTAATTTGCACAAAGTCGGTAAGTAGGTAAGTATTAAAACAGTTTCTAAGACGCAAATTTGCTTATTAGGTACATTGCGGCGTGCGGTGGATCAGTTGATATCGTTAGCCTCGCGATGTAATGCTACTGGAACAATTTTACTGGAATAATGTGAACAAGGCATAAGGACCCTTTTGCTAGGAAACTTCACATTTTTCTCGGGATAAAATATTTTTTTCTACTTACCAATCTACCTACTTGAAACTTTAAAAAAAACATACAGACGAATTGAGAACCTCCTCCTTTTTTTGAAGTCGGTTAAAAAAAAAGAAAAGGTGCCAACCCTAAGCGTTTTTTGCTGGCGGGCAATGTTGACAAACATACAGCTAAACTTCACTGGGTAATTTTGCCCATCATGATAACTTTTGTTATATACGAGTTACAGTAACGAAACAATCATCAAAATACTCAACACATCGTTTTGCATTACAAACAATCGATAAAATTGACTTGTGTGTTCGCCATGACGCACAATTGACTACTAAATTTCGTCAGTAATTGGCCCGCAAAAATATACTCCGTACTCGACAAGCGCCAACAGGTTACTGGATGAAGTCAGGAGCGCACACGCTACTCTGTGTTGCCACAGGTATAGTTTATTATCTACCAATGTTATGAATGTTGTCATAATTCTGTAACTTTTTTTATTATTAGTAGATTTCCTTAGAAATTGTGTTTTGGGCAAAGTATACCCTGGTGGCAAAGTTGGAGTGTTTGAGGTACTTAACAATTGAGATAAAAAGTACTAAATAGGAACAGGGGTCAATTTTCAGATTAATTTATTTTCCAACAAAATTTAAATTGTGCAATAAAATAAAACAAGTTAAACAACCAAACTGTCGCGACATAGAGAAATTAACCAATAGAGCAGTATTTTGAGGGATATCTGTTCATATAACTTGTAATAAAGAAACTGCCCGATATTTTGTTATACTTGCCTGTATGGATCCGCACGTGCATATTGTAAGCCACCCGTTGATTGAAAGACTTTGGGCACAGCGAGCATTTGTATTCCTTACGATTTCTGAAAATTATACAAGTCAGATTTTAAAAGTAAAAAAGTGTTTTGCATGAGTTAGCTTTGTAAGTTTATTGTTCTAAAAAACATAAATGTCCTTGACCAAAGGTTATTTAAAAACAAATGTCTGACGAATGAAGCTCAAAATTGTGCTCATATTTATGATGCTCACTGTATTTATGTTCGGGTCATATCTTGTAAATCAAAATCCCAATGTTGTATGTATGTATGTATAACTCTTTATTGTACATAAAACACAAGAAAAAGATGAATACAGGACAACACACATGCACAAAGGCGAACTTATCCCTAAGAGGGATTTCTTCCAGTTAACCTTTGAACGATTGACAGGACATAAGTATTAAGCAAATGTTAGTGGTTCCATTGATTTAAAAAGGACTTACGTAAAGCAACACAAAGAAGAATCAGATTTTTTAAAACCCAAACTTAACGCATCTGCAATCCGTCTGGGGTTGCGGGTGTCTATGGGCAGTGGTGATCACTTACCATCAAGTGACCCACTTGCTCGTTTGCCTTCCTATTTACATAAAAAAAAAAAAACTGGTAGAAAATTTGCCGGTACCTGTGTATTTTCATATGGCTGCTTAGGTACCCCCGGTCGTTGAAGCATTTCCCGCACACAGTACACGAAGCTGCAAACTCCTTAGTTCCTCGATGCACCGACATGTGATACTTAAAGTTTCGCAACTGGGAAAACGTCTTGCCGCATTCGCTGCATGCATAACGGCTCCGAGAACTGGCCAGTTCAGAGGTAGGTAAAGCCTTAAAAAGTACACATTAACATCTGTTACTTTGTTAATATTTGTTACCTGAAAGAAAGAGGGTTCTCTGCACTACACTTAAAAGCAAATATTAGCAAGAGTACTTTGTAGCTCATACATTATTAGTAGGCGCTAGAATTTCTTCACCTGTGACTGTGAAGGATATCTGTTTTCAATGCCATCAGTGGCGTAGCTACCTAGGGACTAGGCGGGGCAGTGCCTCGGGGCCCTCAAGCTCAGAGGGCCCTCGAATCCTTACCAGAAAATCTCGATCGAACTATTATTATTAAAACGTAACCAGTTTGTAAAAGTAAACGTAACCAGTAGTAAAGTATTTATTTGCACCAGGGCCCTTAGTTACCTAGCTACGCCACTGAATGCCATAAACGTATTAGTTCAGTCGGGGGATACAAGATAACATTATTTTAAATATTTTATTGAATCAGGCGTTACTTTGCGGAGGTCCATTTCAATGAACAATAAATTTTTACCTTGCTACTCCGCTACTCACGTGCAAAATAACCAAGCCTGTGTGAAATATATATGTTTTTCATGCAATCCCTCCCTCCACTGCTGCCAATAAAACACATATAAATCCCACAAACTTAATTATCCCTTACACCACACAAACACTGACGCGTTTCGATCCCTCTACGGGATCATTATCAAAGTTTAAACACAACCGTTACACATGCAAACCAACGTCGTACTGAATCTAAACTGTATATATAAGCATAATGTACCTACGTTCATATGTTTTCCCAAAGTACCCTATTATTTATGATTTTTATTATCCATTAACAACTTTTTCCCCATAAAATTTTTTTTTCCCCGACTACAGTAAAAACAAATAGGGTTATGTATTTTACAAAAACAATTTTCATTCATCAAAATGAACACGCAATAACGGCGATGAAAGCAAGTTCACTTGTTCATTAATTAGGGAACCACTATTGCTGTACCTAATTATCTCCAACTGCTCTAAAATATCCAACTGTAAACCCTTCTCACAAAAGTGTAAGATGTCGAAAGACGCTGAATCCGGCAACGCATGATTTTCCTCTAACAGATGTTTTGCAAAATTAGATTTCTCTGGGTGATTGAGCCTATACGAGGCAGTATGTTCCTTATATCTGGTAACGAAACTGCGACCCGTTTGCCCCACATACACACTATTGCATTCACTACAAGTGGGTTATTTTGCACGTGAGTAGCGGAGTAGCAAGGTAAAAATTTATTGTTCATTAACATTATTTTAAGTTTGACTGCTATCAGAGCAAGTTGCAGTAAAGTCGTGAACCTTTTGTGTAGGTACTAGATATTTGTCCTACAAAAAGTAGGTAAGTGGACACTTTAGATCACTCGAGCTTCTAAAATTTGAGTGTATTTACTACTATGTTGACATTAATATCATACCTGGTCATTTGCATATTCCTTGTCATCGCACGTATTGAAGCTGGTGAAATTGACGTTGTTATGGAATCCTGTAGATTCTCGTGAACGTTCATCTTTTACGCTAATAGCCGGGTCAACTTGAATATTGTTATTGCTATCATTCTGAAAGTAATTTGGCATCTTGAAATATCTGCTAACACAAAACTAACTAAACCGCATTATTGTTCTTAATATCACTTACATTGGCACTTGAAATAATGTTTTTTCTCCTAAACGGCCTGAAACTATTTGGCAAACGGGGACACCAGGGATTTTCTAAAGCTTTATTTAAAATCGCAACTCTATTTTGACTAGAATCTGGAATATAAGTTACATTAGACTTCACAATCTTCTTTTTGTAATTATTTTCTAAATTTGACATCCACAGGAGTTTATCTGCTACGATATTGTCGTTAAAAACTGGAGAATATGTTGATGTATCTGAAGATTTTTGCAAGACGCTTAAATCTAAATACTCGTAAGCTGTTCGCTTGCAATCGTCACGTCGCTGTAACATGTCAACAGGTGGTGCCTTAAGCGCTGATTGATGGCTCATCGAAACATCATTAAACTTTTCGGTGGATAATTTCCTGCGAAACTCCCCTAGGGTTACATTTTCAGGATGACCATTAGTTAAATGTCTTCCTGATTTTATTTTACAATATGCAGGTCGATCAGTGTTCACAGTTTGTTCAAAAGATGGTAGTAACGCGTCGTCAGAACTGAGATATCCATTTACATTTGCATTCGTCAAGAGGAGAGATGTCTGGGCACGATAGTATATGTTTGGTATTGCTGGCACGCCCGCGGCTCGACCGTTAGCGCTACGGTTTCGAGGATATGTCTCCATAAATGAATCACGTAGGAAATAGTCTCTTTGTCGGTCCTCATGCCACGCATGCAGATCTCCTAAACTGGGTCTAATCTGTTCATTCCAATTCTGACGCGAACCTTGCGCAAACTCCGAATAATCGGCCCCATCTTTTGAAATGCATTGCGAGTTGCGTTGCTGAAATAGTTTCTTAAAATTTACAAATGACTCATCATCGTTCTCTTCACGCAAAATGAATATGTGATCATCTGCTTCAGTGTACTTGCTTATTTTAGTATCAATTTCTCCGACGTCGACGCTCAATTGCGTTAAATATTGGCGATCAATATAAATTTGCATGGCTTTTATAATGTCTAGGAACTTTTCCAACTTTTGTTTCGGCATTGTTACTTCTCCATTATAAATGTAATAAAGCACCGCCGACATGGCTTCTAGGTCGAAGTCGGGCAAGACAATTAACGTCGGCGTTTCCTCTATGGGGCATGAAAGCAGCAAGCGCTGAAAGAAAACCGACGCTAATTAGTTTTAATGGGCGCTGAAGATAAAGTAACGTTACTGTGTACGTTATTATGAGGCTTTAAGAGATAGGTACTAAGTGACGGGTTCTTTACCCTAAGAAAGGAGCTGACGCTGGCGAGAACTGCGCGATGCGCGCCGAACGCGCGCCCGCCGCAGAGAAGTCTCACGTCGCACCATTCCTCGCGCGACAGCCATTCACACATCTACACGATGCAAACAAAATGCAATACACATAGCTTACGTTACAATCACATCGATACCCTACCTCCACACAGAGATATAATTTTATTATTAAGTTTGTGTCAAAGGGCAATGGTTCTTTACAGCCCTATTGGAACTCCTAAGCATTTAAAACCAGAAGTGCCAATTACAGAAACGATACTACTTGTAAGGAAAGCGTAATTAAACTGAGAAAAGTCATGTAAATACGTTCATTTTAGAAAATAAGCATGGTCCGTTACTACCCCAGTAATAACAATAACTAGTAAATAATGTAATGGTGGCCATGTAGGCAATTTCCGCGTATTTTGTAAGGCATGAAGATCCCGTGGCGCGAGTCCCACTCGGACGTGGGCAAACACGCTATGTTTGTGGCACACTTTTAATTCTCCGATCGACGTGCAAATAGAAGCCTCCGCTAGTCGCGGCATGTGGCAGTGCAAGTGGGCATACGGGCATGCGATCGCACGCCACTTCGGTAAAGAAAAATTAACAGAACACATATGACCAGGTCAACGTTTTTAAAGTAGCTCCACCCGTGAAAGTGTAAATAGATACTGGTCAAACGAGGGAAAACTTTATGCGATTTGTCGTTTACCGATCTATTCATTGTGTACTCACCGGAGGACACAGAACAAGTTTCATTTATCGTGCAATTAAGTCGTTGATTTTGCTTGATCTCTCTGGTGGGGATCCGCAGTATAAATTCGTTTAGTATATTCTTAAACATTATTCCATTCAACTACACATGGATGCGTTACTTTTTAATTAGCTATTAAATTACGTATTGTCAACATATGTATAATATGTATATGCCGCTACTTAAGTTAATCACGTATTATTACAGTCGTAGAAGGCGCTACGAGTCTACAACTGATAAACGCGCGTCGTCACCCAAGTCGGCTACAAAATGCTAAATTTGATTCGATAATAATTATGTTTAATAGAAGACGATGCCATAAACATAAATAATGCATGGTTTTACTTCGTAATCGGGAGGTTCGAATACAATTTTTAAGTTTATTTATAAAGTTCTAAAAATATCTCCTTCGCGGTTATTATTCGAACTGTGTAACAATAGAAAGTCGTAGTCAGATTAAAACACGAATTACCTGCATTAGCAATTATTTACACTGGAATTTAGTTTCCGAGTAAAATCACTACCTATCCGTGTACCTATTGATGGAGTTTAACCGTGAAGCGTACGTTATATGCGATTAATGTTTAAATCGACCAACAGCGTTGCGTTAACGAAAACAAGTGAAGATTTCTAGTCTATTAACACACTGGTTAGCAATGAAATAAGATAAAGCCAAATATATACTTGTTATAAATGCTGAAAAAGCCGTAGCAGCGTAAACGATGTCTACCTAAGGGGGCCTTCAAAACAACATTTTCATTCCGTGATAGTGCTATTTCAGTTAAGTTTTAGTCGACTATAGTAACTCAACTTGAAAAGTTTACATGCCTGAGATAGTTTTTCTTTTAAATGCTCAAATAAAGCTGTGAAAAAACAAACATTTGGAAGTGTGGCCCCCGGTCACTTGACAGCAATCACAACAACAAACGTTAGTACAATAAAGCTTACCTATGTTTCGCAAACGGACACAATGTTTTAATAACCTTCAGTAGCCCTCATCAAACCTGTAAGATTTTTATAAGAAATATGTCTCGCTCGTCAGTCAGTTATGACTCCTCATAATCTGCGATAGACTAAAGAAAAACCTTTTTTCAGAATTTTGTTCTACCACTCTGTCGGCGTCACTATTATGTACACCAATGCCAAATTATCGCTTTCTAGGACTAAAATTAGACGGACAGATAGACGAACGTACGTAGCGAAACCATTATGTCAACGGAAACCAAAAACATAAGTTAATTACTCCAATTATTCGACTTTGCGTCCACAGAAACGATTTTTTGTTTCCTCAGTCTGTGTAAAACAAGTTACTCTCATATGTAGCTGCGGGCAAAAGTTTGGAAAAGAAAGTAAGAGCGGAAAATTTGATGTCATAGCCAGTACAAATCTTGATAGATGCCTCTATTATTTAGATTGTAACAATGATTGGAAAACAGTGTTTCGTACCATAAGTTTGTACGAGAATTGTGATCACTTTAGGATCCTCGACGCTTAGCAGATTAAAGCATTGCATCGAATAGTTTAGCCAGTCATAGATTTCCTATTTTTTACATTAAATGAAGTAGGTAGGTATGCTCTACAAAATATATCTGTTTTGTTTGTACCTACAGTAGCTACTTTGATCTATCTAAGTTTTCGCCTAAGATGATAATTAAAAAAAAACCGAACCTGGAATGTAGATTTTACGACAGTTTTGTAATCATTTCATCATTTGGTAATCCTTTACTTTTACTAACTGCTAACATATTGTACCTACTGTTTAATAAGGTTATAAACTAACTCTACTTAAGCTGACTGGGTCACGTAATTAGGTTATAGTTCATTCATTCATTCATTCATAAATCACGTCTCTATCCCTTACGGGGTACACAGAGCCTAAGGCAACAAGAACTACAGGCCACGTTTTGCATGATTTAGGTTATAGATTTACGAATTATCCGATAGTTAAGAACTATACATAGGTACAATTTTTACCAAGAAAGAATAACGATATGCCTTTACAAACATCATTTGCATGTAAACGCCATATAACAAATACATTTTGTTTGCCATATTGATAATTTGCTTAGTTAGGATGGCTATAAAACTAATCAAACCTAGCAACCCGAACCAACCAGAGAAAAAAGTTACGTTATGGTAAACATCATAATGCAGGACAAGAGAGGCCGAACTCTTTTGATCTTAGGCAGCATTTATTTGACAAGAACATAGGATCGTATAAATAACGAAAACTTTTCGATTTTTTATTACCGCTTCAAAAATTTATACATACATACACAAATCACGTCTTTATCCCTTACGGGGTAGACAAAGCCTGAGGTAACAAGACCTAGGTACAGGCCACGTTTAGCAAGATTGTGAGCGTATAGGTGGAAAATGGAACCAAAATAGTGATGGGTTGCTAGCCGCATCGCCTATGCCTATAACATGGTTCCTCTATGATTTTCGCCCATTCCCTCGATGGGCTTTTACCATCTGCGCGGGAAGAGAAGCAAATGGTACATTCTATGTTTTTCTTTGCTCCCAAACCAGCATGGAAGTAGGTACATCAAAAATTTATAATTCATAAAAATCTTTTACATAACTATATTATGCGACTTTGAATAGATTACTTTAGATACGGTATATTTTATAACTTCCTCAAAGATCACATACCTAAACCTTGGGGTGACTTTGATATTGGGGCTACTTTGATCGTTTTGAAATTGCTATAAAATCGATATTGTCCATATGCGGTGAATGTTTTGCCTACGTCACTGATACGTAGAGCTACAGAGCTACTACAATTGTCTATTAAGTATTAGGTAAAAATGTACTTAAACACGTCCCTATTAAATTTATTATTATACTATATTTTGCAACATATATATTAGACCATGCTTTGTATTAAGGTATATTACAAAAAAAACTGATAGATGTTACGTAAAAAAAGAACACTAAAATAAAATTCACTTACGATTGACAATACCCTCAACTCGTCCAAATATTCTGAACATTATCCGCTAAAGACACAAAAAAGTCACTTTTCCCGCATAAACTTCACAGGCGGGACACGCGCAGATCGCCCCAGACTCCACACTGATGTGTCGGTGGCCGGTGCGCAGACGCAGCAATGTGCGTTACTGCCTTCACCACAAATTAATGGCACCTGTTTGTAAGCAAACAATTCTTTTTGGCACCTCCACGCTACGTACATTAACGAAATGATTGTGATACGACTACTTACAGTACTTACGTGTGGGCTTTTTTTTTATATAAGGGGGAAAACGAGCAGACGGGTCACCTGATGGAAAGCAATCACCGTCACACTGCAAGACCCGGGGATCACAAGTGCGTTGCCGGCCCTTTGGGGAACAGGAAGGCTCGCTTTTTAAAGATCCCTAAATCGTACCGCTCAGGGAATGCTGCAGCAGGAAGTTGGTTCCAGATCTTTACCGTGCGAGGAAGGAAATTGCGTGAAAAGGAACCTACTTATTGGTCCACTCAGAGCCGTTAATTAGCTTCAAAGACGCTTAATTATGATTCACAGTTCGACCATGCCAGGCACCACTATAGGAAAGCTTGATTATGTCGTGAAAAATGTGAGCGCTTTTGTGGCAATGATTTCATAGAAGGCCACATGACAGTTTCCCCCTAAAATACTTCATTTATAGACCTACACTGCCCTCATAAGGCAATAGGCGGTATTTCAAAAAAGTCACTTTTGAGTTTTTTACCTCTAAATGCCTTCATAATAAGTACATACCGCTATTTTTCTTAGAAATATTAAGCTATCACCTAATTAATGGCTTAGTAAATCTTGTGAAAATTGAGATATGAAAAATATTCTTAGGGGTTTTTTGTCACGTTGTAGATAAGATACGGCCAATTCACTAAATTCATCTGATGCAGATTTTGTAAGCTACACGATGGTGTAAAAAACTCAAAAGTGACTTTTTTTGAGATACCGCCAATAGGCTTAGGGCAGGGTTTTCTTATGAGGGCAGTACCTACCTACCATACTGTTATAGATTATCGTAGCACAAATCGTAGCATACCTTTCTTACCTTTGTAGAACCTGTTCTCAATCACAGGGTGCCTTATAGGTGAAAAACTTAAGTAAATGACCTGGTGTTTGTGCGAGTAATGTGAATTTGTATAGACAAATTGACGTTCCAAATTAGAAAAATGACTTAAATTCTGTACACTACTACATAAAACAGGTCATTTACTTAAGTTTTTACATATATGTGCGTGCAGGATCTTTGAAGAGTTGCCTCCATAGCTTGGAGTTTGAAACCATAGCCAACCAATGCCAAACCATACTTTATATGAGAATGGTATAAAACCACGTTTCTACACTCTTCGGCCCCTGATCTCACGACACCCAATACAACCTGCACCTCTGCACCTTCCACCAAGTGAGATAGAGGTCAATCACTGGTCAGTTCGTAGTAAAAAAAAAAAAAAAAAACCTTAACGTAAGAGGGTTGTGGGTGCGTTGCTGGCAACTTTAATTAGAATGGGTTCGTATTTTGAGCTGTTGATAAAAACACTTTTTTTTCAGTACAACTATTTTTCACCTTTGCTAAGCATATGGAATATCTTTAATTCTATTTAGATTGGATAAAGAAACATATTTGGTGTTGGTGACACTGTCTATATAGGGTGACTTCAAATACAACATACCTACTTGATGGCGGCTCAGTTAATAATCAATAGTTAAATTGTACAAAATGGCTATTTTTAACGATCGTTAATTTTCTAACAAAAAAGTAATTAAAGTCTCGATGACCGGTGACCCTACATTTAATAGCAAAGTATCACATGAAATACATTTACCTAACTACTTCATTATATTGCGTCAAATCGTAGTAATAGGTAGCTTAATCGTACTAAGCAAAAAAATAGTATAATTTAAAACTTAAACAATGTTTTCATTGTTTTAAAAACATACAAGACTTAAGGGGATCAGTAGGGGTGATGTAAGTTAAACATTAATTTTGTACAGCCAATTTGAAGTGTCTCTGTAAACTCAAGTTCGTCACGAGTGCGGTAGCGGTACTAGAGAAAGGCCACAAACGACGAACTTACATCTAGATAGACAGCAGCAGCAGCGCCTACGCCACAGATATCTACATGTTTCAGGGAAATTATGGCAGTGCTTATATATTTTTTTACGAATCACAACAATATTTGAAATCCATCAGTATTCAGAACAACAAAATTGAATCATTTAACTCTGGGTTAAATAGCAGTTAACTTCTTAAGTATGTATGTATGTATGTACCTCTCTTTACATTCAATTTTACAGGTAATGAGAAAAACAGATGTAGAAAGGCGAACTACTAAGTATCAAAAACTTCCTTTAGTTGCTGGGGATACAGTTCTGTTGAGAATGTGTGACACCCTTTATAAAACCATAACCAATTGTGTTTTGTCTGTGTCCGTAGACTAACAACCTCTCTCTTGTCTTTTGACCCTGCTCTCGGTCATGGTGTGTAACTTTGTGAGCTCCGGCATATTGATATTATATCGAGTTAAATCCTTCTTACTGTGCTTATGAAAACGGTGTTTGTTAAACCCACAATAAACACAAAGTGTGATCTGCCATTCCTTGGTTTTATTGAATATCCGCTGCACGTCGGTCACATACGACCGGCTTATCAGGTTATGGGCCCAGGCACACCAAAGATTGGTATTTCCGCAATTAATAATCAGCAGAAGGTTTGTGAGAACTTAATTGCGAGGAATCGTTGTAACGGAATTTCGGCGTGTTCGTCGGGTCGCGTACTTCTGGCCATCGTAACGTTCTTATCGTGCCGCCGTGGAGCTGAGCTTGCCCGCGTGTTCGCATTGGCCGCTCATTATGCCACCAGTTCTACCACACAGCTGCTTCGACTACATCGGTCGCAACAAGCTATTCTACACAGCAAATTGATAAACTACGTGGTGCAGAGAATTACTCGACATGGAAGTATCAAATGAAAATGTTGCTGACCTTGGATGGTCTGTGGAATGTCATTGAAGGAGGGGACACTGACGCTGTTCGCGTGAACCGCGCACTAGCCCGCATCGGTTTAAGCGTGATGTCGTCGTGCCACCAACATATTCGAAACGCTGAGACTGCTAAAGAAGCGTGGGACAACCTTAAAAAGGTATTCGAAGATAAAGGCCTGTATAGGCGTGTTCTTCTGTTACGTCAGCTTCATCGCGTTGAGTATAAGCAGTTCAACTCCATGTCTCGCTATATTGAAACTATTATGACGCTGGTACATCAATTAGCGGACATCGATAAAGTTATTGATGACAAGGAAATTGTTGAACTTCTCCTAAGTGGCTTACCGGAGGAATACAACGCCTTAGTGAGTAACCTTGAGACCGCCAGCATCACTAACACAACATTATCTAGCGAAATGGTTCGCTCTAGATTATTACAGGAAGAATCCAGAAAGACAAATTGCAATGCAAGCAATGAAGATGCTGCTTTCTTGTCTAACACCAAGAATCACCTTTCTAGTGGGAGTAAAGCAGTGAAGAGGATGGTTTGTCATTATTGTGGCAAAACTGGCCATTTTAAAAATAAGTGCTACAAGTTTAGAAGAGACAAGCAAAATGACAGAACTAAAAATCACTCGCTTCTTGCTACTGATGAGGCTACAACAGCATTCTTCGTGAAGAGCACTGGATGGTACGTGGACTCGGGATGTTCAAATCATCTTTGCAACAACAAGGATCTGCTCTGCAACTATCAACAACTTCCTGGAAGTGGCAGCAAGGTGTTGTTAGCTAACAATGAGTCCCTGACTGCTGTGGGTGTCGGTGAAATTCAAGGCGCTGTAAACAAAATTGACAAGGTATTATATGTTCCTCATTTGTCAGCTAATTTATTGTCTGTAAGTAGATTATGTGAGAAGGGTCTTACTGTAGTTTTTAATAAAGACAAATGTAATGTGTATGATAATTGTAAAATTCATGGCAATCCTATTACCTCTGCAAATAATTTGAATGGTTTATATGAATGGCATGGGTGTAGTCATGGTAAAAGTACTTCGCAAGAAGTGCATTCTTCCATGTTCTTGCGTGATAGGCAAGGAACACAGAGTGCTAATGTTGCTGTTTCTGTGTTGCCAGCAGAGCTTTGGCACAAGCGATTAGGGCATTTAGGTTTCAGGGATATGTGTGCTCTCAAGGACAATCTAGCAACTGGAATATCATTTCAGGTTAGTTCTGATGTCAAGTGTGAGACCTGTCTACTTGGGAAGCAAGTTGCCTTGCCGTATCCCGTAGGCGAGGCTACACGAGCTTCTAAACCCTTAGAAATAATACATAGCGATGTTGCCGGCCCTATGCAGCAGTGCAGCTTTGGAGGTGCGAAGTACATGGTGACTTTCACGGACGACTACACTAGAAAATCATATGTGTTCCTGATGAAGAACAAGAATGAGGTATTTGATCATTTTATTAATTTTAAAAATGAAGTAGAAAAGCAATTGGATTTGCCAATTAAAATTTTTCGTTCAGATAATGGGTCGGAATATTGTAACAACAAGTTTGCTCAGTTTTTGAGAAAAGAGGGCATCATTCATCAAAAATCTGTGGTATTTTGCCCTCAACAGAACGGCGTTTCCGAAAGAAAAAACCGTACTATATTAGAGAAAGCAAGGTGTATGTTGTTTCAAGCTGGTCTTTGCCCGCGATTCTGGGGGGAAGCTGTCATGACAGCTACATTTCTGAAAAACAGAAGCCCCACAGCCGCTTTGGCAGGAAACACTCCTGAAGGTCTGTGGACTGGATCAAAACCTGATCTTAGCCACCTTCATGTGTTTGGATGGGGTGCGTAACGATGTATATAAAAATTTTTGGTATAATATTAGTAGCAATAACGCTCATTTGATATAATTATTAAATCATATAACAACACTTAATATATTTACATATGACATAATTATCATTTCTTATAATGATCATTTGATATAATATCATTTAATATAACATTCTTTAAGTATAATGCTTATTTCCTATAATGAACTTATGGTATAACGTTATTTTTATATAAAATACAACAATTGGCATAACCATTATTGATATAATGTATTAGAGACATAATCACAAAACGAACTGCTATCAAAAAGTAGGTTAGGTTAGGTTTAAACTGCGTCCCCCAACAAAAACGAACTGCTATAAAAATATTTTTGTATATAAAATGAGCGTTATACCATATAATCGTTATAAGAAATAAGCGTTATACCGAACGATAAATATACGAAATAAATTTATATATTTTAAAATTATACCAAACGTTTATTATACACAATGAGTGATTATACCCTTTGAAATTATATCAAATGTTGATATATCGATAGAAAATATATTAAATATTTTTATATCAATCATTACACACCCGTTTGGATGCATTGCATACTCGCTAATTCCTAGTCAAAAACGTCGTAAATTGGATGCTAAGAGTAAAGCTTATATTTTTGTTGGTTACAGCGATAGAACTAAAGGTTATAGGTTATTAGACCCCCTGAACCCTAGTAAAATTATTTTGTCACGAAATGTGGTGTTCTTAGAAAATAAATTTTATAAAAATGTTGATGAATTGAACTTTGATGAAATTAATAATGAGAATTTATTTTACCAATATGATGTGACATTTAATAATAATAATTTTAATGATAATGGTAATTCTAGTCAAAATAATGTTACTGAAATGCCTAGTCAAGACATTATTGCTAATTCCATGGCTTTTACAGATGATGAGGTCTCTGCAGGCAGTGGGAGAGACGAGTCAGGCTGTGCTGCATCGGGCTCAAGTGACTCGTCGTGCGAGTCTTTAGTGACGACGCAGCGAACGTCACAAGCAGAGGAAGCTCTGCCGGCGCCCGCGCATAGTGCGCCTGTCGTAAACTCCACCAGACCTGTACGCTCTACCAGGTGTCAACCACCATTAAGGTATGGTGATTATATATCAGACTTCTCTATGGTCGCTTATGATGCATCTTCGGGAGATCACTGTGTACCCCAATCCTATAAGGAGGCCACTACTGGTCCACTTAGTGCAGAATGGTCTGCTGCAATGATGAGTGAGTATAATTCTCTCATAGACAACAATGTTTGGACATTAGTTGACAGGCCCCAGAATGTTAATGTTGTAAAGGCAAAATGGGTATATAAAATTAAAAAAAATGCATCCGGTAATATTGATAAGTATAAAGCGCGACTCGTTGCCATGGGTTTTACTCAGGTTCATGGAGTTGATTATGGAGAGACATTTTCACCTGTTGTAAGACATAGTACAATGAGAATACTTTTTGCTTTGGCTTGTGAATTTGATTTGCACATAGATCACATTGATGTGGCTACAGCCTTCTTAAATGGCGATCTTGAAGAGACAATCTATATGGAACAGCCACCAGGTTTTGATAATGAACATAAAAATAAAGTATGCTTGTTGAGAAAGGGGATCTATGGGCTGAAACAAGCAAGTAGAATCTGGAATAATAAAGTAAACAAATTATTATGTGAGAATGGCTTTCTGCAAAGCAAATGTGAACCTTGTATTTATGTGAATAAGAGTGGAAATGGTCTCATAATAGTAGCATTATACGTCGATGACTTTTATGTATTTTATAATAACAACTCGTGCAAAGATAAACTTTTTAGTTTGTTAACAAATGTATTTAATTGTAAAAATTTAGGCAATTTAAGGAACTGTCTTGGCATCAATGTTGTGAGAGAGAAGGATATTTTAAAATTGGATCTTGATCCATAAGAGTTAGAGAGAGAGTAATTACATAAGAGGTTTGCTCAAGCGGTTTAATATGGAAAATTGTAAACCTGTATCAACACCAATGATTGTAAATTGTAAGTTTGATGATGATGTTGAAACTTTGTGTGATGAAACTTATAATTACAGAGAGCTTATGGGGAGTCTCATGTATTTAGCTGTGTGCACCAGGCCTGACATAGCTTATGCGTGCAGCCAGCTGAGTCAGTACAATTCTAAATTCAACCAGAGTCATTGGCTTGCAGCTAAACGAATTGTTAGATATTTAGCAGGAACAATTAACTATGCTTTATATTTTATAAAAAGTAGGAAATTGAATTTAACTGCGTATGCTGACGCCGACTGGGCTAATGATACACTGGACAGACGTTCATATACTGGTTTTATTGTAAAACTTGGCTCTAATGTTATAAACTGGGAATCACGTAAACAACGTTGCGTAGCGCTCTCGAGTACAGAGGCTGAGTATTTGTCAATCAATGATGTTTGTAAAGACTTATGTTTCATTAAGAACTTTCTATCTGAAGTCTTGTGTGTGAAGCTGGACATCACTGTGTTTAACGACAATCAGAGCGCTCATAAAATACTTCACGCAAAAGAGTACTGTCACAAGCGCACAAAGCACATAGACGTCCGGTATCATTACATAAAGGACTTAGTGAATAACAATGTTTTGTCAGTTGAGTACTTGCCAACAGAACAGATGATTGCTGATGTACTTACCAAACCGCTGAGCTCAAACAAACATTCCTTGTTTATCCATAGCATGAATATTAGGTAATATAACTACTGTTGAATATTGTATTTCATGTATAGAGAAGTAGAGTCATATTATAGCATGCATTTTGTTTGCTCTATGTAAATGTAAAGTCTTTTTCATGACTAACCAGCATGCTGTTGTATGAATGTGTATAAGAGTCGAAATCTCTACATAGGTAAAGCATTGTTTGTCAATGTACTTCAATATAATTGATATTATATAGAATAAAGGGAAGGAGATGCTCGTAAATACAAATGATGACTGCTCCTATTTGTTTGAAGAGTGTTCTTCTTTTTGCTTTTTGTCTCTATCTTTGTATTTGAGTATCTAATATGGTTTTATAAACTGTGAGAGGAAGTGTTGAGAATGTGTGACACCCTTTATAAAACCATAACCAATTGTGTTTTGTCTGTGTCCGTAGACTAACAACCTCTCTCTTGTCTTTTGACCCTGCTCTCGGTCATGGTGTGTAACTTTGTGAGCTCCGGCATATTGATATTATATCGAGTTAAATCCTTCTTACTGTGCTTATGAAAACGGTGTTTGTTAAACCCACAATAAACACAAAGTGTGATCTGCCATTCCTTGGTTTTATTGAATATCCGCTGCACGTCGGTCACATACGACCGGCTTATCAAGTTCCCACAGTAAAAATCCTACAATCGAGATTATGGACTAACTAATGTTTTTATTAAGTACGTACGAACAGCTTTCAACCGTGCTTACAGTTAAAATTAAGTTAACGTTGTAATTAAGTCGCTTGGTTGTAATTATTTAGATATCATCTAAACACACTTTATAACGTGTCCTGAACGTGACTCTAGTAACAAATAGAGCCCAGGGTACATTTTATTACCTACGCATGATTCCGTTCGGAAGGCTCCGACTAAGTCTAGCTAGTTAGGTGAAATGGGATATATTGGATGTTTGATAACTGATTAATATGTGCAATTTAATTTAAAAAAAAACATAGTCTGGCCAAGAATTCTGTAGCCACCCACTCACAATATAATTATTGTTACATACTAAATAATGAGACATGAATTCGAAGTAGTTCAGCTATTCGTCCAGAGATGGCGCTAAATGTTGACGTTGACGACGCGTTTGGCCTAGTTGATAGTGACCCTGCCTGCGAAGCAAGCGTTCCGGGTTCGAATCCTAGTAAGGGCATATAATTTGTGTGATGAGCACGAATATTTGTTCCTGAGTCATGGATATTTCTATCTATTTAAGTATGTATTTCTCTACATAAGTATGTATATCGTTGTCTAGTAAGTACCCAAAACACAAGCCTTAGAAACGCTTACTTTGGGACTAGGTGTGAATAGGGAATATGTGTGAATTATTCCCTTATATTTATTTTAATTTATTTATTTATTAATTTCCCTCATCGCTGCCAATGTGGGAAAATGACCGATAGCTACGGGCACCACGGCCTATCTTGCAGCAGAAGCGCGGGGCGTATACCACGCCATGCCAGCCTCAACGATGTCATCCGTAGGGCCCTCGTCAGCGTTAAAGTGCCAGCCGTTCTGGAACCTAACGGCTTGGCAAGAGATGATGGCAAGAGGCCCGACGGTCTGACACTGGTTCCTTGGCGGATGGGTCGGCCCTTAGTTTGGGATGCAACGTGCGTTGATACTCTTGCTCCGACCCATCTTTCAAGGACCCAAAATGTTGCTGGCTCTGCTGCGGCCTCAGCGGAGGACTTCAAACGCCGAAAGTATAGCTCGCTTGGAGGCAGCTATATTTTCGAGGCGTTTGGAGTCGAAACTCTGGGGCCATGGGGGCCAAGCGCGCGCCGTGTCTATAAAGATATCTCGGCGCGCCTTATAGAGGCCTCCCGTGACCAGAGGGCTGGCCAATATTTCGCTCAGCGAATAAGCATTGCCATACAACGTGGCAATGCTGCCAGCCTTCTGGGCACCCTCCCCATTGGCGGCGATTTGGGAGAAATTTTTTATCTTTAATAATAGTTTTAGGTAGGTTTAAGTTATTTTTAAGTTTTGACTGTTCTTTATTGTTTTCTTTTGCTGTTTTAATAAAAATTCTATTTTACTGTTTATTAATAGGTATTTATTATTATAAATGTTGAAATTAAAATATCTGCTTAAAACAAATGTTCCCAAAATAAGACCATTTCAGCTCGTTACTTTACTTTACTTTACTTTACTTTTCTAGACCCAGTATACATAAATACGTCGAAGTCTAGAATTTTTGTGGAAATTCGTACATCCTGCCCAATACATCATTAGTGTGTGGAAATTAACTTTACTAGATTAGTATTACTAGTGCTGCAGTAATCTTAGCGCCACCTAGTCATACGACGCACGAGTACCTTGAGGAAGTGACGTCACCATGTTCTACATCGCACTAGCGAAGATAGTGAACATGGATGCACAAATATAACTACCAAGTCTTCAGTCCACAGGTATAACATATCCCTGGGGAGAGACCTCTCTTTTGTGGCCTCTCCCCAGTGCATTTGGTGCCACTGTCAACTCTGTGCACTCTTCAGCATACAATGCCATAGAGGCCGCTTCACCAAATTTTTCAGTGTTTTGGGTTTTGTATGTTTAGGGTGGCTATTAAGCAAGTGTCACCTGATGGTAACTGAACATCACCACCCACACCTGTAACTCTAGAGGGTTCCAGATACGTTGCCAGCCTAGAGGGCTAAGATAGATTACCTCATGTGCCAGTAATTTCACTGGCTGTCTCACTCTCCTCACTAGAACAGCGGCACAAGCACTGCTGCTTGGCGACAGAATGTGCGAGTAAGACAGCGGTAGTGATTTAAATGAACATTACATAAACACCTGTAAAATGATAGGTAATAAGGCAAACCAGTAAAAACATTGCATGTAAATAATTTTGTAACTTTATTTAACACCCTTAAACAGGTTCATCAAACATATTGCAATATGTGTCACAGTCACTATCATCTTGCACATAGGAGGTAAAAAAACTGCCATCAGCAGCATTGCTATCATATTTGTCACAAATACAATAGTATGTGCTCTTCCCACATCTTCTGCACTTGCTAGAGTGCTTTAAAACAACATCATTGTCAAATTCACAAGTTAAAAATTCATCTAAATTGTATGTATAGTCAATACTATCGGGAATACTCAAGTTTTCACACAAGTAGCTATCAACTGCATCAAATGTACTCAGCAAATTAAAAACAGGCTTCTGACTTTTAGTTAATATTTTCTCCAGCATAAACACCAAGTGATGGTGATAGCATTGGAATGTTATTTTGTCTCGGTTTTGATCTTTCAGGTCCATCCACATTTTAACACAATCCAGTGGAGTTCGAGTAGCTCCACTGAAGAGAGCAGGATTAGTCAGAATACCACTGGCCACCATAACTCCGTTGCAATCAACAGCATCAAATAGTTCATCAGCATCCTCCAAAGACTTAACACCACCATTAGCAATAACTGGTACTTGAACAGAAGCACACACTTCCCTTAATGCTGGCTTATCTATACTATCACCAGATTTTTGAGTAGGTGTGCGCCCATGCACAGTTAAAAAATTAACTCCACACTTTTCTAATTGCTGACACAAATCTATAGTCTTTTTTAAGTCCTTTAATATCCTTATTTTTACTGACATGCTGAAGTTGTTGGGGAACTGATTTTTTAATCCCCTTACTATACTATGGACTATGTCAGGTTGAGAGAGTAATGCACAGCCATAACCATCCTTCATAGCCCAGCGCTGGGGACAGCCACAGTTTAGATCAACACCATCTATGTATGGGAACAGCAATGTGGAGGCGTCCACAAAATCATTCGCGTTGTTGGCCGCAAATTGCGCGATTACTGGCGTATCACTGGTAGTAGTCGAGAACTCGCTTAAACGTGCCTTCTCATTTTGGCAGAAAGAATCCGCTAATATCATTGGTGTGAAGCACAGATCCACGCCATAGCTAAAACAATAAAAACAATTGCATAATATGGCACACTTTTGTATACATTTTAAAGCAAATTATGACCGCATTTCTTACTTTTTCACCAGAGTTCGAAACTGAACTTTACTGTATCGCACCATGGGCGCGCATACTTTAACGTAACTGTTACATGACTTAGCTTCGTAAAATAAATTAGTTATATTCGTTTTAGGCTTCATATTCATCTTCACTTGTTTATAGAAAAACGAATATCCTGTGCGAAAATCAACATCGTTAATCTAACTAACACTTCATATCGTATCGTATATCGTACATAACCTCAACTGATTGTTGTTGTTTTTAAAATTCATTCCGCAAGGGAATAGGCGAAGGCTTTACACCATACAGCCAAGTCTTCATTATAGTAGTTTCTCTACATGGTAGTTTTTTGTAAGGCCGTAGTAACCTCAACTGACTCAACTCAAACTCAAACGTCTCAGACAGCAGAGAGCCTATACTCCGAATTCGATTTTCGAAGTTCGTTTCTGCCGTTTCGCTCACACTAACATTCATTAACTTGAGAGTATAAGAGACAGCATAATAGGAGTTTCGAAAATGGACATTGGAGCAATAGTTTGGAGCAGCCGCCTACCTGGAATGTTCAAGTTACTGCTTCAATTGGCATTGTTCATTTTTTTTAAACTAAAAAAAATGAACAATGCCAATTATCGAAATTATCGAAGAATAAAAGAAGGTATGTGTATATGTCATTTTGAATTGAGGTGTCTTATAGCAAAACTTATAGCAAAGCTTTCTGCAAAATAACGAATGTGTAAATTTCCTATTGGCCGAAACCTCCTTTTTTATCTAATTCGCGAATCCACCAAAAAACTATTTTGACATTGACGTTTGAAGTATGTTTGTCTGACTTTCATGTCACTGTCACTCAGTTTGACTTTACTTACTCTCATTCACTTGTTATTGAGCAGGCAAGGCAAGGCATGGTGGACCAACTGAACTGAATAAATTTTAGTCGATGTGATTTAGTTAGATGCGACATAGTTGTTAAAAATGACTTAAAAACCGATGAGTTTTTAGTAATAGTACAGCCGTCTTTTATAAAATGGAGAAGGAAGAGCGTCTTCAAAGAATAAAAGTTATGTAAACAGTAACTGTTCGTTCCTTGTTTCATGAGGTTACAACCGAAGTTACAACTTAATTCTTAAGTTTTAGTTTGAAGATTAACGGTCATAAATGTCCTCATAATTATTTAACATTACAGCTGGAGCATTTCTGGCCACAGTTGCAGGGATCTCTGCATTTGTGGGATTTGGTACTACTGTGGCGGCTGTGAAAAAAACAGACCCAAAATATTTTAGTAAAGGTTAGAAGCCTCAATAAAATTTTACGTTCGTTTAATATATTTTTGTATAATGAACTGCACTTGCCACCCTTTGCCTTCGCTGATTGACAAAAATGAATGATGAATGCAATTGTGGTTCGGAGTGTGTTAGACAATAAGGCCTCTGGGCTGGTGACTAGTTTTATATTTACACTAGTTTTAGTGTTTTATTTGCTGAAGATTTGTTTCCTTTTCTCGACAGGAGTTCATGGCAGTGCAGAATTTGCAGAAGCAGGAGCGATTCTTGCCTTGCGTGCGCTTGGCTGGGGGACTATCTATGCACTAGCTGGCACTTCTTCTTTGTGCTATGGTGTTTACAAACTTTCAGGGGCTAAAGATGTAAGACAGTATATTTTGATAAAGTACCTAGATCACCGTTCATTTAAAATTCATTCAAATTCATGAAACAAAGCATTAGCAAAGCTTAAGCGCATATTTTGGTAATTTGGTGATGTCACTATGATAACTGGTGCTGGCTGTACTGGTTTGGTACAAAATTGCATTACAATCATTTAAGAAAGCCAAGAACCATAATAATTCCCTGAACCTTTTGCAGCTCAAAGACTTCAGAGTGAAGATGGGCAACATGCTCCCGGCGCTACCCAGGAACAACCCACCACAATCTCGCACAGAATTCAGTGGGCTTAATGATTTAATGACATATCTATCTGGAGAATATGGAAAAAAGAAGTAGTGCATAGATAGTTTTATTGTTAATAAACAATTACATTTTACTAGTTGGTTAAATCTTGTTTAATAATAATCTCCTTCTTGTATACAGGACCTCCATCGCAGCTTGCTTTGCATGTATATACTACAAGCACTCCCCAGTCCACACTATTGAGTTCCGAACCCACATTGATAAAATTCAGAAGCTGTGGCATTATCTGAAAAATAAAAGCAGCAAAATGTATTATTACCTACTACCAATAACACTTGACACAAAATTCATGTATTTGTAGGAGTGGGTAGCCTGAATGTCATTAAATTATAATATATGTAGAATTAAAAAAAAAAACAGTGGGCTCAAAACAATCTAACATAGAGCCTAGAAGATTATTGATTCAAATCGGTCACCATTAACATTTCCACTGTAAACAAACTGACACAGCCTTAGCAGGTTTAATCAACTACTTGTGGACCGAACCTCTCAGTTTCTTACCTGAAATTCAAATTGTCTCTCTCCATTACAGTATTCACACTTGTCAATGTTCATCTCAATGTTTTCAGTGTTGCCAGTAATCCACAGTGGCCTCCCACCTCTGTCATATCTTAATACTTGATCAGGGTGTCTTGATATTCTTTTATTGAATTTTTCGAACACTTTATCTTCTGCTATGCCACTGGAAGTATATTCTTCCAATTCACTTTCACTCACTTCAGCCAAAGTACCAGCTTTCTTTTCTTTAATCATGTTGTTTAATATTTCCATTTCTTGATTGATATCCACAGATGCAGCAGGTTCCTCATCTTCCTCATCAACTATAAGCTCCCATTCTTTGTACAATATAGACTTGCCTGCTTCAGTAACAGTGAAATAATTATTTTGAGCGTTCTCGGCCTGTAAAAATAAAATACATGTTTCTTTTTTTTCTTTACATATGACTGAGCAGTGATTGACCTCTGTCTCACCTGATGGAAAGTGTATCTTTGAGGCATAATAAGTAAAGAAGATTTTGCTGATGCGAAAAACTAGTGATAGTATGTAGTATAGGTATTTGTACCTGAAAAGTTGGACAAAGTTCTTTATGACCTTTTTGCCAGTCTAAAACCTGGTGCTTGCGGCTACAATAGTAAGCATTCTTGCACTTGGAGCAGTGGGAGGGAGCTTTAAGACCACAGAGCTCGCAGAGTCTAGGCCACTGGTCCATAGGAAATTTCTGGAAAACATTTTATCAAGTTTATTGACAATTCTTTTGTCTCCTAAATTGCTGACAAACTTTTTTTTTGTTTGACACACTGCATGGACCAATGTTGACAAACTTTTTTTGCTGCACTGGACCAATGTTGACAAACTTTTTTTTTGTTTGACACACTGCATGGTTTTAAATTCACAATATTGGATCTGGTACATTGTAAAGAGGACCTCAAGGCAGAAATGAAAGATTAGCCCTTTTTTCATGCATCCTAACTTAATTAAATCATTAGGATGTTTTTTATCAATGAATTTCAACAAATATTTATAAATCATGCAACTATTCATAAACTGACAACAGAACTGTTAAAAAAAATTGAAATTTTTATTCTGCAAATTGGCTACCAAGGGCCCTTTTACATGTCTTTTTTGAAACTACTAAGATTTACGAACCTATGTTGATAGACAGGTATGAACGATTACAACTATTAAGAATGATATATTATTATTTCAGCTATTTATTATTTTTTTTTTTTTTTTGGTTCTCGCGATACAGGCTCGACCTAGTGCGAGAACCGCTGCTAAACTTTAGCTCTTAATGTGTCAAGGTCAGTGGCGTAGCTACCTATAGGGACTAAGCGGGGCAGTGCCCCGGGGCCCTCAAGCTCAGAGGGCCCTCGAATCCTTACCAGAAAATCTCGATCGAACTATTGTTATTAAAACGTAACCAGTTTAGATAGAAGTAGGGCCCCATTTTTTTATTTGCACCAGGGCCCTTGGTTACCTAGCTACGCCACTGGTCAAGGTATCAGTTTCTGTGAATTTGTTTATGGCATGTAAAGTATTTTGGAAATAAATGATTATCTTATCTTATCTTATCTTAAAACTGAGTGTTAAAACTTACCTCATTCTTATTACCATTGAATGGCTCAAAATCATAGAATTTATTTTGTCTTGGCAATTGGCATCGCAAAACTACCAAATTGAATGATGAGTTTAAATAGCAACAGGTGCCATTTCTACAAGTGAATATAAAAATTGTGCGATGGAAACAGTCATCAGATTCTTCATAAGGAGCATAAACCTGAAAGGGATGATAGTTTTTCCATCATTAGTAACGTTGTTTTTCTATGCCTTCCATTACTTAAGTCTGATAATGTTTCTATTTTATTAAAAAATTATGGATACTTAAGAGCTAGTGTTGATATGGACATTACAAATGACCTTCTATAACTGCAACTCTCAAGGCCAGCTTAAATTGCATCCCCTACGATAGAATATTTAAGGCCGAATTAAGGCAAAGTTAGATCTAACTAAGGAACTACATTAGCATTACAATAACCTGAAGAAGTCTTGGGTCCAACAACTGAAAGCTAATGTATTAGAGAAACATTCAAGTTTGTTAAAATATTGCTTACCTGGCAAATCATTACCATCGGCTCCTCGCATTGGATACATGTTAAATCCTTGGGATGAGGAATACTCTCAAGATCTAACCAAGATGGTTTCCCTCCGATTTTACTTGGGAAAAATCTGGGATGTAAAAGCCAATTCTTCTGTTTTTCAAGAATCCCTATATCAACTTTACCTGAAGACATATTGAATCATTAATATCGTATTGATCGGTTTTAAATCCGTACCCAACCAATGTATGTAGTTTTGTGCAATGCACACACAGTACAGTTGTGCTGGTGCGCCTGCGTGGTGCTCTTAGATTCTATTCTATTCTCCCTTTTTTTCCAAAGTAAATGTGCTCTTAGATCTTAGATCGTAGTATATATGGTATGTCAATGTCAAATGTCACTGTCGTCTGTCATTGTCCTGTCACATATTTTTTTTGTCTTCCACATAAGAAAGGCATACAGATCTAAGCCCGTACAGTGAATTCTAAAACATTATTTAATGTTTTTGTTATCGTCAGTTCTTGTCAAAATTAAATAGACTAATTTAAAAATTAAATTGAAGGTTGAATAATTAATTACATAAATTAAATTTATAATGAAAAAAAGAAAAGTTACATAATTTTACGGTAGACTCCGATTTTCAAAAAAATCTATATTAGCAATAAGCGAATTCTGTGCTACTATAATACACCCTGTTGCAAAAAAAACGGGCACCCATGGTTCTGGTATTTTATGTGCATAAAAACTTATTGCAAGGAGGTGTATAAGAGCATGGCTAAAAAAGTTGGTAGGTACATTTTATTAGACTGATTTCCAAAAAGAAATTATGTTGTAGGTAGAGTGCATGAAACTGAGTCTAATTAACAGTCTCCCAAAATTTCTCAATATGGAAACTTCCTTTTTTGGTACTAAAATTCTTTGGTTCGTGGTTCCCTTACGGAGCAGATTTCCTTCTGGATTTATAATATTGGTACCTGTGGTTAAATAAAAAAACATAAAAGGGATCCATGTGCAAAATAGTGGTGGGTCGTCGACGATTTTACAGTCGACGGAACGAGACCGTTTACCGTCGGCGATAAACTAGTTTAAAAAACAGTCTATTTTTCGACTAGTTTACGTCGTCGTCGAAAAGACTACTTCATCACATAAACGATTAGTGAACGTGAACGAACGAATGTCTCGTTTACCAATTTGACGATGTGAATGTGTCGGGTTCACTCGGTCGGTATCGGCCAGACGCTCGCGACACGACGCGACGCAACGGATTCGACTCGCGACTCGTAACCAGTCGACGAATAAACTAGTTTATCTGTGAACTATAAACTAGTTGAATCGTTCACGTACGAAAAACAGTTTATGTAAACGGTTCGTTCATACAACGCCCACCACTAGTGCAAAACTTGACCTTGCTAGGTTCATGGGTTTACGCTGCGCGTCAGAACTACCATATTAACCTGTCAACACCGATTTAAAAAAAGACGATAACACAATTTTTTTAATTTCAACCCCTGCAAGCCATTCTTTCGTATTTTGTAAGTTAGTTAATTGTTGGTTAATATCCGACTGGGGGGTGAGGGGTGATAAGGTGAACCAGCAATTCGTTGCGGGGGATCTGAGCCAGCGGGTCCAGGACCTGCAGTGAGGGCGGCGCCTCTGGGCGCCTTTTTGACGGAGGTGAACCTGAGCCAAGTACCTGCAGGGAAAGGTGAGGGCAAGCCTTATTGGACGGGGGCGAAAGTTCACCGTCGGAGCGGTGCGACCTACGGGTTGCGATCGCGGAGCGGAGTGACTTCGGCCACTGTCGGTCAACACGTAACTCGGCCCGTGGGGTCGGAACGAGGGCCGCGGTCTTTTTTAAGACGGGGGGTCACGAGGAGACAACCTCTATAAAAAATATCCAAGCGGCACCAGCGGGGGAGGGCGGGATTTCCCAAACCTGCAGCACAGGTGCCGTGAAGAGTGCCCATCCCGGGGTGGTCGTGGGGCGTCGCGGTGAAACCGAGTGCTCCCATAACGCCTCACATACGACTGAATAGGGAATCCGTGTGGTTTTTAGTGGGTATGCCTGCCGTCGCGGGAGAGCCCCACATACCCCCGGTAAACCCGTACCGGGCGGATGCATAAGGCGCATTTTCAAAAAGGCTCTTTATCCGCAGCACCTTCACAACGCCCAAAAATAAAACTACAGAATAACTTAACCTCCAGGTTTATATTTTGTGGAAACTAATATAATTACACAAGTTATTTTAAATCTTTACATTATAAAATACAGTAATTTTAATACATGTTAATAATAATTAACTAATATTTACAAGTCCATGTAACAACTTAACAGTTTATTTAATTAATAATTTAATAGATATGCTATATGGACAGGCAACCTCAACATTCATTTCTCTTGAATTTCTTGGAATCACTCACTACGTCGTCGAGTTTGTTTATCCGCCGCGACTTCAGGAACGAATTGGTCTCGCTCTCAGACACGGTCTGTCTCAAGTGCACACTGGATACATTTTGATTATTTACATGTTTTTTATCACTCAAAGTTTTATTATTCTTATTGCCTAACGTAAACGAATTCTGAATGTCTTTAACTAATTCACTACTAGTGTGGAGCTTAATAGGAATAAGTATTTGATTTTCATTGTCGCCTTTCTTGATAAACCCTGGCTTGATTTGCAGTCTATTTTCAGCATCGCTTGAAAGTCTGATTGTCTTCCGCAGTAACGCGTCCGTTGAGTCCGTGAAATTTTGTTTCAGTATAATGTCACCAGTTGACATATGTTTCACAAACGTTATAGTTGTTGCCTCAGACTCCTTCCCATCTGTCTTAACTATTTTGCTTGTACTGGAGTTTGCCTTATCACCATCTGATTCGTCTTGATGTTCCTCAGTTTCAATTAATTTGCCTGCAAAATGTTCATGGTTTGTAAAAGATGTATATCATTGTTTTCAATTATTTCCTGAACCAAAGCCAGTAAATGCTAACCCCGTTATTTTAATGAATCAGGCGTTACTTTGCGGAGGTCCATTTCAATGAACAAAAAACATTTACCTTGAAAGGTAAATCTTTTTAAAATCTTTTTTTAACCCCCTTATTTACAAACGCATGTAGAGTTAATATATATATCAAATTTTTACTCTTTACTTCATTATTGCTTTGACATTCGTCTTTACTAGACATGGTAATACATTTTTTTACTTGTAGTGAGAGTCGTGACTATACTGCTTGCTTGTCGTGATGCCGGGCCAGCACAGGGTGCCACGATTAGCTTTAATATTACATTGTGTATGTACAGCCTTGACCTCTTCATCCTCCGCAGTTCCTAAAATAATTAAACACAAGGATCACTCACCATTTAAAGTCGGGAATGTGATATCCGGCAGTGTTAAATGCGACTCTGGGTTATATTTGTTCATGAGTGCCTTGAGGAGCATCGAAATTTCTTCCCTTTTGCGCGTTACTACGATTTCTTCAAACCAGTTTCCTAGTTGTTTGATTGGAAGCGCGTAATCTTTTACTGGATCCTGAAAAAATGCAACGGAAAATTAATTAGACATTAGAATTTTGTTTCTTGCGCATGCGTCTGAAGAAGTTGTTTATCGCTATCCCGCGAAACTATGCTTATTTGGGGAAGCATCTTATGCCTTATTCCAGGTTATCAGCATTCTATTGTCATTTCATTAAAAAACGTTCCGTAATTTATAAGTGGAGTAACATACATCCTCACAAATTTTAGCGATTCGCGCGTAAGAACTAAGATTACAGTAGGATTATGAAGATTTGATGCGATATAGTAAACGAGTATACCTTGAAAAACTGTTCCACATATTGCAATAAATATAATCCGCAATCTGTAAAATTATTCTGTTGCGGAATTTTCGGACAGCTCCCTTTTATGTTGTCCTTGTTGAATACTTTTACTGGAGAAATCTGAAACAAAAACAAGAAATATGATCACGTTACATTGCAATAAGGGTGAAAAAGTCGTAACACAAAGGAATCAATTCCCTAACTATGTACATATAAATGCAATACAAATAAATGCTATTTCGACATAATAATACTCGAAGTCAATTTCCCTAGATGACAATAATTATAAGCGATTGTAACCGATTACTTAATTATACATAGCGACTTCTCTAGTTTTAGTTACCATAGAACGTAATCTAGTAACGTCTCGAAAATAATGACATTTATTGAAAGTTTGTACGTGAAAATGATGTAAACGAAAAACAAATTGCCATGGTTCTTTTTAGAACATTATTAATGTACAGTACCAAGTATTGATTTATTTCTATGTAATTCTATTTTGTATTTATTTCGTTGTTCGTATTTACTTACTTTTGCCTGGTACTCGCACGTGAGGTAGTCTCTGAGAGTTGCAACCACTCTAGATCTAGATGCTCCAGCCAACGAGTCAAAGATGAGGATACAAGGTCTGAAAAGGAAATTATTTATTTTTATTATCGATTATTTATTAATTAATAATATTTCCTTCTGTATTTTTTGATGCAACGGTTCAAAATTAGTAGGGGTGCAAGCTTAAATCAAAAATCAAAAATCAAAATCAAAATTCATTTATTCGTTTCAACAAAGTGGTTACAAACAAGCCAAGGTTGAGGCTTCTCAGTAGGTATATATGTACCTGTATTGAGAAGTCTCGCTCTTCCAAATATAGCACATTTTAACAATAGATCCACAGTTTAGAAAATAAAAGTTTATAAATGAAATTATACTAGCTTAAAAACAAGCTTATTAGTTAATAACATGCAAAACGTGTGTGTGTGCGTGTGTGTGTGTGTGTATGTGTGTGTGTGGGTGTGTGTGTGTGTGTGAGTGTGCGTGTTTGTGTGTTTGTGAGGTACGGGGTTTCTGACAGCTTTATGTCTCTTTATTTAATATAATTAATAATTATTATTTACTATCTTATATCTAGGATCTAGGAGCCCATAATTAGCAGGTCTTCAGTTTCAATGTAATTAATTTTACTTAGCCATGCATTGAGTGCCTCCTTACATTTATCATGTCTTAAACTATAGAAGTTTATTTCATTGTTTATTTTATTATATAAGTGTGCCGACTGTACGTAAAATTGTCTCCTGGCAAAAAGGGAATTGCTAGGGTGTAGAGGAGCAACTTTTGCCATTCTCCTTCGCATTCGGGTTGGTGGTTTATAGGGTAGTGTTTTATGTAGTTTAAGAATCGTAGATGCAATATACAGTTTGCGCATACTTAGCAGACCACACTCATTGTAAAGGTCAGAGGTAGGATATCTAAAAGGTTTCAGCAACATAGTTTTTAGTAAACACCTCTGTCCTCTCTCAACTTCCAGAAATTTAGTCTTAGATGTTCCACCCCAGACCGGAATACAGTACGTCATAATAGATTGTCCGAGGGCTAGGTATATTTGATGTAGTAAAGTTTTAGAAGCTATGTGTCTGAGAGTCTTAAATATCCAAACTAATTTACGAATTCTATTGTTCATGTAGTCTATGTGTGGGTGCCAGGAGAGTCGCTCATCAATAATTATACCCAAGTACTTAGTAGACATCACCTTGTTTATTTCAGTGCAGCTGCAGAGTGTGTCATTTAGGTTACACACATGAATCTTTAGGTTCAGTTCCCGGGATGGTTGAGTACTAGTTGTTTTTGAAAAACAGATATAGTTAGTCTTGTCAGTATTTAAGGTTAATAGGTTAGATGTTAGCCACTTATTGACCCTCCGCAGTCCCCTTTCAGCCGTAGCATGCACTGAGTCCCAACTGTCACTCGTGAATGTGACAACCGTGTCATCCGCATACGAGATAACCAGACGCGTTCATCCCTTACAGTCATATAAGCAGAGCTTGTTCTTTGCTTCCAGGTCATAATACATACTAATGGCTTCTTAAATTATAATTTAACATTCATTAATATTTTAATAAAAACAAAATGGTAACAATAGTTCAGAATGCGGAGCAATTTAAATTTACGCGCACTCCGCTCCTGCGCTAAAACTGACGAAAGGTTCATACTACGACAGCTTAGGCACTTCATCCCGCCGCCTAAAGTCATGCATGTGTGAACACAATTTGCGTATGTAATCTAGCGTCCAACACGCGACGCAGACAGTACACTTACATGTTACGGACGTATTTTGTGTACAACACATGCATGCAACTCCTGCCGCAGTACCTAGCATTCATGAACCGTTCGGTCGTAGACAGTATACGGAGTCAGGTGTCTCGTACTGGTCGGTCTACGTGCGTTGACCCTAAATTGACCAAACGTCAAGACACCTAACCCCATATGACTATTTAGAACAGAACGGGTCAAGTTATGATTGCCTCCAAAGGGAATTTCGTTTCAGCCAATCACCATGCAGCACTTTACGCATGCGCGAAAAGACCTCGTATTATAGGGTGAAATGCGGCTATTTTAGGATTTCATTTGCTAAAACTCGTATTGTTCGGAGTATTTGATTGGTGAAGTTTTTTGTTGATTTCTTTTGATCGTGATCATATGTTTTAATATTTTCATTCTGTTAAAGCTTCTTATGATATTTGCTTAGCTCATGAATTAATTAGCGTTCCAATTTACTAAATATTGTGTGCTTTAAGTAGGTACTAACTCATGGAATGGCCTTGTCCTTGTGTTGTGTGTTTGTGAAAGTTAGTTCGTGGCGAAAGTGGTATGTATATCTGAGTATTTTTGGTAGATTAGTTAGATTACACATTAAAAGTAATTAAAAGTAGCTGTACCTACTTAACTTTTAGTTGGCAACAAACTGCAACTCGACAATTTCACGTTAAACTTAGTTGAATAGCCGTACTAATTTTTATTGACAACTTGATTTGTCCTTTGCATAATATTTTACTGTGAGTTCTTTCCGTCGAATGCACAAGTAACAGGCCCGCTTTTCCTGAATAATCATTGATGAGTGTTTCAAATTCACTCACCAATGATTTAAATTTAAGTTAATAAATTTTGTTTTCTTATTGTTTACGGTTAGTTGTAGTGTAGCAAAATTTCGCGCGCCCCAGCGTCCATCATGATAGCTCGGCGGTAAGAAAGCCGACTGTGAAGCTGGTGACCCGCGTTCGATTCCGATGTTTTTAAATCTTTTTCCTTTTTTTTTTTTGTTTTAATTAATTAACGTCAGAGTAGTAACGTACATTGCAGTAACAAGTAATACTAAGTAAACGACTGAAATAATAAGGTAAATTTAAGTGAAAATAAAACTCCAGTGTACTGGAAAGTTTTTTTTTTTTTTTAATGGGGTGGTAAACAGGCAAGAGATTATGCTTACACATCGAAAATGTCTAGGCACGCCCCTGGAGATAACGTGGCCATCTTGAATGTGGATATTGGTAAGTTCATCAATGTAGATTAGGAACAGTGTAGGTCCCAGCACACTGCCCTGGGGTACTCCAAAAGAGACTGCAGAGTCTTCACTAACGTAATCACCGATTCTAACTCTTTGGCTACGTCCCGAAAGGTAGTCACCTAGCAAGTTGAGAGGTTTCCCTCTAATGCCAATGCGTTCCAGCTTGCTCACAAGATTGGGAACAGAGACCGTATCAAACGCTTTTTTGAGATCAAGAAACGTTGATAGGCATTTTTTCCCATTATCTACTTCTTTAGAAATAAGTGATGTTAAACTTAAAACCGCATCTTCTGTTGATTTTCCTTTTCTAAAACCAAATTGAGAGTTAGAAAGCAAGTTAAATTTATTAAGATATGTTACTAGTCTATTGTTGATTAGTTTTTCTAAAATTTTTGAAATAGAAGTTAATACCGAAATAGGTCTATAGTTATTTGGATCCGATCTGTTCCCACTCTTGTGAACTGGCGTAACTAAAGATCTTTTAAGCTGAGTAGGGAAAACACCCTGTGCAAAACACAGGTTTGCCAGGTGACTAACTACGGGTGCCACACAGGATACACAGTACTTGAGCATTTTTGAAGGTATTCCATCATGGCCTGGTGAACTATCAGATTTCAGAGACATTATAATATTTGCTACCTCCTGGGGATCTGTGTCCATTAAGACAAATGATGAACAGGGGGCAGCATCAGACTGTGTGTTGAAATCATATGATATATCCTTATTTTTTGAGACAATATCCATAGCTAATCTGTAACCAATGTCGGTGAAAAATTGGTTAGTGTAGTTAACAGATTCGCTAGGAGTTGATTTATATGTAAGTAATTCTGTGTTTTTAGATTTTGTGGCTTTATAGTGTGTTATGTTCTTTATAGTGGTCCATAATGCTTTAGAACTATTTTTACTTTTTTCCAGCTGTTCGTAGTCATATTTACGTTTGAGTTTTTTTATGAGTTTATTTGTGAAACTACGATACCTCTTGAATGTGATCATCAGGATTTCATTTTCAGGGTTTGATCTTAGTTTAAGTTGCATTTTGTTTCTATTTTTTATGCACCGCAGTATACCCGGAGTAATCCAGGGTTTCAGAATGCGCTTGCTTCTAGGTGGTACTTTTATCTTTTTACTTTCACTTAACGAGCTGGATAATTTGCTAGTAAGACTTTCAAGAACATAATATGGGTCATTACAGAATAATAGCAATTCGATGTTTTTTTCAAGCAGTTTGGTAATTGCAAGTTCGTAGTTAATAGTTTCAAAGGATTTGGTGTTTATTAAATTATTTGTTTGTTTATTGTTATTAAGCCCAAGGAATGTCGTATAGTGATCAGTTATCGTTGTGTTTATGATAGCTGTGTACGCAGTTGTGTTTTTTTTATTAATTTTGAGCATTACATGGTCAAGACAGCTACCAAGCCTAGTTGGTAATAAATGGCCAGGAAGGATCCCATGAGTACTTAACATATTTAAATATGATAGGCGATTACTGCGCTCGTAGAATTGTTCGTGTTGCCGAGGTAAAAGGTTTATATTTAGATCACCTGTTATAACTATAGTATTGACTGACTTAATGGTTGCAAGGTGCTTATCTAATGACATTATAAAACTATTTGCATTCACATTTGATGGGGAGCGGTAAATACCAAGAACTATTTGATTTTCACACTTAACCTGAATGCAAGAAGCGCTATCCAAAAGAATTTCCTGGAAATACGCGTTCAAATGATGTCTTGCATAAATTACTACGCCATCATTTTGATTAAGATTATTTAATGTAGACATATTTGTGTAATTAGGCAAGTCAGGAACAGGTCTAGATTTGTTAAGTCGGCATTCAGATAGAATTAATAAGTCAGGTTCAAAATCCATCTGTGCTACAGATATTTGCAAGTCATAGAAATTACAATAGATGCTTCGGATATTTTGTGATAGGATAGTGAAGTTGTTGTTAAACATGGGTATATGCTTCTTGAGGTCCTGGGGGATACATTCGAAGGATGATGAAATTTCTGTTTCATCAATTTCATCCAACAGAGTCAGTTGATTAGCCATTAGCCTGGATTAAAATTATTAACAGGTGGTAACTAAGTGTGGTATGGTTTTCATAAAATAGTTTGGTTAATATATATATAGATAAGCTGCACAGTCGGGAAATTCGGTGACTTATTGTATTAATTGGGCAAAAGTACGAAAAAGTTACTCCATGTCGATTGATGGCATGTGTATGTGTGTGTGTGTATGTGTGTGTGTCTGCGTGTGTATATGTGTGACGGTAGTAGGTAATTATTTTTAACATTAGTATTGTTAGTGTTTATGCAAATGTGTATTTTATTGGGATTTGTTAAATAATATGTTAGTAAAACAAACCGCACGAATAAAAAAAATAGCTTTACGTTTAGTTTTATGTATGGGGCTTAACAAATATTTTCGAATTTTACCTACTGATACGTAAAATTCACAAGCAGTAAGGTCTGGAAAAAGTCCGAAAATCACATTCGCAAAAAAAATGATTATTTTTCAATGAAATACTATGAAATACTTGGCCGGTTTTTTAAGAAAGAAAGAAAAATATTTTATTTTAGTTCCAAAAGTCCTACCTTAGAATAAATTTAGGTACAATAAACTTAATATTACATTTGTGGTGACACAAAAGGACACTGAAAAACGGAACAAATCAAGAGCAGCAATGCTGGTTTTCTGTGGAGCCTGGAATGGGGGCTATCGCGTGTGAATTTGCCACTAGAGGCACTAGTGTCGCGTGAGGTTCAATAACATTCACTTTTCACTGTTTTGGCGGGCTTGGTGTCATAAATTATAATTTCTTTAATTTACCTGTTGAAAAGTGATCTCCTTCGTAAAATTATCGCAAATATGGATTATTTGGCGATGAATGTAAACGCTTTTAAAGCGGATTTTCTTTTCCGAACAAAACGGATCTGCACGACATTGCAGCATAGCTACTCGATATGATGATAGTTATTCATAATTAACTTAATGAGATTCAAGATTTAAAACTGTGTTTGGGCGCCGATCTTATAAAGTCGCCTTTGTCAGCTATACCTCTGGACCTTAGTCAACAGTGGCGCCAACTGGTGAGCAAAGAAACGATAGTCCCCAGCTTTGAATTGGATTAAACCAGTGTCGAATGAAAATAGAAATATAAATTTTAGTAGCCTTCACAGTCACAACTACGTTCCGTCTACTGCATGTGCCATCTGCATCAGACAAACCTTATGCCTTGTTATCCACAAACAACAAAAAACACTTACTGTTTGATTGGTTCACTTCGCCCTATGGGTTGAACTTCCACCTTCTTTTCTACAACATTATCAGGCTCCTCCTCATCTGAATCACATTGCATATCCAGATCACTCTCCTGTGAACAAAAAATATCAGATTTTTATCATGTTCATCACTTTAATTCTATTGAGCATGGCATAATCAAACAAGGCATCACCTTAATCTTTTTAATTTAAATATACAATTTTATTTTGAACATTCTTCACTTGCACACCGAGTCAGAAATAAAAAGCAAAGTGGTTCGGGCTTAAGTCCTACTTTAGTTAGATCACAGACACAAAATTACCAACACAAGTGATTAATTCGGTTTGATAAGCGGTGTCTAGTTCTCCATAACTATATGTATGTCTGGATTTTCGTTGGATTTGTTTGAGATTTTCAAGACAGGCTTAGGTTTTTAAAAAAAATGAAAATTAACATAAATGACAGAAGTTTATGAAGCCTTCATGGTACATGCCAGATGCGTTCGAGGAGTTGGTACCAACAGTGACCACCCACATGTTACTAATATTGTTAAATGAGCCAATCGCGTGTCAGCACTAACTCCGGAAGTTTACACCGCAGTTGACGAGTCAAATATTTACAGAAGACGTCAAAAGAAAAGGGTACCAGTACCAAGCATCAATGAAATCGCAGTAATATATTTCGGATAGCGACAATGACAAAGTAAATTATCCATATCACTATATAGTATAAAACAAAGTAGCTTTCCGCTGTCTGTCTGTCTCTATGTATGTTTACTCTTTAAAACTACGCAACGGATTTTGACGCGGTTTTTTTAATAGATAGTGATTCAAGAGGAAGGTTTATATAAGTTCTACGCAGACGAAGTCGCGGGCAGAAGTGAGTATTATAATATTAATCAATTAACAATGATTACTACATTTAAGCAGCAGGTGGTGATAGTGTTCCGAGTTCAGACTGCTAGCAAACACTAATGCACAAACAAGAAATAGCCTTGACAGTGATTTGTAATGAATATAAACAGGTTTTATAGCTCGCTGAATAAATTTTAGTGAGTGACTCAGTGCGCGAGGGACTCCTCTGCTTTTTTAAAAAAAAAAACCCCACACCCAAAAAGAGGGGTGATATAAGTTTGACGTTGATGTCTGTTTGTCTCTCTCTGTGTGCGTATGTGTGTGTGTGCGCGCGCTCATGTGTTTCTTTGTGTGTGTGTGTGAAATGGATGGACGGATTTTGCTGCTTTTTGAAGGCCAGTTTCATTGCGGTGGTTCTTAACAGTGTTTGGTAAAAATTAATTCAGAATTTGATAAGTATCAGCTCTCTTCCCTTATGTATGGAATTTTATGTACGGAATTTTTGGCATAACATCGAATAAAAGAATTATTATTTATATATAGGTACTTGATTAATGTGAGTTGAATTTTTATTTTATTTAATGTTATTACAATGATAAGATAATATGTGTAAAATGTGATTAGTAATGCATATCTAATATTTTTACCTCTGCTTCTGCTTCGTCTCGCTCACTGAGATTGTCCGAATCACAACTTAATGTAAGCTGCTCTTGCTTGGTCAATGGTGTTATTGTTGTGTTACCTATTTGCATAGAGGACCTTCGTTCTGGAATGTAAAGAAACAGATTAAAATCGTAATTCTTAATCGAGATGTTACACATTAGGTCACATTAGGACTTAATACTATATACGTTTGTGACTCATTAGGCTGCCTCGCAAGCCATTCCATTTTATTAGGAAATATAACTATACTTCATTTTTTTTGACATTTTAAAAAGGTACCTAAACAATCTTGACGTCTTTTTATTGAAGAACACTTTTTAAAAATCAATAACACCAAGTAACAATTTTAAACACCTGAAATGTCGTGAATTGTTTTATTATGGTTTTAAAATGTCAAAAAAAAAAACGTATCATATCATAGCACATGTCTCGTCATCCACTATTTTCACATTTTATCTTTTATATATATTTAAGTACAAAAGAAAAGAAAAGCTAAAGAATAACTTAATACTTAAAAGGCTGAAATTTTGTATATTGGTTCCCTTTTTGAGAACTAGGAATAAGATGGCGAAGCAGCGGGTATAATTCTAGAATATAGTACTGTTGTAAACATTGTACTGGAGCTTTACCTCTCTTTTTTATCTCCTGTGGTGTTACGGTGCGGTTATCGATCATGCTCCGGCATCCCTCTAAACTGGGAAAACAAATGATGGCGACGAACCAGTGACAATTTTCATTAATAGGAACTACAATAAAGTCTTTGTCAAATATATTCACATTTTTAGTCCACGTTTTGACTCTTGCATGTCGCTTTTGGGCAGCGGTCAAATTACTGTCCCACTCGTGAGGATTAGAGCTTCGGTTGACTTTGCTAGGCTTTGTGGTTAGCCTTTTATAAAAGAAAGTACTAAAAATGTGAGTCTTTTCTCTCTGGCTGTGTGTTAGGACATCATGTACTAAATGTTTCAAATAGAAATCTATAATAACATCATTCAGGAATTGGTCTTGAGCTAAGCACATGTAGTCTTCAGTATTTATTGGTATTCCACCTTTGCCAGGTGGATATATTAATATTTGCCGTATTTCTGCTGGTCCAGAACTAAAAAAAAAAAGTTAAATCAATATATGTTAACATAAATACATTTTTTTTATTTCAGAGAACAATGCCCAATGCCTCCCCATTTTTCTAGGAAAATTCCTCAGTATTTATAGTCAACACAACACAACTACAATTAAAGCCACAGTTAAACTGAGCTTGAGTCAAAAATTTGTAAAAAAAATACCTCTTTGCTCCAGTAGCACTGGAAGCACTAGACGATCGAGTGGCCATTTTAGACACACCAGTACCTTCCTTTGTACATGTTCTGACCAAAATTTCATTAGCCTCTCGAGCATTAAGTTCATCCATTGATTTACCAAACAATACTTTGAAAGCCATCTTTGCTTCATCTGTTATACAGTCTGGCAGCAGTGTAATTCTTCTGTGAGGATCTATCTTTGACATTGGATTATAATAAGGACCTGAAAATAATTTCAATAACTGAATTATCATTCTTACCCAGGAACATTACATGCGGCCAAGATAACTCATTCTGATGTATAATCATATCCTTTAAGGCCAAAGTGTGAAGACATAGTATTATTTAATCAATGTACTATAGAAATAAAAAATAATCAAACAACTTTTCAACAAAAAATTTCATTATCAGTCATTGATAAACGGTATTAAGTAACTTTAGGACATACCTGATTCATCTGTCATGTCTAGAACTTTCCGTATATATATTCCACATTTGCCGACAGTATACAAAAAAATTACAGGTACACCTTTTGAGAAATGTGCTAATATTCTGACAACCTCTTTCAACTGTATTTGAAGTGCAACATCGCGGGACTCATCTTTGAGTGAAGGAGCAACTATTTTGATTCCTTTAGATGAGATAGTGACCTAAAATTAAAAAGTTCCATAAGTTCATCTTCATTAAATAATTATAATAGTTTTCAAGTTGCTGTTAGGGTTTACTTAGTGTGTTCTTCATGTTTTGTGGAAATCAGTCCAAAAACTTTTTAAATATGCTATGGGCAAACTAACTAATAAGTATGCTCTATTTGTTACTCCATTTAATTCTATTAAATCAAAACTCAAATAATATAAGAATAATGTTAAGTAAATATAACAATAACTAGTGGACCATAGCTAGTTTTAGTTAAATGTACTGGATATACACACACTAATTTCAAGAGCAGTGTAATAATTTTTATAAAGATAAACAAACCTTCTCCTTTGGTGTGTATTTGTAGGATCCGATTCTGATGGTCCGGCAGGTGAGTGAAGCAACCAAATCCTGCATTGAGCTACGGTTCATTTCATCCCTACTACCATCTGAGGGCAAACAAAAAAATAAATTAAGTATTTGACATCATATTCTAAAGTTGGTGTATCATTACCCAACTATGGCAAAACCCAAGGAGGGTTATGATGTTGACAAGCTATTTTCTCATTGGTATTACTGATAATGAGGCATGAGAAATATCCTGAGACTATCAATCACCACAGAGCATACCAGAGCAGCTCTCATTTGTAGGCATAATAGCAAATTATGGCTGGAATATTATTATTATTCTATTCAGGGCTATAATTATAAGACTGACTTCGCTTAGGTTTCTTAGTGTAAAAATGGTCAGCTCTAGTATTTGGAAGTTCTTAGAGAAGGGATTAATCAGGACAATTTAAGTCAACAGAAGGTAGTGTAAAAAGATCAGAAATGTTTGACGAAGCATGTGTTGTTTCAGCACACGGCTTGATTGAACTTCTTAGTATCTTAGCAAAAGTTGTATTATTTATAGTAACTAAATATTAAGCAGCTAAGTTATGATTATGAAGCAATTAATTACAATCATGAATTTGTTAATATCTACAAATGGTGTAAGTGCATAGGATAGGCCCAGTATAAACTGTGAAGTCTTAGCATATTATTTATACATAATGCTATTCATAGTTTATGATCCTATGTATGATACCCAGTCTAAATTCACACACATGAAAATAAAGGATGAATATATTATTATCTATACCAAATGTACATATATCAGCTGTCATTGCTTATGTTTTTAGACTAGTTAGCAATAATAATAAACATTTGTTAAAATACTCGAATTTGGGTGCTTTATGAGTATGTATATTGCTTATACATAGATAACTATAAAAATTACACAATACTACTGCAACAAATAAACACCTTTATCAGTAAATCATAAATAACTGACAAAAAATAACTTCATCGTTTTTGGAAAACTTAACAGTTTATTTTCCAGAGAGATTCCGCATAGAAGATCGTTTTTATCCCCTTTTGTAACTTTTCTTTTTATGGATTTCTTGTACACTTCTTCCTAAATGAGATTACAAAAGAACATGATTACTACAGAACATTTTGCTACTGTAGCAGAATATATAAACGTCCAAGGAAGTATTTACGCATGAAATAGAGGTTTAGTCGGCAATGTGGAGATGAGACACATTCAAACTACATTTATAAACGTATATCTCATATCACGACGCCTTTGAAGTGATTACTTGCTCAAATGGAGTAAAATATCTATTTGAAAGTGATTTATGATTTACCTTTACTACGGCCAAATATATCCATTGTTATTTTGAATAATCGATGTTAAAATGTATTTTCGTGCAATTAACTCATGACGTGCTCGCGAAATAACTATGCGGTTTGTGCGGCAGCGTTGACTTTGACATTTCTGACAAGGGAGAGACGAGAAATGACGCGCATCGCGTCGCGCAACGCAAATTATGTTTTTAAACTGGCAACACAGCGCGGAGTAGTGCTGCACCAAACACAAAAAAGAACCGGTTTTACGGTAGGTTTTATTGAGCAGAGCATCTTATCCTTACTATATAATATTATAAATGCGAAAGTAACTCTGTCTGTCTGTCTGTCTGTCTGTCTGTCTGTTACCTCTTCACGCTTAAACCGCTCGGCCGATTTAGTTGAAATTTGGTATACAGATAGTTTGAGTCCCGGGAAAGGACATAGGATAGTTTTTATCCCGGAAAATTGCATAGTTCCCGCGGGATAGCACAGCCCAAACCACTGGAATTTTTCAAATTTAAGGCGGAACAAAGTTCGCCGGGTCAGCTAGTTTTCAATATAATTTTTGAATCAACATTAATTAATTCTAAAAACAAGTTAAATGTGATGTAGTCGAACAAGCGATTTTGTGGCTGTTGCATGAAGTGCCATTTTTTATGAACGAGCTTTCGTCATCTCAAAATGACTTTCCGTTCCTAATTTCACTTTTTTTATTTAAAAGATTTAAATTAATATTTTTACGTATTTCCTATGTAGTAAATTTTTATATTTATATTATCAGTCATCTACCAAGTAAATAATAGAACAAATTGGTCTTTATTATTAAAATAGTTCCCATGCATGACACAAAAAAATAAACTAGGAAATAAAATTGTAAAAAACAAAAAAAAAGCATAAGTACGTATACTTGTCATGATATTACGTTTCCATGACAGACATACAAAAAAAGAAGGCCGCTCCTTCCGAAAGTAGCCATCATAGCCAAATTGTCGTCATCTCAACTATTATTGCAACGGTTTTCGCGATTAGAATTCTGAAAGGACCGGGATGGAAATACATGTTGGTTCCGGTCCCGCCAAGCGCGAATTGAAATAGACTGAACCATAACGGGACATGTGCGAGAGAAATGCATAAATGTATGATTACTTGCTAGTCTCAGTTACTTACCATCCATGTGGTCCATGCTATTATCAGTCATGTCACCTTCAATCTCGCTCAACGAGGGCTCCTTCATAAGAATGGAATGTTCATGCTAAAATAATAACATATTTTTAATATTCGGACAACAATAAAATGTACATACCTATTGTTTCGTATTTTATTGGCTTTACTTACTAAAAAAGCTTATTGAAGAAGCTTACCTGATTACTAAGAAGAGAACTGTTCGAATCTTCTTCGTCAGAGCTCAAAGTCAGTATGACAGGTTCTGGGTCAGGTTGTTTCCCCCTGGGTTTTCTCACTCTAGGTGGCTTTTTGTCCTGTACAGGCTAAATAAAAAAATACATATTGGATAAAAGTAGTTTTCCATCAAATTAAAAATAAAATCGTTTTGTTTTTAATTTTAATAAGCTTGTGTGTTCCAGATTTTCATCTGCTATAATTCACGTCCTTCCAAACTACACTAGAAATATTTTCTTACCGTCTTATTATTTAAATTCTTCACTGTGGTCTTCAATAAATTTAGTTTTATGCCATCGCTACAAGAACTAAAACAAAACAAATGTTAGTAAAAAACATTGAACAAAGTAATTTCTATTGATGCTTTGGGTGCTGTTTATCAGCAATATACTCACTTATGTTTTTCTAAAATTAGTTTTTCAGGATCTTTCTTCTTTTGTTCTACTTTTTTACTTGCTATTGGTACACTTTTAGGTTCTTCAGTAAATACTCGTTTACATCTGCAAAGTTACAAACGGTTACAAACAAGACTATGTATGTACGTATGTATGCATATATAATTCTTTATTGTACATAAAACACAAGAAAAAGATGAATACAGGACAACACACATGCACAAAGGCGAACTTATCCCTAAACACAATATATAATCGTAGGGTTTCTCAGTCAGCCCGCCGCCGGAATCTTTCGTAATTACTTCTTCTTATATCCTTCTGATTGGCTGGTTAAATTAAAAGGAATCCTACTAATATTATAAACGCGAAAGTTTGTAAGTATGGATGGATGGATAGATGGATGTTTGATACTCTTTCACGCCAGAACGGCTGGATCTGGATTAAATTTGGAACATAGATAGATTATAGTCTGGAATAACACAGGCTACTTTTAAATAAACGAATTCTATGCAGACGAAGTTGCGGGCAACAGCTAGTCTAAAATAAAATAGATGTTAACCTTTGACAGCGACTGAAGTCAAACCCTGTATAGCCACAGGACTTGCAGAGTGCTAGCATGCCGTCAACGTAGCGAGCTGGGGGCGACCGCGCGGGAGATTCGGGGCTGTGGCTTGCTGCAAAAACCAATATTGTCTTAGTTTTATCTCTCTAATTTAATCACTTCTAACGTCGTTTTGATTAGTCCAAATCACAATAGGGAAAAAGCTTAATTTTTCGAGTTTTCTTTCAAGTGCAAAATCATACTGGCCACGCCCTAAGACTATGACGTAGCCATGTAACTTCTAGGAAAATTAAATTACTACTACGTCTGCTTACAATTTTCAGGGCAAGGGGCTTTTTCAGGAGTAGACATTTCGCTGCTCTGCGGTTGTGACGAGACCGTTGGTGAACTCCTACTGCTTATGTCGCCAACTAGCATCTGTGACAACATGCATAGTTTAAGTTTTAAATAATTAAAATTCGATGAAGGAATTTCGTGACGTGACCAAACAAACAATTTGGAAATCAGACTATGTAGGAATTTTGGGAAGCTATTAAAATATATGCAATAATAATTAACAATGTCTCACCGGATGGTTTTCCAGCATATCTTCAATTCTTGTAGTTGATCCAACCGACACAAAGTAATCTATTTCGCTGCTAGTGTTTTGCATACATTGTATGTGAGTATCTTCAGAGAAAGGAACATTTACCTAAAAAAAGGAAGATTTCATTACTCTCTACAAATACAATCAGAAAATTGTAGTATTTATCAGTAGAAATGAATGTTGTAAATACCTGCTCAAGAACTTCTTGTAGTGTACAACTTTCTTTAGGCAATGTGAACGTGATAAGTCTCTGTTCACCATTTTGGAGGAAAATTAACATTTTAGCCGATTGAGGTTCTGAGGATTGTTCCGAGGATCCACTTTGCGGCTCACTATTATCTGTGTAACAATTGAAAATTAAATTGTTAACATTTTAGCTAAAAATATAATTTCAGTGCCTCATAAATAAATAAATATTCCACAGAGAGGCAAAACTTGCCTCTCTGTGGAATGTAATAAGAGTGAGTAAGATTGTTTATACCATGTTGTGGTGCTTGCTGTGACTGCATGGGGGGCACCCTTTGCACAGGTCGCTGTTG